>OX578150.1:63173205-64373205 GCA_951213105.1 Amaurobius ferox | reverse complement strand
GTTGTTGTGCCGCAATAAACCCTCCAATTATTTTTACCTTTTGTGTAAGTCCTGAAAAGAATTATTAATTAATATAAAAAGATTAGACTATTTAAACTTAAACAATATCATTTATTAACAACATCAATTTATCAATAACATCAATTTTCATTAATTATTTTAGCGAGGGGACATATGCGACCAGAATTATTAGATTTACGATAGTGTCTAGGACCTGCGATAATCTGAGCACATACCTTCCAGTTTAGTCTTGGGCTTATCATCTCTCAAAGACTTGCATCAGTCTTAGTGCTGAAGTACGGCCATAACTCTGTGGTGTGTGGCTCCTACTCGTACTTTTAATGCACTCGCACATAGATCTCTTTCCATTACTTTGGAACCTCTACGGGACACTCTACAAATCTGTTGGTTTTTTTATGCTTCTCTACCCGTGCTCTTCAGTCAAAATCGTGATCGTTTCTCTTTTCATGTCTGATCTCCATCTCTGCTTCTCGTTGTCTGCATCTGATTTCGTCTACAACTGCACTCTTTTTCTTTCGTCTGCTCCAAGTTGTGGTTCCCTCGGGGGGGGGGGGGCTCCGCCCTTCTACCCCTTGGCGCTCATTGGTTCTTCTTAACCCAATGACATCATTTCACATTTAGCAAGGCCCCTCTCAGCCCCTCTGGTCTGGCACCCCTAAATTTATAGTATTATGACCTTAAAGTTCATGTTGTCATAAACCCCGGTGCCAGCCAGACTACCGCTTTCTTTGCCGTTCTGGCCACCATAAATACTCAAATAAAAGTGTCTCATGTGAGAACATATATTCTGGTCTCACAGTGTTATATTATATTTCTTTGTGAAGCTGTTGAGTTTGAAGTTTATAAACCCATCGCACCAGTAATATTAGTAGTAAAAAAAGTGTTATTTTCACGAAAAATTTCGAATTCGAGACTTTAATGCCAATATATGCTTTAGATACTCTTGAACACGTTTTGACCATTTTTGGAGTGATGTCCGTTCTGTTTGTCTGTATGTACGTCTGTGGTTGATGTTTTGTGTACATGATATCTGCCTCAAAAATTAATGGATTTTCACGAAACTTTATATAAGCCTTTGCTATCAAAAAATCTAGTGTTAAATAGAATTTTTTAAATTCGATCGAAAATGTCAAAATTTATTAGAAATTTTATATTTTTTTAACATGGTAGAATAGAGCAAAATTAGTCATAATTATGCATTCATGGCTCAATGATGACGACACTTAAAAGTTTCAATCTTCGTTGGGAAAAATAGCAGCGATGGAATTTTTGTGTTCCTGTCGTCAGTAGCCCTCCTCGGGGTGTATGTAACCCTCGGGGAGAGAAATTGTCAAGTACTGATCTATTGAAAGATTTTTCAAGCCCTTTAAAGTGAAGGGCAACACACTATAATTGTAATCATTTGGACCCACGGTACTGATTTTTCAAAATATTTCTTGCAAAATTAAAAGGAAAAAAATTACTTAATGGTTTCTGGAATGAAAAAGACGAGTAGAGTCATACTGCAATTAATTATTTGTTGTTATCACAAAAAGAGAAAACGTTTTATCAATTTCATTAAAAAAATATTTACGCATATGCTTGAAACATATTCTTTTTTCGGAAATTAATTAATTTAAAATAATTTCCGCTAACGCTTATACTTCGTGGCACTTTGAATGCATTTTTATTGCTATTCGGTGTGACTTGTTTACAAGGGTAACTCGCTAGGGGGTTGACATTTTAATTCCAAACGGAACAAAATTAATTAAATTAAATGGATTTAATTAACACTCGTTTAAGAAAAGGTATTAAAACAAAAAATAGTGAATAATTCTGTTACTCGCTATAGATCGACGTAAAACATAATTCTTTTCGCATATTTCAAATGAGGTGGATGTGTTTTGTGTGTACCTAAGGAAAAGCGTCGATATGTTTTATTTTGCATTTAAGTACATAGTTTTAATAGATTAATAGAATTGTATTTATTGCCCTAATCGAAGAACAAGCGACGAACTTATCAACGACGAAACGTTTGGATATAACAGAGTCATTCCACCACGCAAGCGTGCGGTAGACTCACGCGATAAGCGCATGGCTGAAATTCCAAAAGTACAGAGGGCGAGCCCTATTGTGTTTGCGAGCTACTATTTCACTAATTGTTTTTTTGTGTACAATTCCTTTAAATAAACCAATTTAAAACAATGACAGATAATCCGGAAAGAATTTAAAATTCTGTTCCCCTCATTTTTTTCTCTATCTCAACATTTAGAGTACTGAATGATTTAACTCAATTCCAGCCTTTGTACAGAGGTATGCTTTTTAACAGGAATAGAAATTCTATTTCTTGCATTACTTTAAATAAAATCATTTAAAACAAGGACAGATGATCCATAAAATATTTAGTATTTTGTCACTGTAGAATATCCTCATTTGATTCTAAATTTCAACATTACGAGTACCGAATAATTTAATTCAATTCCAGCGGTAGCCGATTTGGGAGCGTAAATGTTTAATACGTCAATTAAGATTCATCTTATTGACTTAAAATCCACATTCAATTTTCAAATGCAGAACACTGCATTGAGCTACTCGATTTGAAATACTCCAGATGTCTCAGAGGTTGGACAAAGATGGTTAGATTCACTCATTAGTGGGGTAACAATTGCTTCTACAAGTTAGATCAATGTGAAGTTCTGTTTATGTAGTTCAATGCTGCTTTATAGAGAATTATTCATTTTAGCAGGAATAGAAATTATATTTCTTCCATTGCTTTAAATAAATTCATTTAAAACAAGGACAGATGATCCATAAAATATTTACTATTTTGTCGTCGTAGTATATCCCCATTTGATTCTCTATTTCAACATTACGAGTACTGAATGATTTAATTCAATTCCAGCGGTAGCCGATTTGGGAGCGTAAATGTTTAATATGTCAATTAAGATTCATCTTATTGACTTAAAATCCACATTCAATTTTCAAATGCAGAACACTGCATTGAGCTACTCGATTTGAAATACTCCAGATGTCTCAGAGGTTGGACAAAGATGGTTAGATTCACTCATTAGTGGGGTAACAATTGCTTCTACAAGTTAGATCAATGTGAAGTTCTGTTTATGTAGTTCAATGCTGCTTTATAGAGAATTATTCATTTTAGCAGGAATAGAAATTATATTTCTTCCATTACTTTAAATAAATTCATTTAAAACAAGGACAGATGATCCATAAAATATTTACTATTTTGTCGTCGTAGTATATCCCTATTTGATTCTCTATTTCAACATTACGAGTACTGAATGATTTAATTCAATTCCAGTGGTAGCCGATTTGGGAGCATAAATGTTTAATATGTCAATTAAGATTCACGTTATTGACTTAAAATCCACATTCAGTTCTCAAATGCAGAACACTGCACTGTGAACTACTCGATTTGAAATTCTCCAGATGTCCCAGAGGTTGGACAAAGATGGTTAGATTCACTCATTAGTGGGGTAACAATTGCTTCTACAAGTTAGATCAATGTGAAGTTCTGTTTATGTAGTTCAATGCTGCTTTATAGAGAATTATTCATTTTAGCAGGAATAGAAATTATATTTCTTCCATTACTTTAAATAAATTCATTTAAAACAAAGACAGATGATCCATAAAATATTTACTATTTTGTCGTCGTAGTATATCCCCATTTGATTCTCTATTTCAACATTACGAGTACTGAATGATTTAATTCAATTCCAGCGGTAGCCGATTTGGGAGCGTAAATGTTTAATATGTCAATTAAGATTCACGGTATTGACTTAAAATCCACATTCAGTTCTCAAATGCAGAACACTGCACTGTGAACTACTCGATTTGATGTTCTCCAGTTGTCCCAGAGGTTGGACAAAGATGGTTAGGTTCACTCATTAGTGGGGTAACAATTGCTTCTACAAGTTAGATCAATGTGAAGTTATGTTTATGTAGTTCAATGCTGCTTTATAGAGAAGTATTCATTTTAACAGGAATAGAAATTATATTTCTTCAATTACTTAAAAAAAATTCATTTAAAACAGGGACAGATGATCCATAAAATATTTAGTATTTGGTCTCCGTAGAATATCCTCATTTGATTCTCTATTTCAACATTACAAGTACCGGAGTACGGAATGATTTAATTCAATTCCAGCGGTAGCCGATTTGGGAGCGTAAATTTTAATACGTCAATTAAGATTCATCTTATTGACTTAAAATCCACATTCAGCTCTTAAATGCAGAACACTGCATTCAGCTACTCGATGTTAAATTCTCCAGATGTCCCAGAGTTTGGACAAATATGGTTAGATTCACTCATTAGTGGGGTAACAATTGCTTCTACAAGTTAGATCAATGTGGAGTTCTGTTTTAGAGTTCAATGATGCTTTATAGAGAAGTATTCATTTTAACAGGAATAGAAATTATATTTCTTCAATTACTTTAAAAAAATTCATTTAAAACAAGGACAGATGATCCATAAAATATTTAGTATTTTGTCTCCGTAGAATATCCTCATTTGATTCTCTATTTCAACATTACAAGTACCGGAGTACGGAATGATTTAATTCAATTCCAGCGGTAGCCGATTTGGGAGCGTAAATTTTAATACGTCAATTAAGATTCATCTTACTGACTTAAAATCCGCATTCAGTTCTCAAATGCAGAACACTGCATTCGTGGGCGCGGTAGCCCTGTGGTTAGCGCGCGGAGGTTGCACTCGGTAGTCCCGGGTTCGATTCCCGCCGCTGCCCAAACTGCCGCCGTGTTCACGCGGAGTACGCCCCTCAGGGGTTCACTTCTTTAGTGAATACGGGTGTTGCAATCCCGAGGCACCTTAGCAAGGCTTTTCTTTCCTTTTTTCTTACTCTCTCTTTCTTTTTCCTTCTTATTTTTTGTCTATCCTCCTTTCCCCTTCTTTTTGTTTTGTTCTCCTTTTGTGTTTTGTGCTTCTTGTCCCTCTCAGCTGCTGGTGTCATCAATGCCGAGCCCTTAGTAAACATCACATCTGCTCTATGGGCCCTAGTACCACTCTTCGGCCTCTGCCGTAAGGTACACCGTTTGGGCTCGGGAATGGGTTCATGTGGGTGTGATGCGAAAGGGGTAGAGCTGCGTGCATCAGTAGTTTTGCTTTTAAGAAACGTTTGCAGTAAACGGTTCCAGAGGTGAGTCCCTTGGTTGCGTTGGTTAGATGGTGGAGAGTGTTTCATATCGAGAAATCCCCCATGGATCTTTGTTGGTCCTTGGGCCCTGTGCACCAGGTGCACGTTATGGCCCGCTCTCCATCATCTAGCTTTGCGAATGACTCCGGCGGTTACACTTGGCACGTTAGAAAAGTGTGGGGAGACGGAGCCTAGCGGGGGCTCCGATCGATCTGGAAGTAAACCGTGGTTTTTTTATAAGTGGTTACAAGCATGGAGAATTTGAGATTGCTTTCTGTCTCAGGTTCTTCATGCTCTTTTTCAGATGAGAACAATGCTGTTCTGCCTAATATATCACGCATGGATTGGGCTGAGAGGGTTGAGATTACTGAATCCTCAAAGCCAAAAGATGTGACTCGCAGAGGATTGGGACAAAGCTGTGTAACATCAGGTAATGCCTCAAAAGCTAGATATTTCATCATAAAGAAGTCTGAAGGAACTTTTGCAAATTGTTCACCTTTTTTGATTCAAAAAAGTATAGCTGCGTATGTAGGTGATGTAAAAAATGTTAAAAAACTAAGATCCGGTGACCTTTTGGTCCAAGTTACCACAAATGCTCAAGCTACAAACATAATGAAAATGACCCATATTGGAAGTTTCAAGATCACAGTAAACTTACATATGTCACTTAATTATTCTAGAGGCGTAATTTCCGAATCAGATCTAATTTATGACAGTGAGGAAGAAATTTTGAACAATTTAATTGACCAAAATGTGTGCGCTGTAAGACGTATCAACATTCGTAGAGAAGGGAAAGTCTTACCAACTAAACACCTCATACTTACCTTTAACTCGCCAGATTTACCAAAAACCATTAAAGCAGCCTATCTGATGTGCAAAGTCCGTCCTTTTGTACCAAATCCATTAAGGTGCTTTAAGTGCCAAAGATTTGGACATTCCAAAAATTCATGCAAAGGGAAATATGAAACATGTGCCCGGTGTGCTGAGCCCGGACATGAATCTGAAAATTGTTCCAAAAAATTTCTGTGTGTTAATTGTAATGGCGAACACCCATCATATGCTCGATCATGCCCGAAATGGAAGATCGAAAAGGAAATACAAACTGTTAAAATCAATAATAATATTTCTTTCCCTGAAGCACGTAAAATAGTAACAGCACGTACACCTGAAGGTGTATCCTATGCCACAGTAGCCACTAAATCCTCAACTTCAGTTGCCACGCAATGTGAGAAAAGATCCATTGCTACACAAACCGAACCTATCTCTGTGCCCGAAGACAGTCCAAATCCTACTAACCCATCAAGTACTCAATTTAAACCTAAATCTGCCATACCCTTAGCAACTTTTAGACCAGAGTTTTCACAGCCAAATAAACCAAGTACCAGTCGGGATACTGAAACATATACCACAATAAACAAAAAAAAATCCAACCAAAAATCTAAATTAAAAAATGAAAAAGACGAACTTGCACATAGAAAATCATTAAAAAGAGTAGATTCAAAAAATGATACCAATATTGATGATGCAGTACAACTATGTGTTTCGGATGACGAAACAATGTTGACGGATGTGTTGCCACCTTCATCCAATAGGTCCAGGGTGAACAGTTCTCGTTCACCAAAAAAGAAAAAACCTACATAATGGGTTCTTTAATTTCTTGGAACTGCCGTGGTTTGCAGACCAAGTTGTTTGAGGTTAAATCATTAATTAATACTTATCATCCCATTTGTGTCTGTCTTCAAGAAACATTTTTAAAAGTTAACAATAGTATAAATTTTAAACATTTTACTTGCATTCGCAAAGATTTTGATCAAAACAGTAGGGTTTCTGGGGGAGTAGCTTTGCTAATTTCCCATAACTATCCTACCTCCAATGTACAACTTACCACTAACTTACAAGCTGTTGCTGCTCGTATCCATATTAAGACATTGATTACAATATGCTGTATATATATTCCACCAAATGATAAGATTGATCGTAAGGAACTTGATGATTTGATTGGTCAACTACCTCCGCCATTCGTAATATTGGGTGACTTTAATGGTCACAACCCTCTTTGGGGTAGTTGTGACATGAATCACAGAGGACAGCAAATTGAACAGTGTATTAGTGATCACAGCCTGTGCCTATTAAATAGCAATGAACATACCTACTTTCATCAACCAAGCAAGACATTCCACACTATCGATCTTGCTTTCTGTTCCCCGTCAGTCCTTCCATACTGGTCCTTTTTAGTCGACAAAGATCTACACAATAGCGACCATTTTCCCATTGTTCTCTTTAACAGTCAAATCAGATCACCTGTGAAACCATCGCGATATATCTTTTCGAAAGCTGATTGGTTAACATTTACTTCCCTAGCTGTGATAGCTGATGACGCAGTTCAGAGCTGTGACATTGATACAGCTGTAAACAATATTACAAATCTCTTGATTAACGCTGCTGATAATACAATCCCTAAGAATTCTGGAAAAACATCTAAGTATCACTTTCCTTGGTGGAATGAAGAATGTCGCGAGGCATACAAAAAACAAAAGAAAGCCTGGGCCAAATTTCGAAGGTATCCTACGACTGATAATCTTACTGCATTTAAATATACAAAAGCTGTTGCTCGTAGGATACGCAGACAAAGACAAAGAGAGTCATGGGAGGAGTATGTCAGTGGACTAAACTGTTCCATTTCCAGCAAGAAAGTATGGGAAAAGGTCAAAAAGTGTTCAGGTGTCTATAATGACCACCTTATATCTGTTATAAATAGTAATGGCTCAATTATTAGCTCTCCCGCAGAAATAGCAAATGAAATAGCCAAAGCCTTTGCAGATGTTTCAAACTCAGCAAGTTATTCAGAACCATTCCTGTCACATAAAATCAGATCAGAAAAGAAACCAATTGTCTTCTCACAAGCCAAACACTTGCCATACAATTCTCCGTTTACAAAGTTTGAACTTCTTACAGCATTGTCACAGACTCAGGGAACCAGCAGTGGGCCAGATGGTGTCCATTATACTATGCTGAAACACCTTTCTCACGAGTCTTTATTGAACCTTTTATATCTGTACAACAGGATTTATATGGAACATAAGTTTCCGACATCCTGGCAAAGAGCAATCACCATACCCATTTTAAAACCAGGAAAAGACCCCAAAAGTCCTTCAAGTTACCGACCCATTGCTTTGACAAGCTGTATTTGCAAAATTATGGAAAAAATGGTAAATGCCCGACTTGTTTATTTCCTTGAAACAAATAAACTTTTATCTCCACATCAAAGTGGTTTTAGACGAGGAAGATCTACCTCTGACAATATTATTGCTCTGGAATCCCAGATCAGGACTGCCTACCTTAGGCGAAATCATTTAGTGTCAATATTTTTTGATATTGACAAAGCCTATGATCGCACATGGCGCTATGGTATTATTAAGGACCTTTTTGATTTTAATTTAAAAGGAAATCTTCCCATTTTTATACAAAACTTTTTAGCACATAGGACATTCAAAGTTCGTATTGGTACTGTTCTTTCAAATCCTCACGTACAAGAGGAGGGAGTGCCACAAGGAAGTGTATTGAGTGTGACTCTATTTTCCATAAAAATCAACAGTATTTTAAATCATCTACCACCATCAGTTCATAAAAGCCTCTATGTGGATGATTTGCAAGTTTCATACCAAGCACATGATATGCGCACTGCTGAAAGACAGTGTCAAACTGCAGTAAATGGCATTCTGCAATGGGCTAATCTAAATGGATTCAGGTTTTCAATCCAAAAGACTTGTTGCGTTCACTTCACCAGAAAACGAGGTCTACACTTACCTCCAGAGATTTTCATGGAGAATGCTAAAATTGCTGTTGTGGATGAAGTGAAATTTCTTGGAGTCTGGTTCGATAGAAAACTCACCTTCCTACCCCATGTTCAGAAATTGAGAAAGAAATGTGAGAGAGCCATGAACATTTTAAAAGTTCTGTCAAATGCGAAATGGGGTGCAGATACAACTTCAATGCTACGTATATATAGGGCCATTATTCGTTCCAAGATTGATTATGGATGCAATGTTTATGGGAGTGCACGAACATCTGTTCTTCAGAAACTGGACACAATACATAATAAGGCATTACGTGTATGTTCAGGTGCCTTTAGAACATCTCCTGTTCAAAGCTTATATGTGTACTGCAATGAGCCACCTCTAGAATTCAGGCGTGAACAGTTGATGCTGAATTATTACTATCGGGTCATGTCCTTACAGAACCACCCTCTGCAACGACTAATACTAGATGAGCATTATGATCGACTCTACGACCACAGACCCTCATGCATTCCTTCTTTTGGCAAGCGGATACGAAATATATTATCAATAACCCCACAAGTAGATGTAAATATAAGGAAAACAAAGTGTTTTGAAACACCTCCATGGCATGTTCCAGATTTTAAATATCTGAACCCATTTAGTAATTTTACTAAGGGAAACACAGTTCAGACTATTTATCTGCAACTGTTTGCTGAACATAGAAATCTCTACAACGGGTTTACTCCTATTTTCACAGATGGTTCAAAAGCTGGCAATTACGTAGGGTTGGCTTATGTATCTAAAAATACTATAGAGTCTTTTAAACTGCATGCATCTTGCTCTATTTTTACTGCTGAGATTATGGCAATATACCAGAGTCTTATATTCATATCGCATCAAATTTCCAAAAAGCACATCATTTATACCGATTCATTGAGTTCGCTACAACTTTTATCATCTAGGACTGCTATGAATTACCCTATTGCCTCTGATATTCTCAAGTATGAACATCGTCTAAAGGTACAGGGATACCATACTGAATTTTGTTGGGTGCCTGGACATGTTGGTATCAGAGGAAATGAGTTGGCAGATATTGCTGCTAAATCAGCTACTCAAAATTTAAATCTGACAATCCCTTTAACTGACATCAAACCATTCATTTTGAAAAATATTTATGACAAATGGCAGTATTCCTGGAACCAGCAGTCTCGTAATAAGTTGTATGAAGTAAAGCCCGTAATACAAAAGTGGACTAGTTTCCAATGTAGGAAACTTGAGGTACTTTTAACACGCTTGCGAATTGGTCATACTCGTTTTACCCACAGACACTTACTTTTAGGAGAAGTTGAACCCTTTTGTAATAGTTGTCAGACCTCAGCAAGTATCAAACATATTTTAATTGAGTGTACTAAATATAAACAGTTTCGTTTCAAGCATTTACATTAAATTACATTTCAAGACTTATACATTAAATTTGGCAGAATTGATTGGAGAAAATCCTCATTTGGAGCTTTTCCCATTCCTATTGGACATTGGTTTTTTCCATCATTTTTAACATCACCTTTTATAACCTTTTAGCCATTTTTCATATCATTTGCATTGTTGCACATGTTCCATAGTATTTTCACTCATTATCACTATTTTAAATTATACACGTGTTATCAATACTATTTTATGTATCTCGGTACCATATGTCTGGCGCAGCATATCCTCTTTGGATCTTGTGCCATTAAACCATAATCAACCTCAACCTCACGCGGAGTACGATCACGTTAAACATGTGGGTCCGTAAGTCCTTCCAAGAGGTTGGTGGTAGGGGAAGGAGGGTACGGTCCCTGTGGATGCCTCCCCCACTGGGTTCCGGTCTAAATTAGGTGGCACTTCCCGGCCGTCCAAACAGATATCTTACACCTTTCTGGTAGGTCGGGCGGTCTGGGTCGAAGAAGAAGAACACTGCATTCAGCTACTCGATGTGAAATTCTCCAGATGTCCCAGAGGTTGGACAAAGATGGTCAGATTCCTTCATTAGTGGGGTAACAATTGCTTCTACAAGTTAGATCAATGTCACGTTCTGTTTATGTAGTTCAATGCTGCTTTATACAGAAGTATTCATTTTAACAGCAATAGAAATTATATTTCTTCCATTACTTTAAATAAATTCATTTAAAACAATGACAGATGATTTACTAAATATTTAGTATATTGTCACCTTAGTATATCCTCATTTGGTTCTCTATTTCAATATTACAAGTACTGAACAATTTAATTCAATTCCAGTGGTAGCTGATTTGGAAGCGTAAAGGTTAAATACGTCAATTAAGTTCCATTTTATTGACTTAAAATCCACATTCAGTTCTCAAATGCAGAAAACTGCATCGAGCAACTCGATTTGAAATTCTCCAGATGTCCCAGAGATTGGACCAATGTGGCTAGATTCACTCAATTGTGGGGCAACATTTGGATTTCACAAGTTGGATGAACTTAGAGTTCTGTTTATATAGTTAAATGCTGATTTGTACAGAGGTATGCATTTTAACAGAAATAGAAATTCTATTATTTATTGATCATATATTCTATTATTCATTGGTTATATATCTATTATTCATTGGTCTTAATTCTACAATTTCTTGGTCATAATTCTATTATTTATTAATCGTAATTTTTCAGATGTCCCAGAGAGGGATAAAGATGGCTAGATTCATTCATTAGTGGGGCAGCAAGTGCTTTTACAATTTGGATGAATGTGACGTTCGTTTTATGTAGTTCATTACTGCTTTGTGCAGAGGTATGCATTATAACAAGAATATAAATTCTATTATTTATTGTCAGATATACCTTTAAGAAAATGCACTGAATCGCTTTATAGAATCCTATATATTTCTATAAATTTTATAGAATTTGTTAATGGAGGA
Source organism: Amaurobius ferox (assembly GCA_951213105.1). Lineage (NCBI taxonomy): Eukaryota > Metazoa > Arthropoda > Arachnida > Araneae > Amaurobiidae > Amaurobius > Amaurobius ferox. The sequence continues at coordinate 64,361,343 of OX578150.1, read as the reverse complement.
TTACATAAGTATATTTTTATAGAATCCTGTAAAGTGATCTATAGAAACAGTGTCTGCGTCTATGCTAAATAATTGTTTTATACTAGCTTTATACCCGTTCTTCTTACGAAATATATGATATAAACATAATTCAGAATTGTCTGTAAACTTTTAATAATTAAAATATTATTTTTTTAATTTTATAATCATTCTCACAAAAAGGAAATAAGGGGTTCTCCCGTTCTGAGGTAATAAACAAACAGAAAGAAACACAATTCTCGAATAAATCTCAACAATTTATTGAATAATAGCATATTTAAGGAAAAATAGAGCGACGTATATGAGCGCAAATAACAAAAAAAAATCTGATGTGGGCAACACATGACATTCCTTATATAATATAATGAATTTACTACTTTTACAGTAAAAAAAAATAGGTTTTTCTTATAGTAGATAGTAATATTCTTTCCAAGATATTGAATTTTCGACAATCAGTCCTCATTTTCATTGATTTAGCGTCATTTTTATCCATTTGGGGAGATTTTCGCTAATTTGGCAACATTTCAAAAAGTCGTCAAATTGGCGACATTCCGCAAATTCGTCGCCAAAATCTCGCCAAGCGTTATGGACGAAGAAATAAATTGTTTTTACAGCAGATAAATGACTATTGGCGATCAAATACAAAAACATTACTCAAAGTATCTTTTTTCATGAATGGAACGAGCTAGATACACGAAAATGATGTCACCCAATTTATCGCATGGTATTATATATGAAAAGTGAACATGTTTCTCAATAGGTAATATTTTTTTTTCATTTTATATGACTTTTTGATAATTTTTTTGAAAAATGTGCAACATCCGGAGAACGGTTCATGTTAGCGTTCTAAAATTTATGTTAATCGTTTTCTAATGAAAAATTACATAAGAAATGTCTATTTGCGTAACTTTAGTAGTGGTTTTGATTTTTTGACGATTTTTTCAAAATTTTATTCGAAAATTTAGGGGGGTTCGGAACATTCGATTATGTATAAAAACAATAGGCTTCCAGTGTTTACGGATTGTGATTTTTGTACTAAATTTGGTTCGAATCGGTCCATTCGTTCGTCAGTTATCGTCTCCAGACTCACTGACACACACACACACACACACACACACACACACACACACACACACATACTTTCACACACACACACACACATATACTTTCACACTCACACACACACACACACACACACACACACAGACATCATTTCAAAAATGTTTGATTCGTGATCAGGGATGCTTGAAACGTGCTCTCCCGTCGAAAACATGAATTCGAATTTTCGACCCCGTCAGAATACTTTCCTTATACATTATGTATATAAGGAAAGTAATAATGCAGCATATATACAGCTGCTTCGAGTGTACGTTGGATTCCTTTCATCAGTGCAAGAGAATCAACAATGTCTAAAAGAGGAATTGGCCAAATCGTATCCTCGAAACAGCTGTATGCCGCATAATTTCTTATATGTGCTTACTTACGTTGCTCTAGTTTTCCTTCTACTTTGCACAAAAAACATTTTAAGTATTAATAGTAGCATCTTTATATACTACGATTCTGATCTTCTTATTAAAGACATAATTAGAGAAACGCTTTTTATTTTTGGCCCATGCCCAGTCAACATACAGTTGGCATGCGAAAAGCAGCAGGCACTTAGGTCTATGCCCACATTGCTCAATGTCTATCCAGGCTTCTTCTGTCTGCCCGTGCTTACAAAATTTCCATAATTTTAGAGATAGAATCTCAAAACCGATCAGTTCACATTAGTTTGAAGACTTAAACAGCGATTGGGTTACGTTTGTTTGGAGGATCATATAACGATTGGATTACGATCAAAGTAAAACAAGAAAGATCAATCATGCATAAAGCATTAATTATGAAACACTTTCCAACTGCAATGCAATTTTATTTAAACATCTCTAAAATGTAATACATTCAGCGGCAATATTTTTAAAATTATCACAATACTACAATAATTTATTATACTTGAAAACTTCATCGAAAAAAAATGAACTTTATTCAAATGACGTCATTGAAATATAACGCTTGGCTCTTTATGAAAAAGCAGTAAAAATTTTATTCATAAACTTAGGATCAAATGGATCGGTTTTCTATTTAATTTATATAGATTAATATGCTGCGATTTTGTTTAAGTAAAAGAGTGATTTATTGATATTATGTTTGAAAATAATTTCCATTCAATAGCGATATATCGAATTATTTTTGTTTCAGAAGCAAACTTTACGGTTCCTTGCGGTGTATTTGGAACAACTCCATTCCTTGCAATACATAGTATATACGGAAAGTAGTGTGGTAGGGTTAAAGATACGACAATCGGTCTACAGATACAGCCTCTGACCCATTTTCTGCAGAATTCCACGAAGCTGGTGAAACGTAAAAATCTCCCGTTTATGATACAATATTTACTGATATTTTCATTTTCTATGTAACATAGCACAGAGAAGTACTGTTTTCACGAGAATTTTCAAAGTCGCGATTTTGATGCCAATATATGCCAATTAACCTAACAAACAACATTAATTTGTTAGGTTAATTGCCTTAATCTGTCAAAATGTGTTCAGGCGCCTTCCTATGTTATTGCCCTTTGACCGAAAGTTCGAAATATCAAGTACTCTAAATTTGAGTTAAGTTACTTTTGACAGATTAAGTAACTATCCTCTACAAAGGCATCTAAAGAGGATAACCAGATAAAAAATCTGATGTGGGCAACACATGACTTTCCTTATGTAATGCAATGAATTTACTACTTTTACAGTTGAAAAAAAATGTTATTCTTATAGTAGATACTTATATTCTTTCCAAGATATTGAATTTTCTTCTGTCATTTTTATTGATTTAGCGTCATTTTTATTAATTTGGCGAGATTTTCGTTGATTTGGCAACAAATAAAAATGTCGTAAAGTTGGCGACATTCCGCCAAATTCGTCGCCGAAATCTCGCCAAGAGTTATGGATGGAGAAATATGTTATTCTTACAGAAGATAAATGACTATTGGCGTTCAAATACAAAAGTATTACTCAAAGTACCTTTTTCCATGAATGGAACGAACTAGATCCACGAGAATGAAGTCACCCAATTTATCGTATGGTATTACATATGAAAAGTGAACATGTTTTTCAATAGGCGTTATTTTTTTTTATTTTATATGACTTTTTGATAATTTTTTTTTAAAAATGTACAATATCTCGAGAACGGTTCATATTAGCGTTCTAAAATTTATGTCAATCGTTTTCTAATAAAAAATTACATAAGAAATTTCCATTTGCGTAATTTTATTAGCGGTTTCGATTTTTTGACGATTTTTTCAAAATTTCAGTCGAAAATTTAGGAGAGTTCTGAGCATTCGATTGCGTATAAAAACAATAGGCTTCCAGTGTTTACAGATTGTGATTTTTGCACCAAATTTCGTTCGAATCGGTCCATTCGTTCGTCAGTTATCGTCTCCACAGACTCACTGACACACACACACACACATACTTTCACACACACACACACATACTTTCACACACACACAGACATCACTTCAAAAATGTTTGATTCGTGATCAGGGGTGCTCGAAACGTGCTCTCCCGTCGAAAACTCGAATTCGAATTTTCGACCCCGTCACAATACTTCCCTTATACATTATGTATATAAGGAAAGTAATAAATTTGACAAGTGGATTAGAGAAAATTAATAAAATATTTAGCTATTTTGGGGGTTTGAGCTATAGACACCTGAAAATCTGCAATTGTCCAATATACACTTGTATAATATACACTTGTCGGTTACAGATTTGGACATGATGATTTAACGGGTAGAACGCTGCTGCCATCCTAAATATATATTCATTGCAAAATGGCTATTGTATTAAGCGTATACTCTTGTACCATTTTTATATACGAGAGGGCTTCGCTTCTGCTCACTACATTTCGCTAATTCCTTAACTTGCTTTGTCTCTTTGCTGGCTCATGAAGGGCTTTCTTTGCGAACTATTTTATACCAAACTAAAGTTAAATTCGAACAAGGAAGATTAATTATGCGTAAAGCATTGATTATGAAACACTTTCCAACTGAAAGGCAATTTTATTTAAACATCTCCAAAATGTGATACATTCAGCGGTAATATTTTTACTTTCCTTATATACATAATGTATAATGTATAAGGAAAGTATTGTGACGGGGTCGGAAATTCGAATTCGAGTTTTCAACGGGAGAGCACGTTTCAAGCTGCCCTGATCACGAATCGAACATTTTTGAGGTGATGTCTATGTGTGTGTGTGTGTGTGTGTGTGTGTGTGTGTGTGTGTGTGTGTGTGTCAGTGAGTCTGTGGAGACGATATCTCACGAATGAATGGAGCAATTTGAAGGAAATTTGGTACAAAAATTACTATCCATGATTACTGGAAGCCTATTGTTTTAAAACACAATCGAATGTTCAGAACCCCCCTGAATTTTTGAGTGAAATTATAAAACAATCATCAAGAATCAAAACATTTAATAAATTACGCAAATAGACATTTCTTATGTAATTTTTCCTTAGAAAACAATTGACATAAAGTTTAGAACGCTAGCATGAACTGCTCTCGAGATATTGCACATTTTTAAATAAATTTATCAAAAAATCCCATAAATTAAAATATATATTAACTGTTGAGAAACCGTTTCACTTTTCACATGTAATATCGTGCGATAAATTGGGTGACATCATTCTCGTGGTTCTAGTTCATTCCATTCATCAGAAAAGGTATTTTGAGAAATATTTTTGTACTTGAACGCCAATAATCTTTTATCTGCTATAAGAATAACTTATTTCTTCGTCCATAACACTTGGCGAGATTTTGGCTACAAATTTAGCGGAATGTCACCAACTTGGCGAGTTTTAAATGTTGCCAAATTAACGAAAATTTCGCCAAATGGATAAAAATGACGCTAAATTAATGAAAATGACGACTAATTGAAGAAAACACATCAGATTTGTTTTTGCTGTAACAAAAGTAAATTCATTGTATTATATAAAGAAAGTCATGTGCTGCCCACATCAGATTTTTTTTAAATTACCACAGTACTACAATAATTTATTTTATTTGAAAACTTAAACTTTATCGAAAAGAAAATGAATTTTTATCAAATGACGTCATCTAAATAAAAATTGTTTGGCTCTCTACGTAAGAGCAATGAATATTTCATTCATGTCACTTTTATTCCGGACTCCAGAGCTAAATAATTTTGCGTTAAAAAATTCAGCAGTTTTTATACAACTCATCTAGCAATCACTTGTTTACATTCTGCATCCATTAAAAGTAAGCTTCGTTGTAGAAATAATCAAGGTTTGATGATCATTTAAACTAAAAGATATTGTAATTGCTTTTGCACAGAATATAGATGCACAAAGAATATGCAAAAATAAAGTAGTTTTAGGACGGATGTAACACTAAATATTAACTTTAAAACCACGATTTTTACACTGAAAAAAAAAGATGTATGCCATATTTTATTTTGAAGTGGGTCATGTTATCTCTTCATGTAATATGAGTGTAATTATTATTTTAATTTTTATTCAAAAAACAACCAAACATATTTTGCCGGATTTTTTTTTATAAATTTTATGGGATAATTTGAATATTTTCTAAAATCTTCAAAGCAATTTGTGAACTTTAACTTTACTTAAAAAATGTTTGAAAAATTAGGTCCCATAGGGTTCAATGTATTTCCCCTTTTCAACCCGAGTTCAATCCAAAACTAATTGGGTTACATTATTCATTTCCATTTCCGTATCTCCTACAGACTCTTTTTTAACAGCATACTAAAATTTCATTTTGATAACGTCATTTTTACGGCAGTTATCGTGCGAACTGCCAGACAGACAGAATGAATAAAGTCATAAACATTTTTCAACTATATTGGAAAAATTTAAAACCGGTTTTATTTCATCGTGTTTCACTACTATTTCTCTACGAATATACCAAATTTCATATCTTGGTATGCTATAGTTTTTACGGGACAAGAAGGAGAAACTCGAATTGTGCGCCGAACTTCGCTACCTATTGGCGCTCACTGAGTTCGCTTTGCGAGATGTTTCAAGACAAATTAAAGTTTAAATAGAATAACGTTTTATTTCAACATGCTTCTTTATCATTTCTCTACAAATGTACCAAATTTCATATTTTTGTATGCTATAGATTTTACGATACGGGGCAGGGAATCACGATTGACGGGTCCATATGGAAGAATATTTTTCACTCCAGAAGTGCACTAAAAAGTAGAATACCTCATAAATTACATCAGAATAAAAAAATACACTCCATGTTGTAAAAATTCAGCTATGTAGGTACATGCTTGCAAAAATCCGTGATCTTACTATTGTTAGTGTGTCTAAAGCGCGAATTCGCAGTTTCAATATTTTGTCTTCGAATTTGACATTGGCTATTTCTTAAACTAAATTTTAAATTAAAAATAAAACAGTTTATTTCAGCATATTCCCAAAACATTTATCTACGAGTGTACCAGATTTTATATTTTTGTATGCTATTGTTTTTACGCTACGAAGCAGAGAAACACGAATAACGAGAAATTTGTCAAACAGCGGCGTTAGCTATTTTTTTTTACTTTCCTTTATACTATAATGTATAAATAAGGAAAGTATTGTGACTGGGTCGAGTATTCGATTTCGAGTTTTCGCCGGAAGAGCACGTTTCAAGCATCCCTGATCACAAATTGAACATTTTTGAGGTGATGTCTGTGTGTGTGTGTGAGAGAGAGAGAGAGAGAGAGAGAGAGAGAGATAAACTATGTGTGTGTGTGTGTGTCAGTGAGTCTGGGGAGGCGATAACAGACGAATGAATGGACCGATTCGAACAAAGTTTGGTACAAAAATTACAATCCGTGACTACTAGAAGCCTATTATTTTTAGACGCAATCGAATGTCCAGAACCCCCTAAATTTTCGAGTGAAATTTTGAAAAGTTCATCAAAAAATAAAAACATATAATAAAGTTACGCAAATAGACATTTTTTATGTAATTTTTCATTAGAAAATGATTACCATATATTTTAGAGCGCTAGCTTGAACCGTTCTTGAGGAGATATTGCACATTTAAAAAAATTATCAAAAATTATTTTAGACGCAATCGAATGTTCAGAACTCCCTAAATTTTCGAGTGAAATTTTGAAAAGATTGTCAAAAAATCAAAACCTATGATAAAGTTACGCAAATAGACATTTTTTATGTAATTTTTCATTAGAAAACGATTACAATAAATTTTAGAGCGCTAGCATGAACCGTTCTTGAGGAGATACTGCACATTTAAAAAAAATTATCAAAAAATTATATAAAATAAAAAAAAAAATATTTCCTTTTCCTATTGAGAAACATGTTCACTTTTCATATGTAATATCATGCGATAAATTTAGTGACATCATTCTCGTGGATCTAGCTCGTTTCATTCACGAAAAAAGATACTTTGAGTAATACTTTTTTATTTTTACTCCAATAGTCATTTATCTGCTATAAGAATAAATTATTTCTCCGTCCATAACGCTTGACGAGATTTAGTCGACGAATTTGGCGGAATGTCGCCAACTTGATGACTTTTTAAATGTTACCAAAACAAAGAAAATCTCGCCAAATGAATAAAAATGACGCCAAATCAATGAAAATAACGACCATTTGACAAACATTTAATATCTTGGGAAACACATAAGTATCTACTATAAGGATAACCTATTTTGTTTTTACTGTAAAAGTAGTAAATACATTGCATTATATAAGGAAAGTCATCTGCTGCCCACATCAGATATTTTAATATAGAAAGATATCCACTTAGAACAATAACAAATAATCCGCAAAGAATTTAATATTCTGTCATCCCCGTATATCTATCTCATTTAGCTCTGTGTCACAATATTACGAGAACGGAATGATTTAATTCAATTCCAGTGATAGCTGAATTGGAAGTCTAAAGTTTTAATACGCTAATAAATTATCTGAGAATTCTCTGTTATTGACTTAAGTCCGCATTCAGTTCTCAAACGAGAACACTACAGTAAGTGACTCGATTTGAAATTCTCCAGAAGTCTCAGAGGTACAAAGACAAAGGTGCCTAGATTTACCTATTAGTGGGGAAACAATTACTCATAAATACTTTTACGAGATTGGACGAACATAACATTAAGTTTATCGATATCAATGTTTTTATGTGCATAAGAATGATTTTTAACTAGAAGAAAATTTTAATGGCGGCAATACGGAAACTTTTCCGCAAATACTTAAAGCTCGTTTTAGAATTTTACGGAAAATTTTAGAGATATCGCGAATAAAAATCTATATTTCATAGAATTCTGTACAATGACAGCAATTGTACAGAAATAATTTAATGAAATTCTGTTAATGACGGCAATACGGTAACTTTAACGGAAATACTTAAAAGCTCTTTTTAGAAATTTACGGAAAATGTTAGAGAATTTGCGAATAAAAATCTATATTTCATAGAATTCTGTACAATGACGGCAATTGTACAGAAATAATTTAATGAAATTCTGTTAATGACGGCAATATGGTAACTTTAACGGAAATACTTAAAGCTCTTTTTAGAAATTTACGGAAAATTTTAGAGAATTTGCGAATAAAAATCTATATTTCATAGAATTCTGTACAATGACGGCAATTGTACAGAAGTAATTTAATGGAATTCTGTTAATGACAGCAATACGGTAACTTTAACGGAAATATTTAAAGCTCTTTTTAGAAATTTACGGAAAATTTTAGAGAATTTGCGAATAAAAATCTATATTTCATAGAATTCTGTACAATGACAATTGTACAGAAATGATTTAATGAAATTCTGTTAATGACGGCAATACGGCAACTTTCACGGAAATACTTAAAGCTCTTTTTAGAATTTTACGCAAAATTTTAGAGAATTTGCGAATAAAAATCAATATTTCATAGAATTCTGTACAACGTTCCATAAAAACATTTTCTTTAGAATTCTATAAAACATGTTGGAAAAGGAAAAATCTGCTAATTATGCCATGAAGCATTTCGTCTTATTGTTTCATTTAACCATAACGCAATGGAATAATTTTTCATTTAACTTCTCTCGCGCTGAATTAGAGCGTAATACGGTAATACGGCGATAATGATTGTGACTTGTATCACTTTTCTTGATTGATAAGCTTTCAGCAGTAGTCAGCAGTATATTAAGTAAGCTTCTTTAATCGATGTATCCTAAGAAAAGTATGGTGATCGTGATTTAATCACAAGTGGCGTTTGCATCGTAAATACATAAGAATGAAATAATTTTTGCTACTTCGTGGGTGCCAAATGGTTGGCTCTTCGTGATTTCAATAACTGCTGAAGTTATTTTACTCAACGTTAGTTCATATATTATGTAGATGTTAGACCGAATTACCCACCGTTGTCCGGGTCCTAAATAAGCGCCCACTAATAAATAATACGAATACTGAAACCCCTTTTCACCTCTCATGAAAACGTGAAGAAAAGAAAGCAATGTGCATGATACAAAATCACATCTAAATATACGCCTAGTCTAAACCCCAGCAAGAATTGCACAGGAATGAATAAAGACAGGCTTTAAAAATATGCACAGTTGCGTCTTAAAGTGGTCTAGACTTCCGGACGTAAATTTGTTGGAAGTGGATCGGAGAGGTTCAAAACGCACAAAAAGTCTCTCGTACGTGGGGAAGTACAAAAGCTCCGGAAAGAGTTCACGATTTCTTTCGTCGCATGGTGGAGTGGCTTCAATTGGCAGAAGGGCACATTAGCGGGGTCCGCTTGGCTGCTAGCGGACTAATAAAGCCAAAGACATGCCACGAATGAAAAATTATAATTAATCAACGATTGGGTTTAGTAAAAATTTTCTTTTCTGGAGTAATATGTGATGTTTTAGGCAAAAGCTGAATAAAAATGAACCATGGATGGCAATTCAATTTTTGTATATCGCAATATAAAAATCGCAGAGGTTTAAAACGCAATAAAAGTATATATATTTTAAAAGTCACTAAAATCGTCTAATAATCGTATCGTTTAATAATCGTCTAATAATCGTCTAATAATTATGTTATTCAAGCAGGACTGGAGCCGATTTTTTTCCAAATATCGGAAAAGAAAATAAAGTAATTCATTACTGCTATAAACAGTTACCAAGTAATTTGAAATCATGTAAACGAGTTTGAAATAAAGTCGAATAAATTTATTGACAAAATGTTATTCACGCAAGACTGGAGCCGATTTATCTTCAAATATTTCCACAACCGATAATGATTCATAAAGTAATTCATTCAGCGGCGATATTTTTTAAAATTATCACAATACTACAGTAACTTATTTTACTTAAAAACCTAAAAACATGGAGGTAAAAGTATTTTCTAACTTCACGCTTAAAACTTAATCGAAAAACGCATTTCTGTAGAATCGTCTGCATCTCTATGTAAAACCAATGAATGCTTCACTCATATCAGCTATATTGCAAACTCTAGAGTTAAATAATTTTGCGTTAAAGAAATTCAGCAATTCTTATACAACTCATCTTGCAGCTTGATGTGTTTGCATTTTCCATACGTGAAAATTAGACTTCGTAGTAGAAATAATCAAAGTTCGGAGATCATTTAAACTCCAAAATATTGTAATTGCATTGGCACTGTATATAGATGCACATACAAAAACATAAACCGTTTCAGGGCGGATGCAACACTAAATATAAATTTAAAAATCTGATGTGGGCAACACATGACTTTCCTTATATAATGTAATGAATTTACTACTTTTACAGTAAAAAAATAGGTTTTTCTTATAGTAGATACTAATATTCTTTCCAAGATATTGAATATTCGACAATTAGTAGTCATTTTCATTGATTTAGCATCATTTTTATCCATTTGGCGAGATTTTCATTAATTTGGCAACATTTCAAAAATGTCGCCAAGTTGGCGACATTCCGCCAAATTCGTCGCCAAAATCTCGCCAAGCGTTATGCACGAAGAAAAAAGTTATTCTTACAGCAGATAAATGACTATTGGCGTTCAAATACAAAAGTATTATTCAAAGTATGTTTTTTCATGCATGGAACGAGCTAGATCCACGAGAATGATGTCACTCAATTTATCGCATGGTATTACATATGAAAAGTGAACATGTTTCTCAATAGGAATTTTTTTTTTTTATGTGACTTTTTCATAATTTTTTTTTAAAATGCACAATATCTCGAGAACGGTTCATGTTAGCGTTCTAAAATTTATGCCAATCGTTTTCTAATGAAAAAATACATAAGAAATGTCTATTTGGGTAACTTTATTAGCGGTTTTGATTTTTTGACGATTTTTTCAAAATTTCATTCGAAAATTTAGGGGGGTTCTGAACATTCGATTACGTATAAAAACAATAGGCTTCCAGTGTTTACGGATTGCGATTTTTGTACCAAATTTGGTTCAAATCGGTCCATTCGTTCGTCAGTTATCGTCTCCACAGACTCACTGACACATACACACACACACACACACATACTTTCACACACACACACACACACAGACATCACTTCAAAAATGTTTGATTCGTGATCAGGGATGCTTGAAACGTGCTCTCCCGTCGAAAACTCGAATTCGAATTTTCGACCCCGTCACAATACTTTCCTTATACATTATGTATATAAGGAAAGTAAAAATCTGATGTGGGCAGCACATGATTTTCCCTGGAGACTCAAATCCATATTTTCTTTATTTCTTTAATAATTCATTAGATTGAGTTTAATTGGACCAAATAACACTAAATTTGCATTTTTAATTCAATTTTTGTTTTTACTTGGTAAATTGGACATCTTTCCGAAAGCGGCGTAAAAAAATGCAAGAAATCTCAAATATCTTAAGAACGGCTAGTCCTAAAGTATAATGGAGCGTGTTATATTATTTTTCTCTTCAAAAATTGCGTATAAAACTAAAATTTAATTGATACATTTCAGCATACACTACTTAGTCTTTTTTTAGATTTTGGCGGGCCATTTCGTAAAAACAGCCAGGTTGTTCTTTTCCGAATTGTATCAAAATCTAATCAGCATCAGTGTATCCCACAAGTAACTTATATACCAAATTTTGTGAAATTTGGTCAATTAGTATTTTATCTAGGGTGGATACATGAAATTTTTGCGGTCCATTTCGCAAAAAAAGGCGGGTTATGTTTTTACTAATCTTACCAAAAACTAATTAGCACCAGGGTCACATCCAAGTGACTTACCTACCAAATTTTATGAAATTCGGTCCATTAGTTTTTGAGTTAGAGTGGATACATGCATTGCACTGACAGAGAGACACACTCACAGACGTAACGCTAAAAATGGTTTTTCGTATTCTAGAGGGCTCGAAACGTGCAGATCCGTCGAAAATTCGAGTTGTGATTTTCGGCATGATTCCAATACTTTCCCTATGCATTAGCATGTATTGCAGGGAAAGTAAAAAAACTTTTTAAATCACGATTTTGGCACAAGATGGATGCCATATTTTATTTTGAAGAGTGTCTCGTGAACTCTGCATGTAATATGGGTGCAATTATTACTTTAATTTTTATTTAAAAAACTACCAAACATATTTTGCTGAAATTTTTTTTTTACATATATTATGGGTTAATTTTATATATTAATATTTTGAATATTTCCTAAAATTTTCTAAGCAACTTTAAATTCGAAATTCGTTTAAAATGTGTTTGAAAAATTAGGTCCTTTAAGGTTCAATGTATTTCATTTTTTTCAACCCAGGTTCAATCCAAAACTAATTGGGTGATATTATTCATATACATTCCCATATGTCTCACAGACCGTCTGAAATATATACTAAAATTTCATTTTGATGAAGTCAGTTTCACGGCAGTTATCGTGCGAACGGACAGACAGACATAATGAACAATGTCATAAACACAAACAAGAAAGATCAATCATGCTTAAAGCATTGATTATGAAACACTTTCCAACTTCAATGCAATTTTATTTAAAAAAGTCAAAAATGCAATACATTCCTCGGTAATATTTTAAAACTTATCACGATACTACATTGATTTATTATATTTGAAAACTTAAACCTTCATTGAAAAAAATGAACTTCATTCAAAAGACGGCATTGAAATATAAATTGCGTGGTTTAAATATCTCTAAAATGCAATACATTCCACGGTAATATTTTTAAATCTATCATAATACTACGATAATTTATTATATTTGAAAACTTCATCGAAAACAACTGAAATTCATTCAAATGACGTCATAGAAAAAATAACACGCCTGGATCTCTCTATAAAAGCAGGATTTCATTCATAACTTTCTCCATTTCATTCATCACAATACTATAATAATTTATTTTAATTAAAAATTAAGACCATGGAGCTACAATTCATAAACTTTATGCTTAAAACTTCATCGAAAAATATCGTCCTTCTGTTTATAAAATCAATTAATATTTCATTTATATCAGCCATGCAGACTCCATGGACTGAATTATTTTGTGTTAAAGAAATACAGTAATTCTAATACAACTCATTCTACATATTTTGCTGTTTACATTTTACATAGGTGAAAAATAGGCTTAATTGTAGAAATAATCAAATTTGAATGAGAATTTAAACTCAAATATATTGTCATTGTGTTGTTTTAGTATGTAGATGCACAGAATTTAAGCAGAAATAAAGTAGTTTTAGGATGGATGCAACACTCAATATGAATTAAAAAGAACTTTAAAAAATCCCGAATTTGAAACAAGATGGATGCCATATCTCATTTTAAAGTGGGTCATGTGATCGTTTCATATCATGGTCACGTGATCGTTTCATATAAGATGTGTAATTATTATTTTAATTTTTATTTAAAAAACTACTGAATATATTTAGTTGAATTTTTTTTTATATATTTTATGGAACAATTTGACTATTACCTAAAATTTTCGAAGCAATTTGTGAATTTTAAATCCGCTTAAAAAATGTTAGAAAAATTAGGTCCCATAGGGCTCAATGTATTTCATTTTTTCAACCCGGGTTCAATCCAAAACTAATTGTGTGATATTATTCATTTATATTCCCATAGGTCCTACAGACCGTCTGAACAACATACTAAAATTTCATTTTGATTAAGTCATTTTTACGGCAGTTATCGTGCTAACGGACAGACAGACAGACAGACAGACAGACAGACAGACAGACAGACAGAATGAACAAAGTCATAAACACTTTTCAACTTTGTTGTAAAGTGTTAATAAAGTTTTATTAAATTTTAGTATATTGTTGAGGCGGTCTGTGCGATTTCTGGGAATAAAAATGAATAATATGACCCAACTAGTTTTTGATTTAACGGGGATTAAAATCTGAAATACCTTAAACCCTATAGGTCATAATTTTTCAAACATTTTTTAAACAGAGTTAAAATTCATATATTGCTTCGAAAATTTCAGGAAATATTTAAATTATCACAAAAAATGTTCAGCAAAATATATTCGGTAGTTTTTTAATGACACCCATATTAATGACACCCATATTATATGAAGTAGTAATTATATGAAGTAGTTATATGAAGTATTATATGAAGTAGTTATATGAAGTATTATATGAAGTAGTTATATGAAGTATTATATGAAGTAGTTATATGAAGTAGTAATGACACCCATATTATATGAAGATATCACGTGAACCACTTTAAATTAAAATATGGCATCCATCTTTTTTCCCAGTGCCAAAATCGTGATTTTCAAATTTCTTTTAAATTTCTATTTACTGTTGCATTCGTCCTAAAACCTCTTTAGTTTTGCATATTTTCTGTGCATCTATATTCTGTGCTAACGCAATTACAATATTTTCGGGTTTAAATGATCATCAAACTTTGATTATTTCTACAACGAAACCTAATTTTAATGAATGTGGAATGGAAACGTGATTGATTGTAAGATGAGTTGTATAAAAATTGCTGAATTTTTTTCACGCAAAATAATTTAGCTCTGGATTCCGGAATAAAAGAGATATGAATGAAACATTTATTGCTTTTACACAGAGAGTCAGACGATTTATATTTTGATGACGTCATTTGAATAAAGTTAATTTTTTTCGATGAAGTTTTAAGTTTTCAAATATATAATGAATTATTGTAGTACTGTGATAATGAAAAGAAATATCCCCGCGGAATGTATAACATTTTAAGGATTTTTAAATAAAATTGCATTTCAGTTGGGCAGTGTTTCATAATCAATGCTTTATGCATGATTTATCTTTCTTACTAAATTATCACAGTACTACAATCATTTATTATATTTGGAAAGTTAAAATTTCATCAAAAAAGGCAATCGTCTGCTTCTCTCTACGTAAAAATCTATGAATATTTCATTCATATGAATTATATTCCAAAATTGAGAGATAAATAATGTTATGTGATAAATATTCAGCAATTCTTATACAACACACGTTACAATCGCTTGCTTTGTTTACATACTGCATATGTTAAAATTAGGCTTCGTTGTCGAAATAATCAAAGTTTAATGATCATTTAAAGTAAAAAGTATAGTAATTGTGTTGGTTCAGAATTTAGATATAGAGATAATACGTAAAATAAAGCGGTTTTATGACAGATGCAACACTCAATATGGATTTAAACGGTGACTGAAAATCAAGATTTTTCACATCGAAAATAAAATGGATGCCATATTTTATTTTGCAATGAGTTGCGTAATCTCTTCATATATCATGGGTGTAATTATTCTTTCAATTTTTATTTAAAAAATTACTCAACATGTTTTGCTGAATTTTTTTTTCTTGCATTTTATGTGATAATTTGAATATTTCCTAAAATTTTCGAAGTAATTGATGAATTTTAACTTCGCTTCAAAAACGTTTGGAAAATGAAGTCCCATACGATTCAATGTATTTCAAATTTTCAACCCGGGTTCAATCCGAAATTAATAGGGTGATATTATTCATTTACATTCCCATATGTTTCACAAACCGTCTCTCAGCAACATACTAAAATTTCATTTTGATGAAGTCATTTTTACGGCATTTTTAGCAGTTATCGTGCGAACGAACAGACAGACAAGCAGACCGAACAAAGCCATTAACACTTTACAACTACGTTGAAAAGTGTTAAAAAAACGCGATTTTATAATGTGTTCAATCATAATTAGATCATTCGTAGTGCATTTTTGAAATTTCATTAAATTATGGAAAATTTAAAATTTAAATTACAAATTTAGAATTGCATGATATTGGTTTAATACATACAGAGTCCACTACGACGATAAGAGCTTGTAATTCCGCCCCAGTAGCTCAACGGTAGAGCATCGGCTGGTCAGTACGAAGATCAGTGTTTCGATTTTCCGTTGGAACAGAAAAGTTTTGTACAATGGCGCCCGAGCAAATCAACCCTGCAGGTCAGTGCAAAAATGTCGGAGGTCTGAAAGAGACTCTAGTACGACTAGCACGGATTCAGTGGACTTTGGTGTATTGAGTGCCGATTTTAATATCGGAGGTCAACGACCACGTAGGAAGCAAACCTAGAGGGTAAAAATATCCAGCAGGAGACTAATCTGAGGTAAAAATAGAAGAAGGTGGTCAGTCAGGTTGGCAGTTGTATGCCAATCTGACATTAGAGGGTGGAGAATGCTAAATTCACTTCGACAATAAGAGTTCAACTCAGTAGCTCAACGGTAGAGTGCCGGCTGGTCAGTAAGAAAGTTCCGTGGTTTGATTTCCGCTTGGGACAGCAAGGTTCTGTACACGCAATGCTGACTTTGAAAGATGTAGAACTTATTATTTGAGAATTATGTCATGCATGTCATATTAAGACAAGAAAGAACAATCATGCTTAAAGCATTGATTATGAACCCACATTCCAACTTCAATGCAATTTTATTTAAACATGTCTAAAATGCAATACATTCCTCGGTAATATTTTAAAACTTATCACAATACTACATTAATTTATTATATTTGAAAATTTAAACCTTCATCGAAAAAAATGAACTTCATTCAACTGATGGCATTGACATATAAATTGCCTGGTTTAAACATCTCTAAAATGTGATACATTACTCGGTAATAATTTTAGAATTATCATAATGCTACGATAATTTATTATATTTGAAAACTTCATCGAAAACAACTGAAATTCATTCAAATGACGTCATAGAAAAAATAACACGCCTGGCTCTCTCTATAAAAGCAGCATTTCATTCATAAATAATTTCCCATTCATGTCATTCTTCAGAATACTATAATAATTTATTTTATTTAAAAATTAAGACCATGGAGCTACACGTAATTAAACTCTATGCGTAAAACTTCATCGTAAAAAATCGTCCTTCTCTTTGTAAAATCAATGAATATTTGATTCATATCAGCTATGCAGACTCCATGATCTAAATGATTTTGTGTTAAAGAAATACAGCAAATGTAATACAACTCATTCTACATATTTTGCTGTTTACATTTTACATAGGTGAAAAATAGGCTTCGTTGTAGAAATAGTCAAATTTCGAAGAGCATTTAAACTCAAATATATTGTAATTGCGTTGTTTCAGTGTGTAGATGCACAGAATTTATGCAAAAATAAAGTGGTTTTAGGACGGATACAACACTCAATATGAATTAAAAAGAACTTTAAAAATCACGATTTTGAGATAAGATGGATGCAATATATCATTTGAAGTGAGTCATGTGATCTTTTCATATCATGGTCACGTGATCGCCTCATATAAGAGGTGTTATTATTATTTTAATTTTTATTTATAAAACTACTGAATATATTTCGCTAAATTTTTTTTTATATATTTTATGGAACAATTTGAATATTACCTATAATTTTCGAAGCAATTTGTGAATTTTAAATCCGCTTAAAAAATGTTTTAAAAATTAGGTCCCATAGGGCTCAATGTATTTCATTTTTTCAACCGGGTTCAATCCAAAACTAATTGGGTGATATTATTCATTTATATTCCCATAGGTCCTACAGACCGTCTGAACAACATACTAAAATTTCATTTTTATTAAGTCATTTTTACGGCAGTTATCGTGCTAACGGACAGACAGACAGACAGACAGACAGAATGAACAAAGTTATAAACACTTTTCAACTTTGTTGTAAAGTGTTAAAAATCAGTTGAAAGGTATTTGTTTTTATATTTATTGTTTCTTGAAAGCTTATTCATGGAAATAGCCTCATTTCTACATTTTTGGTGACTTTCATATGCAATAATTATAGTATATACAATAAATTATAATTATTCAATATTTATAATTATATGTTTTTAAAGTGCATGTATGGTAGTGTGTAGAACAAAAACTGGCCAAATAATATTTTTTAAAGTATTAGGAATATTTTGACACACTCCGTTATATACCTAAAATTTAATTACGCAAATAAAATTTATTCGATTGTGCAAATTTAAGGATTGAAATGCAAATTAAAAATCCAAAGTTAAAATTTTTCCATTTTAATTAATTGTGATAATATTTGCATGTTTTCAATCTACGCAAAGTATCTGATTATGTGTGTCAGTGTGAATGGCAATTTCGACTCAGGTTTTGCTTTCATATAATTGAGTTGGCGCACAGAGTCACTAAAAAAA
Source organism: Amaurobius ferox (assembly GCA_951213105.1). NCBI lineage: Eukaryota > Metazoa > Arthropoda > Arachnida > Araneae > Amaurobiidae > Amaurobius > Amaurobius ferox. The sequence continues at coordinate 64,342,723 of OX578150.1, read as the reverse complement.
TGTTTTTACGTAGTTTACAGCAATTATTCTTTATACTTTTGTGCAAATAATATTTAAAAGAAGAACGACGTACGGTTTCTGTAACTAAATTAATTATATATTATATTAAATTATTTTATGGAGATTTATTTGAATTATGTAATAGGATTTCACAAATGCATCATCAGTAGATTCTTAGATAAAATAATTAAATGCAAACAAGCCTTTTTAATTCAATGACGATATTCTTCAGAAATAATGCTAAACATAAATTTATTTAATTTATATTTTCTTTTTTCATTTCCGAATTTAGTTTTAAATTTTGTGTGAATAAATTTCGAATTTTTAAAAAAAATATTTTATGACATTGTGTTAAGCGTTTTTACTTACCCTATAAAATGCAGTACTAATATTTAAGCCTTTACTAGTATTAGTATTTAAAATATAGTACTAGTATTTAAGCCTTTACTAGTACTAGTGTTTAAGCCTTTTTACTTTCCTTATATACATAATGTATAAGGAAAGTATTGTGACGGGGTCGAAAATTCGAATTCGAGTTTTCGAAGGGAGAGCACGTTTCAAGCATCCCTGATCATGAATCAAACATTTTTGAAGTGATGTCTGTGTGTGTGTGTGTGTGTGTGTGAGTGTGTGAAAGTATGTGTGTGTGTGTGTGTGTGTGAAAGTATGTGTGTGTGTGTGTCAGTGGGTCTGTGTAGACGATAACTGACGAATGAATGGACCGATTTGAACCAAATTTGGTACAAAAATGACAATCCATAAATACTGGAAGCCTATTGTTTTTATACGCAATCGAATGTTCAGAACCCCCCTAAATTTTCGAATGAAATTTTGAAAAAATCGTCAAAAAATCAAAACCACTAATAAAGTTACGCAAATAGACATTTCTTATGTAATTTTTCATTAGAAAACGATTGACATAAATTTTAGAACGCTAACACGAACCGTTCTCGAGATATTGTACATTTTTCAAAAAATATATCAAAAAGTCATATAAAATAAAAAAAAATATAATTCTTATTGATAAACATGTTCACTTTTGAATACCATGCGATAAATTGAGTGACATCATTCTCGTGGATCTAGCTCGTTCCATTCAAGAAGAAAGATACTCTGAGTAATACTTTTGTATTTGAACGCCAATAGTCATTTATCTGATGTAAGAATAACTTATTTCTTAGTGCATAACGCTTGGCGAGATTTTGGCGACGAATTTGGCGGAATGTCGCCAACTTGGCGACTTTTTGAAATGTTGCAAAATTAACGAAAATCTCGCCAAATGGATGAAAATGACGCTAAATCAATGAAAATGACGACTAATTGTCGAAAATTCATTGTCTTGGAAAGAATATTAGTATCTACTATAAGAAAAACCTATTTTTTTACTGTAAAAGTAGTAAATTCATTACATTATATAAGGAAAGTCATGTGTTGCCCGCATCAGATTTTTCTTACTGTAAAAGTAGTAAATCCATTGCATTATATAAGGAAAGTCATGTGTTGCCCACATCAGATTTTTTAGTTTAAGACAGAGTGCAGACAGCTAGAACTCATTTTTTCCCTATATAGTACTAGTTTTTAAGCGTTTCAAAGACAAGGATAAACTCGTAGAATATTAAGCTGCAATTCTTTACGAGGTTTTTTTTAAAGATGTATATATATATATATATATATATATATAATATAATACAAAAGTAATCAGATGAAGAAAACGTAAGCATACATAAGTATGAAAAAAGTTTATTTCCTTACCTCATCCTGATTCCGAAACTTCATAAAACCCCTGTGAAATTCCGTCCCGTAACTGTCGGTTTCAAGACTTATCTGACTATAGCTAATTCTAAACTATTAGCTCTGCTGAAACATGTCATGACAAAAATCAAGCATAAATGTTCCATTATCGTAAATAATAGTTATGAAGTACTCAACAAACTCAAATTCTTCCCTGATCGTATGAATTTCCGAAGTTACGATTTTAAAGATCTATTTAATAATATTGACCTTTGATGATCTTCTTATTATTTTATTTGAGATTTATGAGATTTATGAATTACATGAATATATTATATTAAGTAAATATAAAGCCATGATTAGGATTGTTCTGTTCGAAAATATACTATTTAACGGGACCAACTATTATCAGCAAGTCAAAGGCATTCCAATGGGGGGAGGATGTTCTTCACTCCTTGCTGATATCTACCTGAATAAATACGAGGAGGGCACTCACATATTAAATGAAATACCATACTTTCGTTTCGTGGATGACATCTTTGTGGGCCAATACGAACAAATGCCTGAATTTGACTTCAGTTTCTACCCTGATAACTTGGATCTCATAGAAACACACATGGAAAATAAAAATCAGGTTGATTTCCTGGATATTAGTATCCTTTACGATAAAAACAATTGTTTATATACCATTTTATACGACAAGAGAAATACTTTCAAGACCAGCATCAATCACGTTATCGATTGGAACTCAAATTTGAGTAAAAATATATTACGAAATATTATAGTCAATCATCTGATACGCAATCAAAGAATCCATACCTTCAGAAACGATCGAACTGAAAATGACAGAAGAATAATGCAAGAGGCGATCAAGAAACATTATCCCGCAAATTTCCTTAAACATTATTATAATACTGTATACAACGATGTAAAAAACGCTTATTTTAAGGATATAACTTGTACACACCTATGATGGTAACTGTGCGATTCACCTACACGGAACTTGCTGATAGCGCACCCTAGTGGTAGTATAATGCTATATATGGATTGCACTCTCCTTTGTTAACGACTCTTGGCCTTTTTCATTATGTGTTTTACTTCGGTTTTGTACTTCGGACTTTTCCTCGATTCTTGAGTTTTGTACTCACTTCCACGGTCAGTGTCTTGTGCTCGACACCATTTCGGAGGTCAAGTTTCGGCAAAGTATTTGGTTCCGGGAGTGTTACCTAGGTGTAATAGCATGCTATAACCGGGAACGAGGGGTCACAATCCCCCTCGGCCTTTTATGTTTTCCCTAAGGCTTGCTTCCCATTTTTTCCTTCATACTTTTATTTGCTATATATATATATATATATATATATATATATATATATATATATATATATATATATATATATTGGCATTCTAGTTTATCCATTTCTTCTAGGAATCACTCAGTAAGAATTTTCATCTTTGCTTCATGTTCATATTCTGAGTTGCTTATACGGGTAATTGTCCTGTCTCCTACTCTGACTCACTAGACAGGTCTAGGAGTGTTGCTGTGAACGTTCGTTCTGCTTCCCTGGTTGTATTTCGACATGCTCATTACGGTGCTTCTAGATAATTCATTCTGCTGAGGTTGATCGCGCATACACGTGGTGAAAGAAGAAGGGTTCATGCCACATGGTAATACAAATTTCCTTAATATTTCTTCTCTTCATTTTTTCATCTTTTGCTGTCTGTAGTCTGAGTTTGAGCATTTATAGTAATGTACTATTGCTCAATCTGAAACAGAGTTTTTTTGGGGTTAATTAGAATTAAACACTCAGACATGAAGATGAATTTAGTTCTGATTAATCATCGAATTTGGGCCGGTACCGTTCTTTTCTCTTATCGGCAATATGGCCGTGGTTTTGCTTCCATGGTGATGTTAATATTACTTGAATTTTTATTATTAAACATATATATATATATATATATATATATATATATATATATATATATATATATATATATACATATATATATATATATATATATATATATATATATATATATATATATATATATATATATATATATATATATATATATATATATATATATATATAAATATATTTAAATAAATATATATCCATTTTCACCGTCCCTCGAGTGCAAAAGCTAAAATCCGGCAGCGGTCGATTCTGTCTTGTGGATATTCTTACGACGTATCTCTCTGGAATCGTATGTGTGCGCTCAGGATACAAGAATGAGTCAAAGCTTCTGGATAACTAACACGTTTATTCACAAGCACAGCGTAAACAGGAACAATATACAGTAAAATAGCACTTAAATGCTCCACTAATGTCATAAAACAATGGATACTATTCTTAAAACATTGACATATTTAATTTCACAAAACAGCAGCTAAAACACTGACGAATCACAGTTCAATGTAGCTTGTATCACGCTAACTGCTTTCAAACGGAGTGATTATTCTTTTTATAGAATCTGTATATAAACTTCTGGAAATCTCTCATTCCTAGTAGAATATTGGTTATTTCGAGGTGTTTCTCGAATCTTCGAAAAGTCACCGTTCTCCGAAAAGTCACCGTATTCTCACCGCGTTTTCTCCATTTGGCTTTCAAAAGAAAAAACTAGTGTGGGAATTTTACACGTTTGCAACAATACTACCTGCAAACAATAAACCAGCCTTCTAGATCACAAGAAGAAAATTTTTTTTGAGGGTTTGGAAACATTTTTCAAAAACTTTTCATTTTCCTTTTATAGAAACTGTATAGAAACTTCTGGAAACCTCTCATTCCTCGTAGAATATTGGTTATTTCGAGGTATTTCTCGAGTCTTCGAAAAGTCACCAAATTGGCGCTAAATCGATAAATATGTGCAACCCTCTTCCAGATTTTAGCATCTGGCAACTTTAGATATATGCTATAGGAAAGCCTGTACGGGCGTTTTCTCCGTCTGGCTTTCAAAAGAAAAAACTAGTGTGGGAATTTTTACACGTCTGCGTACAATGAATCAGTCTTCTAGATTACAAGAAGAAGTTTTTTTTTTGAGGGTTTGGAAACATTTTTCAAAAACTTTCCATTTTCCCGTCTTTTAGAGTAAAATCGAAAAACATCACTATTAGGCTTTGTTTCGTAATTGGTGCTATAAGTCTCTAAAGATTCAGTATTTTACTTTACCAGCAGATGTCCGGAGAATCTAGAAAGACACAAAAAAGTTAGACAATTATCAGATAAGCAAAAACAAAAAAAAAATATTGTGATGGGATCAAATATCCGATACTCAGAATTTTATGGAATTACACGTTTTGAACATATCTGATTATAATTCAATCATTTTCTCAGTTATTCCTATGTGTGTCTGCTTAAATCTATGGAGATGATGTTTCTTGAATCTGTTGAGGAGCTCGAATTAAATTTGGTACCATTATTTTAATAGATGAACATCAGAAAAATGTCTAAACATTTTTAAACAGTTTGTTTTTTAAATCGAGAAACGTTATGAATAGGTAATCATGTTGAAATATTTTATGGAAAAAAACTGTTTAATATATAATTTTTTATTTTAAATGAATGAAATAATTTATAAAAAGCTAATACAGTTCTCGTAACATTACACTTTTGGATCTAACTAGAAAGATTTCACAAAGGAATATACTATAATCACATGGGTGAAATCTTTGTATGTGCATTTAGCGAGAAATTAAAGGAGTTAATTTTACTCCTCTAATTTCTCGTACATTGAACGAGGAATTAAAACGGTCACCAAGTGTTGTTATGGCTAGAAGGATGCTATTTAATTCCGTTAAATCTCTTGCACTGCGCAATCTTTAATGTCTATTTACTCAGAACAATGTTTTGCTCATTGCGAGCACGATGTATAGGTAATGGCTATACAGATCTTCGAAAAACGCTTTCAAAATAATGCTATTGGGTCTAAATTATAACTGTCTGACGTGTTTTTGTCTTATCAGAATCATCCCCTCCCCCCGGAAGTCTTTGAAGACTGTAACGAATCTTGCTGCCCCAACCAGGAATAGAACAACGGATCTTCGTATTGGCTAACAGAAGTCTGCCTTTTTGCTACTGGGACGGAATCGCAAGATCTTATTGTCGACTCTGTAGGAGACTCTATATTCTCCACCCTCTAATGTCAGATTGACGTGAAATTGACAATCACTGATCAGCTCCTGCTATTTTTACCTCAGGTTATCTCCCTCTGCTGCTATTTTTACTTTCCCCACAATACATGGTAATGTATAGGGAAAGTATTGGAATCATGCCGAAAATCGCAACTCGAGTTTTCGACGGATCTACACGTTTCTAGACCTCTAGAATACGAAAAAACTATTTTCAGCGTGACGTCTGTGTGTGTGTCTGTGTGTCTGTCTGTCTCTGCAGATTTTGTATCCACTCTAACTAAAAAACGAATGGACCGAATTTCCCCAAATTTGGTAGGTAAGTCACTTGTGGGCGAATCTGGTGCTGATTAGTTTTGGGTACGATTCGGGATAAAATAACCCGCCTTTTTTACGAAATGGTCCGCAAAAGCTTGTATCCACTCTATCTAAAAAACTATTGGACTGAATTTCACAAAATTCGGTAGATAAGTCACTTGTGGGACATCCTGGTGTTGATCAGATTTTGGTACGATTCGGAAAAAAATAACCTGCCTTTTTTTGCAAAATGGCCCGCAAAAATCGCCAAAATCTAAAATAAAAAGCTACGTATGCTCAAATATATCCATTCAATGCTTATTTAATACGTAATTTTTAACGAAGAAAAGAATAATACCAACCCCATTACACTAGGACTAGCCGTTCACGAGATATTTTAGTTTTTCGTATTGTCTCTACGCCAACTTTGAAAATAAGTCCAGTTACCAAGTGAGAACGAAAATTGAATAAAAAGTGAATTAAATTTAATTAAAATAAAGAGAACGTAGATATAAGTCTGCATGGAAAGTCATGTGCTGTCCACATCAGATTTTTATCCTGCAGGTTAGCTTCCTGTGTGATTGTTGCCCTCCCAATTTGAAATCGGCGCTCAATATACCAGAGTCCACTGAATCCGTCCTAGTTGTATTAGGGTTATTTTCAGACCTCTGATATCTTTCCACTGACCTACAGGGTTCATTTGTTCGGGTGCCATTGTAAAGAACCGTGTTACCCCAACCGAGAATTGAATCATGAATCTTCCTACTGGACAGCCGATGCTCTATAGTTGAGGTATTTGGACAAAATCGATTGAATCGTCGAAGCGGACTTTGCAACAACTGTTTGGTTTTTTTTTTCAGATTTCACTCCTAGAAGACTCTGAATTTCACAAAAGACTTGAATCTTTGCAGAACTTCAATCTTGTTGAATATTTGCACATTAATAGTATTGACCAGGAGACAGAATCTAATGAAATCGTATTTCCCATTTTCTGCCTCCAGGGACGTGGAAAGTAAAGGATTTTCGAAAAATCCTTCTAGACTCTTCAAAAGCTTTCTCGGGGACTTAAAAGACTGAATATTTGTACACTTATAGTATCGATTATAGGACATAACCTAATGAAGTCGGATGGTCGGAGGAATTGAGAGGTTTTTTATAAATTTTTCTGACCCTCCAGAAACCCCCCTCCTGGGACTTTGATTTCTTCCGGTGGCAGACGAAAAGGAAGTGGGTCTAAAAGTCTTTTTAGATCCTCCTCGGTGACTTAGAGGGCAGAGAGATCCTCCTCGGTGAATTAGAGGGTAGAGATATCCTCCTCGGTGACTTAGAAAACAGAGAGATCCTCCTCGGTGACTTAGAGGGCGGAGAGATCCTCCTCGGTGACTTAGAGGGCAGACAGATCCTCCTCGGTGACTTAGAGGGCAGGGATATCCTCCTCGATGAATTAGAGGGTAGAGATATCCTCCTCGGAGACTTAGAGGGCAGAAAGATCCTCCTCGGTGACTTAGAGGGCAGAGAGATCCTTCTCGGTGACTTAGAGGGCAGAGATATCCTCCTCGGTGAATCAGAGGGTAGAGATATCCTCCTCGGTGACTTAAAGGGCAGAGAGATCCTCCTCGGTGACTTAGAGGGCAGAGATATCCTCCTCGGTGACTTAGAGGGCAGAATTTTTTCATATGTATAGTAATGACAATGAGACCGAACCTAATTGAGACAATTTTAAATTAAGTCGACTATAATCTATGTTGAAGTGATATACATTTTTAAAATAATTTGCAACACTATTTTCTTAGGAGTGTTAGTTTCCCTCTTTTGAGAAATCTAATAATTCTGTTATATTTAATCACACAAAAAAAAAATAAATAAACTAACTAATATTCTGAAAATAAAAATTTTCCATGTCGCCTTAAAATAGGAAGTTGAAGTATGTCAGAAAAGAGGTACCAGAAAATTTGAAGCCCGGTTTGTTTTCTCTAATTCTCACATTTTAAGCTTTTAATGGACATTTTGCAAAAGTTCACGCGCTTCAAATAACAACTGAGCCATAAACAAAACTATGCTTTGATTCTAAAACTTCATCTGTGCAGTCAATTACACTAAATGCGTGTATTTGAATCGAATAATTTTGTTTATCGCTGTACCTGCGATTATGTATAAAAAAGTGAAATGAAAAAGCCGTTAAGATAATTTTATTCGTTTTTCAGAAATAGAGGAATCCTTAATTGCCCATCCATTTGTTTGTTGTCCCATTGCAATGGGATTTTTGAGAAATTCGAGATTTGTTGCTCTATTAAACGGGAACAAACGGAAGTTATGTATGTACTTTAATGTTCAATGAAAGTGATTTGTAAGACGTAAGCTGCTTCAATTTTAAATAAAAAAAGAAAATGTTTATTTTTATTTAAAAATGTTTCATTATTATAAAGTTTTAATTGCTGATTATTTCTTATGGACTATTGAACTTTAAAATATTTTGTACTTCCTATTATATTTTAAATACTTTGATCCCTCTTTAAAAACATTTATATTTCCTGTATTAATTCATCTTCGTCAATAAGTTGTTGCCAAATTGGAAATCTAAACTTTTAGGAAACACTTGTAAATTGCTTTTATTTTGAATGAAAAAGAAAAGGTTTATTTTTATTTCAAAAAGTTTCATTATTATAACGTCTTAATTGTTGATTATTTCTTATGGACTTTTGAACTTTAAAATATTTTGAACTTCCTATTGTATTTAAAATGTTCTGATACCTCTTTTAAAATATTTATATTCTTTGTGTTAATTCATCCTCGTCAATAAGCTGTTGCCAAATTGGAAATCTAACCTTTTAGGAAATATTTTTAAATAACAACTTAAAAATTTTAGGTTTGTAGCATGAATGCAAAATCATCAATTTGGCAGTGCCGAGATCTAAACCCGGGGCTAAAACGTGACAGACCAGCATCATTGTGTTAAGATAAAAACGCCTCAAGTTCAAAGCATTTAATACTGCCTTATGAGTAATTGCTACTGAATAACTAGATGTTAAAATTTTTATATTATGAGTTTCATATCAAGTTAAATAAAATTTTTCTCTTATCCGAACCCCTGCAACACTAGTATGTGTTATAATTTGAATTAAATTTATTATTACAACAAAACCACAAATAGTATTAAATCGTAGTAATGTATACAATTTTAAAAATATTGAATTATCGTCAACTTGGCAGCATGTTATAAAAGTAGCCAATTTGGCAATTCATCTCTTGTGCATCAAGGAGAGCTTCTTCATAGTCTAGGCCAGACGGAATTTTTCTGATAAGAAAAGTGTGCAGCTGTTTTTTTAATAATGCACTTTTATTACAGATGGTAAGAAATTACTACATAAGCGTTAAATAAGTCCGAAATAACCACCCTTTATTTATACAATGCAGATAAAGATAACTCCACTCAATCTTCAAATCGGCTGTTTTGAACTAAATTCATTTCCGCACTTCGTTTTCTTCCAACCATGCTAACTATACAACGTAAGCACAATGCGCTTCTTTAATACTCCCTAAATAATCTCTTTTGATACGCCCTAAACAAGCGTGCCACTAATGATTGAGAACGTTTGAAATCGCAAAATAGAAAATAGTTCTTTTACTCCAGAAGTAAAATAATTTAAAAGAATAATTAGTATCTCAGCGAGTTTTTATCCAATTGGAGTCCAATTTTCAGAGAACACTTGAAATATTTATATATTCCAAACAGTTAAATTAATCTTTACAATTCGATAATTTAGAAAATAGCAAATAAAATGCCACTTAGAGTCGTCATTTGAAATATCGTTCGCAGATCATCTGCGCTATTTTATCTTTTATCGTCTGAATGGAATAAAAATGATTTTGAAGTCGAAATGTTGATGAAATTCCGGTTTTAAATGTTTTAGACTTCGATCCAGACCACCCGACCTACCCGAAAGTGCATCTGTTCGAAAGTATCTGTTTGGATGATCGGCACAGTGCCACACAATTTAGATCGGAAGCTAGTTGGGGGCGGCATCCACAGGGACCGTATCCTCTTCCCCAAATCACTAACCTCTCAAAAGGACTTACGGATCCACATATTTAACGTACTCATACTCTGCGTAAACACGGGGATAGTTTTTGCAGAGTCAGGAATAGAACTCGAGTCGTTCGAGTGTAACCATCGCACGCTAACCATTGGGCTACTTCACCCCTGACTTTAAACAGATTTTTAAACTAATTCGAATTTTTGAAAAATTACCGAGGTGCACCGTACGGAGACATGATGCACCCCTGTAACAGATTCCGCCGCTGACCGACTTTTTGATTTTCTGCAACAGACGACAATGCGAAAAACACAGACAGAAGCAAATACAAAATTTTTTTATATTATTCAGGAAAAGGTGCAAAGAGTTTTGGTTTGGTAAACAGTGCTATTCATTGCTACATTTCTTAAAAGTAATGTGTATTATCTCTAGAGTTACGTAAATGTTTAAAATTCGCCATTTTATAGAATACATTTCGTATCGAGGAAGATTTAAAGTCGGTTTCATCTTTGTGTTGAGCAAACGTTAAATGCACCCAAGAGCTCCTCTTCCGACCAATGCGGGAGAATTGCAAGTAAAAGATTGCAACTCATACATTATTTGCAAATCGAAAAACCTTGGGAATTCATGCGTTGGGCATATATAGTAATTATTTTTCTTATAATACATGGTATGTATAGCGAAAGTATTGGAATTGTGTCGAAAAGAGTAACTTGAATCTACACGTTTTAAGCATTCTAGAACCCGAAAAAAACATTTTAGTGTGACGTGTGTGTGTGGTTGTTTGTGTGTCTGTTTGGATAAATACGATAATTTAGCGCCTTATCTTTCAGAGTAGCGTGCGGATTTTTCCTTTATCCATGAATAGCAGAGTCAAGTAGTAAAAGTCAAAAATCAATTTATTAAAATAGAAATCCATTACTAGTTTTCAACACTGGGTAAAAACACTTTGGTAAAGCATAAACATTATATATAGATCGTGTGCTTTAAGAGCTCAAAGAAGTTGCGTTCGAATACAGGGCCATTTAAGCAGTTGTGTAAAACGGACATTTGGCAAAAAAATCTGATATGGGCAATACATGACTTTCCTTATATAATGCAATGAATTTACTACTTTTACAGTTAAAATAATGTTTTTCTTACAGTGGATACTTATATTCTTTCCAAAATATTGAATTTTCGTCAATGAGTCATTTTCATTGAGTCATTTTCATTGATTTAGCGTCATTTTCATACAGTTGGCGAGATTTTCGTTAATTTGGCAACAAAAAAGTCGCCAAGTTGGCGACATTCCACCAAATTCTTCGCCAAAACCTCGCCAAGCGTTATGGACGGAAAAATAAGTTATTCTTATAGTAGATAAATGACTATTGGCGTTCAAATAAAAAATTATTACTCAAAGTATCTTTTTTACTTTCCCTGCAATACATGGTAATGTATAGGGAAAGTATTGGAATCATGCCGAAAATCACAACTCGAGTTTTCGACGGATCTACACGTTTCGAGACCTCTAGAATACGAAAAAACCATTTTTAGCGTGACGTCTGTGTGTATGTCTGTGTGTCTGTGTGTCTGTCTGTGTGTCTGTCTGTGTGTCTGTCTGTGCAGATTTTGTATCCACTCTAACTAAAAAACTAATGGACCGAATTTCACAAAATTTGGTAGGTAAGTCACTTGTGGGCGGGGCTGGTGCTGATTAGTTTTGGGTACGATTCGGAATAAAAGAACCCGCCTTTTTTGTGAAATGGCCCGCAAAAGCTTGTATCCACTGTAGCTGAAAAACTAATGGACCGAATTTCACAAAATTCGGTAGATGAGTCACATATAGGTCACCCTGGTGCTGATTAGATTTTGGTACGATTCAGAAAAAATAACCTGCCTTTTTTTGCAAAATGGCCCGCAGAAATTGCTAAAATCTAAAATAAAAAACTGGGTATACTCAAATATATCCATTAAATGCTGATTTAATACGTAATTTTTAACGACGAAAAGAATAAGACCAACCCCATTACACCAGGACTAGCCGTTCTCGAGATATTTTAGTTTTTCATACTTTCCCTACGCCACCTTTGAAAATAAGTCCGGTTATCGAATGAGAACGAAAATTGAATTAAAAGTGAAATAAATTTAATTAAAATAAAGAGAACGTTAATATAAGTCTGCAGGGAAAGTCATGTGCTGCTCACATCAGATTTTTATGAATGGAACGAGCTAGATCCACGAGAATGATATCACCAAATTCATCGCATGGTATTACATATGAAAAGTGAACATGTTTCTCAATAGGAAATATTTTTTTTTATTTTATATGATTTTTTGATAATTTTTTTGAAAAATGTGCAATATCTCGCGAACGGTTCATGTTAGCGTTCTAAAATTTATGTCAATCCTTTTCTAATAAAAATTTACATCTATTTGAGTAACTTTATTAGATCTATTTGAGTAACTTTATTAGAGGTTTTGATTTTTTGGCGATTTTTTCAAAATTTCACTCGAAAATTTAGGGGTGTTTTGAACATTCGATTGCTTATAAAAACAATAGGTTTCCAGTGTTTACGGATTGTAATTTTTGTACCAAATTTTGTTCGATTCGCTCCATTCGTTCGTCAGTTGTCGTCTTCATAGATTCACTGACACACACACACACACACAGACATCACTTTAAAAATGCTCGATTCGTGATCAAGGATGCTTGAAACGTGCTCTCCCGTCGAAAACTCGAATTCGAATTTTCGACTCCGTCACACTTTCCTTATACGGGCCAACGGCCGTACCGTGCTGAAAACACCGGTTCTCGTTAGATCACCGAAGTCAAGCAGCATCGGGCGCGGTTAGTACTTGGTGGGTGACCACCTCGGAACACTGCGTGCTGTTGGCCATCTCGGGTGCGGTATCCCCGTGGTTTACGCGCTAGATTTGCACGCTACCACAAATGCCGCCGTGTTCATGCGGAGTACGATCACGTTAAACATGTGGGTCCGTAAGTCCTTCCGAGAGGTTGGTGGTAGGGGAAGGAGGGTACGGTCCCTGTGGATGCCTCCCCCACTGGGTTCCGGTCTAAATTGGGTGGCACTTCCCGGCCGTCCATACAGTTACCTTACACCTTTCTGATAGGTCGGACGGTCTGGGTCTCAACAACAACACTTTCCTTATACATTATTGTATATATGGAAAGTAATAACTAGTTTACTTAAACATGGCGTGCACTTTCTTGAAGCTACCTTATCCAGTAGCACACTTGGCGAAAAGGTTTTGAAGAATTAATCATTGCGTGACACCAGCGAAAAACTTCGTTGGTAATAAAACTTCGTTCGAAAATAAAAAATCTGATGTGGACAGCACATGACTTTTCCTGCAGACTCAAATTCATATTTTCTTTATTTCTTTAATAATTCATTAGATTGAGCTTAATTGCACAAAATTACACTGAATTTACATTTTTAATTCAATTTTTGTTTTTATTTGGTAATTGGACATTTTTCAGATAGCGGAGTAACAAAAATGCAGGAAATCTCAAATATCTTGAGAACGGTTAGCCCTAAAGTATAATGGAGTGCGTTATATTCTTTTCCTCGTCAAAATTTGCGTATAAAACAAGAATTTGATCGATACATTTAAGCATACGTAGTCTTTTTATGTTAGATTATGCTCTTTTTGCGGGTCATTTTATAACAAAAGGCAGGTTGTTCTCTTTAGAATCGTACCAAAATCTATTCAGCACCAAAATGTCCCACAAGTAACTTATCTAGCAAATTTTGTGAAATTTCGCCAATTACTATTTTAGCTAGAGTGGATACATGAAATTTTTATGGGCCATTTCGCAAAATGAAGCGGGTTCTGCTTTTACGAATCCTACTAAAAACTAATCAGCACCAGGGTCTCACCCAAGTGACTTACATACCAAATTTTATGAAATTCGGCCCATTAGTTTTTTAGTCAGAGTGGATACATACATTGCACAGACAGACACACAGACAGACATACAGACACACACACACAGACATCACGCTAAAAATAGTTTTTTCTTATTCTAGAGGTCTCGAAACGTGTAGAACCGTCGAAAACTAGAGTTGCGATTTTCGGCATGATTCCAATACTTTCCCTATATATTATCATGTATTGCAGGGAATGTCACAAATTCTTAACTGAACCTCTCAATTTGCACGTGACTTGACATTATATCATTTTGATCCGTTACTGCACTTCACAGTTAGCGAATTGTCTACCGTAAGTAAGATGGAATACATTACGATCTACAACAAGATTGAACTGTCAAGGTCATACAGGGACTACAAGACACAGAACAAGAAAACTGTTATAAAATGAACGCAGTATTTATATCCGAAGATGGGACCTTTCCGGAACGTAATCATAACCGGAAACGTACCCGGATATGCAGATTACTTGCATATACGTCGAGCACACGATTTGCATGATTTGCTTGCGCGCGAAAACGCCGTGATTCATTCCCGAGAACGAAGGGAATCGTTCAAAAAGGAATTTATTAGTTGAACAACGTTCAGGGGAATCGTGAATCGCGATTGTTTGTTTACGTTTTTTCTAACAGTCTGTGTGTTTGTTTGTGTGTCAATGAATGTATCCACTCTAGCTGGAAACCATACAGACCAAATTTCAGAAAATTTGGTGGATAACTCATTTGTGGATAACCCTGGTGCTGATTAGATTTTGGCGCGATTCAGAACCCCCCCCCCCCTCCTGCCTATTTATACGACATGGCTCGCAAAATATTGTATATCTACTGTAGCTGAAAAACTAATTGAGCGAATGTTACAAAATTTGATATATAAATCACATGGGGAATACTCTGGTGCTGGTTAGATTTTGGTACGATTCGTAAAGACAGAAATACTGGGTTCGCAAGTCCTTAAACACACATTAACTTTGTAAGGAAATGACCATGCGTGCACACGTGAGTGCTATGTTCGATCAAATATAAGAGATTGCAGCGGTTCTAGTGGAGAATGTAAGAAGTTATAATAACACGAACACGGCAACAAATCAACATAGACACATGTCAATTATAAAGTTGCATAACATTTTCTAATGAGTAGCAATCTACACTAGAAACGGACGAAACGCGTATACGTAACGCAATAAATATCTGTCAAAATCTGTCACCGGTCTCTAACACGGTGACACCTGTGATACTTGTCAAAGTACGCGGTAATATTGGTTTTGGAATTCAAATGTGCCCTACTTCTGACAGGAGGCATGTAACACAGGCATTATATTAGACTTTTGTACATATAAATGTAGATTATTGTATCATAAATTAATGTGACAGCAATTTGCCAATAATCATGTCAAATTAGTGCTTTCTGTAACTACTCTTTTTCGATTTCTAATGAATTCACCATGTTCTTCGACTTTGTAATTGGCTTTTTTCGTCTATCTCGCTTCGTTGCTGAGTTCGTTATTTTAACAATGTAAACTTCGTGAGTGTTATTTATCTTCCGGATTGGACGTTGTGAGCTAGGTTTGAGTCAAGAATGCCTTTAAGGAGACGAAGAAGACAGTATCTGCAGCTTAGTGAGTTTGAACGAGGCCGTATACTAGGGCTACGAGAAGGTGGATTTTCTCTCCGCGATATTGCAGAAAGACTTGGCAGGTATGTATCCACTATGCATGTTGGCAGCAGTGGTCACGGGAAGGTCCTGTCTCAAGAAGACCGGGGTCCGGCCGGGCAAGGGCCACTACTGAGAGGGGAAGACCGCCGTGTTTACCGCATGGTTGTGTCGGATCGTACTGCATCTGCAGCAGCAATTAAAGCTTCTGTTGGCCCTAGAGTGACACAGCGAACTGTAAGAAATCGATTACTTGAGGGACAGCTCCGAGAGCCAGACGACCTGTAGCGTTCATACCACTGACTCCGAATCACTGCCATCTGCAACGTCAGTGGTATCGAGCTAGAGCTCATTGGAGGGCGGAGAGGAGATCTGTTGTATTCTCAGATGAGAGCCGTTTCTGTCTTGGTTCCAGTGTTGGTAAGAAGGAGGTCAGGTGAGCGCTTAGAGACACACTGGACCTGCACCAGGAGTTATGGTCTGAGGAACCATTTCCTATGACAGCAGGAGCACATCGTCGTTATTCCAAGCAACTTGACAGCAAATTTGGACATCAGATTGGTGATTGAACCAGTTGTGCTGCCATTCATGAGCAGTATTCAAGAGGGTATTTTTTAACAGGATAGCGCTCGTCCTCATACGGCTGTCACCCAACCTGCTCTACAGAGTGTCAACGTTGCCTTGGCCTGCGAGATCACCAGATCTTTTTCCCATCGAGGCCCGTATGGGACAATATTGGAAGTATTGGAAGACAAATCCAGCGCCATCCACAATCAGCATTAACCGTTGCTGATTGAGTGACCAAGTGCAACAGGCATCGAACTCCATCCCGCAAAATGACGTACGGCACCTGTACGATACAATGCATGCACGTTTGCATGCTTGCATTCAAAATCGTGGGGACTACAGCGGTTATTAATGTACCACCATTTCACATCTGAAATGGCACTTGTCGCGCATACTTTAACCTGTGATCTTGAATCTTTAATCAAATAAATATGTTACCTACATAATTGCTTTGCCTCAATTTCATTCCTCTAAACTAATGTCTTCTTGGTGTTGGGATTTTATTTTCCGCCAGTGTAATAGTATTCGCGCCAGCAGGATCATTTTACTGCAGATAGACATAATGACCTCATGGAGCTGTCCTTACAAAGTTATTTGGGTGTTTATGGATTTTCCAAGGAACCTTGTATAAACATGAAATGTAACGGATGTTTTCGGTTCTATTGGTAGCAGGCGTGTAACCGTAATCTGTGAGATAAAAATATTGACTTTAATACTCGATATACATTACTGTGAAACACCATTCTTTCCACTTTTGTCGAATGGAGACGGTTGAAACTTGCTGTGTTTGACGAAAGTATGTGTTATCTAGAAATAAATTTCGATATTTTTTGGTTTTTTGAAATCTTTTGATTATTACTTTCCTTATATACATGATGTATAAGGAAAGTATTGTGACGGGGTCGAAAATTCGAATTCGAGTTTTCGACGGGAGAGCACGTTTCAAGCATCCCTGATCACGAATCAAACATTTTTGAGCTGATGTCTGTGTGTGTGTGTGTGTGTGTGGGTGAAAGTAGGTGTGTGTGCCAGTGAGTCTGTGGAGACGATATCTCACGAACGAATGGAGCGATTCGAATGAAATTTGGAACAAAAATCACAATCCGTGAATAGCCCGTGGAAGCCTATTGTTTTTAAACACAATCGAATGTTCAGAATCCCCCTAAATTTTCGAGTGAAATTTTGAAAAAATCATCAAAAAATTAAAACCTTTAATAAAGTTACGCAAATAGACATTTCTTATGTAATTTTTCTGTAGAAAATTATTGACATAAACTTTAGAACGCTAGCATGAACCGTTCTCGAGATATTGCACATTTTTCAAATAAATTTATCAAAAAATCCCCTAAATTAAAAAAAATATTAACTGTTGAATAACATATTCACTTTTCCTATGTAATATCATGTGATAAATTGGGTGACATCATTCTCGTGGATCTAGCTCGTTCCATTCTTAGGAAAAGATACTTTGAGTAATGCTTCTGTATTTGAACGAATATAGTCATTTATCTGCTATAAGAATAACTTATTTCTCCGTCCATAACGCTTGGCGAGATTTTGGCGACGATTTTACGGAATGTTGTCAAATTAACGAAAATATCGCCAAATGGATAAAAATGACGCTAAATCAATGAAAATGACGACTAATTGGTGAAAATTCAATATCGTGGAAAGAATATATGTATCCACTATAAGAAACACTTATTTATACTTTCCTTATATAATGTATAAAGAAAGTATTGTGACGGGGTCGAAAATTCGAATTCGAGTTTTCGACGGGAAAGCACGTATCAAGCATCCCTGATCACGAATCAAACATTTTTGAAGTGATGTCTGTGTGTGTGTGTGTGTGTGTGTGTGTGAAAGTATGTGTGTGTGTGTGTTTGTGTCAGTGAGTCTGTGGAGACGATAACTGACGAACAAATGGACTGATTCGAACGAAATTTGGAACAAAAATCACAATCTGTAAACACTGGAAGCCTATTGTTTTTATACGTGATCGTTTGTTCAGAACCCCCCTAAATTTTCGCGTGAAATTTTGAAAAAATCGTCAAAAAATCAAAACCGCTAATAAAGTTACGCAAATAGACATTTCTTATGTAATTTTTCATTAGAAAACGAGTGACATAAATTTTAGAACGCTAACATGAACCGTTCTCGAGATATTGCACATTTTAAAAAAAAATTATCTAAAAGTTATATAAAATAAAAACAATATATTTCCTAGTGTGAAACATGTTCACTTTTCATATGTAATACCACGCGATAAATTTGGTGACATCATTCTCGTGGATCTAGCTCGTTCCATTCATGAAAAAAGATACTTTGGGTAATACTTTTGTATTTGCACGCCAATAGTCTTTTATCTGCTGTAAGAATAACTTGTTTCTCCGGCCATAACGCTTGGCGAGATTTTTGGTGACGAATTTGGCGGAATGTCGCCAACTTGAAGACATTTTTAGTTGTTGTCAAATTAACAAAAATCTCGCCAAATTGATAAAAATGACGCTAAATCAATGAAAATGATGACTAATTGAAGAAAATTTAATATCTTGAAAAGAAAGTAAATTCATTGCATTATATAAGGAAAGTTATGTGTTGCCTACATCAGATTTTTTTTACTGTAAAAGTAGTAAATTCATTGCATTATATAAGGAAAGTTATGTGTTGCCCACATCAGATTTTTTTTTCTAAATAGTATGGGTTTGATAGATTAATAAAATGCTTTTTATTTCGACCGAATCACTGCATAGTTTACAACGACGTCCACCACTTCGATTAACACCTGTAATAATTTCGTTCACAGCATTCTCACCGTTCCCCTTTCTAGCATTATACAGTGCACCACAGGGGACTCACAGTCCAAGTATTTTACAATCAGAATAATATGAAAAGTTAGAAACTATTTCGTTTCAGAGAAATAACCACACACGCTTGTCACAAACATCTTATGGGGAAATAAAATTACTTAAAGCAATATCCGTCGTCTATCGTTCACTGCATCTTAAAGGAATTTTTACAGATATATTGACTTATCTGGGGATTTACCACTTCCTTCCCGTACGGAGCAAGTTTAATTAGTTAAATGAACATATTTAACATTCATTTAAGTGAGAGCATTTTAAATACGGTTTGGATTAAAACACTGTTTCACTTAAATAAATATTTGTGTTGGATTTATTTGAGGAAGAAATTTCGGGAAAAAAAATTTATAAGGAGGTTTATATTTAAACACAACTTTAGGAACTAGAAATTAGTATTCTTGCAGTGGATATCTTAATACGTTGAACAGTAGGGTTGAACAAAGGTTATGAATCGAACAGAAGCCGGCCTGATTTCGAGAGCTTTATTGTGACCTGTGTTTCTCAACCGCGGAGGCGGCTGTACCAGTGCCTAGCATCAATAATACCGGACCACGAAAGAACCTCCTGTGATTTTCATTTTACTTTCCTTGCAATACATGGTAATGTATGGGGAAAGTATTGGAATCATGCCGAAAATCGCAGCTCGAGTTTTCGACGGATCTGCACGTTTCGAGACCTCTAGAATACAAAAAATCTATTCTTAGCGTGACGTCTGTATGTGTGTCTATGTGTCTGTGCAGATTTTGTATCCACTCTAATTAAAAAACTAATTGATGGAATTTCATAAAATTTGGTAGATAAGTCATTTGTTGGCGAATCTGGTGCTGATTAGTTTTGGGCACGATTCGGGATAAAAAAACCCCGCCTATTTTTGCGAAATGGTCAGCAAAAGCCTGTATCTACTGTAGCTAAAAAACTAATGGACTGAATTTCATAAAATTTGGCAGATAAGTTGCTTATGGGTTACCCTGGTGCTGATTAGATTTTAGTACGATTCGGAGAATATAATCTGCCTTGTTTTGGAAATTGGCCTGCAAAAATCGCCAAAATTTAAAATAAAAAGCTACGTATGCTCAAATATATCCATCAGATGCTTGTTTTATACGTAATTTATAAAGAAGAAAATAATAAGATCAACCCCATTACACTAGGACTAGCCGTTTTCGAGATATTTAAGTTTTATTATTTTTACTCTACGTCACCTTTGAAAATAACTCCAGTTACCAAATGCGAACGAAAATTGAATTAAAAGTGAATAAAATTTAATTTAAATAAAGAGAACGTGGATATATATAAGTCTGCAGGAAGAGTCATGTGCTGCCCTCATCAGATTTTTAGTTTTCTAAGCAGTTTTTATGTATACGTATTTCATAGTCTAAATTTTCTAAATAGAATAATATTCGCGCATGTGTTGAAAAGATCAGAACCAGAACATTTGCGTAATAAATGTCAGTGACAAAACTGGATTTAAATTTTAACATGAATAAGAGACTTCTCAGCTGACTTCTATGGTGAATTAAAATGAATAAGTATTTTTCTCTCTCAGTCTCTCAGTACCGTTTTATTTTCAAATCAACATCTGTAACGTCAATTTAATAATATAGTGATCCATTTTATACTTTATAATATTACTAGCAGCGATTACCCGGCGTTGCTCGGGATTTACGATGCAAAACTCTGAAAAAAATTACACCGGAACATATAGGGTCGTGAATCCTATATATTGTTTTTTCACTGTGAAAGAAGTAAATTCATTGCATTATGTAAGAAAAAAAATGGATCTAATTAGCCACTCTTTTGCCAATCAGATCCATTGTATCATACTTTTGTTCTTTAAAAATATAGATAGATAGATATTTTTATATTCATTTATTTATTATTCAAATTAATAAAATTTGTTGAGTAAGCCTGTAAAAAATAAACCAAGGTGATAAAATTTCCATTTAAATTCATATTTCAAACCTGCTATTTTCAAAAGTGACTAATACGTTCAATAAACTCCCACAAATCTCAGAGCTTTAATTGACTTTCACGATTTAAACCAACGATTTCCAACCTTTTTCGTTGGGAATCATGGAGTTAGAGAGTAGAACTCCTAGGAAAAAGTTTCGTTTCCCATTAATATCTCAACAACCCCTGGTCTTAGAAACTCGAAACTTAGATAAAACTTATGGGGAGCTATTTCAAAGCTTCCCACAAAATTTCATTAAATTTGGTGCAGCTGTTCTCCCGTGATGATGAGACAATCGAAACCAGTTTCCATCCATTGGGGTTGCAGTTATGGAGCGCCTGGCCATATTAGGCCGAATCTCCGAGTTGTAGACTTAAAGATCATGTACTCTGAAATGACATAAAATGCTCCAGAAAAGGGGGATGAGAGTAAAAGAGAGATGAAAGATCACTATTAGGCAGTAATTTAAGTTTTTTTTTTTTTTTTTTAAATAAATATACATATTTATATAAGTATTTTAGGATGTGCAGCTGTGTACACCGAGAGTGAGTATTAAGAAGTCTTGTCATTACTATTTTCATTTAACGAGATGTTGAATTTCTAGAATGGTGATTTCTGATTGACTTACACTAGTATTGTAGAGGCTCTTGGCCTTTTTCTGAACTTCCAATGGTGCGGATCATATTCAGGGAGATTACATATCTCTTCATTTGGGATTCTGTTTAAATTTTTGAAAAATTTTGTAGCATTTTTGGCGATTTGATAGTTGACTTTAGAGATTCCGAAGTCCCGATGAATGACGTCATTCCTAAGATATCTGGGAGCTTTCCTTATGTGACGCAGGGTTTTGTTTTGGGTTCTTTGGATTTGGATTAGGTTGCTGGCTACGGTGAAACCCCATATCGTAGAGCCATATAGTAAGATCGGACGTAATACAGTGTTTTATAAAGTAATGTTTTGTTTTGGTAGCTAGCAAAAGGGGAATGGTGGACAACTTGTTTCGGGCTATATGGAAATTCTTGATTATGTTTTTAATATGTGGTTTCCAAGTCATTTTTGTGTCAAAGGTTAGCCCGAGATATTTGGCAGTGTTAACATAAGGGATGATTTTGTTATTTACTTCAATTTCTTTAGGTTTCTTATTCTTTTTTGAAAAGAGTAGACATTTGGTTTTGCTTTCATCTATTTTTATTTTCCAGTCTCGAAACCAGGCGGAAATTGTGTTGATGTGTTTTTGAAGTCTGGAGCGAATTACGTATCTTTTTGAGCTTCTAGTGTAAATGGCAGTATCGTCCGCGTACATTGCAAGTTGGTTATTAGGTGCTTTGGGTATATCATTCATGTATAGATTGAAAAGGGTCGGAGCCAATTGCGAGCCTTGTGGGACTCCTGCCCTGAGTGGTTTGTGATTGGAATATTTGTTGTTGTGGCGGACGATGAATGATCTGTCCCGAAGGTAGGAGTTTATTAAATGGATAAGTGAGTCTGGCATGTTGTGCTGAATTAGTTTGTATATTAATGCGTCATGCCATAGTTTATCAAATGCCTTCGAGACGTCAATAAGGAGAAAACCAGTGGAGAGGCCGATATTCCAGTTTGAAACTCGAGACATTAAATAAATTTTAAGTGGGGTTATTTCAAGACTATCCACCAACTTTCATCAAATTCGGCTCAGCCGTTCTCCCGTGATGTTGGGTCATACATACATACATACATACATACTTTTCTTCTTTATATATATAGATAAATTTTTGGAGATAAGAATTGGATACGTCAATGAAAAATAGGCACGAATTAATTTATTGATGTTTGCCTCAGGAAATTACAATATGCTACATGATTTCATGAGTTTAGTGATTGATAACTTATTTAAATGTAATTTTATATTTGTCAACATGACACACCGTATATATAAATGTACTAAAATGCTTTATGATTATGACATGATTAATTATATTGATACTTATTTAATGCAAGAATTTTAAAATAATTAGAAAGGTGTTTACTTTTAAATTTGTTGAACCAACTGTTCCGAAACCTACGCGTGGAGTTATAAAATTCAGATTCCAATCCATGGAGCTAAAAATGTAGGAGATAAAACTTCTATGGATGAAACGCTTAAAAATGCCATGTTTTGAGAATTATTTCTAGGTGTCACTAGCTTTAATACCGTAGCTCCTATTGTTAGTTAATACAACAGAAAGGCGTAGTATATTTAGTACATGTATTTTTGATTACTTCTTAATTAAGGCTTCCCTACTCATGAGTATAATTAGCCAGTATATTTTTACTTTCCCTGCAATATATGGTAATGTATAGGGAAAGTATTGGAATCCTGCCGAAAATCGCAACTCGAGTTTTCGACGGATCTACACGTTTCGAGACCTCTAGAATACGAAAAAGCTACTTTTAGCGTGACGTCTGTGTGTGTGTCTGTATGTGCAGATTTTGTATCCACTCTAATTAAAAAAACTAATGGACCGAATTTCATAAAATTTAGTAAGTCATTTGTGGGCGAATCTAGTGCTGATTAGTTTTGAGTACGATTCGGGATAAAAGAACCCGCCTCTTTTTGCGAAATGGCCCGCAAAAGCTTTTATCTACTCTAGCTGAAAAACTAATGGATCGAATTTCGCAAAATTCGGTAGATAAGTCACTTGTGGGATACCCTGGTGCTGATTAGGTTTTGGTACGATTTGAAAAAATAATCTGCCTTTTTTTGCAAAATGGCCCGCAAAAGTCGCCAAAATCTAAAATAAAAAACTACGTATGCTCAAATATATCTCTTAAATGCTTGTTTAATACGTAATTTTTAAGGAAGAAAAGAATAAGACCAACCCCATTACACTAGAACTAGCAGTTCTCGAAATATTTTAGGTTTTTCGTATTTTGTCTACGCCACCTTTGAAAATAAGTCCAGTTATCAAATGAGAACGAAAGTTGAATTAAAAGTGAATTAAATTTAATTAAAATAGAGAGAACGTGAATATAAGTCTGCAGGGAAAGTCATGTGCTGTTCACATCAGATTTTTACAGTTGTAGGTTAGAGTACATAATAAATGGAAAGAATACTTAGGAATTTTGAATACTTAGGAATATTTTTTATTGTTTCAGTTTTACTTTGCATTATGCTAATGATTTATTTTTACAAAATTGACAGTTCAAATTATTATATTTTTGGCCTTTCGCTATAGAAATGCATACAATGCAGGTCAACTTATCCTATCCCAGGGCCACCTGAATTATTGTCTCAAACGATATTGGCTTTTTCCTAATATGAAGTTCTAACTCTTTACATTTACCTGCATGTTCTAATCAAATTGCTGTGAGTGTTGATGGTGTCATATATAATTTCGAGGAGGGGACGAAGGCTTTTTCTATCTTGTTCTATTAACAAACACTTAATAAGTGAAAATTATTCGTCACTATCTACCATTCTTGTTAAAATAATTATCACAAATGCTTCTAAACTATCCATTGGATTAACCTTCAGGGGATTATGGATTGCAAACCTAAAATGCGCATGCTTGACACTTAGGTTATTATTTCTGGAACAGCTTATTGTTGAAAAATGAGAGCAAAGCTCTCTTTTGGATTCAAGCTGAATCACTGATATTATCACTGCTAAATAATCACATTCACTATGCACACTGGTAACCAACTACGCCAAGAGCTAAACGTCTAAACTCAGACCGTGGCGCCTACCCCGTAGGGGGTATAAGGCCAAGCGTGAGCCACGGCCGAGAGGGAAGAATACCCCTAGCACGGAGGACGAACAACGGGCCCACCAAGCCCTCCGGACAAGAAAAACCGCCAACCCCCTCACGCAGCACGCGCACAGCCCAGGACACCAAGGGGACAGCAGACCCACGCTCCATTGAGTGAGGCCAACCGCCACCAGTCCCGGAGAGGAACGCCGGCGGAGAAGGTTGAAACCACCGTCCAGCAGCACAGAGACCTTCCCGCAAAGAAACCAACCAGGCAAGACGCACTACCACGAAAGGCGACGCACACCCACCCCCAGAAATTTATTTTCAATAAAATGGAGTGCCAGGCCACGGCAGTTACACGGCCTACAAGTCGACCGCCAATTGCTGTACAAAATTCAAGACTATTTAAATTAAAACAAGCATATATACATCAACCATATACATATATACATTAACCATATACATATATACATTAACCATATATACATATACATCAACCATCTACATATATACTTTAATCTATAGTAATAATAATTATATAATTATATACTTTAATCTATACTAATAATAATTATATAATTAAATACTTTAATCTATACTAATAATATTATACTAATGATAATTTTTTACATTCTGCATCCATTAAAATTAGGCTTCGTTGTAGAAGTAATCAAAATTTGATGATCATTTAAACTCAAAAATATTGTAATTGCGTTGGCATAGAATATAGATGCACAGAAAATACGCAAAAATAAAGCCGTTTTAAGACGGATGCAACACTAACTATAACTTAAAAAGAACTTTAAAAATCACGACTTTTACACTGGGAAAAAAGGATGGATGCCATATATTATTTTGAAGTGGGTCACGTGATCTCTTCATATAAATTAGGTGTAGTTATTATTTTTATTTAAAAAACTACCGAACATATGCTACTGAAATTTTACTTATAAATTTTATGGGAAAATTTAAATGTTACCTAAAATTTTCGAAGCAATTTGTGAATTTTAACTTTGCTAAAAAAATGTGTGAAAAATTAGGTCATATAGCGTTCAATGTATTTCATTTTTTCAACTCGGGTTTAATCCAAAACTAATTGAGTGATATTATTCATTTACATTCCCATATGTCCATAGACCGCCTCAACAACATACTAAAATTTCATTTTGATAAAGTCATTTTTACCACAGTTATCGTGCGAACGGACCGGTAGACACACAGACAGACGGACAGACAGAATGGATAAAGTCATAAACACTTTGCAACTATGTTGGAAAGTGTTGAAAACCTCATTATACGTACAATTATTCATACTGATAAAGTGGTGTAGGGGATAAATCCTCTGGTTTTGGTCCAAGTATTAAACATATCATAATTGTATTATCACTACGGTCTCCGCCAAGTGCTGTTTTGAGTTTAAATTAATTTCATGTGACAGAAGAATAAAATTTATAATGAGGTGCAGATATTTAAAAAAAAAATTTTTTTTAGTGAGTTTTTGCAGCACTTTTCTTGTGAATGTCAATGAGAGAGTTCAACAACTATTTTCGCACTTTGCCCTACAACAAAATAATTTGCACACGATTTAAAAAATATACTGCAGTGGTTAGTTCGATTTTTTTTATTGAATTTATATATTATATACTGCTCATGTCTCTCGTATTGTAATCCATTATGAGGATTAATGACAATTGAATAATCTATTTATAAACTTTCGTTTGTGAATTTTTCTTTTTGCAACCTTACAACCTTTTATTACTTTATTTATATACAATAATGTATAAGGAAAGTATTGTGACGGGGTCGAAAATTCGAATTCGAGTTTTCGACGGGAGAGCATATTTCAAGCATCCCTGATCACGAATCAAACATTTTTGAAGTGATGTCTGTGTGTGTGTGTGTGTGTGTGTGTGTGTGTGTGTGTTTGTGTGTGTGTGTGTGTTTGTGTGTGTGTGTGTGTTTGTGTGTGTGTGCGTCAGTGAGTCTGTGGAGACGATAACTGACGAACGAATGGACCGATTCGAGCGAAATTTGGTACAAAAATTGCAATCCGAAAAAATCGTCAAAAAATCAAAACCTCTAATAAAGTTACGTAAATAGACATTCCTTATGTAATTTTTCATTAGAAAACGATTGCCATAAATTTTAGAACGCTAACATGAACCGTTCTCGAGATATTGCACATTTTTCAAAAGAAAATTACCAAAATGTCATATAAAAAAAAATATATATTTCCTATTGCAAAACATGGTAGAATGTCGCCAAGTTACGACTTTTTTAAATGTTGCATAATTAACGAAAAACTCGCCAAATGGATATAAATGACGCCAAATCAATGACGTCTCATTGATGATGACGACATGGAAAATGACGACTCAGTGAGGAAAATTCAATATTTTGGAAAGAATATAAATAACTACCATAAAAATAATATATTTTTTTTAATGTAAAAGTAGTAAATTCATTGCATTATATAAGGAAAGACATGTGCTGCCCACTTCAGATTTTTATACTTGATCTGGTGTTTGGTTGTCAGTCTGATTCAAATCTTTGTGGCCCTGATCAATCAGGTTCCATTCAACAAAGCAACATGAAATTTTCGTGGCGCATTTTAATTCCTTTGATTTTGAACCGTATCGGGTTAGACGGTATTGATTCCGCAATAACAATGTACTCGTTTTTCAAGAATAACTTTCAAACTGGAAGAAGTTAGAAAGTCCAAATTTAGTATGTCGTTATCTTTTGTGGCATATTTAAATTATGTGAATTTTGAACATTATCGTGTTAGCCCGTCTTGGGCTCGCTATAGGAATGTACGCTGTAGGAATGTACGTTTTGGAGGAATAGCTTGAGAACCATAACATCTATAAAGTCCAAATTGTGTATGTTGTTGTCTTTTATGGTATAATTTAATTCTTTGGATTTTGAAAATTATCGGGCTAGCCCGTCTTTAGCCCGCCATAGGACTGTACTCATTTTGGGGGAATAAGTCTAGAACTGAAGCAACTAAAAGTTCCAAATTTGTATGCTATCATTTTTTAGGATGTATATTAATGTGGATTTGAGAACCTTATCCGGCTAGCCTGTTTTGGTACCGCCATGGAATTGTACTCGTTTTTGGGGAATAACGGAGCAGATAGAAAGTCCAAATTTGGTATGTAGTCGTCTTTTATACATTTAAGTTGCATGTATTTTAATAAATACATTTTTTATTCATTTGAATTGTATACAAACAATGAAAGGGTACCTTAAAAACTCTGTGTTTGGCTTTTACTTTTTATACTTTTTCATTAAATTTCTATAAAATTCTATGGATTTGGTTTGATTTGTATTCATATATGCTATCTTTAATACATGTTTCATCTATAGCGAAAAACTCTTCTTCTTAAGGTAAAAACATTAGTTTAGTGTTAGGCAGATATTAAGACTGCTGCTACCCCATACTGGATGACTTTTTGAATAGCAACAACAAAAAATGTCCAAAAAAGTACAACGCGTCTTATAATAAGAACAAAGGCTCTTTTAATACCTCTGTTAACATGCTGAGGCTGTTTATGAATAAAATTAAATTAGTTGTTTTTTTATGACGCTCAAATGGCGCGGTATATTAACACACATTCTTAATAAAATATTTTCTAGCTTTTTATGATCCTCAAAATTGTGTTTAGTGTCTTCTTTCCCCGACTCCCTTTGCATAATGGAGGAATTTTTCAAGCAGGGAACATCTTTCATAGCTTCCTTTGCCCAAATTTTATCTTATTGTGTGGATTCAATAAATACTATTTGGAACAATTCGTTTAACACATTTGGATTTAAGGCTCCTATATAGGGAGTTGGTGCATCTGCCATTTTGAATTTCACTTGCACATTCGTTTACTATTGTCTAGTAATTCGACATCGTGCATTGTGGTATAAATTCGCAATAAAATGGGAGGATGTTCGGTCGAAAATGGCTCTAATAATTCCCATAGCTGCCAAATCTACCGGTTTTCCCGAGAAACTCCTGGTTTTTGAAGATTTCTCCCGGTCTTCCGATTTTAAACGAGAATCTCCCGGTTTTTGTCAATTTTTTTTTAGAATTCCCTAAAGTTAGGGATTTTTCAATAAAGTGCTAAGGGGAATTTCGATCGAATTTGCAGATGATATTGTGGGACGCATTTAAAAATACTAAGCTTAAGTTAAAGATTTAGTTTTAAATATTAAATTCTTTAGTAATTAGTTATTTATCTTAACATTGCCGTAATACATATTTAGTGGAATTAATATTTTAATATTAAATTCATTAAGTTGACATGGCCGTTAATTCTCATATAGTGGAATAATCATTAAATCGTACATTGCTTGTTGTGCCGCTATAAACCCTCCAATTATTTTACCTTTCGTGTGAGTCCTGTAAAGGAATAATTAATTAATAAAATGCTAAATTGATCACACCATTTAAACTTAAACAATACAACATTTATTAACAACATTTATTTTCATTACTTATTGCAGCGGAGGGGACATATGCGACCAGAATTATTAAAATTACTATCGTGTCTAGGACCTGTGATAATCGTTGAGCACATACCTTCCAATTAGTCTTGGGCTTTATCATATCTCAAAAGCTTACACCAGTCTTAGTACTGCCATAACTCTTAGGTGTGTGGCTCCTCCTCGTACTCTGAATACACTCACACATTGATCTATCTCCATTAATTTGGAACCTCTACGGGACACTCTACAAATCTGTTGGTTTTTTCATTCTTCTCTAGTCGTGCTCACAAGTCAAAATCGTGATTATTCCTGCTGGCGTGCTTCTAAGTCAAAATTCCATGGTTATCTGATGTGGTATGCTCTTAAGTCGACATCTTTTTCGTTTTATATCTCGTTCTCGGGTCACAGGCTGTGGTTCCCTCGGTGGTGGTGAGGGTAACTCCGCCTTTACTTCTTTTTGGCGCTTATTGGTTACTCCTTTACCCAATGGCATCATTCCACATTTAGCAAGGCCCAGCTCAGCCCCTCTGGTATGGCACCCCTAAATTTATAGTCTTCTGACCTTTAGGTTCACGTCGTCATAAACTTTGGTGCCAGCCAGACTACAAGATTTGTCTGCCGTTCTGGCCACCATAAATTTCTGAATAAAAGTGTCTCATCAAATGTGAGAACTGCTTCTGTGGCACACATAAAAGAAGACGGAACTTAAAGTTAAAGTTTTAATTTTAAATATATTAAATAATTATTATTTTAATTATTATTATTAAATTGCCATGGCCGTTATTCCCATATAGTGGAATTATTATTTCATGTACATTGCTTGGTTGTTGTGCCGCAATAAACCCTCCAATTATTTTTACCTCTTGTGAGTGAGTCCTGAAAAGAATTATTAATTAATATAAAAAGATTAGACCAATTTAAACTTAACAATAACATTTATTTAAGACATAAAATACCTATTAAATTCATTTAGGATAATTACATGCTTATTATTCATTTAGGAAGACAGCATGTGAGAGGGGAGCACGTGAGACCCTTAACCATATATCTAACGTATTTAATAACCTGTGGATATTTGAGGGAGACATACCTTCAATTTGGGCCTTTGCAATAGACCATAATGCTTTCAAATACTTGGTTGCACTGAACACATCCTAGATCTCCCTTATTTGGGAACTTCCACGCAATATTCTGCTTCTTCAGTATTGTCGTTCTATCATAATGGCAGGCACGCCTCCACCCGAGTCATAACGTCGCAGTCGTTGCACACATCTTATTTCAGTCAAAACTCATAATCGTCTCCTCTGATATTCTATTACTTTCTTCGTCAAAGTCTGATCTCCATCTCTTTCGTCTACATCTCATCTCGTTCTCTCTTCGTCTGTGGTTCCTTCGGTGGGGGGGAGGGGGGTAGCATCGCCTTTACTTCATTGGCGCTCATTGGTTCTTCTTTACCCAATTGCACCATTGCACATTTAGTATGGCCCAGCTCAGCCCCTCTGGTATTGCACCCCTAAATTTACAGTCTTTTGACCTTAAAGTTCAAGTCCTCATAAACTTCGGTGCCAGCCAGTCTGCATGCTTTGTTCGGCGTTCTGGCCACCATAAATACTCACATAAAAGTGTCTCATCACATGTGAGAACACTTTCTGGTCTCACAGTTTCTGATCTCACGGATATTTTGTTTCTTCCGTGCGTGAATCTAATACTAGTACTAAGGTGCATCATTTTCGCTTTATTGATGGATACTCTTTCATAAAAGTGCGATTTCGAATATACAGATTACATTGCCGTGTTATATTGAAACACCCTATTCCATTCGTGTTAAGTGCGATTTCGCGGGTATAGATCACATTCCTGTGCGATGTTGAAACATCCTTTTTCATCCATATTTAGCTTCAAATTATGCGAATTAAAAATGCATAACATTAATTTCTTTGCAGTATGTTTCATTATTACTTACCTTAAGTGCGATTTCGTATGTATAGATGAAATTCCTGTGTAATGGTTATACACCCTTTTCCATCCATTTTATTTTTGATAGAATCTCAAATTGGCTAAACCATACTTTTACATCTTTACAATTTACATAAAAATCTGATGCGGGCAGAACATGACATTTCTTATATAATGCAATGAATTTACTACTTTTACAGTTAAAAAAGATGTTATTATTATAGTAGATACTTATATTCTTTCCAAGATATTGAATTTTCTACAATTAGTCGTTATTTTCATTGATTTAGCGTCATTTTTATCCATTTGTCGAGATTTTCGTTAATTTGGCAACACATGAAAATGTCACCAAGTTGGCGACATTCCGCTAAATTTGTCACCAAAATCTCGCCAAGCATTATGGACGGAGAAATATGTTATTCTTACAGCAGATAAATGACTATTGGCGTTCAAATACAAAAGTATTACTCAAAGTATCTTTTCTCGTGAGTGGAACGAGTTAGATCCACGAGAATGATGTCACCAAATTTATCGCATGATATTACATATGAAAAGTGAACATGTTTCTGAACAGTTAATATTTTTTTCCATTTATAGCATTTTTGGATAAATTGTTTTGAAAAATGTGCAATATCTCGAGAACGGTTCATGCTAGCGTTCTAAAATTTATGTCAATCGTTTTCTAAGGAGAAATTACATAAGAAATATCTATTTGCGTAACTTTATTAAAGGTTTTGATTTTTTGATGATTTTTCAAATTTTCACTCGGAAATTTAGGGGGGGTTCTGAGCATTTGATTGTGTTTTAAAACAATAGGCTTCCAGTATTATTCAAGGATTGTGATTTTTGTATCAAATTTCATTCGAATCGCTCCATTCGTTCGTGAGATATCGTCTCCAGAGACTCACACACACACACACACACACACACAAACACACACAGACATCACCTTAAAAATGTTAGATCAAACTCACTAGACTCACTAACACACTCCAGAGACTCACTAACACACTCCAGAGACTCACTAACACACACACACACACACACACAGACATCACCTCAAAAATGTGATCAGGCATGCTTAAAACGTGCTCTCCCGTCGAAAACTCAAATTCGAATTTTTGACCCCGTTACAATACTTTCCATATACATTATTATGTATATAAGAAAAGTAATAACGAAAAAGAAAACAACAACAACAGCGATATAATGAATTAAATGTTAGGAAAATATGACA
Source organism: Amaurobius ferox (assembly GCA_951213105.1). Classification (NCBI taxonomy): domain Eukaryota; kingdom Metazoa; phylum Arthropoda; class Arachnida; order Araneae; family Amaurobiidae; genus Amaurobius; species Amaurobius ferox. The sequence continues at coordinate 64,310,189 of OX578150.1, read as the reverse complement.
TGTTACAAATTCTATTAAGTGAATGAAATTTGAAATGCATGCTCATAAAAAATTTAAATGCTAAAAAAATAACATGAAATTACTATGTCCTCGATTAGGATTCATTTTGGAAAACGTTTCCATTGAATTAAAATATGTGTTTGCATTTAATTATTTTCTTGAAAATTTTGCAATTGAAATCGCTATAAAATAATCTAATATAATGCAATATTAATTAATTTACACCATCCGGATTTCTTCTTTTGAAAAAACGTTTACAGATATGTAATAAAATATTGTTAATTATTGAATGAAAACTGTTTTAAGTAGGAACTACTGTTGCCAACATAAGTTCACAAAATAAAAAGAGAAGTTACAATTCATAATAAGAGATCTTGTCATTTAGTTAAAATATGCAAATGTAACAATTCGCATTAAAAAGAAAATAGTTTGAACCGTGGATATGCTATTTACATTTTAATGATTATGTTTGAAGAGCCAAATTAAATATGTGTAGTTAAACCATGAAGTTAGAAACAATGAGATAAAACTCCTCTATTTGAAACGGTTGAAAATGCCTTAATGCTTTGAGAATAATAGCTAGGTGTCGTTAGTGTTAGTAAAGTAGCTGTTATTGTTAGTTGGCACAACAGAAACACGTAGTATTTCGAATATGTATTTTTGGTAATTTTTACTTTCCCTGTAATATATGGTAATGTATAGGGAAAGTATTGGAATCATGTCAAAAATCGCAACTCGAGTTTTCGACGGATCTACACGTTTCGAGACCTCTAGAATACGAAAAAACTATTTTTAGCGTGACGTCTGTGTGTGTGTCTGTGTGTCTGTCTGTCTGTGTGTCTGTGAGTCTGTCTGTCTGTGCAGATTTTGTATCCACTCTAATTAAAAATCTAATCGACCGAATTTCAAAAAATTTGGTAGGTAAGTTACGTGTGAGAGAGTCTGGTGCTGATTAGTTTTGGGTACGATTCGGGATAAAAAAACCAGCCTTTTTTGCGAAATGGCCCGCAAAAGCTTGTATCCACTCTAACTTTAAAACTAATAGACCGAATTTCACAAAATTCGGTAGATGAGTCACCTGTGGGTTACCCTGGTGCTGATTAGATTTTGGTATGTTTCGGAAAAAAATGACCTGCCTTTTTTGGCAAAATGGTCCGCAAAAATCGTCCAAATCTAAACTAAAGAACTGGGTATACTCAAATATATCCATTAAATGCTGATTTAATACGTAATGTTTAAAGACGAAAAGAATAAGACCAACCCCATTATACTAGGACTAGCCGTTCTCGAGATATTTTAGTTTTTCGTACTTTCCCTACGCCACCTTTGAAAATAAGCCAGGTTACCGAATGAGAACGAAAATTGAATTAAAAGTGAAATAAATTTAATTCAAATAAAGAGAACGTTAATATAAGTCTGCAGGCAGGGAAAGTCATGTGCTGCTCACATCAGATTTTTACTTTCCCTGCAATACATGGTAATGTATAGGGAAAGTATTGGAATCATGCCAAAAATCGCAACTCGAGTTTTCGACGGATCTATACGTTTCGAGACCTCTAGAATACGAAAAAACTGTTTTTAGCGTGACGTCTGTGTGTGTGTCTGTGTGTCTGTCTGTCTGTGTGTCTGTGTGTCTGTTTGTCTGTGCAGATTTTGTATCCACTCTAACTAAAAAACTAATCGACCGAATTTCACAAAATTTGGTAGGTAAGTTATTTGTGAGCGAGTCTGGTGCTGATTAGTTTTGGGTACGATTCGGGATAAAAGAACCCGCCTTTTTTGCGAAATGGCCCGCAAAAGCTTGTATCCACTCTAGCTAAAAATCTACTAGACCGAATTTCACAAAATTTGGTAGATAAGTCGCATGTGGGTCACTCTGGCGCTGATTAGATTTTGATTCGATTCGGAAAATAATAACCTGCCTTTTTTTGCAAAATGGCCAGCAAAAATCGTCAAAATTTAAAATAAAGAACTACGTATGCTTACATATATCCATTAAATGCTCGTTTAATACATAATTTTTAACGAAGAAAAGAATAAGACCAACCCCATTACATTAGGACTAGCCGTTCTCGAGATATTTTTGTTTTTTCGTTTTTTCTCTACGCCACCTTTGAAAATGAGTCCAGTTACCAAATGAGAACGAAAATTGAATTAATAGTGAATTAAATTTAATTAAAATAAAGATAATGTGTATATAAGTCTGCAGGGAAAGTCATGTGTTGCCCACATCAGATTCTTACTTTCCCTGTAATATATGGTAATGTATAGGGAAAGTATTGGAATCATGTCGAAAATCACAACTCGAGTTTTTGACGGATCTACACGTTTCGCGACCTCTAGAATACGAAAAAACTATTTTTAGCGTGACGTCTGTGTGTGTCTGTCTGTCTGTGATGATTTTGTATCCACTCTAACTAATAAACTAATGGACCGAATTTAGTAAAATTTGGTAGGTAAGTCACTTGTAGGAGAATCTGGTGCTGATTAGTTTTGGGTACGATTCGGGATAAAAGAACCCGCCTTTTTTTGCGAAACGGCCCGCAAAAGCTTGTATCCACTCCAGATGAAAAACTAATGGACCGAATTTCACAAAATTCGGTAGATAAGTCACTTGCTGGTCACTCTGGTGCTGATTAGATTTTGGTATGATTCGAAAACAAAGAACCCGCCTCTTTTTATGAAATGCCCGCAAAAATTTCATGTTTTCACTCTAGCTAAAATGCTAATTGACCAAATTTCACAATATTTGGTAGATAAGTTACTTGTGGGACACTCTGGTGCTGATTCGATTTTGGTACGATTCGGTAAATAACAACCTGCATTTTTTACGAAATGGCCTGCAAAAATCGACAAAATCTAAAAGAAAAGGAAAAGACTACATATGATGAAATGCATCAAATAAATTCTTGTTTTATATGTAATTTTTGACGAGAAAAAGAATATAACACATTCCATTATACTTTAGGACTAACCGTTCTCAAGATATTTGAGAATTTTTGCATTTTTGTTACGCCGCTATCGGGAAAATGTCCAATTACCAAATAAAAAAAAATTGAAGTAAAAATGCAAATTTTGTGTTATTTGGTGCAATTAATCTCAGTCTAATGAATTATTAATGAAATAAAGAAAATATGAGTTTATGTCTGCAGGGAAAGTCATGTGGTGCCCACATCAGATTTTTTGAAATTATTACCATTTTTACTTTCCCTGCAATACATGGTAATGTAAAGGGAAAGTATTGGAATCATGTCGAAAATCGCAACGCCAGTTTTCGACGGATCTACACGTTTCGAGACCTCTAGAATACGAAAAAACTATTTTCAGCGTGACGTCTGTGTGTGTGTCTGTGTGTCTGTGTGTCTATCTGTGCAGATTTTGTATCCACTCTAACTAAAAAACTAATAGACTGAATTTCATAAAATTTGGTAGGTATGTCACTTGAGGGTGGATCTGGTGCTGATTAGTTTTGGGTACGATTCGGGATCAAAGAACCCGCCTTTTTTAGCGAAATGGCCCGCAAAATCTTGTATCCACTCTGTCTGAAGAAGTAATGGACCGAATTTCACAAAATTAGGCAGATAAATCACCTGTGGGTTACTCTGGTGCTGATTTTGGTACGATTCGAAAAAAAAGAACCTGCCTTTTTTTGCAAAATGGCCCGCAAAAATCGACAAAATCTAAAATAAAAAATTAAGTATGCTGTAATATATATTAAATGCTTGTTTAATACGTAATTTTTAACGAAGAAAAGAACAAGACCAACCCCATTACACTAGATCTAGCTGTTCTCGAGATATTTTTGTTTTTTTGTGTTTTCTCTACGCCACCTTTAAAAATGAGTCCAGTTACCAAATGAGAAATAAAATTGAATTAAAAGTGAATTAAATTTAATTAAAATAAGAGAATGTGTATGTAAGTCTGTGGGGAAAGTCATGTGCTGCCCACACCAGATTTTTCATAATTGTAAGATAGAGTACATAATGTATGCAGATAAAAATAAATCGAAATGCGAAATAATTTTGAATACATAGGAATTTTCTCTATTGTTTCTGTTCTGCTTTGCATTGCGCTAATAATTTAATTTTACAAAATTGACAATTTAACTAAATATTTTAGACCGTTCGCCATAGAAATGCATACAATGCAGGACTACTTCACTTATCCCAGCGCCACCCGAATTATTGTCTTAAACGATATTAGCGTTTTTACTTTCCTTATATACATAATGTATAAGGAAAGTAATGTGACGGGGTCGAAAATTCGAATTCGAGTTTTCGGCGGGAGCGCACGTTTTAAGCATCCCTGATCACGAATCAAACATTTTTTAGGTTATGTCTGTGTGTGTGTGTGAAAGTATGTGTGTGTGAATGTGTGTGTGTGTGTGTGTATCAGTGAGTCTTTTGAGACGATATCTCACGAGCAAATGGAGCGATTTGAATGAAATTTGGTTCAAAAATCACAATCCGTGAATACTGGCAGCCTATTGTTTTGAACGTAATCGAATGTTCAGAACCTCCGGAAATTTTCAAGTAAAATTTTGAAAATATCATCGAGAAATCAAACCCTTTAATAAAGTTACGCAAATAGACATTTCTTATGTAATGTTTCCTTAGAAAACGATTGACATCAACTTTAGAACGCTAGCAAGAACCGTTCTTGAGATATTGCACATTTTTCGAATAAATTTGTCAAAAAATCTCATAAATTAAAAAAAAAATTAACTGTTGAGAAACATGTTCACTCTTCATATGTAATATCATGCCATAAATTGGGTGACTTCATTCTCGTGGATCTAGCTCGTTCAATTCATGAGAAAAGATACTTTGAGTAATACTTTTGTATTTGACCGTCAATAGTCATTTATCTGCTATAAGAATAACTTATTTCTCTGTCCATAACGCTTGGTGAGATTTTGCTGACGAATTTGGCGGAATGCCGCCAACTTGGCAACTTTTTGAAATGCTGCCAAATTAACGAAAATCTCGCCAAATGGATAAAAATGACGCTAAATCAATGAAAATGACATCTTATTGTCAAAAATTCAATATTTTGGAAAGAATATAAGTATCTATTATAAGAAAAACCTATTATTTTTGCTGCAAAAGTAGTAAATTAATTGCATTAAAAAAAGAAAGTCATGTGTTGCCCACATCAGATTTTTATATATATTTAGAGAGAGAGAAAATTTCTTTAATACGAAGCATACATACAAATCTCAGGGGTTCCATAAGGTGGCTATAGTAGCAGTATGTTAGCTAATTTATACCTATATCAATATGAAAAATTCTGTACTTCAATTATTTATAAAATTTACAGATATGTAGATGATCTGATTTGTCTTGTATTTACTGATAACTATGTCATAGATATAGATTTCTATCCGGATAATTTGGAATTCATACCTAATGAAACTACTATTATTAAAAACATTATTTATTTGGATTTAAATCTAATTATAAAACCTACTAATGGGATAGTTACTAATTTATATGATGAATTTTTTTTTAATTTAATATTAATAAATTATTACCATTTAATTCCTGCAACTCGATTCAATTGCTTAGAAATATTATACTTAATCAACTTTTTAGAATTTATAGATTATCAGATGAAAAATTTCATGCTTTGCACATTAATAACCTCAAAATTACCATTAAATCTTATGTATATCCAGCATATTTAGTAAATGGTATAGTTAATAAGTTTTGATTAGCCTAAAATTCTTATAATCTCTCCATAGTATCTTATTTTAGACATACTTCTACATTCTCTTGTATTTGCATTATAATATATTTTCATATTTTTTATTTTGCAGCTTTAACTGTAGAATATCTCGTTTTATTGTCTTTACATAGTACGGTTTTTATTATTCTCTTTGGCAACAGCAGATCACTTCTTTTTATTTCTGCGTATGGCAACATTGGTCTAGTCATATATTGCTGGTTGTACTTTTGAGGTGTATTTTAAAGCATTTATATTTCCTTTATTTTTTCCAATCTTTATGCTTGTCGTCCATATAACACAAGTTTGTAGATAAAATCTATCTTGTGTTTCAGAAACAAGCATTTTTGTGTTCATTTCGAAGGGATATATATGGACTTGAAAAATAATTTTTTCAAAATGAACTATTCTTAAGCCTAGAGCTCTTCCACTTGCAAGCTTTTATGCTTGATTTTTTTAGTTTTCCTATTTTCATTCCTCACCTTTGAAATTTGTTGATTGTCTTTGCATTTATGACTTGCATTACGTTTTATAATTTCCTCTTTATGGTTGAATTTCTTTTATTTCATTGTATTTTGTAGGCAAATTTTAAGATAGTGTATTATGAGTTACTACTTACATTCTACTACTGGATTTACAATTATCTATCTATATATATATATATATATATATATATATATATATATATATATATATATATATATATATATATATATATATATATATATATATATATATTATATATATATATATATATATATATATATATATATATATATATATATATATATATATATATATATATATATATATATATATATATATATATATATATATATATATATATATATATAAGATTTATAATGAAAAAAGAAAATATATAGATGGAATGATTGTTTTTACAGGGTTGCAGAAAGGTCAAGGGGGATTGCGACCCCTATTTCCTGGTTAGAAGCTAGCTTTGACTTCATGAAAACGCTCCCAGAGACTCTGCACGCCCGAAACAACAATCGATCATGCCCGTGGGGAAAAAATGGCCGAATCTTATTTTTCAAGACTCTGATAGTGCGGCAATTTGCGCCTTTCTCTTTCTTGGATTTCATACTTTTTGGGATTGTATTTCTTTATTATATATATATATATATATATATACATATATATCGAAATTATCAAAAAGGTAGCTAAAAAATGAGGAAAGATTGTAGAATGTTTTACAATATAGCGAAAGTTTCAATATTTTCTGAAGTTTTAATATTCATTTCCAGAGAAAGTTTCATTTATTTAATTTTTATTTTGAAAATTTTTCAGTTTCAATAGCTTAATGGAATGATTTTTATTTCGTCCGAATATGACCACAAACGACGCACTTATAGGCGAGGGAATGTTTAGATGGAACTTTAGGAAGTCAATCCACAGAGTTAGCATGCAGTCGCCTCAAGCGATAAGGGTATACGGGTGATGTGCAGATGGCACCGATATAAAATTTGATTTTTTAAAACGTTGCTGCCAGAATCGTTTTCTAATACAGCATGAATAGTATATATAATCAGAAGAAAGATTACATATTTTAACTTGTATCCAACTTGGCAGATCCTTTTACTCGTATCACGATCATAACTCAATGGAACAACCCCTAATTGAGCGCATATACCCTTTGTAGAAAATCACGGAAAAATCATGTGATACTAATTAGCTAATCCACAAAATTCCAGCAGTTTTTAGAACTCACCAAAAATCAATCGTCAAGCTTGCGATGTGTCGCCAAATTTGGGTTTTATAGTGCATAGAACGCATAGAACGTATAATTTCGTCGAAAACTCGAGTTGCGATTTTCGACACTATTTCAATACTTTCCCTATATATTATCATGTGTTGTAGGGAAAGTAATAAGATGCAATCATTAAGGTCATAGAGAAGTCGATTTTTTTAATTGCTTAAAGGTAAAAATCTAAAACTTTACGAAAAAATGGAAAAATTGTTTATAAACACTTGTTTAAAATTTACATGATTTTCATGTCCAGAATGATGCAGATAGTAGCACGTCTGAGTTCAGTACATGCCATGATGCTTTTACACCCAGCTCAGGGCTATTGTTATTAGACATAAACTTAAGCCTTCACTATTCACCAGCTGTGATGTCAGAAATGAAAAATCTGATGTGGACAGCACATGACTTTCCCTGCAGACTTATATCCACGTTCTCTTTATTCTAATTAATTTTAATTCACTTTTAATTCAAGTTTCGTTCTCGTTTGGTAACTGGACTTATTTTCAAAGGTGTCGTAGAGAAAATACGAAAAAACTAAAATATCTCGAGAACGGCTAGTCCTAGTGTAATAGGGTTGGTCTTATTATTTTCTTCATTAAAAATTACGTACAAAACAAGCACTTAATGGATATATTTAAGCATACGTAGTTTTTACTTTAGATTTTGACGATTTTTGAGGGTCATTTCGAAAAAAAAAGCAGGTTATTTTTTTCCGAAGCATACCAAAATCTAATCAGCATCAGAGAAATCCACAAGTGACATATTAACCGAATTTTGTGAAATTCGGTCTATTAGTTTTTCAGTTAGAGTGGAGACAGGCTTTTGCGGGCCATTTCGCACAAAAAGGCAAAAGGCGGGTTCTTTTATCTCAAATCGATATTATGATAAAGTTACCTGATAAGTGTACATTGTAAGTGGAGAACGGAGAATATTAGACTTGCAAAGGAAACGCCAAATTGGAGCCAGTGGTGACAGATTTAATTGAACTGATTATGAATGGGCAGATGTCACAGAAGTATTTATACTTGGACGCAGCTATTCCTGACGGCGTGAAAAACCAATGAGACATAGATACATATGACTTCAAATGTGACAATTAAAAATTGAAATGAATGTAACAATAATGTAGAAAACGGTTTAGGAAGCTATGAGAGACTTTATCAACTAACTCAATAAAACATTTTACCACATTACTATAAAAACCACTGTTTTTACTTTGTTTTTTTGCCTGAAAAAAGAGGCTCGTTTGCTTTTCAAACAGGTTGATAGCTTCGTTATTTTATATACTCTATTTTAATAAAGGTATTCTATAATAAATGTTAATAATACTGATTGGACACTGATATGAAGGTATGTGCAAGGAAGGACTTGAGACCACTAAGTTTCAAAATTAAAAACACTCGAATTTAATAATCTAGCCTTTGACATTATGTACTTTCGATTATCTAATAAAAGTAATATAATTTTAAGTTCGATTAATCGTAATATTTCCCCCATAGTATTCTTTTATTTTTATTTTATTATTTATTTTCCGTAAACACGCAAATTTCTTTCAACTTATTTATTCTTAAAATAGAAGAGTGTATCATTTTTTAAGCCATAACTTTCATATTTCTCAAAATTAAGAATAATTTATTCGCCATCTTTCAAACAATTGTTTGTCGACACAATGCTACCATCTCGAGAATTTTCTCTTGCTCACAAGGTGCGTTCGTATTTGAACAGATAGTTGGTTCTTCTGATTTTGCAGAGTTAATGAACTTTCGTTCAATGTTCACAGAAAGATTTTCCTCCGATAGCTGCAAAAGCAGGAAGAAACCCTTGCTATGTGCCACAATTTTATGAACCTATGGTAACAAAGTCAGTTTCACCAAGCTTCTGGTTTCAAATTTCTAGAAAATGAGCCCAGATTACAATGGTCCCGTTCATAGCTTGCGTATTTATGGGAGTGAGAAGTTTTAGATTAATTTGGAATAATCTGATGATACAAAGTACTTTGTGAGTTCATATGTTACGTTTTAAGAGTACTCAGCCAGAAGAAATAGTTTTACTCCTGGCAAAAAATCATTAAAACTTATCTATTTAGCAAATTTAATAACTTTACTAAATAATTCAGTTCTAACTTATCAAAAAAATCTGATGTGGGCAACACATGACTTTCCTTATATAATGCAATGAATTTACTATTTTTACAATTTAAAAAAATGTTATTCTTATAGTAGCTACTTATATTCTTTCCAAGATATTGAATTTTCTTCAATTAGTTGTCATTTTCATTGATTTAGCGTCATTTTTATCCATTTGACGACATTTTTGCTACTTTGACAACAATTAAAAATGTCGCCAAGTTGGCGATATTCCGCCAAAATCTCGCCAAGCGTTATGGACGGAGAAATAAGTTACTCTTACAGCAGATAAATGACTATTGGCGTTCAAATATAAAAGTATTACTCAAAGAATCTTTTTTCATGAATGGAACGAGCTAGATCCACGAGAATGATGTCACCAAATTTATCGCGTAGTAGTACATATGAAAAGGGAACATGTTTCTTGATAGGAAATATTTTTTTTTATTTTATATGACTTCTTGATAATTTTTTTGAAAAATGTGCAATATCTCGAGAACGGTTTAGTCAGCGTTCTAAAATTTATGCCAATCGTTTTCTAATGAAAAATTACATAACAAATGTCTATTTGCATAACTTTATTATAGGTTCTGATTTTTTGACGATTTCTACAAAATTTCACTCAAAAATTTAGGTAGGTTCTGAACATTCGATTGCGTATAAAAACAATAGGCTTCCAGTAATTACGGATTGTGATTTTTGTACAAAATTTCGTTCGAATCGGTCCATTCGTTCGTCAGTTATCGTCTCCACAGGCTCACTGACCTCACTGATACACACACACACACACACACACACACAGACATCACTTCAAAAGTGTTTGATTCGTGATCAGGGATGCTTGAAACGTGCTCTCCCGTCTAAAACTCGAATTCGAATTTTCCAGATTGCTGATCCTCATTCGCCATTTTTCAACCAATTGTTTGTCGACATTATGCCGCCATCTTGTGAATTTTATACATAACTCAAAAATATTCATATTTAGCTATGCTCAAAATGTGTAAGTCTTTCAAAGGACTATATCTTTATTCCTGCAACATAACTTTTTCTGTACTTTTGCTATTCATTGAGGGGGAAAGTAAAAAAATATAATTATCATTTTTAATGTGACGTCCAATTAGTTTTCGTCTTTCCTTTTTACAAATGTAATTATGGAGAACATTTTGAGCTGAGAAGACTTGAGTATTTTAAGTTTTGCATTTGCTTTAAAATTAATAAGTTTTCTTTATTAAACCATTAAGAAATCACCCATTAAAAATGTATAACTATTATGCATGGAAGTAAAAATATTTCCTACGTTAACTAGAATTTCCTTTAAAGGGCTTAATCTGGAAAAGCATTTTTAAAAGATTATACCTGCCGAGTTATAATTAAACATATTTATTATTTAAATACCTCTGCTTCATCTGTAAGAAAGAGTAAGTATATAAACTTTCATAAATATGTTTGCTTTTAAATGAAGTAAATAGAAATAAATGTATTTATTATTAGTCCATTTTTCATAATAAAGATTACAGAACGACAATGCATTAACAAATTATTTCTTATTGAACTCTAAAAAATATCAGATTATTCCGAGTTCATTTAGGATAAGACATTAACTTTTTTAATTGAGACATAAAATTATAGAAGATGTAAATTTCTTTACAATCACGTTTTCTCAAATTGTGTTTCTTCTTTTGTTTTCATGAAGAAAAAAACGTTCCTAGTATGTAAACTTGCAAAATTTCTTTAATTAGAATTTAATGTCTTCATTCCCATTTAGAGATCAGGAATACAAACGTGAATTTGTACTTTTAAAAACATTAATATTTTAATTAGTTTTAAGGGAATTTTATTGCGTTGGTTTGTTATTCATTTGTACACACACATACACATTATATATATATATATATATATATTGTATATATATATACACTACATGACAGTGAAAATAAGACACCAAGACACAAAGAAGGAGTGGGCAGAAAGTGATGAAAATCGGCAAACAGAGAGAGATAGCAACGATCGATAAGTGATGTTTATTGCAACATGATACACCCATACACTGAGCGTGATGATACCCCAGCATGATACCCCAACACCGTCTGATCAGTAGGTTGTAGGATCACCGCGGGAGGCCATATAGGCAGCAACACGTCTAAGTACAGAGTCACTGAGCGTGCGGATGGTTTCCTGAGAGATGGCTGCCCATTACTTGTCAGCCATTTGCCAGAGTTCGTCTTCTAAACGTGGCGGTGGCAGTGCACGCAAAAGCAACGTCCAATCACGTCCCAGACGTGTTCGACTGGTGGCCAGGGAAGCACCTTAGCAGAACTAGTTAGCAGAACTAGTTGGCAGCAGAACTAGTTAGCTAGACTAGTTAGCAGAACTAGGCAGCAGAACTAGCAGAACTAGTTAGCTAGCAGAACTAGTTGGCTGATGCGTGTCGTGAGTGGTTGGTCGCTATCCTGTTGGTAAATGGCATTGGTCACCCCTGAACGAAGAGTAGTCGAAAACCCAGACCACCCGACTGGCCCAAAGGTTTACAGCAGCAGTTTGGGTGGCCGAAAAGAAGGAAAGGTAGTGTCACCGGCCGCAATACGCTATCCACGTATCATTGGGCCGTCATAGTGCCCTCAATACGGGCAAGAGGTGACCTGCTATCGTAGGCGATGGCGCGCCAAACCATGATACTGATTGTCGCGCTGTGTGACGTTCCACAGATGCGGTCGGATTGGATCTGTCACCACTTCGGCGCCAGACGCCTACACGGCGACTGTTATTGCTAAAACAGTAGCTTGACTCATGTTGAGAACACGACCCTGTGCCATTCCGCCGTCCACATAGCTCTATCCCGGCACCATTGCAAACTGAGGCGTCTGTGCTGTTGGGTCAATAGCAGTCTTCTTAACGGGTGCCATGAGTGCAGGTCGTCGGCGACCAATCGGCAGATAATGGCCCTGGTCGATATGGGAGGATCAAGGATGTCCTGCACATGCTGCAAAAGGGCGACGGAAATGGCCTGAGGGGTCGCCAACGCTTGCCGGCGGATGCCGACGTCGCTCTGGCCGTACCGGCACGCTTCAAACGTACCACATTCCTTTGTTCCAACTATCTTCGCCACAGCCGGTGAACCGTGGAAGAGTGTAGGTAGGTGGCTATCCGATGAGATTTGACGTATGGACCAACTTGCCCTTCTGAGTCCGATCACCAGACCCTTCGTGAAATTGTCTGTCTGCTGGAACTGCCGCGGTTGGCGACAACCTGGCATTCTCTGCTACTATACGTTTCCTCTGAGACAAGAAAAAATTGCGAAATGATTTCCCCGGCAGACAGAGCGGTGCGACTATTGCCGATTTTGCAGGTTCTTTCCCTCATATCTCACTTAACGTGTGCGGCGAGCTGTGCATTTCACATTATTTACATAACTCGGTGAGCTGCGTCTTCCCTGCAATTTGCATATTTTTCTGCCATATATAATTCTAATTCTGCATATATTCTGCCATATATGTATATATATATATATATATATATATATATATATATATATATATATATATATATATATATAGTGATGTAAATTCATACAATACTATTTATATGGCGATAGTGCTGCCAATTGGTCTTGTATCCGAATTTTTAAATATAACCTCTCTGACTTGGATTTCAAAAATTGTTTTTTGAATATATTGATATTGGGATATTGAATGACCACGTGTGAAGTGATTTCATACATTAGTATTTTAAATTAATTTGTTATATTTTTATAGTGTGTCCTTTTTGGTTTGTTTTAGCGTATTATAGTAAACATTTGGATTTTTACAAATTATTGAAAGTGTATATGTGTGTATGTAATTTTTTACGGTTTTATAAGAGTCATGGAGAAAATAGTGTAGGGAGTATCGGCTACCGGGAGCGTTTGCCATGGCGGAAAAAAGCTTTAACCGGAGTGTTGGGGGTCGCAACTCCCCCCGGCCGTTACTTATGTCACTTATCTAGAAATTTTACGAGTACATTGCTACTTGTCCTATTTGGGAATTTATATATATATATATATATATATATATATATATATATATATATATATATATATATATATATACTTCACAAACTTTAATCAATCTACAATATTCAAATGGTTTCGTAAGCACGCAAACACTCAGCAAGATTGTGACATTCCGCCGATTTGTTGCCAAGGACAAGTTATCCGAACCTTAAAATAATCACAAACGGTTGCCTATAAATGTCGTTTATCCTGGGGTATGGGCAATAAGCCGTGAAGATAAATATTATTTTAATTGCTTTAAATTATTACAATTACCTCATATTTCCTTCACTGCCTTAAAAGTGTTTGTGAGGATTCTATTGTTTATTATCATTTTTATCTAATTCTACTTTTCTTGATTTTAATTTATGTCCTAAATTTCTCAATTTTCATTCCGAAGAATCGCTTACTCGCGATCGGTTAAATCTATAAGAAGGGCAGATCTGTCATTCTGCCGAGTTCGAGTTTGTTTGTGTTCTGATCGCCAGTGGAAGGCAGCATCGAGAGTTACAACCTGAAATCTTGTGAGTATATATATTGTGTCGTAGTTTAATCATCATAGGTTCAGATTGAAGGTCAATTTAGAAATAAGTAGGGTTGAACTTCATTGCAGATCAGTATGTCTCGGGTAGAATTTGTAATCCTAGCGTTGTAAATAATTTGTATATAGCTTTATAATGTATATACAGGGTATCCCAAAAACATTGACCTCGGCTGTGATTCCTTAAATATTGATCTTAGACGTATATAATACATTATAAAGTTGCGTAAAAAGAGGTACAACATTAATAATAATTATAAAATTTATTAACATTTTCAAGGGAATTAAATTTTAAAAATTACAAAATTAAAATTTTTATATGGCCCCCGTACAAAAACATTTTCAATGAGTAAAATGTGTCCCATACACTAATAAGGTGATGTACAAAATTTCAGCATTTTATCATAAAAAATCCCAGACATATGTTTAAGCAAATTGGTGAGGGATTAACCACAAATTAAAAAGAAATGTTTACAGCAAGAGTGCAAATGACGCAACGCAGAAATGCATCATAGGCAAATAATATCTGCCTCTTATCTTTAGATTTATTTACAATTTTTCAAAAATATGCCTCCTGACAAATACCTTAAAATTTTACATGATTAATTACAGAAAAAAACTTGGACATGGCAGAATAAAAATGAATATTAAAACAGCTTAGAAATGTATGCATATGCAAATATATGTCTCTAATAGGTACCTCGCCTCACACAATCGCACTAGATGCATCATCACGTGAGAAAGTTGTTTTTGCTCTGCCATTGATCAATCGCCTATCAATCGCATACGGAAGCGTAGCGCGGGAAGCCCGGTAGTCTGAGTGACCCTTAAGTATTTCAAAATTTTTCTAATATCAATATATTCTGCTAATATATATATTCTGGAATATCCATGTACTTTTCCCAAATTCTCAACATCCTTCTGGGAGATTTATTACCCTATTGGTGCAACGAGTGCGTGAAAGAGGAAGTGTACATCGTGTAAGTAGACTACGTAGGTCCAGACATAACTCAACTGATGTATACATTAATATTTTGGTTTACTTTTGCAGTCATCCACATAGTAGTGTTCGTACGGCTGCTTCAGAAACGAACGTTCCACCTGCAACAGTGCGAAGAATACTGAGACTGAACAAATGGCATCCGTTTAACATTCATGGAGCGCAAGGACAGGAACCAACAGATTATCAACGTCGTCTAGATTTTTGTAATTGGGCTCTAAATCACGAAGATGCAAATCTCTCTTTTCTGAAAAACGTAATTGGGTATGACGAATGCTGTTTTAAACAAGATGGATGCATAAATCCTCGAAATGAGCACTTCTGATCAGACACAAATCCATTCGTGGTACGTGATATTCACCATCAGAAGCAATTTCTGTGAATGTATGGTGTATTATTTTCAGAAACCGTTTGCTTAGACCCATTCTGTATGATGGTACGTTGACGGGTGACAGATATGTCAATAAGATTCTGAATGCGGTTATTCCTGATTTTATGGATGAACTGCCAATAACAGAACTTCCACATGTATGGTTTCAACAGGACGGATCTCTAGCTTACCATACTACAGTTGTGAAATACCGGTTAAAGTTTCCAGACAAGTGGATGGGCTTGCACGAGTCAGTCGAATTTCCTCTAAGATCGGCTGATTTTACCCCTATGGATGTTTATTTGTGGGGTCGTTTACGTACAACTGTTTATCTACCATCTCCCTTAAATAAATCAGAGTTGCAACAGCGCATTCAAGATGGTTGTCATCACCGAACAAAGAACTTGATCGAGTGCACAGAAGTGTTATCAGGCGAATGCAGCTCTGTATTGGCATGGATGGAAAACATTTTGAACAAGCTTTGTAATCTTTGTGTAAAGTTATTATTTCTACACAGTGTAGATATTTTTGTACCAATAAATAGCAAAATTATTATTCATTTATGTAATTATTGTTTTCTTTCATAATTTGTGTATGAGCACTGAAGCGCGATCTGCCGACATGGTTTTTCCCTCTGAGAACCCATGCCGATGCATCGAAAAGTGATTTAAGTCAGAAATTTTGTCTTTTCATATTTCTGGGACTTTTTATGACTAAATGCTGAAATTTTGTACATCACCTTATTTGTGTATGGGGCACATTTCACTCAGTGGAAATGTTTTTGCACTGGGGCCGTATAAAATTTAAATTTTGTATTTCTTAAAATTTAATTCCCTTGAAAAATTTAATAGATTTCATAAAATTCTGTACCTTTTTTACGCAACTTTGTAATTTATTATATGTGTTTAAGATCAATATTTAAGGAATAAAAGCCGAGGTCAATGTTTTTGGGACACCCTGTCTATATATGTGTGTTTTGAGTTCCCAGAGAAGCTAGCTGCAGATAAAGTTGTTTATGTGTTAAATGTCGTGATTCATTCGTCGAAGTCTTCCCATTAGGTTATTGGAAGTTTTATGTAGAGTGAAATAAATTGTAATAGTTCATACAAAAATCATGATCTTGGGTTGAAGTGGAAAGGTACTTTATAATGGAGCCTGAACGTAAAGAAGGATAGCGACAATTGTGGCGTTTAAGTAATAATAGTTTTGTAGTGATATTTTGATGGAATATTTTTATGTGTTGCATTTATATTTTATAATAATGGTATTTTTTCAGTGATATTTTGCAGTAAGATTGTTGGTTAGTATGGCCGAGTTTAAGTTACAAGAGAATAAAATAAAGTTGAATACATATGTATCAAGAAGAGGATGTGGATTAGTTAGCAAACGCCTCAGTAACTACAAATAGTTCTATTGAACATTATGGAGTTATGTTAGCACAAGCTAGTTCGTTGGCAAATTCGCCGAAGTTTTCTTTTGATGGGTTAACGTCTAGCGGAAAGTTTATTAAGGATCTAGAAAAGCATTTGTTATGAAGTACATTAAATGAGGTCCAATAGGTAGTAGTAGCGCAGAATGCAACAGGTAGAGCAAGATATTGGTGGGATGTGTTAGGTGAAAGTGGTGGACTAATATTTCAGAGGTTAAGGATAAGATTAAGCAGGCATTTTTCCACAGGATACGGATAAAATTTAACTGTATGGGAAATGGCAGATGCAATATGAATCTGTAACAAAATTTTTGTTAAGGAAAGTAGAAATAGGAAAAAAGTTATAGTTAAGTTTGGAAGTAGACATGAAAAAGTTGAGTTTTGATAGGTTGTTGCCTAGGTGTCAAGATTTCTTTGAAGATCGGATTCCGGGTACAGTTCAAGATTTCTTCTTCAAAGCAAAAAGATATGATGAAAGACCCCCCCCCCCCCTAAACCCTCAATATAATAATCAGTATCGTGAGCAAAGCTACAAAAATGCAGAATTTGAACCAACCCGTACACAAAATTACATACCTAAAAATCAAGGACAAAACTATTTCAGCAAAATTAAAACAGAGCACCCTGAGGCGGAGCAATGTGCTTTATAACAAGGACAAAATCTCACGCATTAATATTAACACAGTGCAGCTAAAGAATGTAACACTACCACTTATAGTGGTTAAATTAGATGGACTTGCCATAGAGATACTAATATATACGTGAAGTGAACGATATTTCGTATCAGAAGAATAATTTAAAGAAATATGCCAGATACAAAGATTATACAAAATAAAAGATGTATAAGTGATTACAGCTCAAAGTGGGGTAGGTAAGGGATCATAGAATCCTACCGCGGAACAGTTGAAATACAAAACAAAAAGGTCACAATTCCACTATTAGTGCTTAGAAATCTACAATTCCCAGTGATCCTAGGAGTGACTTTTTAAATGAAGCTAATGCTGAACGAAATTTTAAATCAAATTCAGTAAAGTTAGAAATGAAAAACTCAAAACCTGCGCGGGAAAAATTAGAAAACGATTTTGCAGAAGCCGCGTTAACTAAGGATCAAAAATCAGAATGACAAGCAATCGTTAATGAATTCCCGGGATTGTTTTCACAGAAACCAGGATTAACTCATATAACGGCACACTCAATTGATACGGGAAATAGTCAGCCAGTAAGTTGTAAAGCATACACGTAAGATCAAATAAAAGAGAATATTATTAAAACCCATATACAGGGTGTATATAAACTGTTTCGACAAAATAAGAGGGGGGTGATAGTACCCATCAAGACGAACAGTATTTACAATGGAATCTAGGGTCGCATTCCACTCTATGTGTCAGAAAAGCGTAAAGTTAAAGTTGAACTTTCAACAGTGAAAATAAGGAGAAGTAACGTAATCATAAGTTGCACAATCCTATTTATTTGCACCAGAGAAAGACTCAGAGTAGATGCTCAAAGTGACTACCAAGGGTGCCGTTGCATAATTCACTCTGGCGAATGAATGACTGGCGCACCCTTTCGAAGACACCTGTTGTCGTGTTTATCCTGTCCGCTGCAACAACGATTCTCGCGACAAAATGTTCTACAGAGTCCACAGGCGTCTCGTATATCAATGATTTTATGTGCCCCCAGAAAAAGTCCAGTGGGTTGAGGCCCGGTGAGCGTGGAGGCCAAGCCACAGGTCCACTACGTCCAATCTACCGTCCGGAATATGTGGCAATCAAGAAGTGTCGGATGACTAGAAGCGACGGTGATGTTCTGATGTGATACTTCTCCGGCACGACAGCTGTGTCTTCCGAAGTGGCGACTTGTGCTTGTTGGACGTGTTTCGAAGTTACTTTTTTCTGATACTCAGAGTGGAATGCAACCCTAGGTTCCATAGTAAATATTGTTCGTCTTGATGGGTACTATCACTCGTCTTATTTTGTCAAAACAGTTTATATACACCCTGTAGATGAAATTCTAGAACAAAAATGCATCAAACCAGTAAACAGCCCATATGCAAGTCCAGTGGTTTTATGTTAAAAGGAAGGATATTTACCAAATACAAACCCTAAAGCTTGGAGATTTGTAGTTGATTACAGACAATTAAATAAAATACGATATATTGGAGTTATCAGTTCCCAATAATCGAAGATATTTTGCACAGTCTAATAGCAGTTAATTATATGAGTACGATTGATTTAACAAGCGGGTATCGCCAAATTGCGATGAAAAATGAGGATATTTTGAAGACGGCATTTGCAACAAAATATGGCACATATTCATCTTGTAGAATGCTATTTCGGTTAAACGGAGCAACCGCAACATCTGAAAAGTGCATGAATGCAATTTTATAACCAGTATTAGGGAAATCAGCAGCCGTATATTTGGATTATATCATAATCTCATCGGATACGTTTGAAGACCATTTAAAATATTTGCAAGAAGTATTCAAACTACTGAAAGGAGATGGATAACAATTAATGAAAAGAAATATAAATTTGCTCGTAAAGAACTAAAATACCTCGGTGTCAAAATTACCTAAGAAGGATTACGTACCGATGATTCTAAGATAAATATAGCCAAGGAATTTCCGAATCCTAAAAATTCGAGACATCTTGCATTTTTTTTTAGGATTATGTTCTTATTACAGAACATTCATACCTTTATTTTCAGAAATAGCATAGCTATTATAGGAGTTACAAAAGAAAAAGTGGACGTTGTATGGTCCAGTGAAACACAGAACGCTTTTGAGAAATTGAAAAATGCATTAATTTACGCTCCAGTACTAAAGCACCCAGATCCAACAAAAGAATATGCAATTTATTCCGATGCAAGTTCAATAAGGGTAGGGAGTATATTAACCCAAGGAGGGCAATTAATAGATATATATGTCTAAAACCCTGAATGGAACGCAAAAAAATTATACTACGATAGAAAGAGAAATTCTATCTGTATTAACAGCAGTTCAAAAGTTTAGAGCACATTTTACAGATAAACCAATTAAAATAGTAACAGATCATGCAGCTCTAGCACATTTATATACAGGAAAATATTTGTCACTTAGAGTAATTAGATGGGCCTTAAAACTCCAAGAATAAAATCTGGGAACTGAACATGTAGCCAGTTGATTTAATAGAGCAGCGGATGTATTATCACGGAATCCAGTGGCGGAAACAGGACAAATTAGTTGTGCGATGTTAACAACAATAGGATTAGAATGGAAAGAACTAATGAAGGAAAAGTTGTTGTACAATGAAGAATTGAGCTATATTTGAGAATTTATTAGATCTAGAAAATTTTCTGGGGATAACGCATTTAAAAATCGAGCTAAGGATTATGTAGCAGATGGCTTACTATTCTATAAAAAGTATAAGAGTATGAATGGAAAACTAAGACCTGTAATTTCAACACCAATGAGATTAGAGGTGCTAAAAGATCTGCACGATCTACCATTTGTGGACACATGGGGATAAGAAAAACCTTCGCATGTGCAAGGGAAACAGTTTATTGACGGAAATTGAAAGAATGGGTTAGTCAATTTGTTACAAGTTGCGATACCTGTCGAAGGATAAATTGCATAAACTACAGACCAGCAGGATTTTTGGCAAATATTGTGGGCACATTTCCGAACGAAATACTTTGGGTTGACTTATTGGGACCATACCCACGAAGTGCCATGGGAAACAATCGCTATTTATTAGTGATGGTAGATCATTTTTCAAAATGGATCGAGATAGTGCCATTGAGAAAGGCGACAACTAAAGTAGTGGCAGATACGGTGGTAAATAAGTAATATATTTTACTTTATGGTGCTCCAGTACAGATAATAAATGACAACGGGTTCAATTTACTAGCCACTTATGGGAAAGATTGTGTAAAACTTTGTCAATCAAACATTGCAGAACAATAATGTACAGACCTCAGTCAAATATAGCAGAACGAGTAATGTCTACTCGTTTCAATAGTAAATAAAAGCCTTCTTCTTTAAAAAGCCAACAAACGCGAGTTCACTTACTGAAGTCAAGTCGGCAACTGACTTTCCAAAGACCCTTGCTACCCTAACCGGGAATTGAACTCTGGGTCTCCAAATTGGCCCGCCAACGCTCTACCGTTAAGCTATTGGGACGAAATTGCAAGCTCTTATTATCGAAGTAGACATTTCATTCGCCACTCTCTAATGTCAGATTAGCGGGCAACTGATAATCTGACTGATCACCTCCTGCTACTTTTACCTTAGGTTAGCCCCCTACTACTATTATGTTTTCCCAGATTAATATCCTGCGTAGTCGTTATCCTCTTAATTTAAAATCGGCGCCCAATCTTCCATAATTATGTTAGTATACCTCACTCTAAGTTTTATTTTTTAATCTTTTTATCTATATTCGCAATAACCCTTTTCCCATTTTTGAAAAATGGACGTTCTTGTCAAGTTCAAATATAATGTAAAACTATCTGTTTAATCACAATATTTTTCATCAATTGTCATCTTTTCAGATCTAAATAAAAGTTCGTTTGGCGGGATGGTAGACCTTGGGTGCCTCCTGAGTGCAGGAGGTATCCTTTCCCGGCCGTGCAGCTAGCTACTCTAAACCCACTATGTGAGTCGCACGGTCTGGGGGCTTCATACCTCTAGCATCTTTGCACTAACCTACAATGCTGATTTGTACGGACGCCATTGTAAAAAGCCTTACTGCCCCAATCAGGAATCGAACCCTGATCTCCGAACTGGCCAACCGAAGTTCTACCGTTGAGCTACTGGAACGAAATTGCAAGCTCTTATTTTCGACGTGGACTCTGCAACTTGACTTGCTATTACTTTCCCTGCAATACATGGTAATGTATAGGGAAAGTATTGGAATCATGTCGAAAATCGCAACTCGAGTTTTCGACGGATCTACACGTTTCGAGACCTCTAGAATATGAAAAACCATTTTTAGCGTGACGTCTGTGTGTGTGTCTGTGTGTCTGTCTGTCTGTGTGTCTGTCTGTGCAGATTTTGAATCCACTCTAAGTAAAAAACTAAAGGACCGAATTTCACAAAATTTGGTAGGTAATTCACTTGTGGGCGAGTCTGGTGCTGATTAGTTTTGGGTACGAATTGGAATTAAAGAACCCGCCTCTTTTGCGAAATGGCCGGCAAAAGCTTGTATCCACTCTAACTGAAAAACTAATGGACCAAATTTCACAAAATTCAGTAGATTAGTCACTTCTGGGTTACTTTGGTGCTGATTAGATTTTGGTACGATTCGGAAAAAAATAACCTGCCTTTTTTTGCAAAATGGCTCCCAAAAATCGTCAAAATCTAAACTAAAGAACTAGATATACTCAAATATATCCATTAAATGCTCGTTTAATACGTAATTTTTAACGACGAAAAGAATAAGACCAACCCCATTAGACTAGCACTAGCCGTTCTCGAGATATTTTAGATTTTCCTACTTTCCCTACGCCACCTTTGAAAATAAGCCCGGTTACCGAATGAGAACGAAAATGGAATTAAAAGTGAAATAAATTTAATTAAAATAAAGAGAACGTTAATATAAGTCTGCAGGGAAAGTCATGTGCTGGCCACATCAGATTTTTTTTAATGTTGCCGTCTTTATTTGAGAAAGCCAGGTTGTGTTTCTTGTGAGCGCTGAAGAAGAAGGCTGTTATTTGCCTTTGAAACTACTAGAAAAATTAATTTTCATATTTATGCTGAATTTGCAAAATTTTAACTAATTGTGTGGATGGTGGGTTTTACTACAGTTTAAACACATATAGGGCGATAACAGAACTTTCAGTTTTAGCGTGTTAATATTGCAAATTGTAAAATTTTAAGAAAATGTTATGAAATCGATGCAAGAGGACGTTTTAGATTTTTTTTTATATATTTAAGAACACATTTGCTCACATAATTTCTTTCTAAGAAGATGCTTTCTTGCCTTTGACAGTAGGGTATGATTTCTCTGATGTGTATTCTTCATAAATACTGTTTCTGCCTTCGACATTGGTTGACACTTTGACTCAACTATTTAAGTTCTTTCTAACAAAGTATTTCAACTTCAAATTCAAATCTTAAACAAATAATAATATAACATATAAAAAGTTAAATGAAAATAAATGTTATTATACATTTTTTTGCAGACAGTCAAATTCAGGAGCCCAAATATTAATTCCATGCACTATTTTAACTTTGTTTTATAATTTGAAGACAAAGTAAAGGCAAAAAAATTATGAGGAGCCTTTATATGGTGGTAAATCGTGTGTACAGTTGATTTTTGACATCATTATTAAGCATTTTTTACTCTTTTTCCCACTTATTTCGTACAGTCATACAAGTTTTAGGAAGAAACTTAAGTGACATCTCTAGAACAGGAAGTAGACAGCATTAGTGAACTCTCCTACACCCTCTAAAATTGCCAAATTCATATCGGCCATTAGCTTAGCTCTATCTATAGCTAATCCGGATAAATAGATGTTGCAAGGAAAAGGTAATTTTTTAATCGGTAGAGACATCTCTGAAACAGGAATTGGAAAACCTTATTGAGCTCCCCCACCCCCACATCCACTCCCATTAAAAGTTGATGTTTAATTTTTTCCAGTCATCATTTAAGCTCTATTTATAGCTGATTGTGAAAAAAATAGATGTTTCAAGGATATTTTTTTAACTAGAGATTTAAATTTTTAGTGAGTCCATCTATTTCTTAAGGGAAATTGATGGCTAATAGATCATATTAGATCTATACATAACCGATTCTGAAAAACAAATTTTTCAAGACAATTGAAAAGTTTTAAACAACAAGAGGGAAAATAATCGCAAGAAGAAATCCGTCATGAACATTTCCATACCCTCTGAAATACGATGCTAAATAGATATCAGTGATTTTTAAATGTTCGTGATTTTGAATGAACGTGATTTTTGAAGTTCTTTTTAATTCATATTGAGTGTTGTTAAACCACTTTATTTTTGCTTAAATTCTGTGCATGTACATACTGAAACAGCGTAATTACAATATATTTGAATTTAAATGCTCTTCCAAATTTGATTATTTCTACAACGAAGCCTATTTTTCACCTATGTAAAATGTAAACAGCAAAATATGTAGGATGAGTTGTATTAGAAGTGCTGTATTTCTTTAACACAAAATCATTTTGTTCATAGAGTCTGCGTAGCTGATATGAATGAAATATTCATTGATTTTACAAAGAGAAGGACGATTTTTTTCGATGAAGTTTTACGCATAGAGTTTAATTACTTGCAGCTCCAGGGTCTTAAGTTTTAAATAAAATAAATTATTATAGTATTGTGATGAATGACATGAATGGGAAATTATTTATGAATGAAATGCTGCTTTTATAGAGAGAGCCAGGCGTGTTATTTTTTCTATGACGTCATTTGAATGAATTTCAGTTGTTTTCGAAGAAGTTTTTAAATATAATAAATTATCGTAGTATTATGATAATTCTAAAATTATTACCGAGGAATGTATCACATTTTAGAGATGTTTAAACCAGGCAATTTATATTTCAATGCCGTCATTTGAATGAGGTTCATTTTTTTCGATGAAGGTTTAAGTTTTCAAATATAATAAATTAATGTAGTATTGTGATAAGTTTTAAAATATTGCCGAGGAATGTATTGAATTTTAGACTTGTTTAAATAAAATTGCATTGAAGTTGGAAAGTGTTTCATAATCAATGCTTTGAGCATGATTGATCTTTCTTGTTTACTTTCTGTAAGCTACCGCAATTCATATATGTTTGTAATTTTATATTTTATATTTTTGTAAATAAAATTTTAGTATGTTGTTCAGACGATCAGTGAGACCTATGGGAATATAAATGAAGAATATCACCCAATTGGTTTTGGATTGAATCCGGGTTGAAAAAATGAAATACATTGAACCCTATGGGATCTAATTTTTCAAATATTTTTTAAGCGGATTTAAAATTTACGAATTGCTTAGAAAGTTTTATTAAATATTCAAATTATACCATAAAATATATAAAAAAATGAAGCAAAATATATTTAGTAGTTTTTTAAATAAAAATTAAATAATAATTACACCCTTTATATGGAGAGAGCACGTGACCGTTATATGAACAGATCACATGACCCATTTCAAAATAAAATATGGCATCCATCTTGTGTCAAAATCGTGATTTTTAAAGTTCTTTTTAATTCAAATTTAGTGTTGCATCCGCCCTAAAACCGCTTTATTTTTGCTTAAATTCATTGCATCTACATATTGAAACAACGCAATTACAATGTAGTTGAGTTTAAAAGATCATCCAACTTTGATTATTTCTACAACGAAGCCTACTTTTCACTTATGGAAAAAAAATAAATACCAAAAGATGTAGAATGAATTGTATAAGTATTGCTTCATTTCCTTAACGCAAAATTATGTAACTCATAGATGTGCAATATAGCTGATATGAATGAAACATTCATTAAATTTACGCAGAAAAGCAAACGATTTTTCGATGAAATTTTAAGTATAGAGTTAAATTACTTGTACATCCATGGTTTTAAAGTTTGCAATAAAATAAATTATTATAGTAATGTGATGAATGAAATGAATGGACATTTTTTATGAATGAAATGCTGCTTTTATAGAAAGAGCCAGGCGTGTTATATTTCGATGACGTCATTTGAATATATTTCATTTATTTTCGATGAAGTTTTCAAAAATAATAAAATTCTGTAGTATTATGATAATTTTAAAATTTTACAGAGGAATGTATCGCATTTTAGAAATGTTTAAACCAGGCAATTTATATTTCAATGTCGTCATTTGAATGAAGGTCATTTCTTTCCATGAAGTTTTATGTTTTCAAGTATAATAAATTAATATAGTATTGTGGCAATTTTAAAAATATTACCGAGGAATGTATCGTATTTTAGAGATGTTTAAATGAAATTGCATTGAAGTTGGAAAGTGTTTTTTAATCAATGCTTTATGCATGATTGATCATTCTTGTTTATTTTCTGTAAGTTACCGCATTTCACATATTTGGGTAATGTTTTTTTTTTGAGTTTTTGACAAATAATCAACGCACTTTTTAGCAGTTACATTAAATATCTTTCATGTTTTATATCTTTTCTGTAAGCCACCACAATTCATATATTTGTATAAATTGTTTCCTCAGTTTTTGAGAAATGGTCAACACAGTTATGAGGAGTTTTAGTGAATATCTATCGATTTTTATTCATTTTCTGTAAGCTACCGCATTTCATATATTTGTAAAAAAATTTCCAGTTTTTGAGAAATAATCAACACACTTAGAAGTAGTGGTTCCACTGAAAATCTTTTGTGTTTTATTTATTTACTATAAAGTCATATACTCCCATATTAGACACATAATAATTTCCGCTAAGCTTAGATATGCACTTCTTTGTATCGCTGTCTCTTTCCTGCTGTGATTTGATGCAGAAATGAGATTAGTGACATCATAGTAGATGACATGGTGTCACTCTGCATGTATGTCAATTGCGTTGTGCATCAGATCGATAATGAATGAGCTAAAGGTACGTTGTTTCTTCTATGGTAAAATTTCTGGCTCTAAGTCTTAAAAAAGTTGAATCCCCTAGCAAAATACTCTGTACCCATATTAATAATCTGATGAGGGCGGCATATGACTTTCCCTACAGACTATAATCAATTTTCGCATTTTTTTTTCTAATTTATTGAGTTTAATTGCAAAAAAAATAACACGGATAATTATTTGAAATTACGCCGAATTTGCAGTTTACTAAACTACTGCACACTAAACAGCTACAACAAGTAGACTAAGCAACTGCAACAAGTACACTAAACAACTGCAACAAGTTCGTTACTAATTCCTTCGTGGTGAAGAGGCGCCTACGCACCACGTCTACAAGACCCCCCCCCCCCAGGTCCCATGGTGAAGGGGAGAGAATTTGCAGCTTCACTTGTATAGAGGCTCTCCGAAGGGCGGAAGTCTGACTTGGCTTCAACAAGAAAACACCCATGCCCGCTGGCGGGATTCGAACCCGCAACCCGGCAATCCAGCGATCAGACGGAAACGCATGCCTCTGACCGCTCGACCACCGGATCGGCACTGCAACAAGTACACTAAAGAACTGTAGATAAGGTAAAAGAGTAATTAAATTCTCCACTAATTTTACAAACAGCCGATACTATTCTTAAAACTTTGAGGTATCTCACAAATTCAATATTACTCATATCACGTGAACTTCTCTCCAACTAAGTAACGACTCCTTTTATATATATTCTCCGTATGAGCTTCTAGAAGAGGCTGGTATCTCCAAGAATATTCATTGTTTCAAGAAAGTTCTCGTACCTACAAAAGTTCTGGTTCTTGTCGAATTTGGCGATAAATCGCCGAATTTCGCAACCTTGCCCCGAATGTTAAAATACGGCAACTTGACATTGACGTAATAGGAATGACTGCCAGTAAGGGCGTTTTCCCCTAATTGTTCTGAAAAGGCCTTCAAGTGTAAAGCATTTTGCATGTTTGCAACAATATGAATAACATTTTTTTTTTATATTTTTCATTGTATTTTACTTTCTATGTTTTCGTAGAGCATGCGTGGAACATAGATTCGTATTCTGATTTCGTATTTAGTGGGGATGATTGGGGAGCGATGTTCTTCTAAGGATTTTGCACATTTTCTGATGTTTTGGATCGAAAAAGTATTGTCGATTTGGAAATTGAGTGGTATTAAATAGCGGCCCTTATTTAGGATCTGGGAATGGAGGGTAATTCGTTATAGTATGTAATATATATATATATATATATATATATATATATATATATATAAGCTATGCAAATTGATAAGTAAATAGAATTTAAAAGGAGAGCGATGGTTTCAAAAACACTTATGAGTTTTCTTAGTCAGCGTGAGTACGCCAAGGGCAATGCGCCAAATCAGTTATGTGCTGATGGCAGCTAAAATAATTGCAGTGGCAGTGCTACCTAGTGAGACGAAGGACAGAGAATAGAGTAAATTGAGTTCAAACCATGGAGTTAGAGAGAAGGAGATAAAACTCCTATGGATGAAACGCTTGAAAATGCCATAACGGTGTGAGAATTATATCTAGGTGTCGCTGGTGTTGGTAAAGCGGCCTTTGTTTCCATTTGACTCAAAAGAGAGGGATAGTATTGAGTATATGCGTTTTTGATTATTTTTAAAACAAGATTCCTTAATAGTCAGTATTATTAATCAGTAGTTTTTCACAGTTGTAGGACAGAGTTCAGAATTTAGGGAGATAAAGATAAATTGAAAGGCAAAATAATTTTGAATGCGTAGGAATATTCCCTATTGTTTCTGTTCTAGTTTGTATTAAACTATTAATTTATTTCTACAAAATTGACAGTTTAAATAAATATTTTAGTCCTTTCACCATTGAAATACATACAATTCAGGGTCGCTTATCTTATTGCAGCGCCACCTAAATTATTGTCTCAAATGATATTGGCATTTTCTTAGCATGGAGTTTTAACCCCTTAACTTTACCGCCATGGTTCAGACTGCGCTAGCTTGCAATGGTCAAATTCATTCTCAGAGACCTGGCCTCATAGGGTTATCAGCTGCACAACGCATAATTTAATGAGTTCCACTATGTACGAATTTATAGCCATGTCAATTATGTATAATTTAATAATTTAAAATCCCAGCGTTAAGTTACTTTTATTTTTCTGTGCCACACTAAATAACTACCAACTACAGTTGTAGTAGATTAAATGTAGACATAAAAAAATCGATATGAACAGTTATAATGTTTTTAAACATCTGTAAGCTGGAAAGTAAGCTGCTTTTGAATAGCAAAATATGAAAGTAGACAGTTGATGACTTTCAGAACTCTGGTTAAACGTAAGGTAACAGTTTTTAAGTTAGGTCATATAAATTTCATCTTCCTAATTAATTAACATACTGAGAATTTGCTAGAACATTAAAAGGAGCATTTTTACTTTAATAGTTATTAAATTCTTTCCATCCTTAATTAGGTCTTACAGAAGCTGCCGGCTAAATTTATTCTAAACATATAGCGATGATGTGTTTTGAAACAAACACTTTTATATTTTTCCTTCCAGTATTATATGTGCTTCCTATGAAGGTACTTAATTCCCCACTAATTTTGTAAGGAAAAGTCCATGAATGTGCTTTTCATGTTATTACACAGGTCAGTTTTTATTGCCGAACGTTCACAATTCCGCCCTTCAATCATACTTTAGGCCGCTCCTCTGTAATGCTGCCGAATTCATTCCAGGAAGCATTATTTAGTGTTCTTTTTGTATAATTTGGATCTTTTATATCCCTCAGGTGTTTGAATTTCTATTAATTTTTTTCCATCTCCAGATTCCAAAGTAGTTGTGCTACTTGAAATGTGCTTGCAGTCTCCATCACCATTTTTAATGCAAATGAGAGGAAGAAAGACGGAGAGGAGTGACGTCTAATGTTATCGTCCTTTGATTAGTTCAAGATCAGAAACTGAGCAATTTTTATTGAATATTTATCAATTTTTATTTATTGTTCGAAAAAATTGCTCCATTTCGGCTGGAAGATTTCTTCTCATTTGAGTTGATGAAAAATTACTGGAAGGAATTGCTCCTTATAATAACACCTTAATAAAAGGGAGAAACTATGAAAATTTTGTTAAGTAATTATGCATTAATATGCTTCTGAGTTAAGAGGCAATAATAACATTCTTGGAAAATATAAATCAGGGATTAAAGTTCAATAAGCGTCAAAATCTTAACACAGCAAACACAAACGTTTAATAAACAATACAATCAAAGGTGAATATCATTATTTAAATAATAATTAAATCTCGAAAGAATAGATTAAGAATAGAATTGTTCAAAATAACATGAATTTAGAGAGGAATTAAGCGTGGATTACTTTTTGAGCTGAGTCTGCAGTAAATTTTTATTAAAACTCTCTTGTTAATAAGATGAATGTTTTTAAGAAAATCAGGCGTTTTAATCTAGGCCATATATTTAGTTATAAAAGATAATTGCAGATATGTAGTATTTTCTTTTAATAAATGCTACAGTTCAAGTACATTTTAATGATTTGTGATAGCAAAAGTGTTGTGGGTTTTCTATAAGTATAAAGAGTATATTGTTCTCTTTTCTATAAGTATATAAGAGTTTTCCTGTCGTACGCGGAGAACAAACGTATCTGAAGAACAAGGATCTTTTATCAACGCATCATCATCACATATTCTTGACCAGTTTAGTGGAGGTGGACCAGAACTGCAAAACTAAAGCCTGCCAACCTTGAAAAAGGCTATGCCTCACCGAAAGGGGAATTGCCAATATGGAACATATTCGAAAATAGATAAGTTTGCTACATTCACCAAATTTGTCGCAGAGTTTGTTGGATTTGTAGCCAAGTCTGCCAAATTATACGCCAAGCTGTTCCAACAGGCAGAGATGTTGGCGTGTATACGTATTTAATTTATTGTTATGATATTTATTGGTTTTAAAGTACGAATATTTTGTGCAGTAAAACTGGAAGAAATGCAGACGGAATTAGTAGTTGATTTTCTATTAAGTTAATGAAGCTAAATCTTGGGTCCCCGCTGGAGGGTCCCAGACTTTGGTTTTACAGATGGTTTTCTTTATGTAAAGGTTTTCTTAGGTATCTAAAGATCTTTGAAAGGTACAAACGATTGCAAATTCGAATGTCGTCGAATGTTCTATTTATTTTGAATTGGATCTATCTTCAGTTTCAAAGTATAGTAACTCTTGTAACGACATTTAAATCTAGAAATGAAGCAGAACCGTTATGAACTAACTTGAGCCATAATTAAAATGCTGCATGCTCTGTAAAGAGCACCCAGACCTGAAGTTCTATATTATGGACAAACTTGATTTCACCAATTTAATGGCAATCTTTTGATGACGTCACTAAATTACTTCACTTCCCCACAAGAAATGGCGCTTTAAAACCTTCAAAGGAGATTTAGTGCATATCTTCTATTAAAAGTTCTAAAATTGTAGCATACACCGTGAACAAATTTAACCTTTAGAGCCACAATGCTAAGTGTTTCTATTACAGGTAATAAATTAAATAAATGATTCTTTTGTTATGAAGCGATTCAATAAGGAAATCGTTCATATATTATAACTCGCCGCCTTTGGCGAGCAGCCTATTCGCTACACTTGAAAATTCTAACCGTGACAAACTCGCTGGCGGCATAACCCCGTGGAGTAAAAAAAGTTTGTTTTAGTTTAATGACCTTAAAACTACTAATGGAATTTTAAGATGAAAAATAATGTTCTGGGGGTCTTGAAAATTGATTGCAAAGTGAATTTATTCTAATGTTTGTGAACTGTATCCGTTGAAATTGTATTTTTAGAAAAATGTATCCGTTTGTCTGTATTTTTAGAAAAATGTATCAGTTTGTCTGTATTTTAAGTATTGCATCGCAAATGACATGAAAGTATTTTTGAGACTGATGATGTTGAATGTGAATTTAGTATTTATGAAATAACGATGCTGCTCAGCGAAATTTTTTCTTTTTTTTTAAAGATTGTCCCCACCACCACCCGATGCATAAATGCACCGCGACAATCTCCATAACTTTTTTTTATTTATTTCTTTATTTCTTCAGTGTTTAAGTTTTTTCATTGTGGTCCCAACTACCACCTGATATAAACAATACATCGCCACAATTCAATCCAGCATAATGAACCCAAAACCTTATAAAAGGCAAACACTAATTCGGTTTTTAATTGTCCCTAGGCCAAAAACCGTACAAAAAGCAATCACTGATGACATTTGCAAATATAATTTAATACTCATGTGAATATCCTCATCAGGATATCCGCATGGGTATCAAGAGTATGGCCCAAATACATCAGCCAGATACCACAAACACTAATTCGGTTTTTAATTATCCCTAGGCCAAAAACATCACCGTACGTCTGCGCGCGCATGTGGGTGAAAATCAAACCCCTTTCACCGTTTCGCCGAAAAATTGAAAATCATGACTTCCTTGAAATCCGGATCGCGCGGATATTTTTTATTATTTCTTGACCAGATTGGACTTGTAAGAATGCCTGATCTTTGAGCTTTCTAAAAATATAAATTATTAGTCGAAATTGTCGGTACATTTCCCGACGCGAGGATTTAAAAACGAAAGTTCGTTTTTAAAGCCGAAAGTGACTTTTGTTTTAAAATCTTTAAAAAATATTAGAATTTGTCCCTGGGATTTGAAATTAATATATATTTATACTCGCAATTGTCTGCTCTTTCTTGTCGTGTGGTTTGTTTCTTTCAACGACATCTGGATGGTGAAGAAAAAAAGGGGGAAAAACGGCCGAAATCGCATGAAACATTAAATAACAAATAAAATAATTCGAATTTTAAAAATCGGTTTTCACGTGTCACTCCCCCCCTCCCGTCCGTGTCTCCGATTGGCAAATTTCGTAGCTCTGTGATGCGCGGTCGCTGAGCCTATAGTGTATAAGACAGACAGACACACAGACATTGCCTTTTATCATATAGATGCACTGTTTATTGACAAAAAGTAAATCATCTGTATTATCGTGAGAAAATCGTAACCATTTCAAATGGAATTTTTTTTACCAGAAAACAAATAATACAAACTTTAGAACGCTATAGTATGTACTGTTTTCAATAGACAAGAACGCTATAGTAGAAGATAATAGTAATATAACGCTATATTATGTACTGTTTTCAAGACATCGCTATTTTACAATGAATTTTTGAAAAAGTTATAAAAACCAGAACCTTCAATAATATTAAATAAATAATCATTTCATACATAATGCGTCATTCAAAATGGTTGGCATAAATTTTAAAGAAGCTAGCACGATCCATTTTCGAGATATTCTACGTTTTCTTTCAAATAAATTAATCAAAAATTACATAAAATTAAACGGAGTAGCAAGTATTTAATAGGTTCATTTTTGTATACAATAGTGTGGAAACCCCAGATCGTCCGACTCATCCAGAGGACTTGAGTAACCATTTGGACGTATACAATAGTGTAGAAAGCCCAGACCACACGACCAACCCATAGGCTAGTATACAATAGTGTGTAACAAATCTGTTAAAACTATTTTCGTAGATCTGGATAGTTCCATTCACGAGAAAAGGTACTTTTTACTTTGTCTGCAATACATGGTAATGTATAGGGAAAATATTGGAATCATGCCGAAAATCGCAATGCCAAAAATCGCAACTCGAGTTTTAGGCGAATCTACACGTTTCGAGACCTCTAGAATACGAAAAAACTATTTTTAGCGTGACGTCTGTGTGTGTGTGTGTGTGTGTGTGTGTGTGTGTGTGTGTGTGTGTGTGTGTGTGTGTCTGTCTGTCTGTGCAATGTATGTATCCACTCTAACTCAAAAACTAATGGACCGAATTTCATAAAATTTGGTAGGTAAACTAGCTGAAATACTAATTGACCAAATTTCACAAAATTTGGTAGATAAGTCACTTTTGAGATACTCTAGTTTTGATTAGAATTTGGTACGATTCGGAAAAGAAACACCCGTCTTTTTTTACGAAATGGTCCTCAAAAATGTCATGTATCTACCCTAGCTAAAATATTAATTGACCGAATTTCACAAAATTTGGTAGATAAGTTATTTGTGGGATACTTTGGTGCTGATTAGATTTTGGAACAGGAACAATTCGGAAAAGAACAACCTGCCTTTTTTTACGAAATGGCCCTCAGAAATCGCCAAAATCTAAAAAAAAAAAAAAAGAAACTGCTTATGCTCAAATGTATCAATTAAATTCTTGTTTTACACGCAATTTTTGACAAGGAAAAGAATATAACACACTCCATTATACTTTAGGACTAACTGATCTCAAGATATTTGAGATTTCTTGAATTTTTGTTACGCCGATCTCGGAAAAATAATGTTCAATTACCAAATAAAAACAAAAATTGAGTGGAAAATGCAAATTTAGTGTTATTTGGTGCAAATGACCTCAAACATAACGAATTATTAAAGAAATAAAGAAAACATGAATTCGAGTCTGCAGGGAAAGTCATGTGCTATCCACATCAGATTTTTGTAATAGGCTTGTATCCTGACGTCCAAGTATTCGCAAATAGTATTTTATTCCACCGGATATTAATTAAATTCAACTGCATTTTGATAAGGATTTTGGTACATGAATAAGAAAAATCTGATGTGGGCAGCACATGACTTTCCCTGCAGACTTATATTAACGTTCTCTTTATTTTAATTAAATTTATTTCACATTTAATTCAATTTTCGTTCTCATTCGGTAACCGGGCTTATTTTCAAAGGTGGCGTAGGGAAAGTACGAAAAACTAAAATATCTCGAGAACGGCTAGTCCTAGTGTAATGTGGTTGGTTTTATTTTTTTCGCCGTTAAAAATTACGTATTAAATCAGCATTTAATGGATATATTTGAGTATACCCAGTTCTTTAGTTTAGATTTGGACGATTTTTGCGGGCCATTTTGCAAAAAAAGGCAGGTCATTTTTTTTCGAATCGTACCAAAATCTACTCAGCACCAGGGTAACCCAGAAATGACTCATCTACCGAATTTTGTGAAATTCGGTCCATTAAATTTTCAGTTAGAGTGGATGCAAACTTTTGCGGACCATTTCGCAAAAAAAGGCGGGTTCTTTTATCCCGAATCGTACCCAAAACTAATCAGCACCAGACTCGCTCACAAGTAACTTACCTACCAAATTTTGTGAAATTTGGTCCATTAGTTTTTTAGTTACAGTGGATACAAAATCTGCACAGACAGACAGACAGACACACAGACGGACAGACACACAGACACACACACAGACGTCACGCTAAAAATAGTTTTTTCGTATTCTAGAGGTCTCGAAACGTGTAGATCCGTCGAAAACTCGAGTTGCGATTTTCGGCATGATTCCAATACTTTCAATATACATTACCATGTATTGCAGGGAAAGTAAAAACTCATTCTGATTGGTCTCATAAGTGCCAAAAGCGTCCAATTTCAATTTACGTACACATTGTGAATTCAATACCAAAACATTGTGTTGTGGATAGTGCGCACCATTATTTTGCTACATATCTGCAATTTATATTCCTGTGCACCATTAAAAAGTCATTGCATTATGTAGTGAAAGTCACTTGATTTACTGTGAATTACACTATCTAATTTTTAAAAAGAGAAAATAATATATTTTTACTTTCCGTACAATACATGGTAACGTTTAGGAAAAGTATTGAAATCATACCAAAAATCGCAACTCGAATTTTTGACGGATTTACACGTTTTGGGACCTCTGAATCTGAAAACCTATTTTTAGAGTGACTTCTGTGTGTGTGTCTGTCTGTCTGTGCAATGTATGTATACACTGTAACTCAAGAACGAATGGACTGAATTTCATAAAATTTAGTAGGTGAGTCCTTTGTGGGTGACCCTGGTGCTGATTAGATTCTGGTACAATTCGGGATAAATGAAACTGAATATTTTTGTGAAATGGCCAATGAAAATTACCTGTATCTACTTTAACTGAAAGACTACTTGACCAAATTTCACAAAATTTGGTAGATGAGTTACTCGTGGGTTACCCTGGTGCTGATTAGATTTTGGTACAATTCGGAAAAAGATAACCTGCCTCTTTTGCGAAATGGTCGGCGAAAATCTTAAAATCTATAAATAAAAGACTACGTATGTTCAAATACGTCAATTAAATGTTTATTTAATACGTAATTTTTAACGACGAAAGTAATAAAACCAACCCCATTACTCTAGGACTAGTTGTTCTCGAGATATTGTAGTTTTTTTGTACTGTCGCTGCACCACCTTTGAAAATAACTTCAGTTATCAAATGAAAACGAAAATTGAATTAAAAGTGCAAATTCAGTGTAATTTAAAACAATTATGGTTGTTATTTTGTGCAATTGAATTCAATTTAATGAATTGTTGAAGAATTAAAGAGAAAGTGGATTTGACTCTGTAGAGAAAGTCATGTGCTGCCCACATAAGATTTTTTCCTTCCTTGCAATACATGGTAATGTATGGGGAATGTATTGGAATCATGTCCAAAATCGAAAATCGAGTTTTCGACGGATCTACGGGTTTTGGGACTTCTAGAATACGAAAAAGAACATTTTCATCCTGCCGTCTGGGCGTGTGTCTGTGTGCTTGTCTCTGCAATGTATGTATCTACTCTAACATAAAAACTAATTGACCAAATCTCATAAAATTTGGTAGATACGTGGGTGACCGTGATGTTGATTAGATTTTGGTACGAATCATGATAAATGAATCTGCCTGTTTCTGAGAAATGGCCCACAAAAATTGTATGCATACACTCTAGCTGTAAAACTAATATATCAAATTTCACAAAATTTGGCATATGTGGCAACTTTGGGGCAACTTGTGGGTTACCCTGGCGCTGGTTAGAATTTAGTACGATTCAGGAAAAAGGAATGCTTGTTTTATACGTAATTTTAGACGATAAAAAGTAAGACCAACCCCATTACTGTAGGATTAACCGTTCTCAAGATATTTTAGTTTTTTCGCATTTTCGTTATGCCGCCTTTGAAAAAATATCCAGTTACCAGATAAAAACAAAAAGCGAATTAAAAGTGCAAATTCGGTGTTATTTTGTGAATTAAACTCAATTTAATGAATTATTAAAGAAATAAAGGGAAAATGGATTTGAGTCCGCAGGTAAAGTCATGTGCTGCCCACATCAGATTTTTTATCTTATAGCATAGAATGGTAATTGCATGTTTAAACCCAGGGAAAGTTCTGTGATTATTTATATGACAGATCAGATTATTTATATGTGCCCCATCGTTTATGTATAAGGTATAAAAGGTGGTTTACGTATAAGATATGAAAGGCTTTTAGAGCATATTTTACTTGTTAAAGAGGGGAACTAGCATTGCAACAGACATTAAACGGGAATTTAATTCTGCGTTACGGAACTCTGCTTACATGAAAGTTGTTTTAAAAGCCTTTGGAGTTGATAATTGCCTGTTGGAGCGGATAATGATTTTTGACGTCTAATACAGAGCCTTCTCAATAGCTAAATGTCTTAACTGAATGCAAACAAAGCACCTTACGAAATGTCAATTTCTAAACTTCAAACTCTAAAGACAAATTTATAAATTCCCTGGTATTATTAAACAAAAATCCTTATTAATGCAGCCAAGTTAATTAGATAAACCAACAGATCAGGGTACCGATTAGGTAAACCAATCTGCAAACCAACCGATTTTACACCCGATATTTGAGAAAAAACAGTTTTTTTCTTTAAATAGTTTATTATTTTATCGTTTGTGGTAAAAGATTTTTCATGCTATTATTTTGTAAAATAATTGCATTGGAAGATCTATTTCTCAGAAATAGTTATGGTAGAGCTTAGACAGTGACTAATATGGATTCAGTATTAAATTATAAAGGAGGATAAGAGGTTCAATAAGGATATCCTATTCTGGCAATGTCACTTCCTATTAAAAAATTTACCTCTTCTTTAAACCATATATTTCTCGGAATCTGGCATAGATATAGCTTAGATAATGAATGATACGGATTCAGTAATAAATTCTGGAAGAAGTAAGGGTTAATAAGGATTTCCACTTCCGGTCCGAAAAAATTCTTAAAACGACTTTTTTTTTAAGATTGGCTTTATATATAGAGCTTAGATAACGACTGATATAAATTCAGATATAATGTCTGGAGGAGGTCGGCAGATTCATTGAAAATTTCTAAATAATATTAATTAAGGCAATTGAAATTAAATCCACCATTTTAAAAGAGTTTAAAATAATAAAATTTCAAAATTAAAACCGCTTTTTCAGAATAGTTAAAAGCATTAATATGCCAAAATTATTACCGCAATATTTTGAAAATTACGAATACGAGCTGAAATCAAATCCTATATCCTTATAGGGTTATGAAATGGCTACAAATTAATCACTTACTGTTTATGGCTGTCACTGTTATTTTTTAAATATAAGCATTAAAATTTTTTAAAACGAAAAAGTTTCAATCTTCTTGAACTTGATAAGACGATTTCTCAAAGACAATAAAATTTTGAAAAAATAAATTATTGATCTAAGAACTAGATTTTATAGTGAAAAATTTTGTCGCTTATTGTTCAATTCCATCTTTTATAGTTTAAAAGACATTTCGAGGGAAAACAAGTCTATTTAAGCGAAAACTTGCTCAGGTAAAAAATTTATTAAGGGGGATAATAATAATAATAAAAATAAAAATATTAAAATATTAAAATATTGAAATTATTTTTGAACATAAATCGTATTACATTTCCGACAAAGCAAGTATAAATTTAAGCATAAATTAAAGACATAAATCATAGATAGAAAGGTCATTTAATCAAATAAAACCATCCTATGAGACGTACAAATATTAAAAGGCCAGAGCGCTTTCGGGCATCACCATACTCTTCATCAGTGGCTATATGAAAAATTACCGTGGAAACAAGCTTATATATAGACCAAATCGGCAGACAAAATTTGCATAAATCAGCTATCAACATTCCGCCAAATTCGTCGCCAAAATCTCGCCAAGCGTTATGGTCGGAGAAATAAGTTATTCTTATAGCAGATAAATGATTATTGGCGTTCAAATGCAAATGTATTACTCAAAGTATCTTTTCTCAAGAATGGAACGAACTGGATCCACGAAAATGATGTCATCCAATTTATTGCATGATATTACATATGAAAAGTGAACATGTTTCTTAACAGTTAATATTTTGTTTAATTTATGGGATTTTTTGATAAATTTATTTGAACAATGTGCAATATTTCGAGAACGGTTTATGTTAGCGTTCTAAAATTTATGTCAATCGTTTTCTAATGAAAAATTATATAGCAAAATGTCAATTTGCGTAACTTTATTAGAGGTTTTGATTTTTTGACGATTTTTTCAAAATTTCACTCGAAAATTTAGAGGGGTTCTGAACATTCGATTGCGTATAATAACAATAGGCTTCCAGTGTTTACGAATTGTAATTTTCGTACCAAATTTCGTTCGAATCGGTCCATTCGTTCGTCGGTTATCGTCTCCACAGACTCACTGACACACACACACACACACACACACACACACACACAGGAACCACTTCAAAAATGTTCGATTCGTGATCAGGCATGCTTGAAACGTGCTCTCCCGTCGAAAACTCGAATTCGAATTTTCGACCCCGTCACAATACTTTCCTCATACATTATGTATATAAAGGAAGTAATAAAGGATTTAAAGATGTATGGAAATAATTATTTCGTATTTTTAATGAAATAATTATTAACTACGCTATACACATGTTTTTTTAAAATACATTATATACAGTTACAAAGTCAGGATCGTAGCCAGAAACAAAATTCAAGAGGGCTTGGATTGAAATTCAAAGGGTGCTTAATAGCCTTGAGGGAGGGGGCGTACTAAAAATGCTGTTAATCATTTGCATTCATACATAATAATAATAATTATTATATATTCCAATCAATATAAATTAATTAATTGCATATTTATATTTGTAAGCTAAGAGTTGGTTAGGAAAATCTATATAGCTACTATAAATCAACATTAATGTATATTAATTACAATTGATTTTAATATTAGCATTAATTATAGTAACAAAGTTGTTAATTAATTGAAGAAAATTTCTGAAAGTAAATACAAGTTAACGTTTAATATTAAAGTACTCTTAAGCACTTATCAGTTGATTTTGACTCTATGATGTATAACAGTGAACGGGGCAATAAGACAAAAATATCCTAAATACTGTTGTCATATTTTCTAAAGTTTTAAACATTTTAAAATTAAATATGTAAATAAATTGATCATCTGTATAACCACAAATTTAGCTAAGTTGTAAAATCTTTAAAACAAAGCCATTTATAATGAAAAAAATCTCATAAAGTACTTTTTTATGCAAAATTTGGATAACATGTCACATGAAATTTTATATCACTACTGAAAATTTAATATTTTTACCGGAGGGTGGGGTGGAAGATTAAACCTCTTGGGGGCTTAGCCCCCTCTATTCCTTGACTGGCTTCGGCTCTGGACAAGGCAAATATACGGAATGAAAAAAAATCTGATGTGGACAACACATGACTTTCGTTATATAATGCAATGAATTTACTACTTTTACAGTAAAAAAATAGCTTTTTCTTTTAGTAGATACTTATATTCTTTCCAAGATATTGAATGTTCGTCAATTAGTCGTCATTTTCATTGATTTAGCCTCATTTTTATTCATTTGGCAAGATTTTCGTTAATTTGGAAGCATTTAAAAAGTCACCAAGTTGGCGATATTCCGCTAAATTCGTCGCCAAAATCTCGCCAAGCGTTATAAACGGAGAAATAAGTTATTCTTATAGCAGATAATTGATTATTGGTGTTTAAATACAAAAGTATTACTCAAAGTATCTTTTCCCATGAATGTAACGAGCTAGATCCACGAGAGTGATGTCACCCAATTTATCGCATGATATTACATATGAAAAGTGGAAAGGTTTCTCAAAAGTTAATATATATTTTAATTTATGAGATTTTTTGATAAATTTATTTAAAAAATGTGCAATATCTCGAGAACGTTTTATGATAGCGTTCTAAAGTTTATGTCAATCGTTTTCTAAGGAAAAATTACATAAGAAATGTCTATTTGCGCAACTTTATTTAAGCTTTTATTTTTGATGATTTTTTCAAAATTTCACTCGAAAATTTTAGGTGGGTTCTGAACATTCGATAGCGTTTAAAAACAATAGACTTCCAGTATTCACGGA
Organism: Amaurobius ferox; assembly: GCA_951213105.1. Lineage (NCBI taxonomy): Eukaryota > Metazoa > Arthropoda > Arachnida > Araneae > Amaurobiidae > Amaurobius > Amaurobius ferox. The sequence continues at coordinate 64,269,423 of OX578150.1, read as the reverse complement.
TTGTGATTTTTGTACCAAATTACATTCGAATCGCTCCATTTGTTCGTGGGATATCGTCTCCACAGACTCACTGACACACACACATGCACACACACGCACACACACACACGCACACACACACACACATACTTTCACACAGACACACACATATACTTTCAGACAGACACACACACACACACAGACATCACCTCAAAAATGTTTGTTTCGTGATCAGGGATGTTGAAACGTGCTCTCCCGTCGAAAACTCGAATTCGAATTTTCGACCTCATCACAATACTTTCCTTATACATTATTTATATAAGGAAAGTAAAAAACTGGAAATATCATTAGCAAAGTGGTTGAATGATATATGACTTACGGTGGGAATACTACTATCTTTGGTAATTATTTGTCGACAATTATAGAATCATCTATAGTAAAAATTAGCAGTCTGAATAATTGAGATAGCTATAAATTGTCAATATATAACTGTAATAAGGCACAGACAAAAATCCACTTGTAGATAATTTGGTTAATAATTTTTGTAGATCATTTTGGTTCTAAGAAAAATGTAAAACATATTTCATGCAAGGAGTGATTGTTGTTGAATTGATTGTTACTCTGGTTTTTCTTTTATTTGTAACGAATGAGGTGTGGTATTTTGCAGCAAAATATCGAAAATTAAGTATTCCTTGAGGAAATTAGTTATAAATTGTAATTTAGAATGCAATTACAATTTTTAAATATATACTGTATATTTCTCCAACGCTATAGTATTTTGGAGTTTTGAAATAATTGCTTTATAAAATTTTTAAGACAATTTAGTATATCTCTGTCGTTGCCTCAATTGTATTTTCGTATATATAAAATTCCGAGAAAAGCGATTCTTTTGGACATTTTAAAGATATAAGGATATTACCGCCAAGATACTTGGAAAATATCATTAGTAAAAGCTTGTAATTGGATTTACATGTTTAAGGAAATAGTGAAATTCTGAAAAATTTGACATTGCCAAAACTGTTATAAAATTACTTTTTTGTACATATTACTTTCCTTATATACATAATGTATAAGGAAAGTATTGTAACTGGGTCGAGAATTCGATTTCGAGCTTTCGACGGGAGAACACGTTTGAAGCATCCCTCATCACGAATCAAACATTTTGAGGTGATGCCTGTGTGTGTGTGTGTGTGTGTGTGACAGTATGTGTGTGTCAGTGAGACTGTGGAGACGATATCTCACGCATGAATGAAGCGATTTGAATGAAATTCGGTAAAAAAATCACATTTCCTGAATACTGGAAGCCTATTGTTTTTAAATGTAATCGAATGTTCAGAACTCCCCTAAATTTTCGAGTGAGTTTTTGAAAAATCATCAAAAAATCAAAACCTTTAATAAAGTTACGCAAATAGGCATTTCTTATGCAATTTTTTCTTAGAAAACGATTGACATAAATTTTAGAAAACGCTAGCATGAACCGTTCTTGAGATATTGCACATTTTACAAATAAATGTATCAAAAAACAGCCATAAATTAATAAAAATATTAACTGTTGAGAAACATGTTCACTTTTCATATGTAATATCATGCGATAAATTGGGTGACATCATTTTCGTGGATCCAGCTCGTTCCATTCATGAGAAATAATACTTTGAGTAATATTTTTGCATCTTAACGCCAATAGTCATTTATCTGCTATAAGAATAACTTATTTCTCCGCCCATAACGCTTGGCGAGATTTTGGAGACGAATTTGGAGGAATGTCGTCAACTTGGCGACTTTTTGAAATGCTATCAAATTAACGAAAATCTCGCCAAATGAATAAAAATAACGCTAAATCAATGAGAATGACGACTAATTGTCGAAAATTCAATATCTTGTAAAGAATATAAATATCTATTATAAGAAAAACCTATTATTTTACTGTAAAAGTAGTAAATTCATTCCATTATATAAGTAAAGTCATGTGTTGCCCACATCAGATTTTTACAGATGTAAATCAGTTATAATTTCTTCAGGACAGAGATATTTCTTTTAATGCAAATTAAACACACGCATCTCTCTTTATTAAATGTATTTTTTGATAGAATTTAAATACAGTTATTCTTGAAATAAAACATATTTTAGAAAAATTCAACAGGTAAGAAAGATAGCCATCTTCTTCAGCTTTAAAACTAACTGCAGTGTGGTTCGTCTTAACTTCTTCCTATTGAAATTCATTTTCTTTTCAAATTTTACAAGAAAAATTTGAAAAATCGGTATCGTGGATCCAGATGATTACAAGTATAGCGTGTTACACTTCACTTTCAAGGCATGCAAAAATTTTTTCCATTGATACCGTACTTGACAATGTACTCCCCAGGAGGTAAATTCCCCCAAGGGGAACTAATGACGTCACGAACAAAAAACTTGTATCTCGGCTATTTTTCACATCAATGACTGAAACTATGAAGTCTTGTAATCATTATAAGCCATAAAAAATCTGATGTGGGCAACACATGACTTTCCTTATATAATGTTGTGGTACACATTTAAAAATGAAACTTAAAGTTTTAGTTTTAAACATTAAATTCATTTAGTTGAATTATTATTTAATGTACATTGCTATGTTGTGCCGCTATTAACCCTCCAATTATTTTACCTTTCGTGTGAGTCCTGTAAAGGGATGTTATTCATTATTAAAAAGATTAGACCAATTTAAACTTAACAATAGCATTTATTAAATACACAAAATACCCATTCAATTTCAATACAGTAACTACTCTTCCTATTAATTATTTATTAAGATATAATGTGAGAGGAAAGCATGCGAGACCCTGAACCATATACCTAACATATTTATTAACCTGTGGATGACTGATGAACAGATACCTTCAATCTGGGCCTTGCTAGCATCACTTGGTCAATCTCGTCTGTAGTTACACGCATCAACTCGAAGTGTAATGCCCACTCGTAACTTCATTGAATACTGCTAACTCAAACACTCCACTCATTTGTTGCTATTAGGCAGTTCTATCCACAAGTCATTATAACATATCTGCACCAGTCAATTCTGAACAGCTGTTCACCGGCATCTTTCTTAAGTCATTTTAGTATATCTCATTTTTAAGTCAAAAATCATGATTGTCTTATTTCTGGTCTGCTCTTGTCTCCTAAATCAAAATCCAACTGTTTTCTTCCATGTCTGATATTCTATTACTTTCTTCTTTAATGTCTGATCTAGTTATCTTTTCGTCAATGTCTCATCTCGTTCACTGGTCACAGGCTGTGTTTCCTCGGTGTGTGTGTGTGTGTGTGTGTGTGTGTGAGTAACTCCGCCTTTATTTCTTTTTGGCGTTTACTAGCTACTCCTTACCCAATGGCATCATTGCACATTTAGTACGGCCCAGCTCAGCCCCTCTGGTATGGCACCCCTAAATTTATAGTCTTCTGAACTTTAGGTTCAAGTCCTAATAAACCTTGGTGCCAGCCAGACTACACGCTTTGTTTGCCGTTCTGGCCACCATAAATACTCACATAAAAGTGTCTCATCAAATGTGAGAACACTTTCTGGTCTCACAAATGCAATAAATTTACTACTTTTACAATAAAAAAAAATAGATTTTTCTTATAGTAGATACTTATATTCTTTCCATGATATCGAATTTTCGTCAATTAGTCGTCACTTTCATTGATTTAGCGTCATTTTTATCCATTTGGCGAGTTTTTCGTTAATTTAGCAACATTGAAAAAGTCGCTAAATTGGTGACTGTGGTGAGGTGAATTTTATACATAAATACAATAAAACTTAAACACATGAATACATTAAAGATACTCACCAAATAGTTCCACCAGGCTCAAGCGCGTTAAAGTATGGTGGGGTCCGATTGGACCAAAGTACATTGCGTTTTGTCAAAATAATTAATCACTCCCTTTTTGTGGCCAACTAAAATTTATTTATAGAACACATGAAATCACAATTTTAAACATTAATATACAAATACACAATTACAAAAGAGTTCCCAAATTACCTAAACTTGACCTCGGGGTGCACAGTTTATTTTGCATTAATTTGCATATTTATAAAAATCCAAATTTGTAATTAAATTACTTTTGTTAAGGACACTATATATATATATTCAATTTTGCAAAAAAACACCCATTTAGCATAACCTTGCCCTCACACTATTGGATTACATCAGTTACTTAAACATTCATGTATACATTTTAAAATCAATATATAATTTCCATACCTTCATACATAGGACTCTCACTGAGTGCTGTAGCTGACCTCTGCACGTAGGAAAGGGTGGCACAATTAATTGAATGTTTATTAGTTCATTTATTCCGATGATTCGTGGAAAACACTACCAGTCCGGGAAACACTAGGTTGCATATCATCAGGTCATAAGTTATTGCCAAGTATTATTTTGGAGATGGGCACACAGTCCACTTTTCTTCTCCTCCTCTTAATTTCTGCCTCAGTCCCAGCGGCTCTTGAGTGAGCATGCGTACAGGTTGTACTGAAATGGCACGTTTTCGTAGAGGCTTGTCTGCTGCTTAGGATCCCGGAATTGATGCTCCTCTATCACTCCATACACGCAGTGTTACAGTTACCACGGCTTAAATGCAGCTAAAGGAGCAAGGTCCTACACCGCGCCGTTTTAGTGGTAGAGCTGTGTTGCACTGCAACTAACAAAAACAAATGACGATGGGCATACTGCTCACTTTCCTTCTCCTCCTCTTAATGCGGCTTAGACCCAGCGGCTCTTGAGTGAGCATGCGTACAGGCTTTACCTAAAGAGGGGAGATCAGATACTTTATTTGTAGAGATTGGCTGCTGCTTAAGAAACCTGGATGAACGCTCCACAAATATTCCGTGCACACAGTATCACATTCACCACGGCTTAACTGCAGCTAAAGGAGCAAGGTCCTACACCGCGCCGTTTTGGTGGTAGAGCTGTGTGTACTGCAACCAAATAAAACATGACGACCTTCTTCCCTTTTCTGGTCGAACTGCCCGAAGAAAATGCGCCCTCGCGCTGAGTTAGGCTAGGCTCGTCTTGGCTACGAGTCGGCATCTATACCGGACTCACTACGTCGGCTCCTCGGCAAAGACATTTGCCGCTCGAGATAGGGACCGCGGATGCCGGGTCAGAGATGCATCAAACATACATGCCGGATCGGCTACACCGAAATACAAGTGCCCCGCACTTGGGGTGCTCTCTACTCGAGCTCAGAAAAGCAACTGACTATTTTTTACATTTCCAAAACTTCAGAATTTTAAAACAAGGGGAGCGACAAAAAACAGGGAGGAAATCCCCCCAACTCTCATTCGCTGTTCCCAAACGCTATAAAAAAGAGGAGGTCCACAAATGCTTCACCATTGGTCATGAAGCGACGCTCATTTTCTTTGCGTTCCACTAAAAAACAAGAACCAGAGGGCATACAAAACCAGGGTGGTCCAAAATACCGGACACCGACGCGCGCCACACCTGACAGGGCTATAAATTTTCAAAGATTTGTAGCTCAACTTTGACATTTTGCTGCAATTAAATCTCTGAATATTTACAATCCATGTCAGTGCGCACACAACCCAACGGCGCCAAAAAATCCCAATTCCGTCTGTGCAAAGGCCTAGCTATAAACATAAATCACAAAACATAGTATACATTTCAATATATTTACACCATTCCCTTTTTTCCCAGGGTTATGTATCAAAATATGTGCCGCCCAGGTGGTGTAGTGGATAGCGTGTTCGGCTGATGTGTGGAGGGCTCGGGTTCGAATCCCGAATAAGGCATGGAGGCTTGTGTGGCTACTGTAACTGGATTTCGATCTGTTGTTGCCACGTTAATTGAATTAAAAAAAAAAAAAAAAAAAAAAAAATATTGTCACAGTGACATTCCACCAAATTCGTCGCTAAAATCTCGCCAAGGGTTATGGATGGAGAAAAAAATTATTCTTGTAGCAGGTAAATGACTATTGGCGTTCAAATACAAAAGTATTACTCAAAGTACTTTTCTCATGAATGGAACGAGCTAGATCCACGAGAATGATGTCACCAAATTTATCGCATGATATTACATATGAAAAGTGAACATGTTTCTCAACAGTTAATATATTTTTTTTAATTTATGGGATGTTTTGATAAATTTATTTGAAAAATGTGCAATATCTCGAGAACGATTCATGCTAGCGTTTTAAAGTTTATGTCAATCGTTTTCTAAGAAAAATTACATAAGCAATGTCTATTTGCGTAACTTTTTTAAAGGTTTTGATTTTTTGATGATTTTTTCAAAATTTCACTCGAAAATTTAGGGGGGTTCTGCACATTCGGTTGTGTTTAAAAACAATAAGCTTCCAGTATTCATGGATTGTGATTTTTGCACCAAATTTCATTTGAATCGCTTTATTCGTTCGTGAGATATCGTCTCCACAGTCTCACTGACATACACACACACACACACACACACACAGACATCACTTCAAAAATGTTCGATTCGTGATCAAGGATGCTTGACACGTGCTCTCCCGTCGAAAACTCGAATTCGAATTTTGAACCCGTCACAATACTTTCCTTATACATTATGTATATAAGGAAAGTAATAAACCTTATGCATGATTATATTAAATTTTGTCCTATGCTGCTGTGTTAAAAAAATATAAAATTTCGAATACATTTTGAAGTTCTTACTCGAATTAAAAAAAAATTCTATCTAGTTCTAGATTTTTTGGTAACAAAGGCGAATATAAAATTTCGTGAAAATTTATTAATATTTTAGACTGCTGTCGTATACACATTAAATCGACCAGAGATATCAAACAAACAGACGGACATCATTCCGAAAATAGTCAAAACGCGTTCAGGAAGTCTTAAAACATATATTGGCACCAAAATCTCGAATTAGAATTTTTTTTTTAAATTATATTTTCTCTAAATTATGTTACATAGTATGAAAAAGTAAAAATGACCTCTACAGAAATTTTTGGAATGTTAACATACACTGTTACGTACACTGTTAAGCGGATAACAATTCGCCACGCTTCTACGGTTTTAACTCTAGTACTTACGTAACATTTCGTAATAATTAATGTTTCATATATGCAAGTAAATTGAATAACATTATAACTTTTCTCCCTATAACAGCCAACAGTAAACTAATTAGAAAAGTGAAACAAATAAACAAACAACAACGAAAAAAAAAACCCCGCAAGAAATTTCATAACATGTTAATTATAACCTTATGCCATATAAATACATTATAACGTGTTTCTGAAAATGAAAATTATTACATTTTATACACTCGGCGCTTGGTGGCCACTCTTTAAATAAAAAATAATATAGTTCTCCTTTATAATCATCATAAATTGTCAATTTCTACATTTAATTAAAAAATAAATAAATAAATAATGGAACATACTTTGCAAAAATGTCTGGGAAAAAATGGATAAAATTAAATTACATGCAGTGGTTTATAGTTCAGGCACAATATATTTATTTAAAACATAAAAATTAGGCCTCCGAGCATTGATTGTATAAAATGTAGTAATTTTCATTTTCAGAAACACTTTATAAAATAGTAAGAGAGAGAAAGGTTTATAATTAACATGTTATACAATTTACTTACATATATGAAAAATTAATTATTACAAAATGGTAGCTAGTACCAGAAATAATAAAGCATATGTTTGGCAATTTGATATCACATTTTACAGACACAACTTCTTATTTTTAATGGCGATTTTTAACACTTTTTAACTATTTTGGAAAGTTTTTATGACTTTGTCCACTTTGTGTATCAGTCTGTCTGTCCGTTCGCACGATAACTGCCGTAAAAATAACTTTATTAAAATGAAAAGTATGTTGTTGAGACGGTCTGTGGGACATGTGAGAATGAAAATTAATAATATCACCCAATTAGTTCAGGATTTAACCCTAGTTAAAAAAAATGAAATACATTGTATGCTATGGGATAATTTTTTAAACATTTTTTAAACGAAGCTAAACTTACAAATTGCTTCGAAAATTTTACGAAATATACAAATTATCATGTAAAATGTGTAAAAAAAATTTCAACAAAGTATGTTAGGTAGTTTTTAAATAATAGTTGAAATAATAATTAGATCCATGATATATGAAGAGATCACGTGACTCATTGCGAAATAAATTATGGCATCCATTTTTTTCGCTGTGTAAAAATAGTGGTGTTTGAAGATCTTTTAAATTTATATTTAGTGTTGCATCCGTCCTAAAACCGCTTAATTTTTGCATATTATATGTGTATCTGAATTCTGTGCCAAAGCAATTAAAATATTTCTGATTTTAAATGGTCACTAAACTTTGATTATTCCTACAACGAAAACTAAATTTTTTAGCATGCAGAATGTAAACACATCAAGCGATTGTAAGTTGAGTTGTATAAGAATTGTTGTAGTATTTTCACGCAAAATTATTTAGCTCTGGAATTTGGAATATAAGTGATATGAATGAAATATTAGCATTGGCTTTTTTGATGAAGTTTTAAGTTTTCAACTATAATACATTACTGTGGTACTGTGATAATTAAAAAAATATCGATGCAGAATGTATTGCACTTTAAAGATGTTAAAATAAAATTGCCTTTCAGTTGGAAAAGGTTACATAATCAATGCTTTATTCATGATTGCTCTTTCTTGTTAAGCTTGGTGTTATTTATTTATTTATTTTGCTTTTCTAAATTTTTTTAGGGGAATATTAGTTTAGGGGAATATTGTACATTATACAGTAATTTATATCCGCAGTGATTTGTTGATGCTCGTCTAAGGTGAAACTGGTACTGGAATTATCTAACATACTTTTAATTCCGAAACAGGGTTACCAAGGAAAAGAAACTGGTAACCCTCCAGCTGATATGACTCTATATCGTTTTTGGTCATACATACACACAGACAAATATCGGGGCGCGGTAGCCCAGCGGTTAGCGCGTGTGAATTGCACTCTGTTGGCACGGGTTCGATCCCCTCTGCTGCCAAAACTACCGCAGTGTTCACGCGGAGTACGATCACGTTAAACATGTAGGTCCGTAAGACCTTCCGAGAGGTTGGTGTTAAGGGAAGGAGGGTACGGTCCCTATGGATGCCTCCCCACTGGGTTCCGGTCTAAATTAGGTGGCTTTTCCCGGCCGTCCAAACAGTTTCCTTACACCTTTCTGGCAGGTCGGACAGTCTGGGTCTCAACAACAACAACACAGACAAATATCTTTTCGATAGTGTTCGAAATATGTTCAATAGTTAAAGAAAACAATATTTTCTCTATTCCTTGATATGAAGAAATATAAACTCGCAATTTTCAGTTAAACTAGAAGTTGTATAAGCTTTTAAAAACTCCATGCAGAACTTAAATGGAACAAATATTTTATCAAATCAAGAATTAGATTATTTTTATAAATATACACAAAATTTAACGTTTCTCTTCAGCAAACATATAATGTCAATTACTTTTTAAGTGATTTAACTCCATATACAGACAGATTTTTACAAAAAAAAATACTTATTTACGCTTTCTTAAGAAATCCAATTTAATGCTCATTAATATTTGTGAAAATGAGTTACAATCCCATTTTCAGCATCAGTAAATCATTTCAAATTCATTAGTTGAAGAAAAAAATTCAGTTAAAAATCCTAAAAAGAATTTTATTTTTGCGAAACTAAGATATTTTAAGTGCTTCTAAACTTAAATTATTGAACGTTAATGATAAGTTAAATTTAAACTGTGCAAAAATTTAATTACGTAAAACTCCTTATTTTGATATCGATAAATTCATTACTGGCAATTTTGGATGTTTTCAATCCATTTACTTTGATCTCCTCTGATACCCCAAATTAATTTAGACTTTTGTGTTGCTATTTCTATTAAAAAGTTATAGCTAAATAAATATCACTATTTTAAGAAAAAATGTGATGTGTCTAATCTGCAAATTAACATAATTTCCTTATATAAAATAATGTATAAGGAAAGTATTGTGACGGGGTCGAAAATTCGACGGGAGAGCACGTTTCAAGCATCCCTGATCACGAATCAAACATTTTTGAAGTGATGTCTGTCTGTGTGTGTGAAAGTATGTGTGTGTGGATATTGCACATTTTTCAAAAAAGTTATCAAAAAGTCATATAAAATAAAAAGAAAAAAAATATATTAACTGTTGAGAAACATGTTCACTTTCCATATGTAATACCATGCAATAAATTTGGTGACATCATTCTCGTGGATCTAGCTCGTTCCATTCATGAAGAAAGGTACTTTAAGTAATACTTTTGTATTTGAACGCCAATAGTCATTTATCTGTTGTAAGAATAACTTATTTTTCCGTCCATAACGCTTGGCGAGATTTTGGCGACGAATTTGGTGGAATGTCGCTAACTTGGCGACTTTTTAAAATGCTGCTCAATTAACGATAAACTCGCCAAATGGATAAAAATGACGCTAAATCAATGAAAATGACGACTTATTGACGAAAATTCAATATCTTGGAAAGATTATAAATATCTACTATAAAAATAATCTATTTTTATTTACTGTAAAAGTAGTAAATTCATTGCATTATATATGGAAAGTCATGTGCTGCCCACATTAGATTTCTTTAAAGTATAAATAAATAATATCTTACATTAGGGTCTTTTTGTGATTTGATTAAACTAAGATTCAAATGCTTCTTGTAACAGCAGATTAAATTCAAGAAACCTATCATTACTTCCCCTACAATACATGATAATGTATAGGGAAAGTATTGGAATCATGTCGAAAATCGCAACTCGAGTTTTCGACTAATCTGCGCATTTTTACACATCTAGAATACAAAAAAAATAAAAATTAGCGTGACGTCCATGTGTGTGTCTGTGTATCTGTCTGTCTGTGCAATATAATAATGTGTATAATTATGTGTTTTTTTTTGTGTGTGCAATTAAACTCAATATAATGAATTATTGAAGAAATAAAGAGAACGTGAATATGAGTTTGTTGGGAAAGTGATGTGCTGCCCACATCATATTTTTATAATTGGAATAATAAGGAATTGAAATTTTCGCATAGAATAAATGCCATCCCAGACATTTCATTTTTACTAGAGATTTTGCACTGTCTATGTGTGGAAAGTACAGATACTAATATCAAGAGACCTACTTATGACAACATGAATACAATAGTGTGAAAGGAATTGGGGAAGTTCATAGGAAACATGGGATCATTTTATTTTAGTAAGAATATGTTATATATTTTTAAGGATTTGCATTTTTAAGTTTCCATATATAATAAATTATTGTAGTACTGTGATAATTTAAAATATATCAGTGCTGAATGTATCGCATTTTAGAGATGTTTAAATAAAATTGCATTTCAGACGTCAGTTGGAAAGTGTTTCATAATCAATGCTTTATGTATGATTGATCTTTCTTGTTATTTATCTGGTTTGGGGGTATAAAAGTCAAAAGTGTTTGCATTTTTCCACCATAGAAACCCCATCCATGTTGTTCACATCGAGAGATAAAACAAGAAATTGAAGCAACAAATATGGTTAGACGTTTTGATAGTGATGAATGTTATGTACCCTCGATTATAAATATATGAAATATATCATACATTTTAAATTTTTCACGAAATCATAATTAAAAAATCTGATGTGGGCAACATATGACTTTCCTTATATAAAGCAATGAATTTACTAATTTTACAGTAAAAGAAATAGGTTTTTCTTATAGTAGATACTTATATTCTTTCCAAGATATTGAATTTTCGACAATTGGTTGTCATTTTCATTGATTTAGAGTCATTTTTATCCGTTTAGCGAGATTTTGTTGATATGGCAACATTTTAAAAAGTTGCCAAGTTGGCGACATTCCACCAAATTCGTCGCCAAAATATCGCCAAGCGTTATGGGCGGAGAAATAAATTATTCTTATAGCAGATAAATGACTATTGGCGTTCAATTACAAAAGTATTATTCACAGTATCTTTTCTCATGAATGGAACGAGCTAAATCCACGAGAATGATGTCACCCAATTTATCGCATGCTATATTACATGTAAAAAGTGAACATGTTTCTCAACAATTAATATGTTTTTTAATTTATGGGATTTTTTGATAAATTTATTTGAAAAATGTCCAATATCTCGAGAACGGTTAATGCTAGCGTTCTAAAGTTGATGTCAATCGCTTTCTAAGGAAAAATTACATAATATATGTCTATTTGTGTAACTTTATTAATGATTTCGATTTTTTGATGATTTCTTCAAAATTTCACTCGAAAATTTAGGGTTGTTCTGAACTTTCGATTACGTTTAAAAACAATAGGCTTCCGGTATTCATGGATTGTGATTTTTGTACCAAATTTCATTCAAATCGTTCAATTCGTTCGTGAGATATCGTTTCCACAGACTCACTGACACACACACACATATTTTCACACACACACACACACACACACACAGACACACACACACTCACAGACATTACCTCAAAAATGTTTGATTCGTGATCAGGGATACTTGAAACGTGCTCTCCCGTCGAAAACTCTAATTCGAATTTTCGACCCCGTCACAATACTTTCCTTATACATTATGTATATAAGGAAGGTAATAAATTAATGATGACGGTTATCTATCCCTGGGTTTCCGTGCAACTGCAACCAATATAACCAGTGTCGATAAATGTTATATCCTTAGAATGAGCAATTCTTAATGATTCAATTCGAATAAATTTGTCCGGCCGTTTTGTGCAATTCAAGCTCGATTCAAAGAAGCTGTGATTAATCTAATCATTAAACTCACAGAGGTATAAAATTAGGCAGTTAGTTAGAATGATAGTTGATTAGTTTAGCGAGTTATCTAAGAACGATAGTTAAGTTTGGACAATGGCCAACTTTTATGTATAATTGGGTGCAATTTGCAAAGCAAAATTCACATTAGTGTAGATTTCTAATGAATAAATATATTTCTATACAGCGCAGGCTGCGTTTATGCTGTTGCATTAAGTCATCGATTTAATAAAGCGACTGATTAAATTAATCATTCCTCTGTTAAAAACCGCTCAGAAACTACTGTAATAAAAACTCGATAATACAAAAATAATATAATACAAGAAAATAAAATATAATATAAATAAATAAAATGTAATATAAATAAAATAGTATACTTGTCAACTGGTTTCGAAGAAGACAAATTTCTTTATGACAAACAATAAAACGGCTGATTAAATTAATCATTCCTCTGTCAAAAACTACTGAAAAACTACTGTAATAAAAACTCAATAATATAAAAACTTCGTAAACATAGCAGAAACATATACTTTTCAACTGGTTTCGAAGGTAGAAAACATACTTCTTTATGACAAACAATAAAACGGCTGATTAAATTAATCATGTCTCTGTCAAAAGTGCTCAAAACTATTGTAATAAAAACTCAATAATGGAAAAAATTTGTAAACATAGCGGAAACATATACTTGTCAACTGGTTTCGAAGGTTGAAAACATACTTTTTTATGACAAGCAATAAAGTGGCTGATTAAATTAATCATTCCTCTGTCAAAAACTACTGAAAAACTACTGTAATAAAAACTCAATAATATAAAAACTTCGTAAACATAGCAGAAACATATACTTGTCAACTGGTTTCGAAGGTAGAAAACATACTTCTTTATGACAAACAATAAAGCGGCTGATTAAATTAATCATGTCTCTGTCAAAAGTGCTCAAAACTATTGTAATAAAAACTCAATAATGGAAAAACTTCGTAAACATAGCAGAAACATATACTTGTCAACTGGTTTCGAAGGTTGAAAACATACTTTTTTATGACAAGCAATAAAGTGGCTGATTAAATTAAACATTCATCTGTCAAAAGTGCTCAAAAACTATTGTAATAAAAACTCAATAATATAAAAACTTCGTAAGCATAGCATAAACATATACTTGTCAACTGATTTCGAAGACAGAAAACGGACTTCTTCTTTATGACAAAGAATACAGCGGCAGATAAAATTAATCATCCCTCTATCAAAAAGATCTCAAAACTACTGTAATAAAATCTCAATAATATGAAAACTTCGTAAATATAGCATAAACATATACTTGTCAACTGATTTCGATGGCAATAAACAGAAGACTTCTTTATGTCAAAGAATACAACGGTTGATTAAATTAATCATTCCTCTGTCAAAAAGTTCTTAGAAACTGCTGAAAGAAAAACTGAAAAATATAAAACTTCATAAATATAGCATAAAAATATATCTGATATCAACTGGTTTCGAAGGCAGAAAAAGTATTTTACGCTAAGCAATAAAGCGGCTGATAAAATTAATCATTCCTCTGTCAAAAATTGCTTAACAGCTACTGTAATAAAAACTCAATATAAAACTTGTAAATATATATATAATATAGCATAAACATATACTTGTCAACATAGTATAAACATATACTATATACAGGGTGTCCCAAAAAGATTGAAACGCGCTTTAATTCGTTACCTGTTGGAGATAAGTGGGCAATGTAAATTGCAAAAATGTTGAAAGTAAGGTAGGAAATAAGACTACATTAATGAAATAGTCCTCCCATTCATTTTCAAAAAGTTACACTTTTTAAATTTTTATGCGACCCCCTTAGACAAATTGGATCAATCAGAAAATTTTTATTTTTAATGCAACAAGATCATTAAAAAAACCGCATATTTGTATCTTTAAAATCGACTGAATTATGAAAAAGGAAAAAATCTGACTTATGCCAATTTTCCGTACTATGTGATAGGCTGTTTCATCAGTGAAAATAGATATCATAAACAAATTGACGATGGATATTGTTTAGATCAAAAATACGTTAATACGTGTCAAATTTTTTTATCATAAACGCATGTAAATAAAGCATTACATAGACAGAGATCATATAAAGCAGCGGTACTCACTACGTCTCTTATGTATTATCATCCAGTTTTATCTTCCTTGTGATATGTCACAAATTTACATTTCTAATTTGATATATGGTCCCCATTCACAATGTTCAATTTTTAATTAACTATAGCTCGCTCAATTTTAAAGATACAGATATGCGGTTTTTTAAATGATCTTGTTGCATTAAAAATAAAAAAAAAAATTGATTGACCCAATTTGTCTAAGGGGGTCGTATAATAATTTAAAAAGTGTAACTTTTTTGCAAATGAATGGGAGGACTATTTTATTACCGTAGTCTTATTTCCTACCTTACTTTCAACATTTTTGTAATTTATATTGCCCACTTATCTCCAACAGGTAAAGAATTAAGGTACGTTTCAATTCTTTTGGGACACCCGTATATAGCATAAACATATACTTGTCAACTGGTTCCAAAGGTAGAAAACAGACGTCTTCTTTATGACAAATGATAATGCGGCTGATTAAATTAATTATCCCTGTGTCAAAAAGCTCTCAAAATCTACTGTAATAAAAACTCAATAATAAAAACTTCGTAAATATAGCATAAACATATACTTATCAACTGGTTTCGAAGACAGAAAACAGATTACCTCTTTATGATAAACGCGATTCACTTACTAGTTCAGCAATTGGGAATAATTTGATGAAAAATTGGTGAATCGAAATGGTTGTCCGTGACCAAAAATTGGTGGAAATCGAAGAGAATTTTTGAAATAAATGTGGGCCCATGATTTTGTATACACTATTACGAGGCCAAATCAAGTTACATTACAAATAAAATAAATGTTAAAATAATAAATTAATTCTTAATAATCTCATTTTTTCACGACAAAATTTATTTGAGAACTAACAATCCATTATTCAGAATCTAGCATATTGAAATAGAGATATAAAAAAGAATCTTGGAAAGTTCATAATTATTTAAATCGTACTCATTTATTAATGGGAAATAATCTAATAAAACACGTTGGAATAGATTATCTAGATATCTAATTTTGAAAAAAAGGAACATTATCGTGACTCATGAAATTTTAATTAATATCATGCTGCAGTTTCTTAACAGATTCAATTAATCCAACCATTTGAAAGAGGAAGAACAATAGTTTTTAATCCAGCTATTTATCAGACCATGGTGAACCTGAGCAACACCTCGTTTATTTTTTAGATACACGAATTACTGAATGTTATTTTGGGGTAAAGTTATTATTATTTGCTCCATTTGAATCTTTTTAAACATCAATAATTTGTTCATTAAGAAAACGTTTAAAAATTTGCTGCCCACTTTCAAACAAGCAACTGCATATTCATCTTCATAATTTTCTTGCATTATTTTAATTTCCTGTGATTGTGACTTGATAAACTTTTGTCGATAGATATGGTTTTAGCAGTAGATTAAACAGCATGTTTACTTGAACCGATGTAAAAAGTGTAGTGATTGTGATTTAATCACAAGTGGAGTTTTGACTGTATATATATATCGGTGGAGTCCTTATCTGCTACTTATACCATGAGATACCTTGTTGTATTGTTTCATTCAAGATAAACCGTAACGCAATGGTACAATTTTTTATTTTACTTCCTTTACGTGAGTTGGAGGAAAATATCGTGATAATGATTGTGACTTGTACCACTTTTGACGATAAATATGCTTTTAGCAGAAGATTAGATAGCAATTTTGCTTTACTATTTTTGACGCTAAATTTATTCAATAAAATAAAACCCATTTAAAAAATTGTAACCTTACTTTTTAAGTGTGTCAATGAGTAAAAATGCTAATGCTTCTATACCCCGAAAACAGTTTAAATTTAAGGATGTATGGTACCCAAAAAATCTCAATTTTTGTTTTATTATTTAAAAAAAAATTCATAATTTTCTGATTCCAATCATATCAAATTCATCTTGCTACTTTAAATGGAACAGATTATATTGCAATTTTAAAAATCGAAATAGTCACCAGCCATGTACAATTTTAATGCATTTTTTCTCCGTGACGTGATTTCGTGATTTTTAGACGTGATTTTTGATATTTTTATAAATTTAAATTGATATAAGACAAATTCTACTGCACGGATTTGAATGAAATTTGGAACAATTATTATATATATATATATACTTTTCTTTAATTTGTCTTCAGCAATTGCTGAAATATGTGTTTGCTTTTTATTATGATTTTCGAAAACAATATTTGTGGTGCAAAATCACGTTTTTTTACATTATTTTTTATTAAATTTTTTCTGATTCGTATTTACAAAAACTGTGAAGACAATTTATTTCTTATATATTTTTATGTTAAGAAATGTCAAATTAAAATGTTAGAAAAATTATTTTTCTACTTATATCAAAAGAAAACTTGTCAAATTTTTGAAATTTAAATTTTTAAAAAATAATTTTTTTTCATAATTTTTAAAATTTTGAATATCACATTTTGTTTACTATACTTAAAATCCTGAACACAAAAATTATATCTATAACTTCAAAATTTCAGATTTCAGCTATTTGGGTACCATACCCCCTTAAGAAAGAGTATGAAGTTTTAAATATAATATGATTGACATTTTTATGAACGTTGAAAATAAGTTGATTACTTTTTTTTTTGATCGGACATTTCGAAATACAAAAGTTGTTGTGGGCAGCATATGATTTTCCCTACAGATACAAATTCATTTTATTCTCATTGCTTTCATAATTCATTAAAGTGAGTTTAATTACTAGTAATTATTTTGAATTACACTGAATTTGCACTGGACATATTTTTAAAGTTGACGTCGCAGAAATGCGAAAAAACTAAAATATCTCGATAACAGCTAGAGCTAGAATTGTGGGGTTGGGTTTTTATGTATTTTATTTTTTTTTGTCGTCAAAAATTACGTATGAAACAAACATTTAATTGATACATTTGAGCATATGTAGTCTTTTATTTTAGAATTTGACGATTTTTATTGCCCATTTTGCAAAGAAAAGACAGTTTTTTTTCTAAATTGTACCAAAATCTAATCAGCAGTAGAATAACACGCAGGTGATTTATCTATCAAATTTTGTGAAATTTGTTCCATTAAATTTTGAACCAGAGTGCATATAGCATTGCACAGACAGACAGGCATCACGTTAAAATAGTTGTTTTTGGATTCTAAAATTCTAAAAATATGTAAATCTATCGATAAATCAAATTGTTATCTTTGACAAGATTCCAGTACTTTCACTATATTTTACCACGTGTTACAGGGAAAGTAAAAGGTGTCGATTAGGAGTTTAAGCCATTATATTCATATATTACTTTCTTTACATAGTATCATTCATAGGGGTATACATCATAGTATCATGTGACGGAAGAGCACGTTTTAAGTAGTCTTGAATTCGAATGTGTGCGTGTACATGTATGTATGTTTGCGTCCATGCATGTGTGTGTGTACGTGTATATGTGTATGTGTGTAGGCGTGTGTATATGCATGTATGTGCGTGTGTGTATGTATGTGCGTGTTTGTATATGTATATATGTGTGTGAGTCTGTGTGTGCGATATCTCGCGAACGAATGGAGCTTTTTGAATGTAGGTTATAATAATTGGTGAATACTGAAATCTTATTGGTTATGCACGCGATCAGGAGGTCCCCAAAATATTTGAACTTGGTAATAAATCTGGCGAGCTAGGTAACTAATTTGACGGCTATCGCCAACTTGGTAACTTTTTGAAAATGATGCCAAATTGATAAAATGTCGCCAGATTGTCGAAAAGACACTAAATTGACGGAAATGATGCCAAATTAATGAATTAATTATGAAAATATTTTTATTATATGGATTGTATTGCTGATCTTAGAAAAATATCTAATTGTCAAGTTAGATTTTCGGGAAACACGAGTTAATTTGGTACTTCGAAACAGTTTGCAGTTAACATTCGCAAAAACGTCTAAAACTAATTCACAATGAACTCAACGTTAAAAACTTTGTGTTGAGGGTTTTGCACATCATTATTTTGCTGTGAAAGTAGTAAAGTTATTGCATTATGTAGGGATTGTAGTCATGCATGCCCACATCAGATTTTTGTATTTATCATAAATTATTCCTTAGACAGCAATAAAAGTTAAGCTAAAAATTAATGGAAAAGGTACGCATTGAGAGATAAGCCAACTAGCTTTAATATCACCCGATATGTTATACTTCAGAAAAACATTCACATATCTTGAATACTATGGCATTAAAAGATCAGTAACTGCATAAGAACAAGATGATTATGAGATGATCATGGAAAATAGTATGATACATAATTATCCATAAATAACAGTTCATCATATATTATTCGTAAATATTTTCTTTATGTATACCCGAAAAATCAAGAGAATTGGACCCACAGGTATAATTCGGGAGAAACTTTGGGTTCCTGTTTAGTATTAGGAATGCCACTAAAATAAAAGTTTCATTTTTTGCATTTTCCACATTCTCTTAACAAAAGAAGTCATTATTTTTTATAGCTGATGTTTCATTCTCAAAAATTACAGTTTGTTTAAAATATGTATATAATAAGTAAGAGAAACTTTTTGCATTCTGAGGAAACTTTTAACTGTGACGATGTTTGATAATTAACGTAAACGAAAATTCCTCATCAAGAGGTATATTTTCAAAATCACGTACTTTATAAACAACTGTTAATTTTTCATTCACATAGCAATTAGTGAATTAAATAGCAATTAGCAATTATCAAATAACAATTAGCAATAAGTGGCATTTTGCGTACATGAAAATCTATAAAGTCAATAATAAATTATATTAAAATAGCATTATTAGTTTAAAATATTAGTAGTCAATATTTTATAGTTTTCTGACAATCGTTTTTTCAAGTTGAAAAAGAATAAATTTTCCGTATTTAATGTTTGTAATGCTTTTATCTCAAAATATAAAATTGCTGGCTATAATCAATAAGCGAGTAATTGGCAGCTCTTTGAAATTGCTATAAGGATATATAATTGAATTTTGGATACGAATTTTAGTTTTTAAAATAGGGATTATAATAGCGAAAACCGTTGTTTTACTATTACTGCTTGTTTAACTTTTCTCCTTTTAATGTTAGGTTGAGCTTCTGTTATTCCTTGCTGTTTTGTTTTATTTAGTTGTTTATCCTTTAATGTTTTGCTCAAGGAGGTGAAGGGAAAGGGTTAAACGTCATGCTGTGAAAAATGCACCATTGTTTGAGACTATATGGTGGCGTTGGGAACAGTTAAACTGCATTTTATGCATTTCTATGGTAAAAAGCCCATATTTAATTAGATAATACTTACCTAAATTTTGATAACTTTGTATAAACTTAACTGGAACGTGCTCAACTTGACTTTCACATACCAGAATCCGTTTTTAAGGAGGTTGGGACTTTTTTATTTTGCAAATTTTGCAAGAAATTTTTTTAAAAATCTATATTGTTTGTCCAATTATCATAACTATATCATCATACCCTTCATTTTAAAATATTTGAAAAAATATTTCGATTGATATCAAGTTCCACAATGTACGCTTTGGTGAGTGTAATAAAAAAAACCTTTTATCCATAATTATGCCAAATATTGCCCTATGCTGCCATGTTAAAAAATATAAAATTTTAAATAAACTTCGAAGTTTTCGCTCGAATTTAAAACTCTGCAGCACTTGCATCCTATATACAATTCTCATGGTATTTTTCTAGTTTCCATCTATAGAGTTTATCACTTTCTCTCTTGCTCCATAATTTCGTTGCTGAACCCCTGTCTGTCAAGTAAGTTCCTGTTTGTTTTACTTTGTATGTTTGTTTGATTAATGTTTGCTTTGTCGACTTCGGGTGGTCTTTTTCTGACCACGCAATTTGAAACCTTAAGCCTTCCGAGAGGCCGTGTGATTTAGGTCGTGAAGGACTAAGACAGTATTGTATTTAGAAAAATAACTTCAAAGAAATTGATGAGAGAGAGAGAGATTGATGATTATTTTTCTCACATAACAGTGAAATTAGCAATAGGAAATTAAAGCAACTGAAATTGCAATTTACTAACGAAGACAATAATTCTCTAGGAATTTCTGAGCAGCAACATCTAAATGGCTTTTCAAAGCCACGAACTTGATCCAAGAAGCTGTAGATATTGATGTTTTCATAAATAAGTCCTCAGTCATATTGTAACGGTTTTTTTATAAACTAATCAGAGAGAAGCAAGCAATCGTCTTGACCAATTAAATCTTCTCTCTTATAGAAGAAAAATTTTCATTTCAGGAGGGCAAAAAAACTTTAATAACTCAGTAAACAAATCGAAATTTTAAACAAGAAATATCAATCATGCATAAAGCATTGATTATGAAACACTTTCCAACTGCAATGCAATTTTATTTAAACATCTCTAAAATGCGATACATTCAGCGTTGATATTTTTTAAATTATCACGGTACTACAATAATTCATTTTACTTGAAAACTTAAAACCATGAAGATAAAAGTACTTTCTAACGCCAAGCTTAAAACTTCGTCGAAAAAGGTAATGCTATAAAATCGTTTACTTCTCTATGTAAAATCAATGAATATTTCATTCATATCGCGTATATTTCGAAGCTAAATAATTTTGCGTTAAAAATTCAGCAATTCTTATACAATTCATCTTACAGCTTGATTTGTTTACATTCTGCATACGTAAATATTATGCTTCGTTGTAGAAATAGTCAAAGTTCGATGATCATTTAAACTCAAAAATATTGTAATTGCATTAGCGCAGAATATAGATGCACAAAAAATACGCAAAAATAAAGTGGTTTAAGGAGGGATGCAACACTAAATTTGAATTAAAAAGAACTTTAAAAATCACGATTTTGACACAAGATGGATGCCATATTTTATTTTGATTTTACATTGTGGGTGTAATTGATATTTTAATTTTATTTAAAAACTACCAAATATATTTTGCTCAATTTCTTTTTATATATTTTATGGGATAATTTGATCATTTTCAAAAATTTTCAGACCTATTTGTGAATTTTAACTTTGTTTAAAAAATGTTTGAAAAATTATGACCCATAGGATTCACTATATGTCAATTTTTCAGCCCGTGTTCAATCCAAAACTAAATGGGTTATATTATTCATTTACATTCACATATGTTCCACAGACCGTCTCAATAACATACAAAAATTTCATTTTGAAAAAGTCATTTTTACGGCAATTATTGTGTGAACAGACAGACAGACAGACAGAGAGAATGAACAAAGTCATAAACACTTTTCAACTGTGTTGGCGTCGGCGGTGGCGAAGGCAGCTACTTTTTAATTTAGCGAGAAACGATTCTGTCTTGGAAAAGTTACAAAGTATCACAGTATCAAAGTATTACAAAGTGGCTATAATGTTTACAAGGAAATATACATAGATGGATATGAAACAAAAATAGCCGATCTCAGTGATCTCAACTGATCCGATTGATTTCAACGTTTAATCGGACTGAAATGCACTGATAACAATGGAAAACTACGGTGATGGTATACACAATCGAGGCTATATTTTGTAGTGCATGTATCATTTAAGATAGCAGTCCTATGGTAGCTATGAAGGTTTTGCAAATGTTTCACACAGGATCTATGGTCTCTGTGTGGGAAAATACAATAAAAATTGCAAAAGAAATACTTGGCAATTTTTACTTTCCCTTCAATACATGGTAATGTATAGGGAAAGTATTGGAATCATGACGAAAATCGCAACTCGAGTTTTTGACGGATCTATACGTTTCGAGACTTCTAGAATACGAAAAAACTATTTTTAGCGTGACGAAAAATCTGATGTGGGCAAGACATGACTTTCCTTATATAAAGCAATGAATTTACTACTTTTACAGTTAAAAAAAATGTTTTTCTTGTAGTAGATACTTATATTCCTTGTAAGATATTGAATTTTCTTCAATTAGTCGTCATTTTTATTGATTTAGCGTCATTTTTATCAATTTTGCGAGATTTTCTTTGATTTCGTAACATTTAAAACAGTCGCCAAGTCGATGACAGTCCGCCAAATTCGTCGTCAAAATCTCGCCAAGCATCATGGACGGAGCAATAAGTTATTCTTACAGCAGATAAATGACTATTGGCGTTCAAATACAAAAGTATTACTCAAAGTATCTTTTTTCATGAATGTAACGAGGTAGATCCACGAGAATGATGTCACGAAATTTATCGCATGGTATTACATATGAAAAGTGAACATGTTTCTTGATAGGAAATATTTTTTTATTTTATTTTATATAACTTTTTGGTAATTTTTTTTTTAAAATGTGCAATATCTCAAGAACGGTTCATGTTAGCGTTCTAAAATTTATGTCAATCGTGTTCTAATGAAAAATTACATAAGAAATGTCTATTTACGTAACTTTGTTAGCGGTTTTGATTTTTTGACGGTTTTTTCAAAACTTCACTCGAAAATTTAGGGGTTTCTGAATATTCCATTGCGTATAAAAACAATAGACTTCCAGTATTTACGGATTGTAATTTTTGTATCAAATTTCGTTTGAATCGGTTCACTCGTTCGTCAGTTATCGTCTCCACAGTCTCACTGACACACACACATGCTTTGACACACACACACACACACACACATGCTTTCACACACACACACACACACAGACATCACCTCAAAAATGTTTGATTTGTGATCAGGGATACTTGAAAGGTGCGCTCCCGTCGAAAACTCGAATTCGAATTTTCGACCCCGTCACAATACTTTCCTTATACATTATGCATATAAGGAAAATAATATGGAATCCATTTTCTTCGGCTGTGCGATCGTTTACATTTATATTAAAGTTGCATCCTACATAAAACCACCTTACTTTTACTTATTACCTGTGTATCTAAATTCTTTACCAACGCAATTACAATATTTTTTATTTTAAATGATTACTAAACTTTGATTATTTCTATAACGAAGCCTAACTTCTATAGCTTGTAGAATGTAAACAAATCAAGCGATTATAAGATGAGTTGTATATGACATACTCAGAGAAGCAGACGATTTATATTTCGTTGATGGGATTTAAATGAAGTTTATTTTGTGAAAATAGCATTGTCTTTTACGATAAAGTACTCTGTTTCAAGTATAATAAATTACTGTAATACTGTGATAATTAAAAAAATATCAGCACTGAATGTATCACATTTCAGAGAAGTTCAAATGGAATTGCATTTCAGTTGAAAAGTGTTTCATAATCAATGTTATATGCATGATTGATCTTTCTTGTTTTTTTGTCAACTCTTGATACGAAATCTGGTTCTATCTCATATCAACTATCATTTGAAAAGGGAGATAAAGAGATAATATCCTTTCAGCTAGCAACATTTTTGACGTTAGTTCGGTAAAGTCTGGATGAGACATGGCAAACTCCGTTTCCCTGGAAACAAGTACCAGGATTGTTTGGAAAATCCAAAATATCCATTTAAAAGAAAATTATAAGTGTGTGGAATTCAGTTTATTTGGAACAATATGGAGACTTGAATTTGACCATATGGAATTTCCTGTGCTGACACTTCGGATAATACATTTTAAACCATTCCTCCCTTTCTATGCATTAACTTTCATCGAAACTAAAGAGAGGTTACCCAAGTTTTGTAAAACAGTTGAAATTAACCGGAGCGATGGAGTTACGGGAATATTCAATTCTATTTGGTCTATTTGGGAATTTTCAGCAAGAGTTACTGCTAAAGAAATACAGTGGCTGTTTGGGAAGGTGACGTTTGTTGTCCTTTGCACGCCCATTAGCGATTTCAATGAAACTAGAGGAGGTAAGTTTGCTTCTGAATTTTTGTTCATTTTGTTCACTAACCTTTGATAATTTCGGCAAACTATCAGTAAAGTCGCAATTACAGGTGTTCATCAAAATTTCAGCTTAATTTCTGAAATATTCAGCTAATTGTTATCCATTGGGTTAGCCTGACGGATGTTTCTCTTTCAAAATTCGTTTGTTTCTTCTTTGGTTCTGAGTCTGTTCTGGTGCTTTTGTTTTCGCACATTTGGGAGACTGATCATGGAATTATGCTGGTGTCGTGAGCGTTACCCGGGTTGTAAAAGCTGCTTTAAGCGGAAAAGGGGTGTCGCAATCCACCCCTGCCATTTTTATGTAATTCATATGGTCACTCCCGTCTTTATCTGCTTACATTCATACACACATATATATATATATATATATATATATAGGGTGGTCAGAATTAAAACACCCCTACTCTAAGCTCTCTATAGATCGAACTACTCAGTGTAAAGGCTCCAAAATTGTTGAACATACTATTCAAGACATGGGTAAAGGGATTACGTGAAAAAAATAGTTCCAGAAACACCGATAGGTGGCGCTGTACAACAGAAAATATGCTGAAAAAAACACAAAATAAACATTTGTAACACATTTTATTCGAACGTACCAAACATTCATATCACAAGGACCTTATCGATGCAGGGAATGCTGCATATAACGTTATCCATTGATTGTTCAACAATAGCGGTGGCAGCATCGTCAACGACATCTGAACGAGTCGATTTGCGTCCTCGACCCGGCTGAATTCCAAGATGTCCAGTTTTCTCGAATCGAGCGATCATTCTCCTCAGAGCTAGTGGAAGTAATGGTCCTTTGCGCAAATTCTTAAGACGGCGAAACTCTCAAAGAGCAGCTGCAGCATGTCCTTCGTTTTCATAAAACAGTTTCACAAGCAAAGCGCGTTCTGGCAGTGTGACAGCCATCGTTGATAAGAATGAAAATTTACCAGTTTTATCCCCTTTTATGCCAGAACATAGTAGCTGCAAACCAAGGGTTTATGCAAATTTTTGTGCTTACAATGTGAAATTGCAGTTACAATGACAGTTTAAATTTCTTCACTTTTTATCTCCTTTTTTTTCATATAAGCAAAAGAAATTAAAAAGGAAAAATTCCATATCGCATGTGTTTGTTTTTTTGTGATTATTTTGTGTCTTTCAGCATATTTTCTGTTGTACAGCGCCACCTATCGGTGTTTCTGGAACTAATTTTTTTTTCGCGTAATCCCTTTCCCCATGTCTTGAATAGTAGGTTCAACAATTTTGGAGCCTTTACACTGAGTAGTTCGATATATAGAGAGCTAGGGGTGTTTTAATTCTGACCACCCGGTATATATATATATATATATATATATATATATATATATATATATATACACAGACAACTGTGTTATAGATATAGATTTCTATCCGGATAATTTGGAACTAATTCCTAATGAAGCCACTATTAGTAATAACATTAATTGTTTGGATTTAAATCTAATTATTGAACCTACTAATAGGATAGTTACTAATTTATGTGATAAAAAAGACTATTTTAACTTTAACATTAATAATATATTACCATTGAATTCCTGTAACTCGATTCAACTGTTTAGAAATATTATACTTAATCAACTTTTTAGAATTGATAGATTATCAGATAAAAAATTTCATGCTATGCATATTAATAATCTAAAAATTACCAGTAAATTATATAAATATCCAGCATATTTAGTAAATGGTACAGTTAAGAGGTTTGAAATGGCTGCATATACTTAAATTCTCTCCTTAGTATCTTATATTAGCCAGACATCCAATTCCTCTTGAATAAGCATTACCATGTATTTACATCCCCTTTTAATTTAGCCTCTATGTTTTCTATTATCATTTGCCTCATTATTTTGTAGCTTTTACTGTAGAATATCACCTTTTATAGCCTTTTCTCATTACTATTTATTTCTCACGATTGGCAACAGCAGTTCTCAACTTTTATTTTTGGCGATTGGCAACATTGGTCTTTTCATTCAAGGCTCCAATGGATCAGACATATGCAGTGTTCCTTCAGGTATTCTTGTTTCCTATAGTTTTTCAATCTTTATGTATGTAGTCCAAGTTATGAGTGTTTATAGATATAATCTATCACTGATATCAGAAACATGTATCTTTGTTCATTTTCATAAAATACTTGAACTTGAAAAACAGTTTTATCGAAATGAACAATTTATTTATATAGACTTAGTGCTGATCCACGTGTATAGCTTTAATGCTTGGATTTTATTTGATTTTCCATTATCGATTCCATTCCATTGATATTTGTTGATTATCTTTAGCTTGATGATTAGAAATTTGCATTTTATTTTCCACTTGATTGATGATTCTTTATTTAATACTTCCTTTTATTTATTAGTTAGGCATTTTTTAATGTTATGGTTTTTTGAGTTACAACTTCTCTCCATTCTTTCATTGGATTTTCAAACTATTATTATATATATATATATATATATATATATATATATATATATATATATATATATATATATGTATGTATATATATACGCATATATATATATATATATATATATATATATATATATATTTGAAATGTAATAATAAGAATTATGTAAAAATAAAAAAAAAATAAAATACAATTCAAGTAATATTAACATCACCATAGAAGCAAATTCACGGCCATAATGCCGATAAGAAAAAAGAACAGAACCTTCCCAAATTCGATGATTAATCAGAATTAAATTCATCTTCAGGTCTGAGTATTTAATTCTAATTAACCCAAACAAATGCCTGTTTCAGATTAAGCAATAGTACATTACTATAAATGCTTAAACTCAGACTACAGGCATCAAAAAATGAAAAAATGAAAAAAGGATACATTTAGAAAATTGTATTACCATGCGGCATGAACCCTTCTTCTTCTACCACGTGTATACACGATCAACCTCAACAGCTTAATCTAGAAGCACCGGAATGAACAAGTCGAAATTCTACCAGGGAGGCAGTACGAACGTTCACGGAAATACTCCCAAACCCGTCCAGTGAGTCTAAGCTGGAGACTGGACAAGCAATTCAGAATACAACTTCCCAAACATTCAGAACTGAATATGAATATGAATCAAAGATGAAAATTCCTACTAAACAAGTAATTAATTCATAGGAAAACTGGATAATCGAGAATGCCACTATACACCATTATAAGGGCGCTCAAAACGTAGTTTCAATACTGACAAAAGTTACATTTTTTTGCGAAAATAAAATTCAAAACATTAATGTTAATGCATCTTATTTTCCGATTTTTTGATTTTTCTAATGTTTTTGACTTAGTTATTATTTTTCATTTTTATTTATTTATATAATTAATAAATAATTATATATAATATACACATATATATACATATATATATATACATATATATATATATATATATATATATATATATATATATATATATATATTTTTTCCTCTCTCTCTCCTGTATGTTAGTCACTATAATTAGGAATGTTTTCTAGGATGTTATCGAGTGAAATTTGATACACTGAGTTGATAATTTTAATAACAAACTTGGGGGGATATGCATTATTAGTCGCTGTACTCAATAATTCCATAAAGTGCGCTAATCTATAATATTCATCACAAATTTTATTGATTCTAAGAGCCTGGTTTATTATAATATTTCTAAATACAGATATATGTAGACAAGAGTCAAAATGTTGAATTTTTGATGTATTAAATTTAAAATCCTGTCTTTTGTCATACAAGTTTATAACCATATTACAATTTTGTAAATTTAAATTTAAATCTAATAAGTTTGCAACATTTGTGTCATTATTACTTGCATTTAATTGTAAATTTTTTGGATAAAAGTTTAATACTATAGGGATATTATTATTTGGGGATACACATAAAATGTCATCTAAATATCTAAACATGTGCATATTATGCAAGCTTGGATTAATGTTTTTTTCATAGAAGAATAAATACAGATTAGCTAACAATGATGAGGCACACCCCCCTTGTGGGATACCAACCTGTTGTTTAAAAATAGTACCACCATGTTGAATATAATTCTCATAAAGAGTGAAGTTAAGTAATTTTTTAAAAAGAAAATTTGAATATTTTAGGTTGATATTATATTTTTCAAAAATTCCTAAAATAATTCTATACAGATCATCTATATTAATATTATTAAACAAATCTTTGAAATCAAAGGTATAAATACTACGAATATTAGTAAGAGTTTTCAACAAATATTAGTAAGAGTTTTTGACAAATAAATATATATATATATATATATATATATATATTTATTTGTCAAAAAAACAGTTATATGACTTGTAACTTTAACCTGGTACCTATGGATTTCAAAGTCAGGGTTTTTATCTTCTATCCACAGGTGGATCTTTGTACTCACAAAAATACTGTGAAAGAAATAATGTCTGTATTAGCGAGTACGTGATTACATCAAATAGGTTTTATTTTGAGAACAATGTTCCTAACAAAAAGCATTTTTCGTTTAAATCTTTTTTGTTTAGTTTTATTTTATTTTTTACATTTGTCAAAATATTCTCAAGAATTTTTTTTTTCAATGCACATTTTTTAACTCTAATTGGAATTTGATTATTTCATACAGAAAAAAATTAACGCTAAATTTTGAGTACGCTTTATCCTGCGTGTTTATATTCCCTAATGTTTAATGTGTACGTGGAACCACTAGGCTGTTACATAACTTTGACCACAATGCATAATTAAAATCATAAAAATAGTTTCTTTTGTGCCGTTAAATTTACTTTCCTATTTACGATTATTACTTTTCGTAATATGAAATAAAAACTTGCTTTGTAATAAGCATTTTCCAAAAAAAAAAAAAAATACAACTTTGTCACGACAGAAAAACATCAAATTTGAACTTAAACGAAAATGACTCATTAAAACATATTTTACAGAATCACGCAGAATGAAAACAGAACTCATTTTGTCATTTAAAAAGCACTTATGAAATAGATATTTGTTTTTATAAGTCTCTATAAAAAGATCTATAAAGTCAATAATAAAGGCAATTAAAGTAGCCAGATAACCCAGGAATTAATTAATCATTAAGTAAAACACACTTTGTTCAAAGGATAAGGAAAACTAGGGAACCGTAAATAAGTGCTGCATTATTTTATTATTTGTGCTTAATTACTTTGCTCTGCTACATTATTTTGTTATTTATGCTTATTCACGTTGCTCTTGCTGCACTATTTTGTTATTTGGGCTTATTTACGTTGCTCTTGCTGCATTACTTTGTTATTTGTGCTTATTTACGTTGCTCTTGCTGCATTATTTTGTTATTTGTACTTATTTACTTTGCTCTTGCTGCATTATTTTGTTATTTGTGCTTATTTACGTTGCTCTTACTGTATTGTTTTGTTATTTGGACATATTTACATTGCTCTTGCTCCATTATTTTGTTATTTGTACTTATTTACGTTGCTCTTGTTGTATTATTTTGTTATTTGTGCTTATTTACGTTGCTCTTACTGTATTGTTTTGTTATTTGGACATATTTACATTGCTCTTGCTCCATTATTTTGTTATTTGTACTTATTTACGTTGCTCTTGTTGTATTATTTTGTTATTTGTGCTTATTTACGTAGCTCTTACTGCATTATTTTGTTATTTGTACTTATTTACTTTGCTCTGCTGCATTATTTTGTAATTTGTACATATTTACGTTGCTCTTCTGAATTATTTTGTTATTTGTGCTTATTTACGTTGCTCTTGCTGCATTATTTTGTTATTTGTACTTATTTACGTTGCTCTTGCTGCATTATTTTGTTATTTGAACTTATTTACGTTCCTCTTGCTGCATTACTTTATTATTTGTGTTTATTTACGTTTTTCTAGTTTCCTCTAAATTAATCATTGTTTCCACATAAAAATTAATCTTAATTCGCACCTTAAAAATATGTTGAAACGGTGTCAAATGCCCTTATCACCTTTGTTTTGATGTACGGAGAGCGCTTTATCTCGGCCAGTTAGATTATAAATAATGTCATGACAATGAATTTAAGAAGTAGCATTCATATGACGGTAAATGACACATACACTTCATTTTCAGCGAAATTATTCAGCATTTTTACACGCTATTGTACACTTATTTCGTACAGTTATACAATTTTTTTATTAAAACTGATAATGACATCTCTAGGACCGGAAATTGAAATCCTTAGTTAACCTTCCAATCCCTTCCAAAATTCGATGCAGAATTCATATGTCATCATTTAAGATCTATCTAGAGACAATCTTGAAAAATGGATGTTACAAGGAAAATGCAATTTTCTTTTAATTTTGAATGGCATATCTTGAAGCGAATGTGGAGCTCCTTAGTGGGGCCCTTCCTTTAACTTCACCAGAATTTGATATTGAATTTATGTGAGTCGTTATCTAAGCTCTATCTATATCTTTCTCTGGGGAAAGAAAGATGTTTCAAGGAACATTTTTGGACCGGAAGAGGAAAAGAAATAGAAGTTGAAATCCTTAGTGAATCGTCTAAAAATTTTGATGCTAAATCCTTGTCAGTTATTATCTAAACTCTATTCACAGCCGGTTAAGAGAAATAGATGTTTCAAGGAAATTGTAAAAATTTTAAATCACAAGCGGGAAAATAGTCAAAAATGGGAATCCTCGGTAAACCCCCTCTCCCCTCAAGAAATTGATGCTGAGTTCATATAAGTTGTCATAATGGCACTATTTATAACCAGTCTTGAAAAATAGATGTTTTAATATATAACCTGAATAAGAATATTTTGAATTAGAAGTGGGTGGATATTTTTGAATGGAAAGTGACATCTCAAGAACCGGAAGTATAAATACTCAGTGGTACCCCTTAACCTCCTAAGGAATTTAATGCTGAATCTATATCAGTCATTATCTAAAGGCTTGACCCGCAGAGAGTCAAGAACGAGTTGCCAAGCATAACTGAGGGTCAGAACGAAGTCAAAATTACAAATAGAATTACGGTAAATATAACTAAAAAGGGATTCATAAAGTAAAATATTACGGGAGTTATTGCAGCTAATTAAAAGAAAAGTTTTATCTAACATAGGCTGAAAATTATCGTTAATAACATACTGAGCAAGAGCCGTGGATAGTCTACCATTTTTACTTACCCGGCAATACATGGTAATGTATAGGGAAAGTATTGGAATTATGCCAAAAACCGCAACTCGAGTTTTCGACGGATCTACACGTTTCGGGACCTCTAGAATACGAAAAAACCATTTTTAGCGTGACGTCTGTGTGTGTGTCTGTCTGTGTGTCTGTGCAATGTATGGATCCACTCTAACTGAAAAACTAATGGACCGAATTTCATAAAATTTGGTAAGTAGGACTATTGGGTGCGATCCTGGTGCTGAATAATCCTGGTGCTGAATGTGATCCTGGTGCTGAATTGGTACAAATCGGGAAAAAAGAACCTGCTCTTTTTGCAAAATGGCCCGGAAAAATCTCATGTATCCACGCTAGCTGAAATACTAATTGACCAAATTTCACAAAATTTTGTAGACTTTTGGGGGTACTTTGCTGCTGATAAAATTTTGGTACGATTCGGAAAAGGACAACCTGCCCTTTTTTACGAAATGTCCTGCAAAAATCGTCAATATCTAAAATAAAGATTACGTATATTCAAATGTATCAATTAAATGCTTGTTTTATACGTAATTTTTGACGCGGGAAAGAATAAGAACAACTCCATTACTCTAGGACTAATCGTTGTCGAGATATTTGAGATTTTTTGCATTTTTGTTATGCCGCCTTTAGAAAAATGTCCAATTGCCAAATAAAAGAAAAAATTGAATTAAAAATGAAAATTTTGTGTTATTTTGTACAATTAAACTCAATTTAATGAGTTCAGAAAGAAATATGGAATGCATGAATTCGCGTCTGCAGGGAAAGTCATGCGCTACCCACATCAGATTTTTAACATCGCGAGCATGTTTAGCTAAACGAATACCGACAGTATTTTTAGTACTGCCAATATCAATATGAAGCTTGAAGTTATTATCGGTAGATAAAAGGGGGACAACATACACCAAAGCCTGACTTTTAAAATTGTTATTAAACTTATATTTATCTGAACGGATACGATTAAACAACATCGAAGCAGTAGAATGAGCAGGCTTGAAATTAAATTCATGGTAAAAATGAATTAGAGGATTAAAAATGGTTGGGTGATAAAGAAGACTAGATTAATACGGCATAAGAGCAGAAATTGGAATAAGTTTAGTATTCGGATTCATAAAATTATATAGTTTTGCCATAATATGATATTTACGAATTTTTCCCCTTTGATGTTTAATAGTTTAGCTGATGACTGATTTGGATTTAGCATCAAATTTCGGGGAAATGGGGCTTTTTCCATGTGCGGTTCAAAAGTTGTCACATTATTTGAAATATGCATTCCTCAAGATTGGTTATAGTATCAGCTATCAGTTATCAGCTTAGCTGATAACTGATAAGGATTCAGCAACAAATCCTAAAGGGGGGTTGGGTGGTTCAATAGGAATTTTCACTTCCGGTTTCGTTTCCTTAACCAAGTCAATTTTTTTTTCCTGAAACATTTGTTCCTCAAGATTGTTTATAAATAAAGCTTAGCTAATGACTGATATGGATTTAGCATTAAATTCTGGAAGGGTTAAAGGACATCACTATAGATTTTCACTTCCAGTTCAGGAGATGTTAATTCCGATTCAAACATTTATATTTTAATTGAAACATCCTTTTCTCGGGTTTTGCTGTAAATATAGCTTAGATGATAACTGATATGGATTCAGCAATGCATTGCGAATGCAAATGAGGGGTTGGGGAGGGGCAATAAAGATTTCTACTTTGGGTTCTTTTGCTATGTGGTTCAAAAAATTTCTTGAAACATCTATTTTCAAGATTGTCTATCTATATATCAGGATTTCTTACAGATCTTTGATGATGACTGATAGGAATTCAGAATTAAATTCCGGAGGAGAAAGTAGGGTTCATTAAAGATTTCCACTTTCGTTTTTTGCCACTTCCGGTTCAAAAATTTCTTTGAAACATCTGTTTCCCAGGAATGAATATGGATATAGCTTATAGGATAATTAGTATAGATTAATCATCAAATTATAGAGGGGATCGGAGAGTTCACTAAGAATTTACAGTTTTGGCTCTGGAGATCTCACTTCCAGACTTCCTGAAAATCCGCAAAGAGGTACGAAATAAGTGTTTGCTACCACATGAAGCCTTCTTCTAAATGTCTTTATACTTTCTCATATTGAGAAAGTATTGTTTTCACGAAAATATTCGATTTCGAGATTTTGATGCCAATATATGTTTTAAGATCTCCTGAACACGTTTTGACTATTTTTGGAGTGATGTCCGTCTATCAGTCAGTCTGTCTTATATCTGTGGTCGATTTATTGGGTACATGATAGTTCCAACAAATATTATTGGATTTTCACAAAACTTTATATCCCGCTTTGTTATAAAAAACATCTAGAATTAGATAGAATTTTTTTTTTAATTCGAGCAAAAATCTATTCAAAATTTTATATTTATTTAACATAGCAGCATAGGGCAAAATTTGACATAATTATGCATGAAAGAGAATATTTATGACTTAATGATTGAGACTTAATAGTCTCAACTTTCATTACTGTCAAAAATAGCCGCGATACAATTTTTGTGTTCGTGACGTCATTGGGCGTAACTCAGGGGAGGGGAGGAAGTTATCTCCCCCGGGGGGGTACACTGTCAAGTATGGTATTGTGAGACCAGAATTAGATATGTGAATCCAGGAATATGCGAGACAGTTTTACGTGCAATATTTATTAGGGCTGTAAAATTTAACAATGGCATCGGACTTAAGGGCGTCAGTTTTATGACACCCTGATCCGCGAGGTCGATTAGGCCATAAACATAGGAGGCCAAAGTGAAGCCACAAGAGTGGTTAAAAATGTTGACCAATATGGAAGATCTCTGGTCGCATGGCCTTGAGGTCGACCAATGAAAGCCGAAGAGGCGTGTCAGACCTCAGGCAGAAATGGCGGTAACCGAAAGGTTTTAGAGATGATATACACGATATTCTAGAGCAATAAGAGCGATTTCATAGAGAGTATTCCGCAGAAATGTCCTGTCATAACTTCAACGCCCGATTCCTTATAGATGTGAACGAAATGACCTGATATACAGAACTGATATGCAGATACGCACATAATATGCAGATACGCCTGATATGCAGATGCCAGATCGACTTCAGTACTCATAGGAGTACCACACCTTGAGTTGGTACCAGTACGATATACTCTGATGTAAGAGTTGTGATCAATGACCATGGACGCAATTGGAGGTATGTGCTTACCAGATATTGTAGCAGGTCTTAGACCATTTGATAATAGAATTTACCTGGTCTCATATTTTCAAGCTCCTCAGCGAGTAATATGATTATTATTGTAATCAATTTAACAGTTAACCAAATGTTCTTAATAAATTATTTCATTTTAACGTTAAAATGGTGCAGTTAATTATAGCATTATGTTAATAAATATTCTATTACAGGAATTCGCACTAGAGATAATATGGTGGGTTTAAGCGGTACACAACGTAATGTGTTTTAAGTGTTTCACCATTTGCGATATTACTGCCATGTTTAAGAAGTTAATTTAATATTATGCTTTACATAATCGTTTTGTGTACCACAGGTATCAATCGTAAAATTTTGCTAAGCCCTTTAAAGAGAAGGGTAATACACTATAATAGTAATAATTTGAATCAGCAATACCGATTTTTTAATATTTTGCATCTAAAATTTGAAAAAATAAATAATAAAGCTCACAATCTACTTAAAAATGGATTACGGTTGAGAAAGTCGAGAAAGGATCGAGATAGTCGAGTTGAACTACATTACAGTAAATTTAATATATGTCATAGTCAGTCTTTAACTGTATTTGCGTATTTTCTCATTGCTATCTTGTAAATAGTGATATAATTTCCAAAAGAGATAGTGGCTTATTCATTCAGCCGCACTTCAAACTTCCGAGAAAGCTAGCTGATCATACATAATTCCGATGAGACATGGCGAACCCAGTTTCATTTGTTTTAATCGTTGCAAATATGATTGTATGTATTAATGTGGTATTGAAAGCCATGGTAATCTGTGAGATTTGTATGTACATGTTGTATATATAGTTTTGTATGTATGTTTGCATAAGTAATTTTGTATATATATATTTTGTATATATAAATGTATATATCATTGGAAATTATTCGTGGCATTTTGTATATGTAATAAATAATTTTAGAAATATTTATATATATATATATCTTTGCTCCCATTTGAAACAGTTATGCACATAAGTGTTTATGAATGTGAAATGTTTGTAAAATAGTATCTGTATCTAGTATAGACAAACATATTGTATATAATTGTGTATAATTTTCATCTTGGCATTAAGTCTTATTTTCTGGTTTTGTCAGATATCCTTCCACCATAGGATGCAATTACTGTAAATCTTCGGGACAGTGCTTATAGGTGGTAAATCTGTTAATCTGGACACAGGTACCAGGATTGTATGGAAAATTAAAAATATTACTTCAAAAGCATATCACAAGAGTGCTTAATTCAGTCTATTTGGATCTCGATGGAAGTTTGGTTTTGACCAAGTCGGTTATCCTGTGGTCAATCTCCTGAAAATAGATTCGAAACAATCGTTCCAATCCTTTTATGAGCATCCTTCATCAAAACTCAAGAGCGATTACCGATATTTAGTCAAATAGATAAAGTTAGGGAACCAGACGGTAAGTGCAACTCTATTTGGAGTGTATCAAGCAGGTTTAATACAATAGAGTCCATGCCGGATGTTGTCACTTTTGTTGTCTTGTGTAAGCTTCGCTAGTTTTAAAGAAATCAGAAGAGGTAAGTTCACTTCCGTATTTTTAATTACCCTAAATATATAGTAGGACTACGTGATTGCTCTGTTATAAAATTGCTTTGCTAGTAATTTAATAAACAGTTGATTAAAAGTGTTAACTGGTTTCAGAAGCAAATGGCAGTCTCTTTTGTGATAAAAATGCACAACAAACTCAACACCATTGAAAAGACATCTGTGTAACATATCAAACTGTAAATAACTTTCAAATACTTCCTTGAAGAAAGTAGGCATAGTTTATGCAAGCAACTATAATTGCTTTGCAGACGTTTCTATTCCTTTTCCTCGAGTCAAAAATAATGTGCGCTCTGAATAGCCGCAAAGAACAAACTGCGAATTGGTAAGGAAAGAAAAACAGAGCAAGGCGCTTTTGAAACGAAAGTTCGAATTTCTCTCTTTCTGTCAAAGAAGAAGTGAACCCATATCTGCTCCTGAATTCAATGTTGAATTTTTATCAGTCATCATCTAAACTCTATTTATAGTATATCTTGAGAAATGGATGTTTCTTTTTATTGGTAAAAATAATTGTATTGCAAATGTTTTGCTGCCAATAGCTATGCAATAGAAAATCATCAAACGTGTATTGCTACTGAGTATTACACAGAAATTAAAAAGCTTGATGAAAATATGTTTTAATGTAAGTTAATAAGAATTTCTTCTCAGTAATCTTTAATGTTTCAGAAAATACATATATTCATCCACCACTTCGGTGTGTTGGGGAGTCACACGAAGACCCTGCACAACGTGAAGCCAGACCTACTCGTCTTCCACTATCTGCAGTATCAAATCGAAAAGGTGAGCACTGTAATTAGTTGTTAGATACAAATTTGTTATGAAAGTAATAAAGAAATTTGATGCTTTCTAGTTGCATAATCAGCAGAATGCCGAACACTAGGGTATTTGAAGACAAAGGTTTTACTTGAAGAGTTTGATTTATCTTCATGTATGAAAACGTGCACAAATATCAAAAAATCTGATGTGGGCAGCACATGACTTTCCTTATATAATGCAATGAATTTACTACTTTTACAATGAAAAAAAAATAGGTTATTCTTATAGTAGATACTTATATTATTTCCAAGATATGAGGCGTCATTTTTATCCATTTGGCGAGATTTTCATTAATTTGGCAACATTTAAAAAAGTCGCCAAGTTGGCGACATTCCGCCAAATTCGTCGCCAAAATAACTAAGCGTTATGGACGGAGAAATAAGTTATTCTTATAGCAGATAAATTGTTACAGGTGTTCAAATACAAAAGTATTCCACAAAGTATATTTTCTCATGAATGAAACTAGCTAGATCTACGAGAATGATGTCACCATATTTATCGCATGATATTACATATGAAAAGTGAACATGTATCTGAACAATTAATATATTTTTTTTAATTTATAAGATATTTTGATAAATTTATTTGAAATATGTGCAATATCTCGAGAACGGTTCGTGCTAGCGTTCTAAAGTGTTTGTTAATCGTTTTCCAAGGGAAAATTACATTAAAACTGTCTATTTGAGTAACGTTATTAAAGGTTTTATTTTTTTGATGATTTTTTCAAAATTTCACTCGAAAATTTAGGGGGATTTTGAACATTCGATTGCGTTTAAAAATAATAGGCTTCCAGTATTTACGGATTGTAATTTTTGTACCAAATGTCGTTCAAATTGGTTCATCCGTTCGTCAGTTATCGTCTTCACATACTCACTGACACACACACGCACACATACACTTACACACATAATTTCACACACACACACATACTTTCACACTCACACACACACATACTTTCACCCCCCCCCTACACACACACAGACATCACCTCAAAAACGTCTGATTCGTCTTCAGGGATGCTTGAAACGTGCTCTCTCATCGAAAACTCGAATCCGAATTTTCGACCCCGTCACAATATTTTCCTTATACATTATATATATATATATAAGGAAAGTAAAAATTAAATTTCTTGATTTCGGCTCCGTTGGGTTACTTTTAAAATTCAATAAAAATATGTTTTGTAAATAATAAAGTTATAAATCCAATCCGATGAAGCCGAAATGGTTTTGCGTGAATAACATTTTGTAAAATAAAACTCAACTTTTTTTAATACGGAAAAAATGTACTTAATCCAAAATCTGATTATGTACACTTATGGGGCTTTCAAAGAGCTATAAATTCTTGCTTATTGGTAAAAGTTAGTTGAGATATAAGTATTACAATTTTGTAAAACGCAAAATTTTCAATCTTCTTCAACTCGAGACGACGATTACTCGAAAACTATAAGAACTTTCTTTAATAATAGATATAGATTTTAATACTAAATTTTCTAGTACATATTTTTGGCGTTTTCTATGTATATCTGTCTTTTAGAGTTTATTAAATATTCCGATTGGAAGTTACAGAAATGAAAAAAATACATTCGCTCGGAGAGCTAGATACTTTTTAAGATTTTTGTAAAAAAAGTTAAAAATTTTAAAATATTAAAATTACTTTTATATATTCATAATCTGGACCCCATTTCCAACAAAACAAGAAACATTATTTACATTTTTATCTATTAGGTTCGGGTATGTAATTATCCAAATTGATAACATTTTTTGTAGTGGTTCGTTTTTCCACCACACTGTAAAACATTTTGCATTGTAAAACATATATATATATATATATATATATATATATATATATATATATATATATAAAATTGTAAATCCAATGTTAGAATGTAAGTAGTAACTCATAATACATTATTCCAAAATTTTTCTACAAAATACAAAGAAATAAAAGAAATTCAAACATAAAGAGGAAATTATAAAGAGCAATGCAGGTCATAAAGACAAAGACAATCAACAAATTTCAAAGGTGAGGAATGAAAATAAGAAAACAAAAAAATCAAGCAAAAAAGCTTGCATGTGGAAGAGCTTTAGGCTTAAGATAAGTTCATTTCGAAAAAATACTTGTCAAGTCCATATATCCCTTCGAAATGAACACAAAAATGCTTGTTTCTGAAACGCAAGATAGAATTTATCTATAAACTTGTGTTATATGGACGACAAGCATATAGATTGGAAAAATAAAGGAAACATAAATACCTTAAAATACACTTCATTAGTACAACCATGACGAGCAAAATATATGACTAAACCAATGTTGCCATATGCAGAAATGAAAAGATGTGATTTGCTGTTGCCAAAGAGAGTAATAAAAACCGTACTGCGTAAAAGTAATAAAATGAGATATTCTACAGTTAAAGCTGCAAGATAAAAAGATGAAAATATAATAAAATCTAGAGAATGTAGATGTACAGCTAAAATAAGATACTAAGGAGAGATTATGAGAATTTTAGGCTAATCGAAACTTATTAACTATCCCATTTACTAAATATGCTGGATATTTATAAAATTTACTGGTAATTTTGAGGTTATTAATGTGCAAAGCATGACATTTTTTATCTAATAATCTATAAATTCTAAAAAGTTGATTAAGTATAATATTTCTAAACAATAAGTAAGTATAATATATATATATATATATATATATATATATATATATATATATATATATATATATATATATAGTGTGATTAAAAAAAGATGGGCCAAACTTTACAAGGTGGTAGTATACACCAAACCAAACATTTTTTGTCATAGTTTATCGGGTCGGAAATAAAATGTAAAAACGCCAATGAGCGCTTAATAGTGAAACCAATGAGGTAAGACGAAAACACAAGAATGACTTAGAAGTTATAAAATGGCATTTAATAAACAATGATTACAGTAATGGCTCAAATGAGCGACCGCCAACCTGAATGCACGTCTCACAGCGACGATGGAGGGATTGGCGAACTCTTTCGAACATACCAGGCATGTCACGGACTTCGGCAGCAGCGGCCGAAATTCTAGCGACAAGTTCCTCTTCAGATTCAAGGGAAGTGTCATAGACGAGGCTCTTGAGACGAGGCTCTTGAGATATCCCCACAAAAAGAAGCCAAGCTATGGGACCACCTTGCCCAATCCATCGGCCAGAAAAAGTGACTTCCAGATAGTTCCTTACCTCTCGCCCAAAATGGGCTGGTGCTCCATCGTGCTGGAACCACATACGCCGCCGAATGTCGTTGGAACGTTCACCACAATTCCGGCAAGACCTCCTGCAGGAAAATACGGTAAATTCTTCCACCAAGTCGTTCCGGCGTAAGATACGAGCATATTAGGCGGTTGTCGATGAGTATTGCCCACACATTGACGGATAATCGTTACAGATGCGCATGTGGATATGTTGCATGTGGGTTTACACTTATCTATACATGTTCATTGTGGATGTTAAATGTGCCATCAAGTGCGAAGGAGGCTTTATCCGTGAAAAGCACAATCGCAGGAAAATCTGGCTGCACTCTGTCACAGGAAAATCTGGCCGCACTCTGTTACAGGAAATAGCGGGCGAACTTCCCGCGACGAGGATAATCCGCTGCAATCATTGCTTGGATTCGCTGGAGACGGTATGGGTGCTACTGTTCCCCATGCAGAACCCGCCATACCGTGGATTGTGGCACACTAAGCGTATGCCCCATTGCTCTTGTGCTTGTGCCTGGTCGAACTGCTACTGTGTCCAGAATCGATTGCTCCACACTTGACGTTCTAGCACTCCTTGTACGACCTGCATCAGAACTGGTAGCCAGAAAAGATCCCGATTCACAGAGCTGCCGTTGCAAGCGTTCGAATGTTTTACGATTGGGCAACAGCCTATGGGGGAAAAATTCCCCGTACAATTGTAGTGTATCTCTGCAATTCCCATTTGCAGTTCCATAAATGAAATGCATATCGGCTTTTTTCGCTATTTATAAAGTCCTCCATCGTCTCAAAAGTTGGAGCTGCAAATAACGGCTGAAAACTGATAAGGCCGTACATTCGGTGTTGCGAAAATTTGCATAAGAGTTCTTCTTTCCCAGATGAAATTTGCATACGTGGCTTTCTTCTTCATCCAGAAAATAACAGCTAGAATGAAGCTTTTAAGTTTGCGGATCGGCCTCGAGAAGCTGTAACTCGAAAAACCTAACTTTCTAACAAGCTTATCGAATAAAAGTATAAATCTGCAAATCTACAATCAAATGGAAAAAAATATAAAAAAAAATTCGAATCATCAAGTTAAAGAAATCATCAAAAAGCAATGGTATGGAAATGATAAAAGAAAAACAAATGAAATCCAAACATTAATGCTATACACGCGGACAAGGGCTAAGCCTAAATCATGGATTTGTTCACTTCTCTAAAACTCTTCCTCAAGTCCAAGTATTTTGTTGAAGCAAACACAAAAATGTATGTTTCTGAAGAAATAGATAGATTATATCTATAAACTATTTCTACTTGGACAACTTACAGAAAGAAGAAAAAATAAAAGGAAACAAGAATACCTGGAATATTACACAACAAATGCACAAACCCGGGAATCCAGAATGAAAAGACCAGTGTTGCCATTCTCAAAGAAAAAAGTATGATCTACTGTTGCCGTTCGTAAGAAATAAATAACAGTAATGCGAAAAGGCAAGAATAAATGATAATATACAAACAGAGCAACAATAAGGAGGGGCTAATAATAGAAAGGCTAATGTTTAAGTGGATGTAAAAATAAAATATTATTAAAACAAGAGTGTAATTAAATATATTTTGCATTGTCATTCCTATTTACTCATTTTTTACATTTTCATTTTTGCAAAGTATCTTTATTTTTTTAGTATGCTACGGTAATTAAAAATTTATATATATATATATATATATATATATATATATATATGCCATTCGTAAGAAATAAATAACAGTAATGCGAAAATTATATATATATATATATTATCATAACTATTAGGAACCTTACTCCCCATAACGGACAGCTGATTCACCCAAACTTTCAGTAACATGCTAGCAAATGCTAAACAGTGCAGAGAAACCTCCATCCGTAGATGTT
This sequence comes from Amaurobius ferox, assembly GCA_951213105.1. Taxonomy (NCBI): domain Eukaryota; kingdom Metazoa; phylum Arthropoda; class Arachnida; order Araneae; family Amaurobiidae; genus Amaurobius; species Amaurobius ferox. The sequence continues at coordinate 64,226,872 of OX578150.1, read as the reverse complement.
ATTCACATCAAAATTTACTTAGGTCAATTTCATAGTACCAACACGTTTTGTTCAATATCAGCTTGTTTTCCTAAGGTTGATATTCTTAACGCTGATTGTATACGTTTAGGATTATCGGCCTTGTAGAAAAGAGTGCCATGGTAACTGCGATAACTGCCTATATGAATTCGATAGTTGTTTTAAACGGTTCTATCACCTATTTGAATAGATAATTATGTTATCAAAGCAGCTCTCGTTTCAGTTATTAAGAAGAAATAGGGCAAACTCTTTTCTACGATTTCATTTTGAAATTTGCTTCAATGAATTCGGCTTTTCTTTTGCTGGTTACTTAGATGGTTGGTGACTTAGCGTGGTGAGGTGAAATTTACATAAATACATTACTACTACTTACCCATAGCGTCCCCCAGTTGAACCTGTGATAGTATAGATGGATGTGAAAGGATCAAACAACACTTGCGTTTCACTAAAATAACCAGTCAATTTTGTGGCCACTGATACATTTATTTAACACATAAAATATTCAACATTGATAATAATAATAATATAATAACACAGTTACACTACACTCAATTTTACCAAGCTTGATCTCGGGGTGTACGGGCAAATTAATATATTTGCTATTATATTTCTCATTCATTTTAAATGCAAGTGGTGCAGTTTATTATGATATTCGAATTATATTATTGGAATTTGAAAAGCTGGGCTTGTGATAAAGCTCTGTCTCTAAAAGTGTCATTCAAAGCTTCCGGTAAATGGCTCCTGAATTTTAAAAAGAAATATAGAATCGTTAGCAGGAAAATTACTAAAATTGTCTCTCAAAAGCAGATTTAGAAAGAGGATCATATTGCAAATGCTTCACAAGCATTTTTAAATGATGAACGTATTTTTTTTTTAAGATTCGCAGTTGAACGATAACCAGATGTTTAATACTGATCAATCGGGATTTAATAAAGAAATTCATTCGGACAGAACGCTTGATTTGTTGGGATCAAAACAGATTGAAAGTGCTGCAGAATCTATCCATGCTACAACCCATTCATATACTATAATGCCAACAATAAACAAAGATGGAATGCTGCTATCGCCTTTATTTATCGTGTATTCTATACCTAAAGGACAATTCGGAACCCAAGTGAGGCAAAAAATGTTTCAAGCTGACAATATTTATACCGTTGCTTCGAAATCGGGGAAATTGGGATGAACAGAACTGCGCGAATATTTATCGGAAGTGTATTTTAAAAACACACCAGATAAAACCGTACTTTTAGTGGATTCTTGGTCAATCTTCAAAAACAACGATTTGATTGATAGTGTTACACCACCGGGTAAAATCTTTCACGTGTTTGTCATGTCACCTAAAACCACGCATCTAATACAACCGCTTGATAGGCACGGTTTTCGGATCTGGAAAAATTTCGTTTAAAAATTTTCAGATTTAGTTATAGCTGCACAAATACAGATCAGTTTATTTCATCGAGACAATATCTTTAAAGTACATTCCATTGCACACAACCAGTTCTCTTCACCACGCTACGTTAACATGTGGAAATATTCAGGGCATGCATGATCATACATAGAAAACCATCCTGGGTATTTCGAAAATCCTGTTTAGTTCATATTTACTGTACACAATGTACTTGATTGCGGGAAACAAAACTGTGCATCCAAAATATTCGCTCGGTGTAGCTGGTGTAAAATATGTTTCTGTTTTATGCATTTCTTCAATGAGCCTCATATTTGTAACACTTTCAATTTATAAAGAAATGAACCCTTTCATTCGACCTCAATCATTTGTCATCAATTATATCTCTTATAAACTATATACCATAGTACTGATACATGTAATCTGCATTTTCTGTTTTTTAAGTGGTATTTTTTTAAGAAACTATTTTTCAAGTGGTAGCTTTTAAGAAGCTATTTTTCAAGTATTAACGCCTCTAAATACAATATAAAATTCGTTTTGATAGTATAGACACATTACACGTGTTCTTCAATTTACAAGAATGCAAAGTCGCTTGATGATAACTGTAAGGTTCTGACAACCCAGACTCAGTTTTCAACATTATTCTACTCCTCTCCTAATGCAATTCATCAGCTAATTTTCAGAATATGGAATTTCTATAACTTCTTCTAACACCTGTCAAATTTTCGTCGAATTCTATGAGTTTAGCTTGGAAACGTTTCCCTGTAAGAAGTAAAATTCTGTAGGTTATAAATTTCTCAAATTTTATCCCTTTTCTGTGTCTATTGTACAAAATGTTTTATTCGGACGGTTTGGTGAATAACTTTGTTCATTTTCCAGATAAGCCGATTCAAACACCTGCCTTCATGGATTCCCTGCCCTGTTTGAACAGTCTCTCTCTCGATTTCCTCAACTTCCTTGAAGACTGTGCTCGACCAGACATTGAGCTTAAATGCAATGGCACGATAATACCTGCGCACAGAACCGTCCTTTCAGCCCGCTCACCAGTGTTCTCAGCAATGCTCAGTGCTGACATGGTCGAGAACCTGACGGGCAGCATCGAAGTTCCTGACGTCAGTCCTCCCATCCTTCAACAGCTGCTTAAGTACATTTACTCAGCAAATGTGCCGGATATAACCGAGGCAACAGCCCCATTCCTCTACGAAGCTGCCGACAAGTATGCAATTGAATCTCTGAAGAAGCGGTGCGCACATTTTATAGTGGAACATATGACAAAAGAAAATGCTTGCAGCAACCTTGTACTCTTTGACACACACAGCGAAGGTGATTTCAAAGATATTGTCATGTCGTTTATTATAGATAACGAGGAGATAATCAAAGATACCTCGTGGCAGATTTTTGGCAAAAATTATCCAGCGTTGACGATAGAGGTTTTAAATCGGGCATTTTTGAAAAAATGCTCAACTTAATGCTAAGTGTTTGCAGGAGTTCTAAATATGTCTATTCGTTTTGATCGGAGTTCATGTCTATAAATTTCTAAAGCGTGCATATAGGCGTCACCTTATGCTTTCCACTAGCAAGTCAGTCGTTAGTGAAAATGATGGAAATGGATGTACTGGCAACCCTCCTATAACTCGATTAATTCGTACCGCCTTATATGTAAACCCCAGACCATGTTTGTTGTATGGTAAAAGCGTTATAAGAAACTCAGAATTAGTATAAAACAGAACAATTCGTACCGCGTTATGTGGAACTCAGAACATATAAATCAGGCTGATTCGTTCTACGTTATATAAAACTGCATTATTAGATCACCATGTTATGATGAATATTATTATGAAATATAAATTTATAGATACAAAATGCAATAAATACATATTTACATATTTCGAATTATTTTTATTAAGACTTCGTATAAGAGAACTAAAACAAGAAATATTAATCATGCATAAAGCATTGATTATGAAACACTTTCCAATTTCAATGTAATTTTATCTAAACATCTCTAAAATGTGATACATTCCTCGGTAATATTTTTAAAATTATCACAATACTACATTAAATTATTATATTTGAAAACTTAAAACTTCATCGAAAAAAATGAACTTCATTCAAAAGACGGCATTGAAATATAAATTGCCTGGATTAAGCATTTCTACAATGCGATACATTCCTCGGTAATATTTTTTAAATTATCAAAATACTACAATGACTTATTATATTTGAAAACTTCATCGAAAACAAATGAAATTTATTCAAATTACGTCATCGAAATATAATACGCCTAACTCTCTCTATAAAAGCAGCTTTTCATTCGTAATTTTTTCCATTCATTTCCTTCATTACAATACTATAAGAATTTATTTTATTTAAAAACTTAAGACCATGGAGGTACAAGTAATTATACTCAATGCTTAAAACTTCATCGAACAAATCGTCTTTCTCTGGGTAAAATCAGTGATTTTATTCATATCAGCTATATTGCAGACTCCATGAGCTAAATAATTTTGCGTTAAAGAAATGCAGCAATTCTTATACAATTCATTCTACATATTTTGCTGTTTACATTCCCCATAAATGAAAATTAGACTTCGTTGTAGAAATAATCAAAGTTGGATGATCATTTAAACTCAAATATATTGTAATTGCGTTATTGCAGTATGCAGATGCACATAGTTTAAGAAAAAATAAAGCAGTTTTAGGACGACTACAGCACTAAATATGAATTAAAAAGAACTTTAAATATCACGATTTTGACACAAGATGGATGCCATATTTTATGTTGAAGTGGGTCACGTGATCGCTTCATATAAAATGTGTAATTATTATTTTAATTTTCATTTAAAAAACTACTGAATATATTTTACTGAAATTTTTTTTATATATTTTACGGGATAATTTGAATAGTTCCTAAAACTTTCGAAGCAATTTGTGAATTTTAAATCCGCTTAAAAATGTTGGAAAAATTAGGTCCCATAGGGTTCAATGTATTTCATTTTTCAACCCGGGTGCAATCCAAAACTAATTGGGTGATATTATTCATTTATATTCACATAAGTCCCACTGATAGTCTGAATAACATGCTAAAATTTCATTTTGATTAAGTCATTTTTACGGCAGTTATCGTGCTAACGGATAGACAGACAGACAAACAGAATGAACAAAGTCATAAACACTTTTCAACTATGTTGTAAAATGTTAAAAACAATGTGAAATATAAACTTATTAACTTTTTTCAACAAACATTCTATCAACATTTATCATCGCTATCAAATATTAGTGACCTAATTCTTTTTAACACTTTACAACAAAGTTGAAAAGTGTTTATGACTTTGTTCATTCTGTCTTTCTGTCTGTCATTTTTATTTTGCGAGAACAGTAATTAAGTGGTATATAAATAAAGAGTTGCTCTTGGAATTTTGTTAAACGATTTATTCCATGGCATGTACATTTTTATAAGTTCCCATAATAATTCTCTGATTTTTAACACTTTACAACAAAGTTTAAAAGTTTTTATGACTTTGTTCATTCCTTCTGTCTGTCTGTCTGTCTGTTCGTTAGCACGATAAACTGCCGTAAAAATGACTTAATCAAAATGAAATTTTAGTATGTTGTTCAGACGGTCTGTAGAACCTATGGGAATATAAATGAATAATATCACCCAATTAGTTTTGGGTTGAACCCGGGTCGAAAAAATGAAATACATTGAGCCCTATGGGACATAATTTTTGAAACATTTTTCAAGCGGATTTAAAATTTACAAATTGTTCGAAAATTTTAGGTAATATTCAAATTGTTCCATAAAATATATAAAAAAAATTCAGCGAAATATATTCAGTAGTTTTTTAAATAAAAATTAATATAATAATTACACCTCTTATATGAAACGATCACGTAACCATGATATGAAACGATCACATGACCCACTTCAAAATGATATATGGCATCCGTCTTGTTTCAAAATCATGATTTTTTTAAGTTCTTTTTAATTCATATTGAGTGTTGTATCCGTCCTAAACCTACTTTATTTTTGCTTAAATTCTGTACATCTACATACTGAAACAACGCAATGACTATATATTTGAGTTTAAATGCTCATCTAAATTTGATTATTTCTACAACTAAGCCTATTTTTCACCTATGTAAAATGTAAACAGCAAAATATATAGAATGAGTTGTATTAGAATTCCTGTATTTTTTTAACACAAAATAATTTAGTCCATGGAGTCTGCATGGCTGATATGAATGAAATATTAATTGATTTCATAAAGAGAAGGACGATTTTTTTCGATGAAGTTTCAAGCATAGAGTTTAATTATTTGTAGCTGCATGGTCTTAAACAAAATGTTTAAATAAAATAAATTATTATAGTATTGTGATGAATGAAATGAATGGGAGAAAGTTATGAATGAAATCCTGTTTTTATAGAGAGATCCAGGCGTGTTATTTTTTCTATGACGTCATTTGAATGAATTTCAGTTGTTTTCGATGAAGTTTTCAAATACAATAAATTATCGTAGTATTATGATAATTCTAAAAGTATTACCGAGGAATGTATAACATTTTAGAGATGTTTAAACCAGGGAATTTCAATTTCAATGCCGTCATTTGAATGAAGTTCATTTTTTTCGATGAAGGTTTAAGTTTTCAAATATAATAAATTAATGCAGTATTGTGATAAGTTTCAAAATATTTCCGAGGAATGTATTGCATTTTAGACTTGTTTAAATAAAATTGCATTGAAGTTGGAAAGTGTTTCATAATCAATGCTTTAAGCATGATTGATCTTTTTTGTTTTTTTAATGTCCTCGTTATTTTGCATATCTTCATTTTCGTTTTCAAATGTAATTTTATATTGTAACTCTACCAAAATATCCTTATAAGGAGCTAAGCAATTTTATAATTCTCTTTTAAACTTTGCACTTCACACTGTTGAAAGATAATTTGCAATAAAGTAATTTTCTAATTGTTTACCCAAATCTATTGTTTACCCAAATCCTATTTCACATCATTCACATTGAAATTCGCAACCTGTTCTTCATATTTTCGTCTACCAATGCATTTGAGGTGAATGTACTATTTTTTTTTACAGGGGATTTCCCTGGAAACTGAAATTAGAATATTGTGATGGAAGTGGATGAAAAAGAGAGGGAATCCCCATTAATTTCAACTGTAAAAGTGTAATGGAAATATGCGTGATATAGGGAGATTGCTTAAGCTAATTCAGTTGTATAATAGATAAACCGCGTAATAAGACTACCGCGTTTTATGAGTACGGCATCATAAGAGGACAGTCGAAATTTTTGCTCAGCGTTATATGGAGGCCGCATTATGAGAGTACCTCGTTATAGGGGGGCTGACTATATTCGTTACTGTTCCAGCACAAGATGATTATATTTTACATGATGTTAATATTATATTTAATCTACATATAAAAAAAAGGCTTTATTACTGCCGTTATGACAAAGCCACCATTTTCTCTGAGAAACTGAAAAAATTGAACAAAATTGCCAAGAACTGTTAAAAAAATGAAATGAAAAAAACAAGAAAGTTCAATCGTGCTTAAAGCATTGATTATGAAACACTTTCCAGCATCAATGCAATTTTATTTAAACATGTCTAAAATGCAATACATTCCTCGGTAATATTTTAAAACTTATCACCATACTACATTAATGTATTATATTTGAAAACTTAAACCTTCATCGAAAAAAATGAACTTCATTCAAATAACGGCATTGAAATATAAATTGCCTGGTTTAAACATTTCTAAAATGTGATACATTCCTCTGTAATAATTTTAGAATTATCATAATACCACGATAATTTATTATATTTGTAAACTTCATCGAAAACAACTGAAATTCATTCAAATGACGTCATAGAAAAAATAACTCGCCTGGCTCTCTCTATAAAAGCAGCATTTCATCCATAAATAATTTCCAATTCATGTCATTCGTCACAATACTATAATAATTTATTTTATTGAAAAATTAAGACCATGGAGCTACAAGTAATTAAACTCTATGCGTAAAACTTCATCGAAAAAAATCGTCCTTCTCTTTGTAAAATCAATGAATATTTCATTCATATCAGCTATGCAGACTCCATGAACTAAATGATTTTGTGTTAAAGAAATACAGCAATTCTAATACAACTCATTCTACATATTTTGCTGTTTACATTTTACATAGGTGAAAAATAGGCTTCGTTGTAGAAATAATCAAATTTGGATTAGCATTTAAATTTAAATATATTGTAATTGCGTTGTTTCAGTATGTATATGCACAGAATTTAAGCAAAAATAAAGTGTTTTTAGGACGGGTACTCAATATGAATTAAAAAGAACTTTAAAAAAATCACGATTTTGAGACAAGATGGATGCCATATATCATTTTGAAGTGGGTCACGTGATCTTTTCATACCATGGTCACGTGATTGCTTCATGTAAGTGGTGTTATTATTAGTTTAATTTTTATTTAAAAAACTACTGAATGTCTTTCGCTGCATTTTTTTATATATTTTATGGAACAATTTGAATATTACCTAAAATTTTCGAAGCAATTTGTGAATTTTAAATCCGCTTAAAAAATGTTTGAAAAATTAGGTCCCATAGGGCGCAATGTATTTCATTTTTTCAACCCGGATTCAATCCAAGACTAATTGGGTGATGTCATTCATTTATATTCCCATAGGTTCTACAGGTCGTCTGAACAACATACTAAAATTTCATTTTGATTAAGTAATTTTTACGGCAGTTGTCGTGCTAACGGACAGACAGACAGACAGACAAACAGAATGAACAAAGTCATAAACACTTTTAAACTTTGTTGTAAAGTGTTAAAAATCAGAGAATTGTTATGGGAACTTATAAAAATGTACATGCCATGGAATAAATCGTTTAACAAAATTCCAAGAGCAACTCTTTATTTATATACCACTTAATTACTGTTCTCGCAAAATAAAAATATAGTTTACGTGACAATGGCAGCAATTTTCGAACATTTTTTAAAGTCTGGATATTTCCAGAAAAGTTCATTCAAAAAATTAACTTTTTAGTATTTTGTTCATCCCTCATCGGTCTGTTTATGATTTTATGTAATCTGTTTGTTCTCTAAATCTTGAATTTAATTTTAGTTTTCTACAAAAGGCAGTCTGGTACATGAATTTAACAAGAAAGATGAATTTACCAATCATGCATAATGTATTGATTATGAAGCCCTTTCCAACTGAAATGCAATTCTATTTAAACATCTCCAAAATGCTACACATCCAGCGGTGATATTTTTTAATTTATCACAGTACTACATGTGAGACCAGAAATTGTTCTCACATGAGACACTTTTATTTGAGTATTTATGGTGGCCAGAACGCCGAACAAAGCGTGCAGACTGGCTGGCACCGAAGTTTATGAGGACTTGAACTTTTAGGTCAAAAGGACTATAAATTTAGGTGTGCCAGGCCACAGGGGCTGTAAAGTGATGCCATTGGGTTCAGAAGAACCAATGAGCGCCAAGGGGAAGAAGGGCGGAGCTACCCCCCCCCTCGCCGAAGGAACCACAGCTTGGATGAGAGGAAAGAAATCAGAGTTCGGAGACACACACCCCAGAGTTGTGGACGAAATACACGAGTTTCAAATATAGACAAAATGAGAGTGCAGTAGCATACGAAAGACAACGAGGAGCAGAAATGGAGATCAGACATGAAAAGAAATTAATCACGAATTTTGACTTAAAGTACGAGTAGTTGTTGAGTGTCCCATGAAGGTAGATCAAATGGCGAGTGCATTAGTAGTACGAGGAGGAGCCACACACCACAGAGTTATGGCAGTATAAGACTGACGCAAGCGAGATGATGAGCCCAAGATTAAACTTGAAGGTATGTGCTCATAATAACAGGTCCTAGACAACAACGGTAAAACTAATATTTCTGGTGGCATATCTCCCCTTGCTAAAATAATTAAATGAAAATTGATAATAATTGAAAATTGATATTTATGAAAATTGGTGTTATTGATAAATTGATGTTGTTAATAAATGTTATTGTTAAGTTAAAATAATCTAATCTTTTAATAATGATTAATGAATTCCTTTGCAGGGCTCACTCTTAAGTTAAAAATAATTGGAGGGTTTATTGCGGCACAATAACGAGCAATGTACGTTTCAATGTTAATTCCACTGTATGAGATTAACGGCCATGTCTTTAATGCTTAATAATAATATAATAATTAATGTTAAAAGTCAAACTTTAACTTTAAGTTACTTTCTTTTTGGTTGCCACATTTGATCCGCACCAAATGTGGCAACCAAAAAGAAAGTAACTTAAAGTTAAAGTTTAACTTTTAACATTAATTATTATATTATTATTAAGCATTAAAGACATGGCCGTTAATCTCATACAGTGGAATTAACATTAAAACGTACATTGCTCGTTATTGTGCCGCAATAAACCCTCCAATTATTTTTAACTTAAGTGTGAGTCCTGCAAAGGAATTCATTAATCATTATTAAAAGATTAGACTATTTAAACTTAACAATAACATTTATTAACAACATCAATTTATCAATAACACCAATTTTAAATATCAATTTTCAATTATTATCAATTTTCATTTAATAATTTTAGCAAGGGGAGATATGCCACCAGAAATAGTTTTACCGCTGTTGTCTAGGACCTGTTATTATGAGCACATACCTTCAAGTTTAGTCTTGGGCTCATCATCTCGCTTGCATCAGTCTTATACTGCCATAACTCTGTGGTGTGTGGCTCCCAAATCTGATTTCTTTCCTTTCATCCAAGCTGGGGTTCCTTCGGCGGGGGTAGCTCCGCCCTTCTTCCCCTTGGCGTTCATTGGTTCTTCTCAACCCAATGGCATCATTTCGCATATAGCAAGGCCCCTCTCAGCCACTGTGGCCTGGCACACCTAAATTTATAGTCCTTTTGACCTAAAAGTTCAAGTCCTCATAAACTTCGGTGCCAGCCAGTCTGCACGCTTTGTTCGGCGTTCTGGCCACCCTAAATACTCAAATAAAAGTGTCTCATGTGAGAACAATTTCTGGTCTCACACTACAATAATTTATTTTACTTGGAATCTTAAAACTTCATCGAAAAAAATGAACTTTATTCAAATGACGTCAACGAAATATAAATCGTCTGGCTCTCTATATAAAACCTATTGGAAAATTTAAAATTTGAAGATAGCAAAGCACGCACTGTCAGAGTCAATAAGTGTTGGCTGGGTTATGAAAGTACACAAGTCCAGTTTTAAAGAAAAACTTCGTTCACTTTATTTGGTGAAAAACACAACTCGGCATATTACACGTACCTGGTAATTTTCCATGCCGTAAAACATCAAAAATATACTATGTACAAAAGATTTTTAGTTGTAAATGACTAGACAGATATTCCTTGAAGCATTTGGTAGTAAGTTACTATACTACCTCTATCACTTGCGTGTATTTCAGCCACCATCACTTGGCAAAGGGAAACCAAAGGATAAAACATCAGGAAAATATTTAAAGCGGCTTCCGAACGTTTGTAAGTAAATTTAACGTTCAATACATGCTGGTCCAAACTGACCACATCTGCATCCGTTTCGACTATTCACCGTCGTCAAACGATATTCCGCAGTGCTTCTGTCAAAAAAAATTTCTGTCTGCCTGCATCAGACCATCAGTGTCTATCTCGTCTGACTTCTTCAGACGTCTGATCTCGATCGACCTCTTTCGACCTTCTCATTTGCTTCAAGAAACCTCTGCCCTATATATCCGAGAATGGACAGTTCCGGAAACGCCCCCGGATATGCAAATCAGATGCGTACGCATTGAGAACTGATTTGCATGAAACCTCATGTTGAAAAACGTCACGGTTCACGCCGGTGAACGGGAAGAGTCGTTCATATTAAATTTGCATAAACGCCCGTTCACGGGAACGTGAATCGCGATGTATTGATTATTTCCAACACCTAAATTTATAGTCCTTTTGACCTAAAAGTTCAAGTCCTCATAAACTTCGGTGCCAGCCAGTCTGCACGCTTTGTTCGGCGTTCTGGCCACCATAAATACTCAAATAAAAGTGTCTCATGTGAGAACAATTTCTGGTCTCACACTACAATAATTTATTTTACTTGGAATCTTAAAACTTCATCGAAAAAAATGAACTTTATTCAAATGACGTCAACGAAATATAAATCGTCTGGCTCTCTATATAAAACCTATTGGAAAATTTAAAATTTGAAGATAGCAAAGCACGCACTGTCAGAGTCAATAAGTGTTGGCTGGGTTATGAAAGTACACAAGTCCAGTTTTAAAGAAAAACTTCGTTCACTTTATTTGGTGAAAAACACAACTCGGCATATTACACGTACCTGGTAATTTTCCATGCCGTAAAACATCAAAAATATACTATGTACAAAAGATTTTTAGTTGTAAATGACTAGACAGAGATTCCTTGAAGCATTTGGTAGTAAGTTACTATACTACCTCTATCACTTGCGTGTATTTCAGCCACCATCACTTGGCAAAGGGAAACCAAAGGATAAAACATCAGGAAAATATTTAAAGCGGCTTCCGAACGTTTGTAAGTAAATTTAACGTTCAATACATGCTGGTCCAAACTGACCACATCTGCATCCGTTTCGACTATTCACCGTCGTCAAACGATATTCCGCAGTGCTTCTGTCAAAAAAAATTTCTGTCTGCCTGCATCAGACCATCAGTGTCTATCTCGTCTGACTTCTTCAGACGTCTGATCTCGATCGACCTCTTTCGACCTTCTCATTTGCTTCAAGAAACCTCTGCCCTATATATCCGAGAATGGACAGTTCCGGAAACGCCCCCGGATATGCAAATCAGATGCGTACGCATTGAGAACTGATTTGCATGAAACCTCATGTTGAAAAACGTCACGGTTCACGCCGGTGAACGGGAAGAGTCGTTCATATTAAATTTGCATAAACGCCCGTTCACGGGAACGTGAATCGCGATGTATTGATTATTTCCAACACCTAAATTTATAGTCCTTTTGACCTAAAAGTTCAAGTCCTCATAAACTTCGGTGCCAGCCAGTCTGCACGCTTTGTTCGGCGTTCTGGCCACCATAAATACTCAAATAAAAGTGTCTCATGTGAGAACAATTTCTGGTCTCACACTACAATAATTTATTTTACTTGGAATCTTAAAACTTCATCGAAAAAAATGAACTTTATTCAAATGACGTCAACGAAATATAAATCGTCTGGCTCTCTATATAAAACCAATGAATATTTCATTCATATCACTTTTGTTCCAGACTCCAGAGCTAAATAATTTTGCGTGAAAAAATTCAGCAATTCTCATACAACTTATCTTACAATCACTTGTTTACATTCTGCAACCATTAAAATTAGGCTTCGTTGTAGAAATAATCAAAGTTTGATGCTCATTTTAACTAAAAAATATTGTAATTGTCTGGCACAGAATATAGATGCACAGAAAATACGCAAGAAAAAGGCGGTTTTAGGACGTATGCAACACTAAATAAAAATGTAAATGAAATTTAAAAATCTCGATATTTATACTGGGAAAAAATATAGATGCCATACTTTATTTTGAAGAGGGTCACGTGATCTCTTTATATACCATGGATGTAATTATTATTTTACTTTATATTTAAAAAACAACCGAAAATATTTTGAGGAAACTTTTTTCATACATTTTATGGGGTAATTTAAATATTTACTAAAATTTTCCAATCAATTTGTGAATTTTAACTTTGCTCAAAAAATATTTGAAATTTTAGGTCCCATAGTGTTCAATATATTTCACTTTTTCAACCAGGGTTCAATCCAAAACCTATTGGTTCATGATATTATTCATTTACATTCCCATATGTCCCACAGAACACTTAACAACATACTAAAATTTCATTTCGATAAAATTTTTGCGACAGTTATCGTGCGAACGGACAGACGGACAGAATGAACAAAGTCAATCATTTTTCTACTATATGGGAAAGTGTTAAAAGCAGAGTCACAGTTTTTAACATTTTACAACATATTTGAAAAGTGTTTATGACTTTGTTCAATCTGTCTGTCTGTTTGTCCGTCCGTTCGCACGATAACTGTCGTAAAAATGACTTTATCAAATGGAAATTTTAGTATGTTATTCAGACGGTCTGTGGATGGGAATTTAAATGAATAATATCACCCAATTAGTTTTGGATTGAACCCGGGTTGAAAAAATGAAATACATTGAATCCTACGGGACCTAATTTTTCAAACATTTTTAAAGCAAATTTACAATCCACAAATTGCTTCAAAAATTTTAGGAAATATTCAAATTACCCCATAAAATATATAAAAAACATTTCAGCAAAATATGTTTGGTAGTTTTTTAAGTAAAAATTAAAATAATAATTCCTCCTATATTATATGAAGTGATCACGTGACCCAATTTAAAATAAAATATGGAATCCGTCTTGTATCAAAACAATGATATTTAAAGTTCTTTTTAAGTTATATTAATGTTGCATCCGTCCTAAAACCGCTTTATTTCTTATATTTTTCTAGGTATATATATATACTGCGCCAACGCAATTACAATATTTTGGAGTTTAAATGATCATCAAACTTTGATTATTTATACAACGAAGCCTAATTTTCACGTATGGAGAATAAAAACATATCAAGCTATAAGATGTGTTGTATAAGAATTGCTGAATTTCTTTAATGCAAATTATTAAGCTCTGGAATCTGCAATATAGCTGATATGAATGAAACATTCATTGATTTTACATAGAAATGCAGACGATTCTATTGTATTGCGATTTTCGATGAAGTTTTAATCATGAAGATAAAAAAAAAATTACCCCCATGGTTTTAAGTTTTTAAGTAAAATAAATTATTGTAGTGATGTGGTAATTTTTAAAATATCGCCACTTAATGAAAGGAATAGAAAAAAGTGTATGAATGAAATATTCACTGTTTTTATATAGAGGGCCAGGGGATTTATATTTCGATGAAGTTATTTGAATAAAGTTTATTTGTTTTCGATGAAGCTTTCAAATTCAATAAATTATTGTAGTATTGTGATAATTTTGAAAATATCACCGCTGAATATGTCACATTTTATAGGTGTTTAAATAAAATTGCATTGCAGTTTGAAAGTGTTTCATAATCAATGCTTTATGCATGATTGATCTCCGCTCAGTACATGCATTCACACTTTGTTTTGCATTGCAATATCTATGATACTGCAATCGATTGGAGTCAAGTTTGCAATGAAGTTTGAAACTTTAGACCTGTACTTAAATATGGAAAAAATCTGGTGTGGGCAACACATGACTTTCCTTATATAATGCAGTGAATTTACTGCTTTTATAGTTTAAAAAATGTTATTTTTATAGTAGATACTTATATTCTTTCCAAGATATTGAATTTTCTACAATGAGTCGTCATTTTCAATGATTTAGCTTCATTTTTATCCATTTAGAGAGATTTTTGTTTATTTGGCAACATTAAGAAGTCGCCAAGTTGGCGAAATTCCGCCGAATTCGTCGCCAAAATGTCGCCATGCGTGATGGACGGAGAAATACGTTATTCTTACAGCAGATAAATGACACTATTGGCGTTCAAATACAAAAGTATTACTCAAAGTATCTTTTCTCGTGAATGGATCGAGCTACATCCACGAGAATGTCATTACATTTATCGCATGATATTACATGTGAAAAGTGAACATGTTTCATAACAGTTAATATTTTTTTATAATTTATGGGATGTTTCGATAAATTTATTTCAAAAATGTGCAATATCTCAAGAACAGTTCATGCTAGCGGTCTAAAGTTTATGTCAATCGTTTTCTAAGGAAAAATTACATAAGAAATGTCTGTTTGCGTTACTATATTAAAGGTTTTGATTTCTTGATGATTTTTTCAAAATTTCACTCGAAAATTTGGGGGGATTCTGAACATTCGATTGTGTTTTAAAAGAACAGGCTTCTAGTATTCACGGATTGTGATTTTTGTACCAAATTTCATTCGAATCGCTCCATTCGTTCGTGAGATGTAGTCTCCACAGACTCACTGACACACACACACATACTTTCACACACACACACACACGCACACACACAGACATCAGCTCAAAAATGTTCGATTCGTGATCAGGGATGCTTGAAACGTGCTCTCCCGTCGAAAACTCGAATTCTAATTTTCGACCCCGTCACAATACTTTTCTTATACATTATGTATATAAGGAAAGTAATAAGGAAGTTTTTGCTTTGAAAAGTTTGTCCACGTCGTGGGCGTATGAATATTTTGCACCATATTGCAGTATTTCCGATATTATTCAACCGATTGAAACAAATATTAGTTTAAAGTTATGCTGTTGTCATTTATATAGAAATTAATTCAGGATTTTTATCCTCTCATAGTATGTAATATAGTTTGGAGAAAATATTGTTTTCAGGAAAATTTTCAAATTCGATATTTTGATGTCAATATATGTTTTAAGACTTACTGAACATGTTTTGCCATTTTTTGGAGTGATGTCCGTCTGTATGCATGCCTGTGGTTGTGGTGGTACACACGACAGCGGCCACAATTATTAATTCATTTTCATGAAACTTTATACTCGGCTTTTTAATCAAAACATCTAGAACTAAATATATTTTGTTTTAAATTCTTCGAAATTTAAAAACTTTCCAAAAACTTAAAACTTTCAAATTTATTCGAAATTTTATATTTTCCTTATATACAATAATGTATAAGGAAGTATTGTGACGTGTGTGTGTGTGAAAGTATGTGTGTGTGTGTGTGTGTCATTGGGTCTGTGGAGACGATAACTGACGAGCGAATGGACCGATTTGAACGAAATTTGGTACAAAATTCAAAATCCATGAATACTGAACGCCTACAATTTTTATACGTAATCGAATATTCAGAACCCCCCCTAAATTTCCGAGAGAAAATTTGAAAAAATCGTCAAAAAATTAAAACCTCTAATAAAGTTACACAAGTAGCCATTTCGTATGTAATTTTTCATTAGAAAACGATTGATATAAATTTTAGAACGCTAGCATGAACCGTTTTCGAGATATTTCACATTTAAAAAAAAATTATCAAAATATCATATAAACAAAAAAAAATATATTTCCCATTGAGAAACATGTTCACTTTTCATATGTAATACCATGCGATAAATTGGGTGACTTCCTTCTCGTGGACCTAGATCGTTCCATTCATGAAAAAAGATACTTCGAGTAATACTTTTATATTTGAACGCCAATATTCATTTATCTGCTGTAAGAATAACTGATTTCTCCGTCCATAACGCTTGGCCAGATTTTGGCACCGAATTTGGTGGAATGTCGTCAACTTGGAGAATTTTTTAAATGTTGCTAAATGAACGAAAAACTCGCCAAATGGATTAAAAGGACGCTAAATCAATGTAAATCGTGACTCATTGACGAAAATTCAACATCTTGGAAAGAATATAAATATCTGCTATAAAAATAATGTGTTTTTACTTTCCTTATATACATAATGTACAAGGAAAGTATTGTGACGGGGTCGAGAATTCGAAATCGAGTTTTCGACGGGAGAGCACGTTTCAAGCATCCCTGATCACGAATCAAACATTTTTGAAGTGATGTCTGTAGGTGTGTGTGTGTGTGTGTGTGTGTGTGTGTGTGTGTGTGTGTGTGTGTGTGAAAGTATGTGTGTGTGTGTGTGTGTGTGTCAGTGAGTCTGTGGAGACGATAACTGACGAACGAATGGACCGATTCGAACCAAATTTGGTACAAAAATCACAATCCGTAAACACTGGAAGCCTATTGTTTTTATGCGTAATCGAATGTTCAGAACCCCCCTAAATTTTCGAAAAAAATTTTGAAAAAATCGTCAAAAAATCAAAACCACTAATAAAGTTACGCAAATAGATATTTCTTATGTAATTTTTCATTAGAAAACGATTGACATAAATTTTAGAACGCTAACATGCACCGTTCTCGAGATATTGTACATTTTTAAAAAAAATTATTAAAAAATCATATAAAATGAAAAAAAAAATATTTCCTATTGAGAAACATGTTCACTTTTCATATGTAATACCATGCGATAAATTGGGTGACATCATTCTCGTGTATCTATCTCGTTCCATTCATGAAAAAAGATACTTTGAGTAATACTTTTGTATTTGAACGCCAATAGTCATTTATCTGCTGTAAGAACAACTTATTTCTTCGCCCATAACGCTTGGCGAGATTTTGGCGACGAATTTGGCGGAATGTCGCCAACTTGGCGACTTTTTGAAATGTTGCCAAATTAACGAAAATCTCGCCAAATGGATAAAAATGACGCTAAATTAATGAAAATGATGACTAATTGTCGAAAATTCAATATCTTGGAAAGAATATTAGTATCTACTATAAGAAAAACCTATTTTTTTACTGTAAAAGTTGTAAATTCATTACATTATATAAGGAAAGTCATCTGTTGCCCACATCAGATTTTTTTTTACTGTAGAGTATTAAATTCATTGCATTATATAAGGAAAGTCATGTGCTGCCCACATCAGATTTTTTTTGCAATATGGCAGTATAGGACAAAATTTGAGATAATCATGAATAAAAGTGTTTATTTATGACTCAGTTATCACGAGATTTCATAATTTCAATCATTGTTTTCCAAAATACCCTCAGTACAATTGTTATTGTTAGTGACGTCACTAGATCCATTGGGGGAGGGAGGGCTCAAGTTGCCCCACCCTCGGGGGTACATTTTAAAGTATGGTACCAATCAAAACAATCAAAATATTTTTCAAGCCCTTTAATATGGAACGCTATGGTCGTAATCATTTGGATCCCCGATAAAATTTGAGGAAAAAAAAATAAATTCTGGCATGAGAAACTGCAGTTGAATCACACTTCAGCTAATTTTATAACTTGCACGTCGTTCATACTACGCTCATGCACATTCCGCAATCTAAATTCCATTTTTATCCAATTTGCATCAATTTAAGCTAGATATAAGCAATTCGAAGTTATATTTAGTGTAAAGTGAATAATCCGTACGAAACTATGTATTTAATTAAATTGCAATCCATACAAACGTCAAACAGCGATGAAAGTAAGGAAATAACAATGGCCATTATGGTATGTAGGTAAAGTGTTACGATGTCAACATGGAACTTTTGGCTTTCTAGTTCAATGCAGCACTTGACAATCAATAGCTAATAACATTCCTGATTTTGATAAGAGAATTTCAAGATTCATTTGACTCATCTATGGCGCTTCATGATTTATAACTGCACTTTAGGACTAAAATATCGACGCACCACGAAAGAATTATCCAAATGAGACAATACAAAATTTGGTATGTGTAATGTAGATGTACAGAAAAAAAGAAATGATTAGAATTTCAGAACAATTGGATGATTTATTGCACTGAAAGACCCACACACAGTGAGCGCGTAAATATGGCGTTGGTTAAAATCTGTCATTGATATAAGCTGTTACCCAACGTGGCATTGATGCATAAAGTTGCCGGATGGTGTTCTGAGGGACGTCGTTCTAAATGGACTGCAATTGACGAGCTACTTCGTCTATATTCTGGGATGGTCACTTATAACGCCCCATCTCAACCCAAATGTGCTCAATAGGCCAGAAATGTGGGGATGTGGCTGGCCAAGGAAGTGTGTCATAATCACGCAGGCAGTAAAGAGGCGTGCCATGTGTGGCCTGTCATTATCTTGCTGAAAACTTATCCCGGGGTGTCGCGAAAGGAATGGCAATACAACCGGTCGTAGAATGTCGGTAACGTACCGCTGTGCTGTGATGGTGCCACGGAGGACTATCAAACGAAATGACATCCCAGACCATAACTCCCTATTGCCGGGCCGTGTGGCGTGTGCCATTAAGAGCAGGATCCTGAAGATATCCGGCCTGTCTCCAGACACGTCTGCGCTGATCGTCGGGATTCAGTTCGAAACGGGACTCATCACAATTCGTTCCCAATCTGAACAGTTCCACGTTGATCGGGCCTGGCACCATTGCAATCGCTGTTGACGGTGCATACTGTCAGTGGTAGGAGGCGTAATGGGCGCCGCGAGTATAGACATCCTTCCGTGTTTGACACATATTGGATGCTTCCGGCCATCCAATTAATTGCTCTGAGTCCTAGGACGAGTCGGGTGGCTTGGGCTTTAGACATATTGGATGGTTGATAACGACGAATCTCGTGCTGTCACAGCTGCTCTGACAATGGCTCTATCTTCACGTTCTTCTTCTTCGACCCAGACCGTCCGACCTACCAGAAAGGTGTAAGGTATTATCTTCGCGTTCTGTCGTCGCTGTAGACCGTTCACTGTCCGCTTGCCTCTGAAATCTGCTATTCCGGACCCATTCCTGCCAACATCGTCTACTTTCTGCTCCGCTCCTACCCAAATGCCGAGCGATTCGTTAGTGTACCCATCCGGCCTCATGCAGTCCGACATTACGCACTCTTTCAAACTCCTTCACACGCTCGTAGTGGCAGCGAATTCGCCGGCAAGACATATTTACAATCAAGGTACTTAAATGCAATCGAAATCCCCTGCACGTTTTTTTCTGAAAGGGAAGTTCACTCCTTATGTACAACACCATAGTGCTAAGTTTCAATGTCCTGTAGTTCAATAAAAAGTAGGGGGCCATTTTGCAATAAAAAGTAGGGCTTTTTCCGGATCGTACCAAAATCTAATTAGCACCAGAGTAGCCCACAAGTGACTCATCTACCAAATTATGGGAAATTTGGTCAATGACCTTTTCAGTTAGATTGGATAGAGGCATTTTTGAGGACCATTTCGCAAGAAAACGCAAGTTCTTTTTTCCCGAATTATGCCAAAATCTAATCAGCACCAAGGTAACCCACAAGGAACTTACCTACTAAATTTTATGAAATTCGGTCCATTAGTTTTTTACTTTCCTTATATACATAATGTATAAGGAAAGTATTGTAACGGGGTCGAAAATTTGAATTCGAGTTTTCGACGGGAGGGCACGTTTTAAGCATTCCTGATTACGAATCAAACACTTTTGAAGTGATGTCTGTGTGTGAGTGAAAGTATGTGTGTGTGTGTGTGTGTCAGTGAGTCTGTGGAGACGATAACTGACGAACGAATGGACCGATTCGAATGAAATTTGGTACAGAAATCACAATCCGTAAACACTGGAAGCTTATTGTTTTTATACGCAATCGAATGTTCAGAACCTCCCTAAATTTTCGAGTGAAATTTAAAAAAAATCGTCAAAAAATTAAAACCGCTTATAAAGTTACGCAAATAGACATTTCTTATGTAATTTTTCATTAGAAAACGATTGACATAAATTTTAGAACACTAACATGAACCGTTCTTGAGATATTGCACATTTTTCAAAAAAATTATCAAAAAGTCATATAAAATAAAAAAAAATATTTTCTATTAAAAAACATGTTCACTTTTTATATGTACGATGCGATAAATTGGGAGACATCATTCTCGTGGATCTAGCTCGTTCCATTCATGAGAAAACATACATTGAGTAATAGAGTAATACTTTGAGACTTTTGTATTTGAACGCCAATAGTCATTTATCTTCTGTAAGAATAACTTATTTCTTCGTCCATAACGCTTGGCGAGATTTTGGCGACGAATTTGGTGGAATGTCGCCAACTTGGCTACTTTTTAAATGTTGCTAATTTAACGAAAAACTCGCCAAATGGATAAAAATGACGCTAAATCAATGACGACATTGAAAATGACGACTCATTGATGAAAATTCAATATCTTGGAAAGAATATAAATAACTACTATAAAAATAATCTATTTTTTTTACTGTAAAAGTAGTAAATTCATTGCATTATATAAGGAAAGTCATGTGCTGCCCACATCAGATTTGTTGAGTTAGAGTGGATATATACATTTCACAGACAGACACATACACGTCACGCTAAAAATAGTCTAAAACTAATCACGCTAAAACTAATCAGCACCAGGGTCTCACCCAAGTGACTTACCTACCAAATTTTATGAAATTCGGTCCATTAGTTTTTTAGTTAGAGTGTATACATACATTGCACCGACACACAGACACACAGATAGACACACAGACACACAGACAGACACCAGACACACACACACAGACGTCACGCTAAAAATAGTTTTTCGTGTTCTAGAGATCCCAAAACCTGTAGAAATTTCAAAAACTCAAGTTTTGATTTTTGTATGATTCCAATACTTTCCCTATGTATTACCATGTATTACAGGGAATGTAAAAATTGAGTTAAATTAATTCTGTTTTATTTTGTGCAATTAAACTCAATTTAATGAATTATTGAAGAATTAAAGAGAAAATGAATTTGCGTCTGCAGGCAAAGTTATGTGCTGCTCACATCAGCTTTTTTCTTTTTTGAATAGGGTAATAGCATACGTGTTTATACAATCACCATAGGTATTTTATAAGTCAGAAAAAATTGTGAGAAATTATTTTCGTGATTGAAGTAAATGTTTGAGATTGATTGGTTTGCGATTGAATTGAAGAATTCACAAAAGTCATGCGTTACATTGCTTTATAACTGGATTACTGCTTTCTGTGAAATCTCCGATCTGGAGTTTGAAGATCCACTTATCTTTTTATAAGTTCCTATTATACAGTTTTAGATCCGCTTGTAGCAAGTTCAGTAAGAAGAAAGAAGACAGTCTCCATTCCCAAATTCTACCTTTAAAATATTTTTAAATTATTTTTACTTTCCCTGCAATACATGGTAATGTATAGGGAAAGTATCGGAATTATGCCGAAAATCGCAACTCGAGTTTTCGACGGATCTACACGTTTCGAGACCTCTAGAATACGAAAAAACTATTTTTAGCGTGATGTCTGTGTGTGTGCCTGTGTGTCTGTCTGCGCAGATTTTGTATCCAGTCTAACTAAAAAACTAATGGACCGAATTTCATAAAATTTGGTAAGTCACTTGTGGGCGAATCTAGTGCTGATTAGTTTTGGGTTCTATTCGGAATAACAGAATCCGCCTTTTTTTGCGAAATGGACCGCAAAAGCTTGTATCCACTCTAGCTGAAAAACTAATGGGCCGCATTTCACAAAATTCGGCAGATACGTCGCTTGTGGGTCACCCTGGTGCTGATTAGATTTTGGTACGATTCGAGGAAAAATAACCGGCCTTTTTTTGCAAAATGGCCCACAAAACTCGCCAAAATCTAAAATAAAAAACTACGCATGCTCAAATATATCCATTAAATACTCGTTCAATGCGTAATGTTTAACGAAGAAAAGATTAAAACCAATCCCGTAACACTAGCACTAGCCGTTCTCGAGATATTTTAGCTTTTGCGCATTTTCTCTACGGCACCTTTAAAAAAAATCTGCTGTGAGCAGCACATGACTTTCCCTGCAGACTTATATTCACGTTCCATTTATTTAAATTAAATTTAATTAATTTTTAATTCAATTTTCGTTCTTATTTGAAAACTGGACTTATTTTCAAAAATGGTGTAGGACAAAAACGAAAAACTAAAATATCTCGAGAACGGCTAGTCCTAGTGTAATGGGGTTGGTCTTATTCTTTTCTTCGCTAAAAATTACGTATTAAACAAGCATTTAACGGCTATATTTGAGCATACGTAGTTCTTAAGTTTAGATTTTGATGATTTTTGCGGAGCATTTTGCAAAAAAAGGCAGGTGTTCGAATTATACCAAAATCTAATCAGCACCAGGGTGGCCTACAAGCGACTTATCTACCAAATTTTGTGAAATTCGGTCCATTAGTTTTTCAGTTAGAGTGGATACAAACTTTTGCGGGCCATTTCGCAAAAAAAAGGCGGGTTCTTTTAACCCGAGTCATACCCAAAACTAATCATCACCAGATTCGTGCACAAGTGACTTACCTACCAAATTTTATGAAATTCGGTCAATTAGTTTTTTAGTTAGAGTGGATACAAGATCTGCACAGACAGACAGACACACAGACAGACACACAGACACACAGGCAGACAGACACACAGACACACACACAGACGTCACGCTAAAAATAGTTTTTTCGTTTTCTAGAGGTCTCGAAACGTGTAGATCAGTCGAAAACTCGAGTTGCGATTTTCGACATGATTCCAATACTTTCCCTATACATTACCATGTATTGCAGGGAAAGTAATAAGTCCAGTTATCAAATGAGAACGAAAATTGAATTAAAAGTGAATTAAATTTAATTAAAATGAAAAGAACGTGAGTCTGCAGGGAAAGTCATGTGCTGCTTGCTCACAGAAGATTTTTTCGTCTTGACAGCAGGACAGTCAGATCAATGCAAATATGGCAATGTGTGAATATGGTACATAAGAAACGCATAAATATATTCATATTGAATTTTTGTTTTGATAGATTATGTAAAATCTTGAATTAATATAAAAGTTCCATGTCTTAGCCGGATTTCATATTTCAGATATCCGGTTGACAGTTGACGCTATATATTGAGCTACCCAGACAATAGTTTTGTATTATTAACTAAAGGAATGTGTGTGTCTTTGTTTATGTCTGTCTGTGCAGTCTGTAGCGGCAAATCTAAGCATTGTACGAGTATGTAATTTAGTACACAGGTACTTCAGTACCCGAGTAGGTCTACTATGACGCATTTAATTTCGAATTAGTTTTTTAAGCAGATATTTCCACAAATGGATTTCTTAGTGAATTAAAATATTATCACAGAGTTTCCATCTTGACACCATCGGAAAGATCGAAAAAATATCTTTCAAATAAACTGTGAATGGAATCCACACGAGTGTTAGACGATTTTTCGTGTATTTAAAATAATATATATACATTTTGTACGTTTTAAATCCTTCCGATTTTTATATTACAATACACAGGTTTTGACTTGCCACCCATCTTCTATTTTCTCAGCAGCTGCTTAAAACTTCATAGACTGCTCCAGAAAAAAATCATAAACCCATTGGTTGAATAGTCATACATTTTTTATCCGACGCACGTTTTTGATTTTCTGAACTTATCTCGTAAACTCGCAGATCGGTCGAAATTTATGGGGCAAGGAATCCATTTTATCATAGAGGAGTGGATATTTTGGGATGGGCTGAGAGGGGGTGCAGGATAGGGGAGTTTATCCCAAAAAAAGATTACCGCGGAATCGCCTTATCGCGTGTACAGGGATGGTCAGTTTTTCGCTTTTTACTTTCCCTGCAATACATGGTAATATATAGGGAAAGTGTTGGAATCATGCCGAAAATCACAACTCGAGTTTTCGACGGATCAACACGCTTCGAAACCTCTAGAATACGAAAAAACTATTTTTAGCTTGACGTCTGTGTGTGTGTCTGTCTGTTTATGCAGATTTTGTATGCGCTCTAACTAAAAAAGTAATTGGCCGAAGTTCATAAAATTTGGTAGGTAAGTCACTTATGAGCGAATCTGGCGCTGATTAGTTTTGGGTACGATTCGGGAAAAAAGAGCCTTTTTTTTTTGGCGAAATGGCCCGCAAAAATTTGTATCCACTCTAGCTGAAAAACTAATGGACCGAATTTCACAAAATTTGGTATGTAAGTCACTTGTGGGACACCCGGTAGTCCGGTGGTTTGCGCG
This sequence comes from Amaurobius ferox, assembly GCA_951213105.1. Classification (NCBI taxonomy): domain Eukaryota; kingdom Metazoa; phylum Arthropoda; class Arachnida; order Araneae; family Amaurobiidae; genus Amaurobius; species Amaurobius ferox. The sequence continues at coordinate 64,201,855 of OX578150.1, read as the reverse complement.
CTGGATTTGCACTCTGCCATACCTGCCGCCGTGTTCATGCGGTGTACGATCACGTTAAATATGTGGGTCCGTAAGTCCTTCCGAGAGGTTGATGGTAGGGGAAGGAGGGTACGATCCCTGTGGATGCCTCCCCCACTGGGTTCCGGTCTAAATTGAGTGGCACATCCTGGCCGTCCAAACAGTTACTTTACACCTATCTGGTAGGTCGGACGGTCTGGGTCTCAACAACAACAACTTGTGGGACACTCTGGTGCTGATTAGATTTTGGTATGATTCGAAAAAAAAATAACCTGCTTTTTATTACAAAATGGCCCGCAAAAATCGCGAAAATCTAAAAAAAAATCTACGTATGCTCAAATATATCCATGAAATGCTTGTTTAATACGTAATTTTTAACGAAGAAAAAAAAAGACAAACCCCATTACACTAGGACTAGCCGTTCTCGAGATATTTTCGCTTTATCGTATTTTCTCTACGCCACCTTTGAAAAGAAGTCCAGTTATCAAATGAGAATGAAAATTGAATTAAAAGTGAATTAAATGTAAATGAAATAAAGAGAACGTGAATATAAGTCTGCAGGGAAAGTCATGTGCAGCCCACATCAGATATTTTATGAACGGTGAGCTAAATATACCGCATTTGTGATTCTCATATTTTTCGTTTTGAGGAGAGCGCCTGCGATTTGATTTATGCAATTTCCAGATCAAAGCCATTTTAGATTGTGTTTAAATGCACTATTTAAGTAGCGGGTGCTAATTAATTATTTTATTTTACTTATATACATAGTATAATATATAAGAAAAGTATTGTGACGGGGTCGAAAATTCGAATTCGAGCTTTCGACGGGAGAACATGTTTCAAGCATCCCTGATCACGAATCAAACGTTTTTGAGGTGATGGCTCTATGTGTGTATGTGTGTGTGTAAGTATGTGTGTGTGTGTGTGTGTGTGCGTGTAAGTGTATGTTTGTGTGTCAGTGAGCCTGTGGAGACGATATCTCATAAAAGAATAAAGTGATTCAAACGAAATTTGGTACAAAAGTTGCAATCACTGAATATAGGAAGCATATTGGTTTTAAACGCAATCGAATGTTCAGAATGCCCCAAATTTTGAAATGAAATTTTGAAAAAATTATCAAACAATCAATATTTTCAATAATGTTAAGTAAATAATAATTTCGTATATAATGTTTGATTAAGAAACGATTGACACAAACTTTAGAATGCTAGCATGAACCGTTCTCGAGATATACCACATTCTTCAAACAAACTTATCAAAAAATCACATAAAATAAAAAAAAAAAGTATTAGCTATTGTGAAATATGTTTACTTTTCATAAGTAATATTATGCGATAAATTCGTTATTATCATTCTCGTGGATCTGGCTCGTTCCATTCAAGAAAGAAGATACTTTGGGAAATGGTTTTGTATTTGGACGCCATTAGTCGTTATTTTCTATAACACTAACCTACTTCTACGTCCATAACGCTTGACGAAATTTTGGCGACGAATTTGCCGGTATATTGCCAACTTGGCGAGGTTTTTGAAACCTTTTCTAAATTGACGAAAATATCGACAAATTGAGAAAAATGACACTAAATCAATAAAAATGACTACTACTCGATGAAAATTCAATATCTGGGAAAAACATTACAAACTATAAGAATAATCCATTTCTCTGTCCTTCCGTAATGATTAGTGAAAAATTTGCAGGATGTCACAAACATGGCGACTTTTTAAATATTGCCAGATTGACAAAAATGTCTCTAGATTCATAAAAATGTTACCAAATTGATAAAAATGAAGCCAAATAGGAAACAACACTGTAATTTGCAAATTTTTAATTTCGTCATATGACGGGCGTACCTGTTAGTACATAAGAAATGCGCTTCTCTTCCTTTGTTGTAACACTTAACGATACATAATAATCTAGTGAATAATCTAGCGAATGATCTAGCGAAATATCGCCAACTTGGCGATATTTAGAACCCAAATTAACGAAAATATCGTCAAAATTGCAAAATGACGGCAAAATGAAAATAAAGCCTAATTGATGAATTTATTATTAAAATATTTTAATAAATGGACTATATTGCTTACTAAGGATGCTATCAATATTGATAATTGTTAATTTTGAGGTTGCGTGAAATATAAGTTAGTTGGGTATGAAATAGCTTTACATATTATCATCTGGAAAAGTGTGTCATAATGAATTAGTCATAATTTATTATGACAAGTGCCACAATGTTACAAACACTGTGCCATGCATCTTATCCTCAATTTTCAACTGTAAAAGAAGTAAATTCATTGCATTATATAACGAAAGTCATGTGCTGCTCACCCCAGATTTTTTACGTCGTGGACTCTTATTTAGAACTCGGGCAATTCTGAGTAATTCATTGTAATCTTCCATAATTGAAAGGCAAATTACGGCTTTCTTGAAAGTTCAAATTGAAATGGAACTTCAGTTATGAAAGACTTTCTAATTCTTCTGTTCTTTTATTCATGATAGCACACTATTCGTCCTAACATTCGTTAATTGAAAATCTCTAATATATATCGCAAATTTCTTGAGATAAACCTCGAAGTCCATTTTTAAGAATTCTATAATCCGCTACATGTAACTTACAGACTGAATTTGCTTGGATTTTTTTTCAAAGAACTAATGTCTCAAACCGAATTCGAACCATTGTTGAAGTTCTTTTTATCGAGCCTCTAAAACTGTAATCATTTCTCTGCATTTGGACACTACAAGTGGAAACTACAAGAGATGGAATTGTTTTATAATTTGAATTTAAAATCTTGATAGTATTATCGTATTAGGAGAAATAACGCTAATATAGAATATAATTTACAAAAGTAAAAGTTAGAATGAAAATAAAACATTTCTTGGAAGTTTCATTTTAATTTTTCTGCACGTTTTGTTCATTATAATTACCTCCACTGAATTCTGGCATTTGGAATTTGACTAATGAAATTGAAAATAAAAATGTTTTAAATATGCAGATACGTAACAGGAATCCTCTTCGAAAAGCAAAGAATAAGATTATCCATCTATAAATACTCAAACACTATCAAAACCATACTGTAAAAAAGTGTAAGTGAAATTACAAACATTGACAAAAGCCGTAGTTGTATTACAAAGCTCTCACTCGAGTTCTCTCTGGTGTTCTTTATTAGTAGAATAAATAAACAGTTCTGTTCAATGCCTCAAATTGAATAGCAAACTTTGATGAACGACAATTCTTGAGAATGAAGAACTTCTGTCTTTTGTAAAGTCAATTGGTAAATAAATGCATGTTAAGAAATGTAGAACTTTTCAAATAATTCATAGACAGAAAATATTAGTTTAGAGGCTTTTATGCTGTTCAGAATTAAACTAAGATTTGATATTTACCATTAATGTGTTAATGCAATCAGTAGTTCTGTAAAGAAATTGAAAATCGTCTGTTTTCAAAAGTAGTCAATGTAATTCCATATTTAATACTTCAACTCTTTTGCGAAGCTTTGTGGAAACCAAAAACCGAGTTTTAGTATGAAACCTGCATTACAATTCATAAAACTTAAGCTCTGGTTATAATTTAGTTCCCTTTAAGAAATCTTAGTAGAAAAATCATGAAACTTTAGCAGCCGGAGCTGAGAATGGACCTCCACACTGCAGATTAATGCCTCATGTTTCAATGATCAGTAACATAATAAAAAAATATGTAATGATCAGAAAATATACATTCAATTGTGAGCAGTTTAATCATGAATTATTTAATGATCATTCAATAATAAGCATTATAATCCTGAAGAATTATTCAATAATCACTTAATAATTCAATGATCATCATCATATTCATGAATAATTATTCAATAATCACTTAATAATCTTTCAATGATCAGCATCATGATCATAAAGAATCATTCAATGATCATTCAACAATCATTCAATAACCGCCATCTTATTAACAAATAATTATTCAGTAATCGTTTAATAATAATTCAATGATCAGTATCATAATCATAAAGAATCATTCAACAACCATTCAATGATTAGTATCTTAATCACATGAAAATTAATTCAATGATCCTTCAATAATAATTCACTGGTCAGCATCATAATCATAAAGAATCATTTAATGATCATTCAATAATCAATATATGATTAGCATCATTATCATGAATAATCATCCAATGATCAGCATCATAATCTTACAGAATCAGTCAATGATCATTCAATGCTCAATCTATGATTAACATTATAATCATAAATAATCATTCACTGATCATCATTATATTCATCAAAAATCAATGACCATTCAGTGATCAATCTCTGATTAGCATCATAATTATGATCAATGTCATCATAATTATAATTCAATGATCAGCATTATAATCATATCTCTTAAGAAGAAATAATCGAGATTTTACGCATTTTTTGCACAAACGTTTGAAATTTTAACTTGTAATGCACTTGCATTAAAGTTTTTAATTAACAAAAAGACCATTTCAAAGCATAAATACTTTTTGTAATGAGAACAACAGTAATAAATTTATGACATAATACAGAAATTCTAAATTATTGTAAATCGCAGCAATTTTAAGTAATATATAAACGTTTACTAACTGAAAGCATTCAGCGTTTATCTTAAAACTAATGGTTTATACTAAGTGATGCATCATTAAATTTAACGAATGCAGCAAATATTTTCAAGCTTTAAGCGTATGTTACTGAAACTTTGAAGTCCAATTTAAAATGTACTTTTTCTGAAAAATAAATGTGAAGAAAATGAAATACTTCCAATTGATGAGTTCGGTACAAAATAAAAGTTTATGCGTAACTTATTTTAATTTATTATTTTATAAATCCAGGAAATTTTTTGCTTTCTGTCTAGGTTTACTATTAACTATCAAATCCATCAAAGAATGGGGAAAATAAAATCTTACATTAGAAAATAAATTTAGCAGCATGAAAATATGTTTTCTCACAATTATCATAATTTCTCACAATTTTTATAAATAGTGAATTCTTAATAACTACAATTGTGCATTTGCATCGCTATATATTAAACAAGAAATATCAATCATTGATTATCGAAGCTTTGATTATGAAACACTTTTTAACTGAAATTCAATTTTATTTAAACGCCTTTAAAATGTGACGCTTTTAGCGCTGATATTTTTTAAATTATCACAGTACTACAGTAATTTATTATACTTGGAAACTAAGAATTTCATCTAAAAATACAATGCTGGTAGCTCAAAATGACGATATTTTAATGACGTCACCGAAATATAAATCGTCTGTCTCTCTATGTAAAACCAATGAAATTTTATTTATATTACTTATATTCCAGACTCCAAAGCTAAACAATTTTGCGTGAAAAAAAAATCACCAATTCTTATACAACTCATCTTACAATCACTTGTGTACATTCTGCAATCATTAAAATTAGGCTTCGTTGTAGAAATAATAGTTTGATGATCTATTAAAGTAAAAAATAATGTATTTGCGTTGGCACAGAAATTAGATACACAGATAATACGCAAAAATGGAGAGGATTTAGGACGTATGCAACACAAAATAGAAATATAAACGATCTTTATACATCTACGGTTACAGCGGAAAAATGGAAGCCATATTTTATTTTGCAACGGGTCACGTGATCTCTTCACGTGATTCGTTGTCATTATTATTTCAATTTTTAAAATCTACCTAACATATTTTGCTGAAATTGTTTTACACATTTTACGTGATGATTTGAATATATCCTAAAATTTTCGAAGTAATTTGTGAATTTTAATTTTGCTTAAAAAAATGTTTGAAAAATTAAATCCCACACGGTTCAATGTATTTCATTTTCTCAACTGGGAATAAATCCGTAACTAATCGAGTTATTTGCATTCTCAAATCAATAGCACACTAAAATGCCGTTTAGACAAAGTTGTTTTTACGGAAGTTATCGTGCAAAATGGGCAGACAAATAGAACTACCAAAGAAATAAGCACTTTTCAACTATATTGAAAAGTGTTAAAAAAAACCTGCGATTTTTTTAACAACAGTCTGCATTTTTAGAATTTTATATAGACTAATATGAATCAAAAGATGTACGGGCTTGGAATTTTGATTTAAGTTTTAATTAATTTAATAGTAATTAATAAAATTTTGCATTGAAAGTATAAGTAAAATTTAATTTAATTGATTGAGTTCTCTGGGTTTGATTGCTGGCAGAAACGTCAGACAGATAGCCGAAAACATTGATATGCCTTATTGTTAATTAAATAGAAACAATTGTTGTCATAAATAATTATGATCAAAATGTAATTAGTATTGCAATTAACAATCATATGCCTTATTGTTGATTCTTATAAATAATTTAGCAAAGAAATTACGAAAACTAATTTTTAATAATCACGATTGTTAGAATTTTTAGTAGGCTAACTATCAGTTTAATTTAAATTATTTAATTTGTTTATATTTTAAACCACGTGCATTGTGCAAAAAGTTAAATCTCGAATTTTATATTTACATGACTATTAATGCAGTTCAGATTTGGTTCATTACATTATAAAAATCCACCAAAGCAAAAACGATTTTTTCGTAATAGGAATGAAACTCAAAAACGCTCTACCGGGGATGGGTGGGTGCAGAACATATGCTTCCGCGAAGTGGTGAACAGAGACGATCGTCCAATACAAGGGTGGGTGAAAAGCTCGTGAAGCAAGCTGGGGGGTTGGTGAACGGCATCGAATAAGGAACGGAGACCCAACAGATGCATTACGGTTGTGTAATTGGAGGGTTGAAAGTGCTCCTGATGGGAGCTACAGAGATTTGCTAGTGTCAGAAAGCAGGGAACTACCTCCACTGGGTTCCGGTCTAAATTGAGTAGCCCTTTTCTGATCATCCAAACAGATACCGTACACCATCGGGTAGGTCGGACGGCCAGGGTCGAAAAAAAAGAAGAATGGACACCCCTAGTTTTAAAAAATCTCCATTTTCATCTAATTTATAACAGATTTTAAATTGATGTTTCTTACTCACCAATTGGTTAGTAGCTTCAAAACTCTGCTAGAAGCAAAGCTTTTTGTTTTTGTTATAGAATCTCTTTGAAGAGTTTGCATTAAAAGTCTAAAGTTAATTTGTCCAACGGAATTTTCAGCAATATTGCAATGAAACATTTATCGAAACCAGTTTTGCTTAAATAAAACGTGTACTATAATCACTCTAAAGGAATGTTAGGATGAGATTTTTTTACTTTCCTTATATAAATGATGTATAAGGAAAGTATTGTGATGGGGTCGAAAATTCGAATTCGAGTTTTCGACGGGAGAGCACGTTTCAAGCATCCCTGATCACGAATCAAACATTTTTAAAGTGATGTCTGTGTGTGTGTGTGTGTGTGTGTGTGAAAGTATGTGTGTGTGTGTGTGTGTCAGTGAGTCTGTGGAGACGATAACTGACGAACGAATGAACCGATTCGAACCAAATTTGGTTCAAAAATCACAATCCGTAAACACTGGAAGCCAATTGTTTTTATACGTAATCGAATGTTCAGAACCCCCCTAAATTATCGAATGAAATTTTGAAAAAATCGTCAAAAAATCAAAACCGCTAATAAAGTTACGCAAATAGACATTTCTTATGTAATTTTTCATTAGAAAACGATTGGCATAAATTTTAGAACGCTAACATGAACCGTTCTCGAGATATTGTACATTTTTCAAAAAAATTATGAAAAAGTCACATAAAAAAAAAAAATTCCTATTGAGAAACATGTTCACTTTTCATATGTAATACCATGCGATAAATTGAGTGACATCATTCTCGTGGATCTAGCTCTTTCCATTCATGAAAAAATATACTTTGAATAATACTTTTGTATTTGAACGCCAATAGTCATTTATCTGCTGTAAGAATAACTTTTTTCTCAGTGCATAACACTTGTCGAGATTTTGGCGACGAATTTGGCGGAATGTCGCCAACTTGGCGACTTTTTTGAAATGTTGCCAAATTAATGAAAATCTCGCCAAATGGATAAAAATGATGCTAAATCAATGAAAATGACGACTAATTGTCGAAAATTCAATATCTTGGAAAGAATATTAGTATCCACTATAAGAAAAACCTATTTTTTTACTGTAAAAGTAGTAAATTCATTACATTATATAAGGAAAGTCATGTGTTGCCCACATCAGATTTTTTTTATATAATTTGAAAACGTAAATAATATTAAAAATATGATGTGGGCAGCATATGACTTTCCCTGCAGACTCAAATTCATTGTCTCTTTATTTCATTAAAATTTTATTAAATTTAGTTTACTTGTCTAAATAACATGCATAATTAATTGAAAATGCACTGAATTTACGCCCTTCTTTCAGCTTTCGTTTTCATTTGGTAACTGGACTTATTCTCAAAATCGGCGTAGCAAAAATACGAAAAAATTAAAATATCTGTAGAATGGCTAATCTTAGAGAAATGGGTTTGGTTTTAATCCTTGTCATCGCCAAAAATTGCATATGACACAAGCATTTAATCAATGCATTTGGGCATACGCAGTCTTTCATTTTAGAATTTGACGATTTTTGCGGGTCATTTTGCAAAAAAGGCAGGTTATTTTTTTTTCGAATCGTACCAAAATCTAATCAACACTAGGGTAACCCAAAAGTGACTTATCTACCAAATTTTAGGAAATTTGTTCAATTAGTTTTTAGTTAGAGCGGATACAGACAACTTTTGCGCACATTTTCGCAAAACAATGTAGGTTCTTTTTTTCTGAATCGTACCAAAATCTAATCAGCACCAGGATAACCCACTTGTGACTTTGTAGGGTCTAAATAACCTTTCAAATATCAATTATCAATTCCTTCAGTTTTTATTACAATTTATGTTTAATTAAGCTAACGATTCTAACTGGTACACTTGTTAGACGAATCACCGGCCTAATCAGCATTTTGTGCGTTCCTGCGGTAGAGTAGGATAAGTTTCGGTACGGAAGAGTTCAGTTGTGACTCTTGTCTTGCGTGAGTTCGTTCTGGTCGTGAGTTTGCTGTGCGTGTGTTGAGTGAATACACTGATGACTGGGAAAGGTCTGGTATTCGGGGTTTTGGTCACAATACGGAGCGAGGTAAAAAAAGTCTGATGTGGGCAGCATATTACTTTCCCTACAGGCTTACATCCACGTTCTCTTTATTTTAATTAAATTTAATTCATTTTTACTGTCCCTGCAATACATGGTCATGTATAGGGAAAGTAATGGAATCATGCCGAAAATCGCAACTCGAGTTTTCGACGGATCTACACGTTTCGAGACTTCTAGAATACGAAAAAACCATTTTTAGCGTGACGTCTGTGTGTGTGTCTGTGTGTCTGTGTGTCTGTCTGTGCAGATTTTGTATCCACTCTAAATAAAAAACTAATTGACCGAATTTCATAAAATTTGGTAAGTCACTTGCGGGCGAGTCTGGTGCGGATTAGCTTTGGATACGATTCGGGATAGAAGAACTCGCCTGGTTTTGCGAAATGCCCGCAAAAGCTTGTATCTACTCTAGCTGAAACACTAATGGACCGAATTTCACAAAATTTGGTAGATAAGTCACTTGTGGTTCATTCTGGTGCTGATTAGAATTTGGTAGGATTCAGAAAAAAATAATCTGCCTTTTTTTGCAAAATGGCCCGTGAAAATCGCCAAAATCTAAAATAAAAAAACTACGTATAATCAAATATTTCCCTTAAATGCTTGTTTAATACGTAATGTTTAACGAAGAAAATAATAAGACCAACCCCATTACTCTAAATAATAAGACCAACCCCATTACCCGTTCTCGAGATATTTAATTTTTTTCGTATTTTCTCTACGCCACCTTTGAAAATAAGTCAAGTTATCAAATGAGAAAGAAAATTGAATTAAAAGTGAATTAAATTCAATTAAAATAAAGAGAACGTGGATATAAGTCTGCAGGGAAAGTTATGTGCTGCCCACATCAGATTTTTATTTCAATTTGCGTTCTCATTTGGTTACTGGACTTATTTTCAAAGATGGCGTAGAGAACATACGAAAAAACTAAAATATCTGGATAACGGCTAGATCGAGTGTAATGGGGTTGGTCTTATTCTTTTCTTCGTTAAACATTACGTATAAAACAAGCATTTAATAGATATATTTTAGCATACGTAGTTTTTTATTTTAGATTTTGACAATTTTTGCTGACCATTTTGCAAAAAAAGGCATGTTATTTTCTTTTCGAATCATACCAAAATCTAATCAGCACCAGGGTGACCTACAAGCAACCTATCTACCGAATTTTGTGAAATTTGGTCCATTAGTTTTCATCTAGAGTGGATACAGGGTTTTTGCTGACCATTGCGCAAAAAAGGCGGGTTCTTTTATCCCGAATCGCATTCAAAACTAATCAGCACCAGATTCTCCCACAAGTGACTTACATACCAAATTTTATGAAATTCGGTCCATTAGTTTTTTAGTTAAAGTGGATACAATATCTGCACAGACAGACAGACAGACAGACGCACAGACACATAGACACACACACAGGCGTCATGCTTACAATAGTTTTTTCGTATTCTAGAGGTCTCGAAACGCGTAGATCCGTCGAAAACTCGAGTTGCGATTTTCGACTTGATTCCAATACTTTCCCTATACATTACCATGTATTGCAGGGATAGTAATAATGGTAGTTGTAAGCATAGAAGCTTTATGATCGTATCCAGTTAAGAGTGATTACCAGGTTAGTAATTGTAATATCTTGTATATATTGCAAATTACTCTGGGCAAGTACAATAATAAGTATTGTCTATGTCATCAGTTGCTTTAAACAGGCAGTAGCTGTTAATTCTGTGCAGTGCGCAATAAATATTAGTTTGATTCAGCTCATTGCAGATCTGTGTTATTGCTCTGGAACCTAAAGGTCGGAATGTCCAAGAATTCAGTTTGAGTTAAGTTACTTTTAACATATTGAAGATCCATCCTCACGAACAACCTCTAATGAGGATAAAGAGACATTTTGTCTTTACAACTTATCTATCGAATTTTATGAAATTTAGTCAATTAGCATTTGAGTTAGAGTGGATACATACATTGCACAGACAGAGAGACAGACACACACACACACACACACTGACGTCAGGCTAAAAATTGTTTTTTCGTGTTCTAGAGTCGCAAAACGTCGTCGAAAACTCGAGTTGCGATTTTCGACATGATTCCTATACTTTCCCTATACATTACCATGTATTGTAGGTAAAAGTAAAAATCTGACGCGAGCACCACATGACTTTTCCTGCAGACTCATATTCACGTTATCTTTATATCGTCAATAATTCATTAAATTGAGTTTAATTACTCAGAATAACAGGCACAATGATTTTAAATTACACTGAATTTGGACTTTTAATTCAATTTTCGTTTTCATTGGGTAACTGGACTTATTTTCAATGGTAGCATAGCGAAAATGCGAAAAAACTAAAATATCTCGAGAACGGCTAGCTGAAGAGTGATGGAGTTTGTCTTATTCTTTCCGTCGCAAAAAATTATGTATATAAATTTAATTGATATATTTGAGCATACGTAGGTTTTCATTTTTATACGTAACGATTGTTGCAGGCTATTTTGCAAAAAAAGGCAGGTTCTTTTTTCTGAATCTTACCAAAATCTAATCAGCACCAGGTGACTAACCTACGAGTGATTTATCAACTAAATTTTGTGAAGAAATTTGGCCAAGATAGTGTGGATACAGACAATTTCGCTGGCCATTTCACAAAAAAGGCATGTTCTTTTATCCCGAATTTTACCAGAATCCAATTAGCACCAGGGACTTACCTTCCAAATATTTTAAAATTTGGTCAATTAGTTTTTCAGTTAGAGTGGATACAATATCTGCACAGACAGACAAACACACAGAACGTTATGCTAAAAACAGTGTTTTCGAGTTCTAAAGGTCCTAAAATGCGTAGATCCGTCGAAAACTCGAGTTGTGATTATCGGCACGATTCCAATACTTTCCCTATACATTACCATATATTGCAGAGAAAGTAAAAATCTGATGTGGGCAGCACATGACTTTCGCTGCAGACTTAAATTCATATTTCCTTTATTTCGTTAATAATTCATTTGATTGAGTTTAATTGCACCAAATAACACTAAATTTGCATTTTTAATTCAATTTTTGTTTTTATTGGGTAATTGGACATTTTCCCGATAGCGGCGTAACAAAATGCAAGAAATCTCCAATATTTTGAGAACGGTTAATCCTAAAGTGTAATGGAGTGAATGGATATCTCTTTCGGCGTCAAAAATTGTGTATTAAACAAGAATTTAATTGATACATTTCAGCATACGTTGTCTTTTTTTTTTTTTTTTTTTTTTTTTTTTTTTTTTTTTTTCTAGATTTTGGCGATTTTTGCGGGCCATTTCGTAAAAAAAGCAGGTTGTTATTTTCCGAATCGTACCAAAATCGAATCACTACCAGAGTGTCCTACAAGTAACGAGCGGATAAATTAAATTTTTACGGGCTATTTCGCAAAAAAAGGCGGGTTCCGTTTTTTACGAATCGTACCAAAAACTAATCAGCACCAGGGTCACATCCAATTGACGTACCTACCAAATTTTATGAAAATTAGTTTTTGAATGAGAGTGGATACATACATTGCACAGACATACAGATAGACACAAACACACACAGACATCACGCTAAAAATAGTTTTTTCGTATTCTAGAGGTCTCGAAAGGTGTAGATCCGTCGAAAACTCGAGTTGCGATTTCTGACATGATTCCAATACTTTCCCTATACATTATCATGTATTGCAGGGAAAATAAAAGTGAATTACTAACCTTTCATGTTTTGCGTCTTGTATGATGCATTTTAAAAATACATGAATAACATTTTGTTACATTTAAAAAGAAAGTTTCTGAAATAAAAATTTCATTTTTTTATAAATTTAAATTACTACATTTCAAACGCTTAGTTCAACTTTTTGGACTTTGAAAAATTACTGTTATTGCTTATAAAAAGTTTCGTGAGCAGGTACTTTGAAAAATTACTGTTATTGCTTATAAAAAGTTTCGTGAGCAGGTACTTTGACAAATTACTGTTATTGCTTATAAAAAGTTCCGTGAACAGGTACTTTGGCAAATTACTGTTATTACTTATAAAAAGTTTCGTGAGCAGGTACTTTGAAAAATTACTGTTATTGCTTATAAAAAGTTTCGTGAGCAGGTATTTTGAAAAATTACTCTTATTGCTTATAAAAAGTTTCGTGAGCAGGTACTTTGAAAAACTACTGTTATTGCTTATAAAAAGTTCCGTGAGCAGGTACTTTGACAAATTACTGTTATTGCTTATAAAAAGTTCCGTGAGCAGGTATTTTAAAAAATTACTGTTATTGCTTAAAAGTTTCGTGAGCAGGTACTTTGAAAAATTACTGTTATTGCTTATAAAAAGTTTCATGAGCAGGTACTTTGAAAAATTACTGTTATTGCTTATACAAAGTTTCGTGAGCAGGTACTTTAAAAATTACTGTTATTGCTTATAAAAATTTTCGTGAGCATGTACTTTGACAAATTACTGTTATTGCTTATAAAAAGTTCCGTGAACAGGTGCTTTGACAAATTGCTGTTATTGTTTATAAAAAGTTTCGTTAGCAGGTACTTTGACAAATTACTGTTATTGCTTATAAAAAGTTCCGTGAGCAGGTACTTTGACAAATTACTGTTATTGCTTATAAAAAAATTCCGTGAGCAGGTATTTTGAAAAATTACTCTTATTGCTTATAAAAAGTTTCGTGAGCAGGTACTTTGAAAAATTACTGTTATTGCTTATAAAAGTTTCGTGAACAGGTACTTTCAAAAATTATTGCTATTGCTTATAATAAGTTTCGTGAGCAGGTACTTTAAAAAATTACTGTTATTGCTTATAAAAAGTTTCGTGAGCAGGTACTTTGAAAAATTACTGTTATTGTTTATAAAAAGTTTCGTGAGCAGGTACTTTGAAAAATTACTGTTATTGCTTATAAAAGTTTCGTGAGCAGGTAGTCCAAAATGTTTGTGACATTGTGCCACAGCTAATCCTAATAAAAGATAACCTTCAACGTCACCAAAGTTAGTACCGGTTCAACACATTGTGAATGTGCCAATATAAATAATATCTAATGTTTGCAGAACGCGAATTTCCCTACAGACCCAAATTCATTACCTCTTTATTTCTTTAATTCATTAAATTGGGTTTAATTCCACAAAATAACACGCATAACTATTTGAAATTACACCGAATTTGTACTTTTTATTCAATTTTCATTTTCGTTTGGTAACTGCGGATGCATTTTCAAAAGCGGAGTATCAAAAACGTAAAAAACTAAAATATCTTGAGAACGGCTAGTATTAGAGTAATGAGGTTGGTCTCATTCTTTACGGTGTTAAAAATTAGGTAAAAGAGCGGTATTATATTGATACATTTGTACATATGTAGTCTTTTATTTTAGATTTTTGCAATTTTTGCTGGCGATTTCGCAAAAACAGTAGGGGTGATTTTCAAATCGTACCAAAATTTAATCAGCACCAGGATAACCCACAAGAGATGTATCTGCTAAATTTTGTGAAATTTGGTCAATTATATTTTTATCTACAGTGGATACATACGGTTCCTGCGGGCCATTTCGCAAAAAAGGGAGGTTCCTTTATCCCGAATCGCACTAAAATCTAATCAGCACCAGGGTAACCCAAAAGTGATAAATAAAAGTGATAAAATAAAATTTTATGAAATGTGTTGAATTATATTTTGAAATGGAGTGGATACATACATTGCACAGACACGCAAACACACACACACATACACATACACACACACACACACACACACTTAAACACACACATACACACACACACTTAAACACATACATACACACACACACTTAAACACACACATACACACACACACATATACACAGTGTGTACGCTTCATTTTTGACGAAATTATGAAGTATTGTTATTCTCTTTTGTATACTTATTTCATACAGTCATACGAATTTTCTAAAAAACAGGAAGTGACATATCCATGGCTGGAAATGCAAATATTTTGTCAACCCCTCGATCCCTTCTACAATTCGAGTTCTGAATACATATTAATCATCATTTAAGCTTTAGTTACAACTAATCCTGAGAAATAGCTGTTTCATGGAAATTTATAAAATCGAGAGTGAAATAAAACCAGGAAACCCTTAAGGAATTTTCTATCTCTTCTGGAACTTCTGAATTCATATCAGTCATCATCTATATACTCTATCTATAGCCCATATTTAGAAATAGATGTTTGAAGAAATTTTTTTCTACCGAAAGTAAAAAGAGAGCATGAAGAGGAAATTCTTATTAAATTCTTCATTATCCTACTTTATATGATATTGAATGCGTAACAGTTATCATCTAAGCTATATCTATGGCAGATCTCGAAGTATATATATATTTCAAGGAAAATATAAATTTTTGTATCAGAAATGGTATTTACCTAACTGGAAATAAAATCCTTATTAAGTCCATTTATTTTCTCCGCAATTTCATATTGAATCAATATCAGTCATTGACTAAGGTGACAATCTTGAGAAATAGATGTTTCAAAGAAAAGTGGAAAAGGAACTGGAAGTGAAAATTCTTAGTAAACCACGCTATCTCCTCTTAAATGTTATGATAATTATCAAAGCTCTATCGATAGCCAATTATAAGGAATGGAGTTTCAAATAAATCGAAACATTTTGAAGAGGAAATAAATCCTTTGAACCGGATGTGGAATTTAAACCGGAAGTGGAAATCCTTTGTAAACCCCTCAATCTCGACCGAACTTCGATGCTGAATCCAAATCTGTCGTCATTTGAGCACTATTTATCAAGCTCAGCTTATTGTATTCTCAAAAGTCTGACGCATTCTTAACTCAATTTGTTTCGTATCACATCAGCTTATGCTAACTGAAAAATGACCTGCTAATATACCCTCTATGGAAAGATCTCAAACAATCTTCACAAGTCGGGAAATTCGTATGCAAACTGCGAAAATCGAGAAGTTTCCAAAACTCAGTTAAAGTCGCCAAGTTGGGGATATTTCGCCAAATTTGCTGAAAGGTCAAACGATCTGGACCGTCAAATAATGATACTTTTTGCCTGTAAATGTCATTTTTCCTCAAGGATAGATAAAATGCCGTTATGACATGTTAGGTATTTGTAGCAGAGCTTATAAATCTATTCACCATAATGTTATTAAATCACAGATTGGTGAGCATGACGAGCATAAATCTTATATCTCTTCTCATGAACAAATAATTAACATTTCCTAAATTCTGGTTAATTAACACCAATCATGACTTATTATAAAGTTATCGCATTTCAAAAAAGCTGAGTAAAGTGTAAGGATAGCTTTGTTAATTATATTTGGAAGCAATTCATTCAGTATTAAGAATTCTCATTTGAAAATACCTGTTACTGACAACTTCATTCATTAGAGAAAGTTCTTTTTAAAAAAAATAGAAAATTAAATAAATAAGTTTACGTCTTGGGAGGCAACTTTTTCTTGTATACTTGTTATCTTATGGTTTTTGAAGTTTTCCAAACTTGGGGCTAATTAAAAACTCGTGTAATGCAACTACAAAAAATCTGACAGATGCAATACATGGCTTTTTATAGAAATTTACCAATTGTGGGAAAATAATAATTGACATTTAAGCTTTCTTATGATTCATCTCACTGAAGATCAATAGGATTTTTGTTCTTACTTATTCTGGTTTGATGTGAGCAGGATATGACTTTCACTAATAATGGAATGACTTTAATTCTTTTGCAGCAAAGTGATTATGTACAAGATCTGCAAAATATTGTCTTTGGCATTGAATTAACATTAACACCACGTAAATTGAAATTTGGCGCTTTTATCAACTTACAGGTACAAACGAATTATTGAATGAATTATTATGTCCAACAATTTATTAATACTCACGAGCAAAATTCTCATCAAAATGTAAGTGATATTCACTTAATATCATTTGCATGAAACATATAACTATTTGCGAATTCTTGGGTAACAAAATACAAAATCATTACAAATTGTATCATATTTCGTTAATGAATTGAACTAAATTCACGAAAATGATGTTGCACAATATTGCATATGGAATGAGAACATGTTTGGGGATACTTATTACTTTGGAATTTTATATAATTTTTCTATAAATATAATTGAAAAACGCGCAAGATCTCAAGAATTTTCAATAATAGTTTTTAAATATTTTATTAGTATTTCAATAAAATATTATTTAACGGAATAGAAAGGTCTGCAATTTAATAACGATTTTTTCAAAAATGCATTCAAAAATTGTACAATATCTAGACTGCGCTTTATGCTGGCATTCTAACGTTTGTATTCTTTTACATTCCCTACATTACATGGTAATGTATAGGGAACGTATTGGAATCATGCCGAAAATCGCAACTCGAGTTTTCGACGGATCTACACGTTTCGAGACCTCTAGAATACGAAAAAACTAGTTTTAGCGTTTTAGCGTGACGTCTGTGTGTGTGTCTGTGTGTCTGTGAGTCTGTGTGTCTGTGTATCTGTGTGTCTGTCTGTGCAGATTTTGTATCCACTCTAACTAAAAAGCTAATAGACCGAATTTCATAAAATTTGGTAGGTAGGTCACTTGTGGGCGAGTCTGGTGCTGATTAATTTTGGGTACGATTCGGGGTAAAAAAAACCCGCCTTTCTTTTGCGAAATGACCCGCAAAAGCTTTATCCACTCTAGCTGAAAAACTAATGGACCGAATTTCACAAAATTCGGTAGATAAGTTACCTGTGGGACAATCTGGTGCTGATTAGATTTTGGTATGATTCGGAAAAAAAATAACCTGTCATTTTTTGAAAAATGGCCCGCCAAAATCTAAAATAAAACAATACGTATGCTCAAATATATCCATTAAATATTTGTTTAATAAGTAATTTTTGACGAAGAAAAGAGTAAGACTAACCCCATTACACTAGGACTAACCATTCTCGAGATATTTGAGATATTTTAGTTTTTTCGTATTTTCTCTACGCCACCTTTGAAAATAGGTTCAGTTACCAAATGAGAAAGAAAATTGAATTAAAAGTGAATTAAATTTAAATAAAATAAAGAGGACGTGGATATAAGTCTGCAGGAAAAGTCATGTGCTGCCCACATCAGATGTTTTTCTTCTAATGAAAAATTACTTCTGAAATAATTCCTAATATATTTTTTAAAGTTCTGATTTTTAATGACTTTTTCAAACATTCATTCAAAAAGAGGGGGGGGGGCTTTTATACACTCAATCGCGTTTAAAATCAATAGGGTTCCAAAATTCACAGACTGTAATAATCGCAAAATATTACACTTGAAACGCTTCATTTGTTTGTGAGATATCATGTCCACACACACAAACTACTTCCAAAACGCTTGTTTCGAGTTCCATCAAAAACTCAAATTAGAATATTCGTTGTGGAAAGGTAAAATTCTAATTACTCAAGGATATTTGAAAATTCCTGAACAATAATATCCATTTATAGTAAATATTATTTACAGAAAAATCACTCACTTTATAATAGCGACTACATATTTTTATACGAATTTTTCCCATTAAAATAACGTACAATAGTTACCTTATACGTATATATTGTAACATATAAGTGACTTATCTGATAAATTTTGGTAAATTTGGTCAACTAGTTAGCGTGGATACATAGGATTTTTTTCGGGCCATTTCGCAAAAAAAGGCAGGTTCTTTTAAGGTTCGTTAAGATTTCTCGAATCGTATCAAAGTCTAATCAGCACCAGAGTATCACACAAGTGACTTATCTATAGAAGTTTATGAAATTTGCTTCATTAGTTTTTGAGATAGAGTGAATACATATATTGCACAGACAGACAAACACACACAGTCGTCAAGCTAAAAATAATTTTTTCGGGCCCCAAAGCGTGTAGATCCATCGCAAACTCGAATTGCGATTTTTGACACAATTCCAATACTTTCTCAATACATAACTATGTAATACAGGGAAATCGTGGATTTTTTTTTTCTTTTTTTGAAAAATTTGTAAATTTCGGAAATTTTTGTAACAGCATAGTATAATGAATAGGGAAAGTATTATGACTGCATCAGAAATTCGAACAGCACGTTTCAAGCACCTACTTGCTCGAATCGATCGTTTTTGAGGTAATATCTGTGTGTATGCATGCGTGTGAGTGTTGTAAAGAACCTTGCTGCCCCCAATCGGAATTTCAACTCTGAATCTCCGAACGGGCCAGCCGACTTTGTACCGTCGAGCTACTGGAACGAAATTGCAAGCTGTTATCGTCGAAGTGGATTCTGCATTCTCCACACTCTAATGTCAGAATGGCGGGTAACTGATAATCTGAATGACCCCCTCCTATTATTACTTTCCTTATACACATAAAGTATAAGGAAAGTATTGTGGCAGGGTCGAAAATTCGAATCCCAGTTTTCGACGGAAGAGCACGTTTCAAACCTCCTTGATCACGAATCAAACATTTTTGAGGTGATGTCTGTGTGTGTGTGTGTATGTGAAAGTATGTGTGTGTGTGTGTGTGTGTGTGTGTGTGTGTGAGTGTGCGTGTGTGTGTGTGTGTGTGCGAGTATCTTTGGAGGCGATATCTCACGAACGAATGGTGCGATTCGAATGAAATCTGGAAGAAAAATCACAATCCGTGAATACTGGAATCCTATTGTTTTTAAACGGAATCGAATGTTCAGATACCACCTAAATTTTCGAATCAAATTTTGAAAATATCATCAAAAAATCTAAACCTTTAATAAAGTTACGCAAGTAGACATTACTAATGTAATTTTTCCTTAGAAAACGATTGACATAACTTTTAGAACGCTACCTTGAATCGTTCTTGAAATATTGCACATTTTTCAAATAAATTTATCAAAAAATCCCATAAATTAAAAAAAATATTTTCTGTTGAGAAACATGTTCACTTTTCAAATGTAATATCATGCGATAAATTGGGTGACATCATTCTCGTGGATCTAGCTCGTTCCATTCACGAGAAAATATACTTTGAGTAATACTTTTGTATTTGAACGCCATTAGTCATTTATCTGCTATACGAATAACTTATTTCTCCGTCCATAACGCTTGGCGAGATTTTGGCGACGAATTTGGCGAAATGTCTCCAACTTGGCGAATTTTTTAAATGTTGCCAAATTAACGAAAATCTCGCCAAATGGATAAAAATGACTCTAAATCAATGAAAATGACGACTAATTGTCGGAAATTCACTATCTTGGAAAGAATATAAGTATCTACTATAAGAAAAACCTATTTTTTTTTACTGTAAAAGTAGTAAATTCATTGTATTGTATAAGGAAAATCATGTGTTTCCCGCATTAGATATTTTTTACTTCAGATTAGTCTCCTGCTACTACTACTTTTACCCATGTTAGTACTCTGCGTGGTGAAATTGAATTGGCTCTCAATCTTCCAGCATCCATTGAATCCGTACTAGTCGTACTACGGTTACTTTCAGACTTCCGACATATCTGCACTAACCTACAGGGTAGATGTGTTCGGGAGCCATTGTAAAGAACTTTGCTGCCCGAACCGGAAATCGAACCCTGGATCTCCGAATTGGCCAGTCAACACCCTACCGCTGAACTACTGGGGCGAAATTGCAAGATCGTATCGTCGAAGACCTCTGCAGTGTTTGTGAGACTTTGGAAGCCATGTCTCACGAACGAATTCAGCGTTTTGATCGAAATTTGGTACAAATATTATAATCGGTGAATACTCTAAGCCTATTGATTTAAAAAATTATCAAAAATTTATAAGATTTAAAAATTTTATAGATTTTAATGCTCGAATGCTCGAATTATTAAATGCTCGAAAGAACTCAAATTCTTCCAATGAAAATTTAAAAAAATCTGATATGGGCAGCCAGGACATGACTTTCCCTGCACACTCATATTCACGTTCTCTTTATTTCTTCAACAACTCATTGAATCGGGTTTAATTGCACAAAATAACAACCATAATTATTTTAAATTACACAGAATTTGCACTTTTAATTCACTTTTCGATTTCATTTGGTAACAGGACTTATTTTCAAAGGTGGCTTAGCGAAAACACGAAAAAACTAAAATATCTAGTGAACGGCTAGTTCTAGTGTAATAGGGTTGGGCCTATTCTTTAAATCGTTAAAAATTACGTACAAAAGAAGCATTTAATTGCTATAATTGAGCATACGCAGTCTTTTATTTTAGATTTTGACGATTTTTGCAAACCATTTCATAAAAAAGGCAGGTTATTTTTCTTTCCGAATCGTACCAAAATCTAATCACAGGGTAACGAAGTGACTTATCAATTAAATTTTGTAAAATGTGGTCAATTAGTTCTTCAGCTAGAGTGGATATAGCAATTATTCTGGCCATTTCACAAAAAAGACGGGTTCTTTTATCCCGAATCGTACCAAAATCCTATCAGCACCAGAACTCCCACACGGGATTCACCTACAAAATTTATGAAATTCGGTTCATTAGTTTTTGAGTTGGAGTTGATAAATACATCGCACACACACACACACACACACACACACACAGAGAGAGAGAGAGAGAGAGAGAGAGAGACAGACAGGCATACAGACAGACAGATACACAGACACACAGACAGACAGTCAGACAGATACACAGACACACAGACAGACAGACAGACAGATACACAGACACACAGACGCACACATTTATCATGCTGAAAATAGTTTTTTCGTATTCTAGAGGTGTTGAAACGCGTAGATCCGTCTAAAACTCGAGTTGCGATTTTCCGCATGATTCCAATACCTTCCCTATATATTACCATGTATTGCAGGGAAAGTAAAAATCGTTAAAAATTCAGAACCTTTAATACTGTTACGTAAATTATAATTTCTTGTGCATTAGTTTCCCTGCAATACATGTTAATTTATAGAGAAAGTATTGGAATCATACCGAAAATCGCAACTCGAGTTTTCGATGGCTCTATACGTTTTGGAACCTCTAGAATACGAAAACACTATTTTTAGCGTGACGTCCGTATGTCTGTCTGTCTCTGCAATGTATGTATTCGCTCTAACTAAAAAACTAATGGACAAAATTTCGCAAAATTTGATAAGACATTTGTCGGTTATCGGGGTGCTGATTAGATTTTAGTATGATTAGGAAAAAAGAACTTACCTTTCTTGTGAAATGGACCACAAAAATAGTTAATCTAAAAACAAAAGACTCCGCTCATATATAATAATTAAATGCGTGTTTTATATGTAATTTATGACGGCGAAGAGAATAAGACCAAACCTATTATTCTAGAACTAGCCATTTTAGGTTTTTCGTATTTTCGCAGCGCCATCTTTGAAAAAAATCTGATGTGGGCAACACACGACTTTCCTTGTATAACGCAATGAATTTACTACTTTCACACTTAAAAATATGTCATTCTTATAGTTGATACTTATATTCTTTCAAAGATATTGAATTTTCTTGAAATAGTCGTCATTTTCATTGATTTAGCGTCATTTTTATCCAGTTGGCGAGATTTTCGTTAATTTGGCAACATTTAAATATGTCGCCAAGTAGGCGACATTACGCTAAATTCGTCGCTAAAATCTCTCCAAGCGTTATGAACGGAGAAATAAATTATTCTTACAGCAGATAAATGACTAACGACGTTCAAATACAAAAGTATTACTCAAAGTATATTTTCTCGTGAATGGAACGAGTTAGATCCACGCGAATGATGTCACCAAATTTATCGCATGGTATTACATACGAAAAGTGAACATCTTTCTTAACAGTTAATATTTTTTTTTAATTTATAGGACTTTTTGATAAATTTATTTGAAAAATGTGCAATATCTCGAGAACGGTTCATGCTGGCGTTCTAAACTTTATGTCAATCATTTTCTAAGGAAAAATTACATGAAAAATGATAAGAAATGTCTATTTGCGTAACATAATTAAAGGTTTTGATTTTTTGATGATTTCTTCAAAATTTCACTCGAAAATTTAGCAGGATTCTGAACATTCGATTGTGTTTTAAAACTATAAGCTTCCAGTATTTATGGATTGTGATTTTTGTACAAAATGTCATTCGAATCGCTCCATTCGTTCGTGAGATATTGTCTCCACAGCCTCCCCCCCCTCCCCCCCCCCACACACAGACATCACCTCAAAAATGTTCGAGTCGTGATCAGGGATGCTTGAAACGTGCTCTCCTGTCGAAAACTCGAATTCGAATTTTCGACCCCGTCACAATACTTTCCTTATACATTATGTATGTAAGGAAAGTAATAAGTCCAGCCACTAAATGAGAACAATAAATAAATTGAAAGTATGAATTCAGTATAATTTAAAATATTCCTGGCTGTTATTTTGTGCAGTTAAACTCAATTTAATGAAATATTGAAGAAATAAAGAGAATGTGAATATGAGTCTGTGGGAAAATTCATCTGCTGTCCACATCAGATTTTTACTTTCCCTGGAATACATAGTTATGTATAGGGAAAGTATTGGAATCATGACGAAAATCGCAACTCGAATTTTAGAACACGAAAATCTATTTTTAGCGTGACGTCTAGGTGTGTGTGTCTGTCTGTCTGTCTGTGTGCAGATTTTGTATCCACTCTAACTGAAATCTAATTGACCGAATTTCATAACATTTGGTAGGTAAGTAAGTCTCTTGTGGATAACCCTGGTGCTGATTAGATTTTAGTACGATTGGGAATAAAAGAATCTGCCTTTTTTGGCGAAACGTCCTGCAAAAACTGCCTGCATCCACTCTAGTTGGAAAACTAACAGACCAAATGTCACAAAATATGGTAGATAAATTACTTATAGGTTAGTCTGGTGCTGGATATATGTTGGTATGATTAAACAAGAAAGATCAATCATGCTTAAAGCATTGATTATGAAACACTTTCCAACTGCAATGCAATTTTATTTAAACATTTCCAAAATGCGATACATTCCTCGGTAATATTTTAAAACTTATCACAATACTACATTAATTAATTATATTTGGAAACTTAAACCCTCATAGAAAAAAATGAACTTTATTCAAATGACGGCATTGAAATATAAATTGCCTGGTTTAAACACCTCTAAAATACGACACATTCCTCGGTAATATTTTTAGTATTATCATAATACTACGATGATTTATTACATTAGAAAACTTCATCGAAAACAACTGAAATTCATTCAAATGACGTCATAGAAAAAAACACGCCTTGCTCTCACTATGAAAGCAGCATTTCATTCATAAACAATTTCCCATTCATTTCATTCACCACAATACTATAATAATTTATTTTATTTAAAAATTAAGACCATGGAGCTACAAGTAATTAAACTCTATGCTTAAAACTTCATCGAAAAATATCGTCTTTCTCTTTGTAAAATCAATGAATATTTCATTCATATCAGCTATGCAGACTCCATGGGCTAAATAATTTTGTGTTAAAGAAATGCAGCATTTCTAATACAACTCATTCTACATATTTTGCTGTTTACATTTTACATAAGTGAAAAATAGGCTTCGCTGTAGAAATAATCAAATTTGCATGAGCATTTAAACTCAAATATATTGTAATTGCGTTGTTTCAGTATGTAGATGCACAGAATTTAAGCAAAAATAAAGCGGTTTTAGGACGGATACAACACTCAATATGAAATAAAAAGAACTTTAAAAATCACGATTTTGAGACAAGATGGATGCCATATATCATTTTGAAGTGGGTCACGTGATCGCTTCATATAAGAGGTGTAATTATTATTTTAATTTTTATTTAAAAAACTACTTATTATATTTCGCTGAATTTTTTTTTATAAATTTTATGGAATAATTTAAATATTAGCTAAAATTTTCGAAACAATTTGTGAATTTTAAATCCGCTTAATAAATGTTTGAAAATTAGGTCCCATAGAGCTCAATGTATTTCATTTTTTCAACCCGGGTTCAATCCAAAATAAATTGGGTGATATTATTCATTTATATTCCCATAGGTCCTACAGACCGTCTGAACAACATACTAAAATTTCATTTTGATTAAGTCATTTTTACGGCAGTTATCGTGCTAACGGACAGACAGACAGAAAGAATGAACAAAGTCATAAACACTTTTCAACTTTGTTGTAAAGTGTTAAAAAGTACATGTCTTTTTTCCGAAATTGCCCGCAAAAATCTTTAAATCTAAAAATAAAAGACTGCGTATGCTTAAATATATCAATTAAATGCTTTCTTCATACATAATTTTTGACGTCCAAAAGAATAAATCCAACCCCTTTAGTCTAAGTCTAACCATTCTCGAGTTATTGCAGTTGTCTCGCATTTTCGCTCAGCCACCGTTGAAAATTAGTCCAGTTACCAAATAAAAAAGAAAATTGAATTAAAAGTTCAAATTCAGTGCTGCAATTTTTACATCCATGAATATATATAAGGAAGATAGTACATAATTTCGTGCCTATGACTTTTATCTTCAGTGGCATTGATAAATCTGTATCAGTTAGCAATCCATTGTGTTGTGCGACGCACCAAACAATAATGCAATTTAAAGCTTCATTTTAACATTTCAAAAACGTTTCAGAATAACTAGCTTTAAAACGCAATTATTTTGGGGTAATCTAATTAAAATAAAGCGTCTTCCTTCAAATTATTAATGAAACAAAGTACTTAATACTTTAAATGGATTGCTTATATGCTCTTTGAAGTAATACCAATCTAGTTTTGAATGCGAAAATACCGATGCTTGCATTCCATAATTTGAATAAAGACATGCAAATTATCTTAATAAAGTTATCTATCATAGGGATGCATGTCACTGCTATTTATTTGAATTTGTTGACGATTTTAAATGGAAAAATCTGATGTGAGCAGCACATAACTTTCCCTGAAGACTCAAATTCATATTTTCTTTATTTCTTTAATAATTCATTAGATTGAGTTTAATTGAACCAAATAACACTAAATGTTAAATTAAATTTTTGTTTTCATTTGGTAATTGGACATTTTTCCGATAGCAGCGTAACAAAAATGCAAGAAATTCCAAATATCTTGAGAACGGTTAGTCCTAAAGTATAATGGAGTGTGTTATATTATTTTCCTCTTCAAAAATTGCGTATAAAACAAGAATTTAATTCATACATTTGAGCATACACTACTTAGTCTTTTTTTTCAGATTTTGGCGATTTTGGCGGGCCATTTCGCAAAAAAAGGCAGGTTGCTTTTTTCCGAATCATACCAAAATCTAATCAACACCAGAATATCCCAAAAGTAACTTATCTATCGAATTTTGTGAAATTTGGTCGATTAGTATTTTAGCTAGAGTGGATACATGAAATTTTTGCGGGCCATTTCATCAAAAATAGGCGGGTTTTTCTTTTCCGAATCGTACTGAATTCCAATCAGCAGCAGAGTATCCAACAAGTAACTTATCTACCAAATTTTGTGAAAATTTGGTCAATTAGTACTTTAGCTAGAGCGGAAAAATGAAATTTTTACGGGCCATTTCGCAAAAAATGGCGGGTTCTGTTTTTACGAATCATACCAAAAACTAATCAGCACCAGCGTCACATTCAAGTGACTTACCTACCAAATTTTATGAAATTTGGTCCATTATTGTTTTGAGTTAGAGTGGATACATACATTGCAAGACACACAGACAGACACACACACAGACGTCACGCTAAAAATAGATTTTCGTATTCTAGAGGTCTCGAAACGTATAGATCCGACGAAATCTCGAGTTGCGATCTTCGACATGATTCCAATACTTTCCCTATACATTACCATGTACTGCAGGGAAAGTAAAAATATGGTGAGTAGGTAGGTATACGGTAGCAAATAAAACTGGTTTTAAACATTTTCGTGACATGTTTTTCCTATATCAATTATTTCCTATAATAACATAATAAAAAATCTGATGTGGGCAGCACATGACTTTCCCTGCAGACTCAAATTCATTTTTTCTTTACTCCTTTAAGAACTCACTAAATTGAGTTTAATTGCACAAAATGACACTAAATTTGCATTTTTAATTCAATTTCTGCTTTTATTTGGTAATTGGACATTTTTCCAAAGGCCGCATAAAAAGATGCGAAAATCTCAAATATCTCGAGAACGGTTAGTCCTAGAGTAATAGAGTTGTTCTTATTCTTTTCCTCGTCAAAAATTACGTATAAAACAAGCATTTAATTGATGCATTTGAACATACGTAGTCTTTTTTTTTAGATATTGGCGATTTTTGTGAGCCATTTCGTAAAAAAAGGCAGGTTGGTTCTTTTCCGAATCGTATAAAAATCTAATCAGCACCAGAGTATCCCACATGTGATTTATCTACCAAATTTTGTGAAATTTCGTCAATTTGTATTCCAGCTAAAATGAATACATGAGATTTTTGCTGGCCATTTCTCAAAAAAGGCGGGTTTTTTTTTTACGAATCATACCAAAAACTAATCAGCATCAGCGTCACATTCAAGTGACTTACCTACCAAATTTTATGAAATTCGGTCCATTAGTTTTTGAGTTAGAGTGGATGCATACATTCCACAGACACACAGACAGACACACAGACGTCACGCTAAAAATGGTTTTTTCGTCTTCCAGAGGTCTCGAAACGTGTAAATCCGTCGAAAACTCGAATTGCGATTTTCGGCATGATTCCAATACTTTCCCTATACATTACCATGTATTGCAGGGAAAGTAATTATTTAAATACATTTATTACCTGAAATAAAATAATAAAGAAATAGGGTAGTAAATTGTGTTATACATGTATGCATGGCTTATCATCTCTCTGATTAGCAAAACAGGAAAAAAGCTATCATGCTCGGCTGATTTCGATATATGTACGAAACAGAAAGTAAAATTATAAACCTTTTGGCCCTAGAGGCAGTTTTGTCAAATCCAGTTTGGTACGTAACGTGTTAAGGCAAATATTTGTACGATAAAAATATCTTTTTATTTATTGCATTACGCGAACTAAAATAATGAATTAACATATTAAATGATTAAAAGAAAATCGCATATAAAATTAAAAGGCTTGAACGGGATATCGTTTTTACATAAAACGGAAATTATTAATAAACTAGCAAAAAACCGGGATTTCAAATGCACTCGCGCATATGAAGTGTGCGGGCCATAAAAGTTTTCAATTTAAAACTTAATTTAACAAATAATTATGAAATTAGAAGTATAAAAAAGTAATTTCAATATTTGGGAGTTCTAATACAAAAGAGCATACCAGTTTTTAGAATTTGAATATTAACTTAAACAAATTAGAATACAGCAAAACAATTCAATCAAAGTAATACATTTAAATCGAAAAAACGTTTAACATACAGAGTCAAATTTAAATCACAATACATGCAAGCGTACACGCTTTGATTATCTGTTTAAAAGTTGTTTACTTGTTACGTTTATAAAGCGTAGTGAGTATGCCTGGTTTAAAAATGGGCGTTTCACTCTGTTATAGTTCGTTTTAATGATTGAAATTGTGGTTCTGCATTTCTGTGTGCAATTTCACGTATGTGTGCACATTTTTAACACTTTACAACATAGTTGAAAAGTGTTTATAACTTTGTTCATTTTGTCTGTCTATCTGTCTGCCTGTCCGTCCGTTAGCACGATAACTGCCGTAAAAATGACTTTATCAAAATGAAATTTTAGTATGTTGTTCAGGGGGTCTGTGGAACCTATGGAAATATAAATAAATGATATCACCCAATTAGTTTAGGATTGAACCCGGATTGAAAAAATGAAATACATTGAACCCTATGGGACCTAATTTTTCAAAAATTTTAAGGATTTAAAATTCACAAATTGCTACGAAAGTTTAAAGAAATATTCAAATTATGCCATAAAATATATAAAAAAAATTTCAGCAAAATGTATTCAGTGGTTTTTTGAATAAAAATTAAAATAATAATTACATCCTTTATATGAAGAGATCACGTGACCCAATTCAAAATAATATATGGCATCCATCTTGTGTCAAAATCGTGATTTTTAACGTTCTTTTTAATTCATATTGAGTGTTGCATCCATCCTAAAATCGCTTTATTTTTGCTTAAATTTTGTGCATCTACATACTGAAACAACGCAATTACAATATAGTTGAGTTTAAATGATTATCTAACTTTGATTATTTCTACAACAAAGCCTACTTTTCACTTATGAAGGATGTAAATACCAAAAGATGCAAAATGAGTTGTATAAGAATTGCTGCATTTCTGTAACGCAAAATTATTTACCCATGGAGTCTGCAATAGAGCTGATATGAATGAAACAATCATTGATTTTACAGAGATGCAAACGATTTTTGATGAAGGTTTGAGCATAGAGTTAAATTACTTGTACCTCCATGATTTTAAGATTTAAATAAAATTAATTATTGTAGTATTGTGATGAATGAAATGAATGGAAAAATATTTATGGATGAAATGCTGCTTTTATTTAAAGAACCAGCCGATTTATATTTCGATGAAGTCATTTGAGAAAGTTCATTTGTTTTCGATGAAGTTTTCAAATATAATAAATTATTGTAGTATTATGATAATTTAAAAAATATTACCGAGGAATGTATCGCATTTTAGACATGTTTAAACCAGGCAATTTATATTTCAATGCCGTCATTTGATCGAAGTATATTTTATCGCCTTTTAAAGATGTTTATATAAAATTGCATCGAAGTTGGAAAGTGTTTCATGATCACTGAATTATGCATGATTGATCTTTCTTGTTATCTTCCAATCTATTGTATTAGTTTTTGAGTAAAATGGATCACAAAATTCAGGCTGGATCACAAAATTCAGGCTGGATCACAAAATTTAGGCTGGATCATAAAATTCAGACTGGATCACAAAATTCAAGCTGGATCAAAAAATTCAGGCTGGATCACAAAATGCAGGCTAGATTGCAAAATTCTTGTTGATGGATCACAAATCAAATCACAAATCGATCACAATAGATTACAAAATTAATATTGATTTCGATTCGTTAAAAATAAAGATGGGTTTAGCTTCGCTCGCCCATAATAAATAATACAATAAACTGTATTATACACATTCCTCCAGAAAAACAGTAAAAATATTCATACTGAGTTATAACATTCATATATGTAAAAAAAGTCTGATGTGGGCAGCAAATGGCTTTCCCTGCAGACTTATATCCACATTCTCTTTATTTTAATTAAATTTAATTCACCTTTAATTCAATTTTCGTTCTCATTTGATAACTGGACTTATTTTCAAAGATGACGTAGAGAAAATACGAAAAAACTGAAATATCTCGAGAACGGCTAGTCCCAGTGTAATGGGGTTGGTCTAATTCTCCTTTCATCGTTAAAAATTACGTATAAAACAAGCATTTAATGGATATGTGGCGGTGGAATGTTGCCAGGCCCGAACCAGGGACCTGGTGCTTACAAGACCGAATCGAATTTCGAAATTTCAGTTGAGGGCTGATGGCCGGTAGGCGTGTCGCCTCGGGCATGCCGTCAGTCGTGGTCAACCAGGAAGGAGGTGGCAGGGCCTCTGACTCCGTGTGGTTTTGCCATCTCGTGTTGAGAGGTGAAATCGTTGGAGAGGAAGGTTGCGTGTTTCAAAAGTCCAGTCATCATTGTGACGGTGGAGGTTGCCAGGCCCGAACCAGGGACCTGGTGCTTACAAGACCGACATTATAAGCATAGAGCAAAAGCTAGCTTCAGCTCCTTTCCTATAATTCAGGTACAGGGTTCCAAGCATCTTTGATCAGATGTCTTTGCTGCCGCAGATATATTTGAGCATACGTAGTTTTTTATTTTAGATTTCTCCGATTTTTGCGGGCCATTTTGCAAAAAAAGGCAGGTTTCTTTTTTTCGAATAGTACCAAAATCTAATCAGCACCAGAGTAACCCACATGGAATTTATCTACCGAATTTTGTGAAATTCGGTCCATTAATTTTTCAGCTAGAGTGGATACAGGAAATTTTTGTGGACCATTTCGCAAAAATAGGCGGGTTCTTTTATTCCCAATCGTACCTAAAACTAATCAGCCCTAGATTCGCCCACAAGTGACTTACCTACCAAATTTTATGAAATGCGGTCAATTAGTTTTTTAGATAGAGTGGGTACAAAATCTGCACAGACAGACAGACAGACACACACACAGACGTCACTCTAAAAATAGTTCTTTCGTATTCTAGAGGTCTCGAAACGCGTAGATTCGTCGAAAACTCGAGTTGCGATTTTTGGCATGATTCCAATACTTTCCCTATACATTACCATGCATTGCAGGGAAAGTAATAAATCAATAACAAACAATAGAATTATGAAAAAGCCATTATATGGTGGTACATAAGTGGGACGTACATTTTATTTTTGAGGAAATTATTAAACATTTTTATTTATTTATTTATCTATTCATTTGACAACTTATTTCACACGATTGTACGAATTTTTGGAAAAAAAGAAAGTGGAAATTCTCAGTGAACTTCCCTAACCTTTCTGGAATTCGATGCTTTATCCAGTGTTAGTCAACATCTAAGCTTTACTTATATTCAATCCTGAGAAATAGATGTTACAAAGAAAATTTTTGAACATGAAATGGGAAAAAAAGGGAAGTGAGAAAATTTAGTTAACCGCCTACCGCGCTAATTTGATGCTGAATCTATGGTAGTCATCATCTGAGCTCGATACTGAGAAATAGATGTTGTAAGGAAAAACTAAATTTTTGAAGAGAACATGTAAAAGGGACTAGAAGTGGAAATCCTTAGCGAATCTCCTCACCTCTTCCAAAATTTGTTGTTGAATTCATATAAGTCATTATCTAAGTTCTAATTATAGCACATACTAAGAAATAAATGCATAAAAAATGTTTTTAGTAAAAAAAAATAGTATGTCCACCAAAAACGTTTGACCCTGATGGTAATTTTGTTAACTAAATTTTGACACTTAATGTGATAAGGAGGCCAACGGCCGTACCGTGCTGAAAACACCGGTTCTCGTTAGATCACCGAAGTCAAGCAGCATCGGGCGCGGTTAGTACTTGGTGGGTGACCACCTCGGAACACCGCGTGCTGTTGGCCATCTCGGGTGCGGTATCCCCGTGGTTTGCGCGCTAGATTTGCACGCTACCACAAATGCCGCCGTGTTCATGCGGAGTACGGTCACGTTAAACATGTGGGTCCGTAAGTCCTTCCGAGAGGTTGGTGGTAGGGGAAGGAGGGTACGGTCCATGTGGATGCCTCCCCCACTGGGTTCCGGTCTAAATTGGGTGGCACTTCCCGGCCGTCCATACAGTTACCTTACACCTTTCTGGTAGGTCGGACGGTCTGGGTCTCAACAACTTAATGTGATAAGGCCAACAGCCTAACCGTGCTGATAACACCGGTTCTCGTTAGATCACTGAAGTCAAGCAGCATCGGGCGCGGTTAGTATTTGAGTGGGTGATCACCTGGGAACACCGTGTGCTGTTGGAACATTTCGGGCATTGGTTGTGCGGTTGGAAGATTACGGACCCACATTAAACATGTGGGTCCGTAAGTCCTTCGGAGAGGTTGGTGTTTGGGGAAGGAGGGTACGGTCCTTGTGGATGCCTCCCCCACTGGGTTCCGGTCTAAATTGGGTGGCACTTTCCGGCCGTTCAATCAGTTACCTTACACCTTTCTGGTAGGTCGGACGGTCTGGGTTTCAACTTAATGTGATAAGGTAAATGATAAAAATAGTTTTTAATTTTCTGCCTGGTCTAAACTAAAATTATGCATTAAAAGTGTAAATGATAAAATGATAATCGTCTATAAATTTAAGTGACATGAACTTAATGTTAATTTTACATAAAATATAAATTTTAAATGATGAGGATAAGAATCTTGATGTCATAGCAGTCTCCAACAAAACTTTCAGTTAAGACACCCGAGCATGTAAATCTGCCACCAGAGTACAATTCCAAAAGTGTTTGAAATGTCTGTAACTTGTCTAAAATGTTCCGAGGGTCTTTAATGTTTTCCCGTGACCTAAAATTTCCTCCTGAGTCTAAAATGTCACCCGGAGGCTAAGACGTGCATATCTATAAAACTGCAATCTAACTATTTTCAGCAAACCAATACTTTGTCTATACTAAAGTATGAGGACGAAAAAATTATGAGAAATGCAAGTTTTCAATGCACTTCCTGCGCAATAGCGACGACATGGTGTTCTTCACAATGGCGATCGAATAAATCAACCTTGTAGGTTAGTGCAAGGATATCAGAGGTCTGAAAGTAACCCTAGTACGACTAGCACGGATTCAGTGGACGCTTGGATATTAAGCACCGATTTCGAATCGAGAGGGTAAGAACCAAGCATGAAGTTAACCTAAAGGATAAAAAAAGCACGAAGAGGCTAACCTGGGGTAAAAATAAAAGGAGGTGGTCAGTTATATTGTCAGTTGCACGCCCATCTGACAATAGAGGGTGGTGAATGCAAAATTCATTTATACAATTAGAGCTTGCAATTTCATCTCAGTAGCTTAACGGTAGAGTGTCGGCTGGCCAGTACGAAGATCCATGGTTTGATTCTCGGTTGGGGCAGCAGGGTTCTTTACAAAGTCTATATAAATAAAATTGAAAATCTGTCTGTCTGTCTTTCTGTTTGTTTGTCCCATCATCGCGGGAGAACGCCTGAACCGAATTTGATGAAATTTTGTGGGTATCTTTGAAATAGCCCCGCATAAAATTTAGTTCATGTTTCGAGTTTCTACGATCAGTGGTTCTCGAGATATTAGTGAAAAACAAAACTTTCGTTTGTCTCATCATCACGGGAGAACGGCTGAATCGAATTTAATGAAATTTTGTGGGTAGCCTTGAAATAGCACCACTTAAATTTAGTCCAAGTGTCAAGTTTCTACGACTAGGGGTTGTCAAGATATTAATGAAAACGAAACTTTTTCCTAGGAGTTCTACTCTCCAACTCTCTGGTTCCTTCAAAAGAAAAGGTTAGAAATAGCTTGTTTAAAACGTGAAAGTGAATTAAAACTTTATCTCTGAATTTGGTCCGAGATTTTAGTGATAATTAGTCACTTTCTGAAAACGTGAATAGTTTGAAAACATTAATGTTTGAAACATGAATTTAAATGAAAAATATATCACCGTGGTTTACTTTTCATAAGCTTTTATTCAACAATGAAAAGTATTAAGAAATCAAAATTGTTATTTAATTATTAGCATTTTATTAATAGTTCGTCTTATATCATGTTGCTCGGCAACGCAATTGAATTAAATGTGTTTGTTAATATTTATTATTACTTTTTCGATTTGAATAATAAATAAATGGATATAAAAATATATCTTATAAATGAACGTTTGGATTTTTCTTTTAATTATATTAATTGCGGACTGCGTACATCATTTTCATTTATTTTGGCAAAGAGTTTTCAAGCTTATATATTGTGTTTAGCTAATAAACTCATATATTGTGTTTAGCCAATAAATTCTTTTATCTGATTATTGAAACAGAAAAAGAGTAAGTAGAACGGGTAGATCTTCTAATAAAATTTTAGTATTTTCATTTAGTATATATACATGCGGGATCAGGATATTTTATTCAGAGCTGCAAATTTAGAGCCATGAATTTGGCGGGATATTGCTAACTTGGCAACTTTTCTTAAACGTTGCCAAATTAGCGGAAATATCGCCAAATTGATAAATGACGCAAATCAATTAAATGTATTTTGCTTTGTTAGAAGCGAATACTGAAATGATGTTTCGTTAGCATTATTGCCTGTCAGTCCAACCGTCCTACTTAGTAACACATCTAGCAATCGTCAATTTGTCGCCAAGTGGGACTGTCAGTTCTATAGTCCCACTTGGCGATAAATTTGGCGATTTTTTCAAATGTCGCCAAATTGACGAAATGTCGCCAAACCTTCCTTAGAGCTAGCATTATTCAGATGATATTTTTTCCACCAATTTATTTGAAGCAAATCATATCATATCGCTTAGTAACGGATTTAAATACAATGTGTTTATACGGCAGACGATTTTTATTAAATCTTTTCTGATTTGAATAATGAATATATGTATATAAAATAAATTTCATTGCAATTGCATTTTTGACTGGATAATATAAATTACGGTCTTCAGTTTTAAACATTATTATCTTTGATATTTTCGGGTTTTATTGATTCAGAGATTATTGATAAAGTTATTATACCATTGTTTTATTGCGGCAAAAATTGTTGAAACTCATATACTGTAAGTTGTACGAGCAATCTTCTACAAATGCACTGGTATATCTTTGATCTACGAGAATATAAGTAGTACAGGTATATTGGCATATATTTAGATATATATTGGCATATATTGGAATCAATTACGGCCGTCTGGTATAACGATTGCGGGAATTATTGATATTTGCAATTTATTACGTCATCTGTTTTATTTTGGCAAATATTTTTGAGACTCATGCTGTTATATGGGAAACCTTCTACTTACACACTGGCATATTTTCTAATCAACGACAACATAAGTAGTACGGGTATATATATTTCCATATAATTGTGGCGCTTTCATTTTGGCATATATTGGAATCAATTACGGTCTTCAGGTTTAAAGTTTACGGGTATATTGATATCTTCAATTTATACATGTAATCTACTAATACAGGTTATATCTTCTAATATTTGCGTATATAAGTAATACGGGTCTCATACAATTTTAACGCTTTTATTTTGTATATATTGATTAAATTCCATATGTTTGCGAATTTGCTTACAAAAGGGGCCGGGATGTTTTGATTTTCAGATCTACCCGTGAAGATAATTTTGTAGAGTGAGAACAGAGATTCTTAAACTTATTTTTAGCAGCATTAAATTAAATATTTTAACGGAATATTTTGATTAACAATGTCATTTAGTATACTATAGGAATTTGCACCAGATTATGAATTTTAAGTTTATATTATATACTCCGTACGAAGAACGGGTATGCTGCTAGTAGAAAATAAATTTAAATCACACATCGAATTGAACCAAATTAAAGGTGTTGGCAGTTTCAATTCAAAGCAATACTATATGAATCTAAACATTATTCAAAATTGATATTAGTTAAAATTGAATTAATTGAGTAAGTAGGCAGATTAAAGAGTGTCGACAAATTTCCATAAAATTAATTTCAGATACCGATAAGGTTTGCATAAAACTGTTTAGAATAAAATCAGTATACACCTCCATTTTATTTTGACAATTTTGCATGATATCAATTTTAGATAATGTTAAGATTCATATAGTATTGCTTTAAATCGAATTTGCCTACACACTTAATTGGGTTCAAATTCGTGTACGACTAAAATTTATTTTCTACGTTTCCATGCGCCACTGTTGTGTAAAGAGGACAGGGAAAACTCGTTTTTTTTCTCATTTGTATATTTTTTAATTTCCAATTTGGGGGTGAAGGGGGAGGAGGTAAATTTCATTTAAAGCTATGTTTTATTGTATATGGATCGACACGTTAAAGCTAGGATAATAATTCATCTGAAGAGATCGGACCGTAATTTCCAAAGAAAATATATGAAGTAGGCAAAAACAGTCCTGACGTACGTAAATGACGTAATGGTGTTACGTAATGTGTAGAGTTCTGTGCCTTGATCGGACTCCAATATAAAGGATTTATTGATTTTGGTTGAGGGATTGCATAGATACATCAAGTGAAACTGATATACCTCTAAACTTTGGCAGTACTGTATACAAAAGTACTTTACAGCCGGTGGCAATAACGCATTGATGCAGGAAGGCAAATGAAACACATTTATTGTGCACGCACTCAAAATACAGCAACTTGCTGCGTAGCTAAATATAGACTGATACCAAACAGCCAGCACTGCACACACCCATCAATTAAAACAACAGATCATTAATGAACTTTGAAGGGCCTGGTGATATACTATCTTTCAGTAATCAGTGGATGGCTATAAATCGTTGATGATTACCCAACTTCTTCCTAGGGCATCTAAACCTTAGCTAACCAGTGATACTAGATTCTTATGATCATAGTGGTATCAATCCAAGTGCTTGCCCGAAGACTTGCACTGACCTCTCGTCTCACGCACACATCGAGTAGACCCCCCAGCTACATCTCAATTCTAACCTAAATTCAGCAGAACTATCAACCAGACTACTATTTGGAGTGTACGCAGCCTCCCCCTCTCTCTCGCTCGCGATCGAAACCTTATCCTGTCGTCATGCAGGACCGCAGATGTTACTACTATCGGCGATTGGTCTATATAACCTAACCAGTAAGAAGTTACTAATATAAAGTCAACATAAATTATAACGAAACGGAGGGGGAATAATAACGAAATGTTATATAGATCTCATGAATGACGTGAAAATTTGATAGATGAAAATGTTTCACCAGATGAAAGAGTGTGCCGAGTTTTAGTTCTCTACGCCTTCTAGAAGCTGAGATCAAGTCCGTAAAATTTGACGTTACGTAAAGGACACAACGACAAAATGTAACGACTTGAAAACTGTAAAGGGCCTTTCTGCCCCAACCGGGAATCGAACCCTGGATCTCAGAACTGTCCAGCCAACGCTCTACCGTTAAGCTACTGGGGCGAAATTGCAAACTCTTATCGTGGAAGTGAACTCTGCAAAATTTAATACATGAAAATGTTTTGCAAAATAAAACTGTGTGTCGAGTTTCTACTCTCTAGGTGCTGTAGGAGCTGATAAGGTGCCCTTTAAAGATGTTGAAAGAAGGAACAAAGTCCACGTGAAATTAATAAGATATGCACAGAAGAATAACTAATGTTAACGTTTTCGTCCATTAACTAGGCACATGCATTAGGTGGAGTGAGATGCCAGAAACATTTCCAATTCAATAACTATCTGCTTATTAATTAATTTTCTTTTGTTAAGTTTCACCCATTTTAACTTCATCCTCTGGTGACGCAGCAGTTGGGGATAATCTACAAGTAGCGTATCAAATTTTAAGAAATTCCATTGAATAGATTTTTAACTACAGTGGAAAACATCGTTAGCTCCTCAAAATTGCAAAAGCCTTAATATCTCGAGAATGTCAATAAGTAAAATACACTTTATGCAAAGGATAAGGGAAACTAGAGCAACATAATAAAAACAAAGTAACAAAATATGCATTATTTTATTATTTGTGCTGATTAATGTTGGTCTAATTGTCCCTATCTCGAGAACGGTCCATCTTAAAGTAATGGGGCTCGTTTTATTAGTTCTGTCGTAAAGAATTGCGTATAAAACAAGCACTGAATTAATACATATCAGCATATTTAGTCTTATATTTTTGACGATTTTTGTGGGACACAGAAAAAAAGGTAGATTATTTTTCAAAACTATACCAAAATCTAATCAGCACAATTGACTTATCTACTAAATTTTAAAAGTTTGTTTAATAGTTTTGACCTCGAGTGGATGCGTCCATTGCTTAGACAAATAGACAGATAGACACATATACAGGCAGACATACTGATACATATACATGCCGATAGACAGACACATATAGAGACAGACAGACAGACGCGTAAACACACAAACAGACAGACAGACAGACAAATATACACGCAGACAGACAATGAGACAGATACATATACACGCAGACATACAGACACATATACACGCAGACAGGCAGACACATATACACGCAGATAGACAGACACATATACACGCAAACAGATATATAGACATATATACACGCAGACAAATAGACACATATACACGCAGTCAGACAGACATACACATATACACACAGACATATAGACACATATACACGCAGACAGACATATAGACAGATACACACACAGACAGACAGATAGACACACACGCACACACATATACAGACAGATACACTCTCGTGCACAGACGGGCAGACACATACACATGCAGACAGACAAGCAGACCTACCGACATACATACCCAGACGACAAACAGACCGATACCATACACACATATAGACAAATAGACCGATAGACACACACACGTAAATAGATAGATAGACAGACACACAGGCGTTGTGCTAAAATTGGTTTTTCGTGCTTTAGTGTGCTTGAAGCATGTAAATCCGCCAAAACCTCAATTTCCAATTTTCGACACGGTTCCAATACTCTCCCAATACATCGCCATGTATTACAGGGAAAGCAAAATATTTCTTGTAGTCACATTCATTGAGCACGAGTTATTTAAGTATTCTTCAATTACATTTAAAATTCGAAATTTTTCATTAAAATTCTCTTTCAGGAAGGCACAATGACAACAAAAAACTCATATACGTGGAACGGTTTTAAGTAAGTTGTTTTAAAAAGTTCAGATCGAAAGCTTTAAAGTGTTTCTGAGAATAAATCCAGATGGCGAAGATCCCTTTGAAATTTTGTTTCTCTATATCCATTTAGAAAACTTCTAGGTGTAGATTACAATATTTTTTGAGAAACGCTTTCGGGAGAAACACACGAGAATTTTGTTTCCTAAAGCAATCCTGTTAAAATTTTTAATCAGGCTAAGTGTGGAAATGTCCTAATTGCCATTGCAAAGCAATTTTGAAACTGTTCTACTAGAAAAGCATTTTTATCATTCCAGATTGCTTTGATCTCAAACTCCATTTCCAACTATATTTTATGTTTGTGTACATAAATTTATCCTGCCTTCTCGAGCTATATTAAATTATAACTTTCGCAAAAAATTAATACAAGGAAAAATTTAGAATTATCTTTTGGTGAAAGGGATATAAGGTTTATAGAATACCTATTATCAATTTTGAAGAGATTCTTATGCTTATTACTTTCCTTATATACATAATGTATAAGGAAAGTATTGTGACGGGGTCGAAAATTCGAATTCGAGTTTTCGACGGGAGAGCGCGTTTCAAGTATCCCTGATCACGAATCCAACATTTTTGAAGTGATGTCTGTGTGTATGTGTGTGTGTGTGTGTGAATGTGTGTGTGTGCGTGTCAGTGAGTCTGTGGTGACGATAACTGACGAACGAATGGACTGATTCGAACGAAATTTGATACAAAAATCACAATCCGTAAACATTGGAAGCCTATTGTTTTTATACGCAATCGAATGTTTAGAATCCCCCTAAATTTTCGAGTGAAATTTTGAAAAAATCGTCAGAAAATCAAAACCGCTAATAAAGTTACGCAAATAGACATTTCTTGCGCAATTTTTCATTAGAAAACGATTGACATCAATTTTAGAACGCTAACATGAACCGTTCTCGAGATATTGCACATTTTTAAAAAAAATTACCAAAAAGTCAAATAAAATAAAAAAAAATTCCTATTGAGAAACATGTCCACTTTTCATATGTAATACCATGCGATAAATTTGGTGACATCATTCTCGTGGATCTAGCTCGTTCCATTCATGAAAAAATATACTTTGAGTAATAATTTTGTATTTGAACGCCAATGGTCATTTATCTGCTGTAAGGATAACTTCTTTCTTCGTCCATCTTGCTTGGCGAGATTTTGGCGACGAATTTGGTGGAATATCACCAACTTGGCGATATTTCACCAAGTTGGTGTTGGTGTTGCTAAATTGACGAAAAACTCGCCAAATGGATAAAAATGACGCTAAATCAATGATGACTCATTGATGATGACGACATGGAAAATGACGACTCATTGACGAAAATTCAATATCATGGATGGAAAGAATACAAAAAACAACTAAAAAAATAATCTATTCTTTTTTACTGTAAAAGTAGTAAATTCATTGCATTATATAAGGAAAATCATGTGCTACCCACATCAGTTTTTTTTTGTATATATACATTGTACAACAATAAACATAGTTCATTGTATGTAACACTGTTACGTTATCCAACACATATTGTAAATCAGTGTACTTTAAGTATTTTCTTTCCTTCCGGTTTTATAAATTTTAATATGTTTTTGTAAACCAAAAGGTATGTTTATTATTTTCATTACAATACATAGTGCATTATTCTCAGTAAAGTAAGATATCTGTTTGTTTGTCTGTATGTTAACCTGTTTGCTGCAAGGCGGAAAATCTAAGCAACCTACAGCTATAAAATTCGGTGCAGTTATAGTTCAAATTAGGCCTTATGACTTATTGGAGCGATTTTCTTTTAATAATGGAATTATTTTTTTAATTCATGTTGAAGCGCACTTTTGAGCAATTTTTGCACAAATCAATATTAGCTGCCGACAATATTATTACAGAATTTCAATCTTGACACCATCGACAAGTGGACCTTTAAACAAGTTTTAAATCGAATCTGCAGTATAAGTTCTTCATATTTAAAATATCGAAATTTGGTTAATATATATATATATATATATATATATATATATATATATATATATATTATTTTATCTTTTGCGTATTGGTGAATTCAAATTTCCCACAATTCTAATTTTTGGCATGAATACGAAATGATATCTTCACATTAAAAAATTTTTAAACATATACTCCTTCTCTGTACTTCCTATTCATTTTTAAGTGGGTCTACAAAAGTTGTGATTTCAAGTTTGAGCTTTTACTCCGGCTAATCCCGAATGAAATTCTCCCCTGTTGATATTACAACAGGGAGTGTATCCATTACTAGGCGATGATATGGATTTCAAGTGAAGTATGCAAAGCGGAAATACTTTCCAGAAGTTCTGTTGTCACAGAACAATGTTCTTTTTTATTTTTAAACTGGCGTGTATTTAAAGTATTATTTGTTTTGCTTTTTAGAATTTCCTTTGTTATACACAATTCAGGTGATCAGATTTTAGTAAGAATATCAAAGATGAATCTTTATAAATGACGCATAAAGGTAAAAAAAAATCTGATGTCGGTAGCACATGACTTTCCCTACAGGCGTAACTTATTTTGTCTTTATTTCTTCAATAATTTATTAAATTGTATTTAATTGCACAAAATAACACACACACTTATTTGAATTTAACCCTGAATCTAACGCTGCAAAGAAACCTTTTTTAAATCTGCAGATTTGATATAGATTTTTTAAAATGTGCATGTCTTAATGTGTCGATAATTCGCAATTATCTCTAAATTACAAAAAAGTTCTCTAATATTTTGACACTGCATTACGAATAGACGGCAAAACATACAGTTGTGGAATTTTACATATAGACTAATGTGAACCTGTTAATGTGTTTAGAATTTTGATTTGCGCCTTAGTTAATTAAATATTATAATTAAAATGTTGCATTGTTGGTATTGGTCGAACCGATTT
Organism: Amaurobius ferox; assembly: GCA_951213105.1. Taxonomy (NCBI): domain Eukaryota; kingdom Metazoa; phylum Arthropoda; class Arachnida; order Araneae; family Amaurobiidae; genus Amaurobius; species Amaurobius ferox. The sequence continues at coordinate 64,159,628 of OX578150.1, read as the reverse complement.
TCAACTTATCTCTGAATGGTTGCTGACAGAAACGTCACAAAGATGGTCTCGGAAAATTATATACTTTATAGTTAATTTTTATTAACAGAGAGTTTCGTAACTATCATTGTCGAAGAACAATTATGATTAAAATATACTCATTATTGCAGATAACAATAATGTGTATTACTGTTAATTTATATAAATACTAACACAAAGTAATTGCGAAAACTAATTTTTCATGATCACGATTGTTAGAACTTTTAGCATGCTGACTGTCTGTTTAATTGAAATCATTTAATTTGTTTGCATTTTAAACCATGGCTTTTGTGCAAACGATTAATTTTTTAATACGATGTTAACTTAGTTATTAATACAGCTCAAATTTGGTTTCTTACAATATTATAAAATCCCGTCAAAATAAAATGATCACACTGCGAATTAAGATCGAAAATGCAATTAAGCTGCTTGTATGCCGTCAAATTTAGGGATGGAAGGTAGGCGTGTCTGTCTGCGAAGTGGTGGCGAACAGGAGGCCACCCGCGTAGCGGACGGTGTAAACGAGCTTTCGTTAACGAACGTCAGCGACGTATTACACCTGCGTATCAGGCTTGTCGAAAGCGTGTCCGAGAGCAGGGGACGGAGCCCCCTAGTGTATATAGATAATAAAAACAAGAATTTAAGTTTGAAAGGAAAATGATATGCAGCCCAAATTATATTTTTGCTCTCTTTACAACACAGAAGTATATGAAATATAATTATTATAATAGCTTAAAATAGAAATAATTAATAGGGAAAATATTATGATAGATTATAATAGAAATTTCTGTTTTTGAAGGATTTACACGTTTAGAATATTCTTGAGTACAAATTAACAATTTTTTCAGCGATATCTTTTTGTCTCTCTGTCTGCCTGTGAATCTGTGGGCCAATGTTTCTCGAACAAATTAAGACTTTCAATTGAAATTTAGTACGCTTACAATCGTTAAACCTTTTAAATGTCAACGCATTTGGTCACACGAAAGACTTTAAATACTTCGAATATTTTTTTAAGGGAAATTTAGATTTCGTTATAATCCAAGGAACATTATGTAAAGATTTTTTTTTTATAAATTTTACAGAAATACTCATTTCGTAAATAAATACGGCCATTAAATATCTTTTTAACATACATTATTTTTATTAAAATATTTTAACTAATTTTTTTTAATTGTATGGTATTAATATCCGCCGTTATCGAAATGTTAGTAAAGACACGATTTTGATCAAAAACGGAAAACACACCACGAAAAAAAAAATAATCTCATTAACAAGAAACGAGCTAAGGTTTTAACAAAAATGAGTAAATACCTTTGTTTAAAAGTTTTATCGAACCACTTTCGAGATAGTAAAAATTTGACTTCTCAATAAGCGTAATATAACTCAAAGAAACCAAACTATCTTCGAAATTGGGTATGTTTAGTTTAATAAGTTACGACAAAAAGACTGTATATTTTCAACCAGATCGGATTTTAGGGCAAAAAAATTGTAGGAACAAAGTATTAGGAACGAACAAAGTATTAAGAACGAACAAAATATAAGAACAAAGTATTAGGAACGAACAAAATATAAGAACAAAGTATTAAGAACGACAAAGGGTTTTAGGGCAAAATAGACCAATCACATAGGTTTAATGTGCTTTAAGGTAACAAAGCGCGAAACGGATATGTATTTTAGGGACAACAAAGTGCGAAATATGTACATGGATATACGTATAATATTTTTTGTTGATTTGGAAGATTGTATAATATGCATTGGTGTATATGTATGTATATTGGTATAATGTATTGGTATAATATGTATTGGTAATGTATTGGTAATGTACTGGTAATGTATTGATAATGTTGGTATAATGTATTAGTATAATATATATTGGTATAATGTACTAGTATAATATGTATTGGTATAATATGTATTGATATAATGTATTGGTAATGTACTGGTATGTATTTGTAATGTATTGATATAATGCATTGGCATAACATGTATTGGTATAATTATAATGTATTTGTAATTATTGGTAATGTACTGGTAATGTATTGGTAATGTATTGGTAATGTATTGGTATAATGTATTGGTAATATTGGTATAATGTATTAATGATATGTATTGGTATAACAGGTATTTGGTAAATATATATTTTATGTAGCGTTTGGTCTAAGCCTATTTATTCTCAACTAGATCGAGAATCAGGAAAGATCTAATTTATGTAATTGTTTTAAAATTATATATTTATTTTTTTTAATTTATAGCAAAAATCTTGTGCTGCTTGCCATCAGATTCCTATTGCATATTCCATGAGGAGATATCTATTAGCTTATAATACTCACCTTTTCCAATCCACTACTGACTCAAAGAAAAGAACACGGCAGGTACGCAAAGGTAGGTTTTCCTGAGTGGATAGTCTTGTTTTCCCAATTCTTATTGTTTCCGTTCCCTTTTAAAAGTATTTTAGAATTCGGCAAAAGCGTAACTCACGATTTTAGAATGCGTTTTATTTAAGCAAGAATAAAGAGGGGCAAATCTATAAGGACAAGCTGATTTGGAAGAAGTTGGAAAGGAGATTTCTGTGGAAAAGCTGATGAAAATCTAATCTGGGTAGCATATGGCATTTGCTAGACTCGAATGAATGTCTTTTTTTATTTATATATATTTACTAGCATTTAGACCTGTCAAAGACTGGGGAACTGAATCTCTTAAAACATCAACTTGCACCTTTCTACTTTCCCTGCAGTACATGGTAATGTATAGGGAAAGTATTGGAATCATGCCGAAAATCGCAAATCGAGTTTTCGATGAATCTACACGTTTCGGAACCCAAAACACTATTTTTAACGTGCTGTCTGTGGGTCTGTCTGTTTGTCTGTCTGTCTGTGTATCTGTGAGTCTGTGTGTCCGTCTGTGCAATGTATATGTCCACTCTAACTCAAAAACTAATGGATCGAATTTCATAAAATTTGGTAAGTCACTTGTGGGGGACTCTGGTGCTGAGTAGATTTTGGTACGATTTGGTATAAATGACCATGCCGTTTTCGCAAAATGGCCCGCAAAAATTTGAATGTATCCACTCTAGCTCAAAAACTAATAGATCAACTTTCACAAAATTTGGTAGATAAGTCACTTGTGATTTATTCTGGTGCTTATTGGATTTTGGCACGATGCGGTGAAAAGGAACCTGCCTTATTTTTGCGAAATGGCCCGCAAATATATCCACTCTATCTAACAAACTAATTGTCCAAATTACACAAGATTTGGTAGATGAGTTGCTTGTAGGATACTGTGGTGCAGGTTAGATTTTGGTACGGTTCGGAAAAAAATAATCTACCTTTTTTGGCGAATTGGCCCGCAAATTTAAAATGTTCGATCCAAATTAAAAAATTACATATGGTTAAATGTATCAATTAAATGTTTATTTTATACAAATTGCTAACGACAGAATGAATAAGATCCCTCACGTTACTCTAAGATGGATCATTCTCGAAAAATTTCAATTGTTAATTTTGAGGAAATGAAGACGATTTTCACAGTAGTTAAAAATTATTTAACAAAATTTCTTAAAACTTAGTAGTTAAATCCCCTGATGGTTGTCCTGATGCCAGTTTGATTTTTGATATGATTAGGAAATGTATAACTGACCCTTTTTGGCAAAATGGCCTGGAAGGCTAGTGAAATTCTGAAACAAATGACTCAATATGTTGAAATATATTAATTAAGTACTTGTTCTACAGGTAAAATTTGACAACTAAGAGAATGAGTCTGACCTGATGACTGTAGGATAGACCGTTCTTGAGATATTGTAGCGTTTTGGAATTTTAAGACACTGAATAATTTAAAGTGAATTCAGTTGCCAAACCAAACGAAGATGCAATGAAAAGACAAATTGTATATACTATCAGAAAATTATCCATATTATTTTCTGCATATAAACTCAATTTAATACATAATGAAATAAAAATTACAAAATCAATTTAAATCTGCAGGGAAAGTCATGTGTTGCTCACATCAGATTTTTACTTTCCTTATATATACATAATGTATAAGAAAAGTATTGTGACGGGGTCGAAAATTCGAATTCGAGTTTTCAGCGGGAGAGCACGTTCCAAGCATATCTAATCACGAATCAAACACTTTTGAAATGATGTCTGTGTGTGTGTGTGTGTGTGTGTGTGTGTGTGTGTGAAATTATGTGTGTGTGTCAGTGAGTCTGTGGAGACGATATATCACGAGCGAATGGAACGATTCGACTGAAATTTGGTACAAAAATCACAATCCATGAATACTGAAAGCCTATCGTTTTTAAACGCAATCGAATGTTCAGAACCCCCTAAATTTTCGAGTGACATTTTGAAAAAATCATCAAAAAATGAAAACCTTTAATAAAGTTACGCAAATAGAGATTTTTTTATGTAATTTTTTCCTTAGAAAACGATTGATATAAACTTTAGAACGCTAGCATGAACCGTTCTCGAGATATTGCATATTTTTCAAAAAAATTAACAAAAAATCGTATAAAATAAAAAAAAATATTTCCGATTGAGAAACATGTTCACTTTTCATATGAAATATGCGATAAATTTGGTGACATTATTCTCGTGGATCTCCTGTAGCTCGTTCTATTCATAAGAAAAGGTACTTTGAGTAATACATTTGTATTTGACCGCCAATAGTCAATTATCTGCTTTAATAATAACTTATTTCTCCGTCCATAACACTTGGCGAGATTTTGGCGTCAAATTTGGCGGAATGTCGCCAACTTGGCGACTTCTTTAAATGTTGCCAAATTAACAAAAATCTCGACAAATGGATAAAAATGACGCTAAATCGATGAAAATGACGACTAATTAACGAAAATTCAATATCTTGTAAAGAATATAAGTATCTACTATAAGAATAACCATTTTTTTTTGCTGTAAAAGTAGTACATTCATTGCATTATATAAGGGAAGCCATGTGCTGCCTGCCCACATCAGATTTTTTCTTTCCCTGCAATATATGGTAATGTATATAGAAAGTTTTGGAATCATGCCGAAAATTGCAGTTCGAGATTTTGACTGATCTACACGGTTTGAAACCTCTTGAATACAAAAAAGCTATTTTTAGCATGACGTCTGTGTGCGTGTGTGTGTGTCTGCGTGTCTCTGTGTGTGTGTAAAACTAATTGGCCAAGTTTCATAAAATTTGGTAGATAACTCACTTGCGTGGGACCCTGGTGCAGATTCGTTTTTGGTATGATTATAGATAAAGTAACTCGCCTTTTTTCGCGAAATGGCTCCTAAAATTTGTCCTTATCCATTCTAACTGAAAAACTAATGGATCACATTTTACAACATTTGGTAGATAAGACTCTTGTGGGTTTCCCTGGTGCTGATTAGATTTTGTTACGATTCGAAAAGGAAGAATCTGCCGTTTTTAACGAAATAGCCAGCGAAAATCTTCAAAATCTAAAATAAAAAACTATGTATGATCAAATGCATTAAATAAACGTTTATATGTAATTTTTGATGATGAAAATAATAAGACTAATCTAATTACTCTAGGACTTACCGTTTTCGAGATATTTTAGTTCTTTCGCAATTTGGCTACGCCGTCTTCGAAATATGGCTACTTAACTATAAAATCTAAAAGTGATTTAAATGTGCAAATTCGGTGTTATTTTGCGCAATTTAAACTCAATTTAATGAATTATTAATGAAATAAATAGAAAATGAATTTATAGTCTGCAGGGAAAGTCATGTGCTGTCCACATCAGATTTATTCGTTTTATTTTTGTTTAACACTGCTTGGTGCTTAGGTCTAAAAATATCCACCTTAATTAAAAATTGGCTCAGTGTGGTCCTGGCTGAGGTTCGATTCTCTTAATGGGAAGAGTTTCAGCCTCTTAGGTCACCAGGGAGCTTCTAGAGGGTTTTGAAACGTTTTGTAAAAGCGCCCCCAATTTTTCCTTTTGTCTCCGCTGTTGTCTCCGCTCCAAAGTTGGCTCCGCTGGTTTTTACATACACTCAATATTATGCGTGTGCAAGGATTCGGACATCTAGATCAGAGGAGAGTGCTTGTTGAAGATTAGCAAAGACTACACAAAAGACCCTTCCCAGTTTGTAAAGAAAATAAAATTTATAAAACCTAATGTGGGCAGCATATGATTTTCCCTGCAGATTCATATTCACGTTCTCTTTATTGTGGTGAGTTGAATTTTACACATAAATACAAAAAATAGAACACATAAATACACCAATATTACTCACCAATAGTTTCGCTCATCTCAACCACGTTACGTATAGTGGGGTCCGATTGGACCTAAGTATATTGCATTCCCTAATTAAAGAATCACTTCCTTTTGTGGCCACTTAACAATTTATTAAAATAGCACATGAAATCTCAATGAACACTAATAACAAATATACAATTACAGTTACTTCCCAATTACCCAGCTTGACCTCGATGTATACGGTTAATTTTACATTAATTTGTATGTTTTTAAATTATCCAAAACTTGCATTTAATTACTTTTAAAGAAAACAATATATAAAATTCATTGGGCAAATATCCCATGAAGCTTAAAGTTACCCTTAAACACTGTAGATCACATTAAAATACTGTTACACATTACTTATAAAACATTTAAAATCAAATTATAATTCCCATACCTTCATTACAGACGAAATTACACTCAAAGGTGATAGCAATCCCTCTGCACATTGGAAATGGGTGGCAAGATTATTTGAAGATTAGTTCAGCATTGGACATTTCACAAATATTACTGTCAGTCTGAGCAGCTCGGTTAGGTTAAACAGGTGACGAAAGTTCAGACAAGGATTAATCCGGGGATGGGCACACTGTCTACTTCAATTCTCCTCCTCTTAACGTTGGCTTGCGCTCAGCGGCTCATAAAAGCTTGCGTACAGGCGCTACCAGAAAGTCAAGAGCAATTACGTTTCGGTAGAAATTATCTGCCACGGACCTCACTGAATCCATTCGATGACACCCAGTTGACGTTCGTCTGCTGCATAGGAGCCAGGGGTTGATGCTCCGTAAACACTCCGTCCATGCAGTATCACAGTTGCCACGGCTTGAATGTAGCTAAGGGAGCAGAGGTCCCACACCACGCCGTTTAGAGGCAGAGCTGTGTTGCATTGTGACACCAATACAAATGACGACTTTCTTTACTTCACTGGTCGCCACCACCCGAAGAATTGCGCTCTCGTGCTGAATTAGGCTCTGGCTCGTTTGGCTACGAGTCGCCATACATCACCGGACACTCGACGTCGGATCGTAGCAGAAAGCATTGGCAGCCCTAGATGGGCCACGGATACCGTGCCTGAAATGCATCAAAGTGCATGCCGGATCGGGCTTCACAAAACACAAGTGCCACGCACTTGGAGTGCTATTCTCTCGAGATCAGAAAAGCATCTGAATTTTTACATTTTACTAAAAACTTCCAGAAATTTTAAGACGAGGGGAACGACAAAATAGGGAGGAAGTCCCCCAATTCCCATTTGCTGTTTCCCAAGCGCAATAAAAAAAGGCGGTCTAAATTTGCTTCACACCATTGGTTTTCGAAGCGACGCTCATTTTTTATGCGCTCCACTGAAACTCAAGAACCAGAGGGCTTTCTCCAAACCGGGTGGTCCAAGGATTGGACCCCGACGCGAGCCACACCTGACAGGGCTATAAATTTTCAGAGATTTGTAGCTCAAATTTGACATTTTGCTGCAATTAATTCTCTGAATATTTACAATCCATGTCAAGTGCGCATACAAACCAAAGGCGCCAAAAATCCCAATTTCGTCTGTGCAGAGGCATTGCTATATACAAAATACCAAAACCATTATATACATTTCAAATACATTGCAATTGCCCTTTTCCTCCCAGGGTTACGTATAAAAATATGGGATTGTTTTATCACATTTATTTCTTCAACAATTCATTAAATTGAGCTTAATTGCTCAAAATAACAGCCATAAATACTTTAACTTACGCTGAATTTGCGCTTTTAATTCAATTTTCGTTTTCATTTGGTAAATGGGTTTATTTTCAAAGGCAGCGTAACGAAAATGCGAAAAAACAAAATATCTCGAGAACGGCTAGTCCTACTGTAATGGAATAGGTCTTATTATTTTCATCGTCAAAAATTACGTATAAAACAAGCATTTAAGTGATATATTTGAGCATACGTAGTCTTTTATTTTAGATTTTGTGGATTTTTGAGGGCCATTTTGCAAAAAAATGCAGATTATTTTTCTTCGAATCGTACCAAAATCTAATCAACACCAGAGTATCCCACAAGTGACATATCTATCAAATTTTGTAAAATTTGGTCTATTAGTTTTTCAACTAGAGTGGTTACAGGAAATTTCACAAGGCATTTCCTAAAAAATCAGCACCAGGTTCACCCACAAGAGAATTACACAATTTTATGAAATTCGATCAATTAGTTTTTTAGTTAGAGTGGATACATACATTGCCCAGACAGACAGACGTTACGCTAAAAATGTTTTTTTCTTTTTCTAAAGATGTCAGAACGTGTAGATCCGTCGAAATCTAGAGTTACAATTTTCGGCATGATTTCAATACTTTTCCTACACATTACCATATATTGCAGGGAAAGTACAAATATAAAGGAAAAATAAAAATTAGGTTCTGTTAAGTTCTGTCCCTTATTAAATACTTTAAGTGTACAAAGTTTCAGTTCTTTAATTATTAGGGACTTCTGGAGGGTTTGAAAAAACAGAAACACGTCAAAACGTGTTTCTGTACGTATGTATACTGTATATATTTTTAATTATATGTATTTATAAATACATATAATTGTTATGAAACATCCTCTTGAATCATGGGTGTGCGCTCAGAATACAAGAATGTATTCAAATTTCTGGATAACTATCACGTTTATTCTCAAGTACAGCGTAAACAGGAACAATATACAGAAAAACAGCACTTAAATTCTCCACTACTTTTACAAAACAACATATATTATTCTCAAAACAAAGACATGTCTCATTTCAAAAGACAGCAATACAATCTCAAAACATTGACGTATGTCACAATACAATGTATCTGGTATCACGTCAACTTCTCTCCGACTGATTGCTAATTCCTTTTATAAACTCTTTGTAGAAACTTGTAGAAATCATTTGTTTCTCGGAGACTGTTCGTTATTTCGAAGTGGTAAATCGCCATATGTGGTAACCCCTCTTCGAACTTCAGCAGATGGTAACCCTAGATTAAAGTTATAGGAAAAGTGGCCTGTACGGGTTTTCAATAGAGACTCTAGTGAAGGAATTTTACACGTTTTTAATATTATATAGATAAAAAAAGTGGGTGGATATGATGTTAGAAGGAAACTTTCTTCACCAGCATTTCTTAAATTAAAATAGTATTTGGCAAAATCAAATGTCAGTTCACAAAAAAATACGCACAAACACTAATCGAATTTCGAAAGCATCTAATTGAATTACATTCTAAATGCATTTCTCATGTTCACATGACTGTATCAGAGCTGGCCTAAGCGTAGGTCGTAGAATTTTGAATCCTTTAAAAGACGGCATGTTTTAATGAATTTGGTTACCGTTTAATTTTTAAATAGTAATGCTAATATTAGTTCGAAACCTACCTTTTGGAATGATGCTTTACAGATATTGTTTTTACATTCATAAATATTAAATTCGAAGAATTGAAATCTCATCTAATGAATTTTTTAATACTACGGTTTGGTGATAATGCATATTTAATTCAGAATGCAACACTCGTTACAAAGCAAGTCCTTACAAGGGTTAAGGCTACATGGATTCGTAAACGTTCTAGTTTCATTTTGTTTTATAAGTATTCTACTTTTAAAAATATTGTGGTAGGTATTCTCTAAGATACACTGCTGGCCAATAAAATTGTTACACCAGGCAGGAAAGAGCAAATAGAAGAATCTTAATTATTGTACATATACAGTATAATGGGAGAAAGACATGATTAAATTTGCAGATGGTTTGAGGGCACACACCATGCAGAATTCAGTACTCAGAGCTGCCACCTCTGGCAACAACAACATCTGTAATCCGGCTGGGTATAGAGTCGAATTGAGCTTGGATGACAGATACGGGTACGTCATACCATGCGGCTTCAACTCTATGCCGGAGTTCATCAATCGAAGTGGCTGACGAGTGGTGGCGTGCCAGTCTTTCGACAACCCATGACCGGATGTTCTCAATGCGTGACAGGTATGGAAAACGAGTTGGTCATGGCAACAGTCGAACACCCTCTGTATCGAGGAAGGTCAGTACAGCACGGGCAACATGCGGTCGTACATTATCTTGTTAAAAGATGACGTCACGCAGGCCTCGAAGATAGGGCACAGCCACGGGCCTTAACACGCAGAAATGTAACGGCGGCTGTCCACATTGCCGGCTATGAGAACAAGAGGTGACCGGGATGTGTACCCAATGGCACCCTATACCATCACGCCAGGTGCTGCGCCCGTATGACGATGACGAATGCAAGCTGACAACATTCGTTCTCCTCGGTGCCTCCACAAACGGATACGTTCATCATGATGGTGTATGCAGTACCGGTATTCGTCTGTAAAAACGACGTGATGCCACTCCTGAGTCCAGTGTTGTCGTTTGTCTCACCACTGTAGGCGCGCCTGTCTCTGCTGAAGCTTCAAGGGAAGTCGCAACAGTGCAGGTTGCCGTGCTGGCAGTCTGTGGTGCTGCAGACGTCGTATCACTGTCCGTACGGACACTTGTCGTCCTGCAAATGAGCCAAGTTCCTGACTCAGGGTACGTGACGTGGCTGTACGATCCCACAAGGCCGAGAGGACAACATGTCTGTCCCTCGGGTGCTAGCGGCTCGGAGCCGCTGAGATCCTGCATGGCGTTCAGTATAGCCCACCTGGACCCATCCATTCCATGTTCGCCTGACAGTCATGGGATCCCGACTAACACGAGCAGCAATGTCACGGAACAATAAACCGCAGTCCCGATAGGCCACAATCCTGCCACGGTTGAATTTCGACATGTGCTGGTAGGAATTTCTCCTTCTTACACGAGGCATAAAACGACCTTCACACAAACAACCAACGTTCAAATGCGATCTCCGATTGAGAAACCCACTGTGTAATCTTCCCTTTTATACAGAATGTAGATGGAGTTACTCATATCTGCTTTATGCGCATGCGCTGCAATGCTAATCATTTGCATATACCAGCATGTAGTACCTTTCATGCAAATTTGACGTTTGTTGCATGCCGTCTTCATGGTGTAGCAATTTTAATGGCCAGCAGTGTAGAAATTATGATGTGGCAGCTTGTTTTTTAAAGAAATGATTTTGATTAACTGCAGTAGGCAACATCTCATTTCAAGCTGTAAGATCTTTTAATATTCTACACTTTATTGATCAAATTTCGTATACACTTTTTAAAAGTCGTCACAAAATTTAAGGCTGCATAGATTTGCAAAAGTTGTAGTTTCGTTTTGCTTTATAAGTATTCTACTTTTAAAAAAAAATGTAGTAGGTATTTTCTAAAATAGAAATTTTGATGTAGAACACCAGCTTGCTTTTTAACAGAATGATTTTCATTAACTGTAGTAGGCAACTCCTTACTTTTAGTTGTCAGAACTTATAATGTCTGTATCAACATTAAACAATAGTTTCTTTGTCAGTTCTTACGTATATTCTAAGAAATGTCTGTCATTTCATATTTGTAGTACACTTTATTGACATTTTCCATGTGCATCTCGTAATTCAATATCAGTTTTTAATTTTCATATGGTTAATTAATTGTTTGTAGTTGTCTTAATATACACTAAATAGTGTATATTAAGAAATTTAATATGGAGTTTAAACCAAAGTTAAGTATAGCTGTGAATATGTTTGAAAAAACCAATTGATAGTGCATAGAGACGTCAAAATGCAAGGAAAGCAGCGGGAGCTAAATTAAGCCGCCACACAATTTTTTGAAATACATAATTTGCATGAATATATGTTTATACAAAGAAAAATCTACACTGGTTTGAAGATAAAATTAATCTTTTTCAACCTTTCCAGCAATAAATGCTAACCAGCAATAAGTGTTAACCAGTAATAAGTGTTAACCAGCAATAAGTCCCCATGGACCGGTTTCGCGCTTATTAGACGTTCGTCAGCATGAAGTAGCAGATATCTGCAATGGAAGCAAGAAATTTGCTATAAGTCACAAATTTTACGAGCTTCTATAGAACTGGCAATTTTAGTCCTTCCGAGTGGCCAGCATGAAATTCGTTTACAATTTAGCCCATGCCGTACGAAGCTGCAAAGGCAAAGTTCATAAACGCAAAAGACGCTTATATGAGGCGTTTCCCCCAAAATATGGAAAACACCCCTATTGCTGACACCATGAATTTTATGCCAGCCATGTGAAAGAGCTGGAATTGTTAGTTCCCATAGAAGCGCCAAAAAATTGTGGTTTATGGCAAGTTTTAGTTATTCCATGCTGACGAGCATATAATAAACGCTAAATAATAAAATGTGATAAATGCTTGCTAAATTATTTCCAGCTGCTTTTACAGTGCGACTTTCATTAGGATAAAGTACAAATTTGCGCTTAACAAAGTTTTAATAAAATATCTACACAATAATGAAATTATTTGGAAAAATTTTCCTGATATTTTATTTTTTGCGAATCATAAATGGTCTGTATAAAAGTAAATAAGTTAAAGATCGTTAGGAGAGGAACTTTTCAAGTATGTTTGACAATAGATAGCGGTAGTGGTAAGACGTGACGGAAGAAAACTATAAGAGATAATAATTCAAAACTTTGAAAACTTCTCTTGCTTAAAATTTTGATAATTATTGAATGGATGGCTTACTGAAATTATTTTTAACACTTTACAACAAAGTTGAAAAGTGTTTATGACTTTGTTCATTCTGTCTGTCTGTCCATTAGCACGATAACTGCCGTAAAAATGACTTAATGAAATTTTAGTATGTTGCTCAGACGGTCTGTAGGACCTACGGGAATATAAATGAATAATATCACCCAATTAGTTTTGGATTGAACCCGGGTTGAAAAAATGAAATACATTGAGCCCTATGGGACCTAATTTTTCAAACATTTTTTAAGCGAATTTAAAATTCACGAATTGCTTCGAAATTTTTAGATAATATTCAAATTGTTCCATCAAATATATAGAAAAAAATTCAGCGAAATATATTCAGTAGTTTTTTAAATAAAAATTAAAATAATAATAACACCTCTTATATGAAACGATAACGTGACCATGATATGAAAGTATCACGTGATCCACTTAAAAATGATATATGGCGTCCATCTTCTCTCAAAATCGTGATTTTTAAAGTTCTTTTTATTTCATACTAGCCGCCTTTGGCGACCAGCCTGTTCGCTACCCTTGAAAATTCTGACCGTGGCAAATTCTAACCGTGGCACACTCGCTGGCGCGACCTACCAGAAGGAACGACCTACCAGGAAGTGCCACCCAATTTAGACAGGAACTCAGTGGGGGAGGCATCCACAGGGACCGTACCCTCCTTCCCCTACCACCAACCTCTCGGAAGGACTTACGGTCCCGCATGTTTAACGTGATCGTACTCCGCCTGAACACGGCGGCAGTTTTGGCAGTGGCGGGAATCGAACCCGGACCTACCTAGTGCAAATCCCGCGCGCTAACCACTGGGCTACCGCGCCCTCCGCGACAATCTCCATAACCTTCTTTTTATTCACCCAATTTAGACCGGAACCCAGTAGGGGAGGCATCCACAGGGTCCGTACCCTCCTTCCTCTACCAACAACCTCTCGGAAGGACTTACGGATCCACATGTTTAACGTGATCGTACTCCGCGTGAAAATGGCAGCAGTTTTGGCAGTGGCGGCAATCGAACCCTAGCCTACCGAGTGCAATTCCCGCGCGCCAACCACTGGGCTACCGCGCCCTCCGCGACAATCTCCATAACCTTCTTTTTATTCACCCAATTTAGACCGGAACCCAGTGGGAAAGTCATCCACAGGGTGCGTACCCTCCTTCCTCTACCACCAACCTCTCGGAAGGACTTACGGACCCACATGTTTAACGTGATCGTACTCCGCGTGAACACGGCAGCAGTTTTGTCAGTGGAGGGAATCGAACCCGGGCCTACCGAGTGAAATTCCCGCACGCTAACCACTGGGCTACCGCGCCCTCCGCGACAATCTCCATAACTTTCTTTTTATTCACCCAATTTGGACCAGGACCCAGTGGGGGAGGCATCCACAGAGACCGTACCCTCCTTTCCCTGCCACCAACCTCTCGGAAGGAATTATCGACCCATATGTTTAAGGTGATCGTACTCCGCATCAGTGGCGGGAATCGAACCCAGGCCTACCGAGTGCAATTCTCGCGCGCTAATTTAAATTTATAACGACCATATGCTAGGCTCTTAATTCCACCATCCTCGTTCCATCGTTCCATCATTTAAAATAGCCATAAAATTAAAATATCCATTTAAAATATCTATAAATTAAAATATCCATAAATTAAAATATCCATTTAAAATAAAAAAATCAACCATATCGTTCCACCAATCCATAAATATAATAATTTCAAATACATCACCACAATTCAAACCACCATAATTCAATCATTTAAATTATTTAAAATATCCATTTAAAAATATCCATTTAAAATATCATATAAATATAATAATTTCGCCCGATGTATACAACACTTATGCTCGTAATTCAGTTAAAACCGAAAGCGCGGTCTCCATGGAGACGGGGAAGAAACTAATGCGGATGGGGGGAAAATGCCGTTGAGAAACTGAGCCGGTAGCCGACAAATTTAAAATCATGGCGTCTTTAAAATTGCCATCCTGAAGGCAATTTTCATTATTTCTGGACCAGATTGGACTTGTAAGAATGCCAGATGTTTGACCTTTCTGAAAATGTAAATTATTAGTCGAAATTATGAGTACTTTTCACGATGCGAGAATTTAAAAACCAAAAATCGTTTTCTTGAGCAAAAAGTGACTTTTGTTTTAAAATCTTTAAAAAATATTAGAAATCGAAATTCAGATTTGAAATTGATATATTTTTACTCGAAATTCTCTGCTCTTTCCGATGGTGTAATTTGTTTTTTTCTACGATGTCTGGATCGTGGAGAAAAAAGGGCAAAAAACGATCGAAATCGCATAAAATATTAAATAAATAAAAAAATAATTAAAATTTTGAAAATCGGTTTTCACGTGTCCCCTTCCCTCCCCCCCGGGTCTCCGATTGCCAAATTTCGTAGCTCTCCGACGCGCGGTCGCGAAACGTATAGTGTATAAGACAGACAGACAGACACACACACACACAGACATTGCCTTTTATTATTTAAGATTGAGTGTTGTATCCGTTCTAGAACCACTTTATTTTGGTTCAAATTCTGTGCATCTACATACTAAATCAACGCAATTACAATATATATGAGTTTAAATGCTCATCCAAATTTGATTATTTCTACAACGAAGCCTATTTTTCACTTATGTAAAATGTAAACAGCAAAATATATAGGATGAGTTGTATAGGAATTGCTGTATTCTTTTAACGCAAAAGAATTTAGCTCATGGAGTCTGCATAGCTGATATGAAAGAAATATTCATTGACTTTACCGAGAGAAGGACGATTTTTTGCGATGAAGTTTTAAGCATAGAGTTAAATTACTTGTAGCTCCATGGTCTTAATTTTTAAATAAAATAAATTATTATAGTATTGTGATAAATGACATGGATGGGAAATTATTTATGAATGAAGTGCTGCTTTTTTAGAGAGAGCCAGGCGTATTATTTTTTCTATGACGTCATTTGAATGAATTTCAGTTGTTTTCGATGAAGTTTTTAAATATAATAAATTATAATGGTATTATGATAATTCTAAAATTATTATCGAGTAATATATCACATTTTAGAGATGTTTAAACCAGGCAATTTATATTTCAATGCCGTCATTTGAATGAAGTTCATTTTTTTCGATGAAGGTTTAAGTTTTCAAATATAATAAATCAATGTTGTATTGTGAGAAGTTTTAAAATATTACCGAGGAATGTATTATTGCCTTTTAGACATGTTTAAATAAAATTGCATTGCTGTTGGAAAGTGTTTCATAATCAATGCTTTAAGCATGATTGGTCTTTCTTGTTTGTTTTGCAATAGTCTGAGTGTTGAAGTCCCAGGCCGCTCTACTCATTCTAGGATACGAGTAGCTATTTAGGCGACCGGGAAGGGAGCTTTGCAACAGTCTGTAATATTTAAAGGAGCTGAGGTTAAATTGTAAATTTTGGATTGCCTGTCAATTATTTAATATCCTAATATGAAAATCTGGACGTTTTAAACAAATAAAAGTATATATATTTAAAAAAAAATCACTTAAATTCTCCTATTAATCGTATGGATTTTGTTTAAAGGATAATTTTTCGATTTTAAGGATAATTTCTACGATAGTATTTTCGGTCACTAAGGTTTCGATTTGGGTGAATATCGCCCAAAATTGTTATAATTCCGGCTAAAACATAAAATACCTAAAATTCTAATTTGATCATAACGCGGACAATTCCAATTCGCACATAACAACATAAAGGGGCGGTGCATTTATTCGTGTCCTGAGGTATGCACCACATTTTATGACCGTACGATGCTTAAATTTCTAGACTGCACAGACAGATACACAGACATACACACATACATCTTCTTTAATTATGTAAAATCTAGTCTATTTTATACCTCTAAATAATCCCAAATGAAGTTTTGTATTTTGTAAACAATATTTTATATTAATTCATTCTTATTTGGAAGAAATTTGTATAGAAACGGTGACATATTTCGGTAGCAATCGTTTCAGCAATATCTCAAGCGTAAATACACAGAATTGTAGCTCATTACTTTCAGTACATTTTGAGATACAGGAAATATTCAAAACTGTCATCATTTTTATGCTTTTTCGGGTTCTTCCTCAATTTCCTGAAAATACTACTCAGAAGAAAAATGGAAAAAACATTGGAATGCAAATATTGGAATCATGGAATTTCAAGCAGTAAGTCATCATATATTGCTATTGCATTTATGATTTGAAAATGTCCATAGTTTGAAGCGTATTGAAAAATATGAAAGTCAATTTAGCTTTAGCTCGAGTGTACGACATGTCAGTTCGATACATGTTAATCGAAATGTAACCATAAATACAAACTTTCAGTTATAAATTAGAAAAGTAATCCCGATTGTGATTTTGGTTGACCACTGAAGGTGGGATTGAAAAAAAAATTACTATGCATTTAAAAATATTTATTTTAGAGCATTATATCTAACCAGCACGAAAGATCAATCCTGCATAAATCATTGATTATGAAACACTTTCCAACTGAAATGCAATTTCATTTAGAAATCTCTAAAATGCGATACACTGAGCGCTGATATATTTCAAATTATCACAGTACAACAATCATTTATTATATTTGAAAACTTAAACTTTATGCAAATGACGTCATAGAAATATAAATTGTCTGGGACTCTATGTAAAAGCAGTGAATATTTCATTCATACACTTTATTCCAGACTCCAGAATTAAATAATTTTAAAATTCAGTAATTCTTATACAACTCATCTTACAATCACTTGTTTACATTCTGCATCCATTAAAATTAGGCTTCGTTGTAAAAATAATCAAAGTTTGATGATCATTTAAATTAAAAAATGTTGTAATTGCGTTGGCACAGAGTATATATAGATGCACAGAAAATTCGCAAAAGAAAGTGGTTTTAGGACGGACGACACACTAAATATAAATTTAAAAGAACTTTAAAAATTACGATTTTTACAGTGGGAAAAAAGGTGTATGCCATATTTTATTTTGAAGTGGATCATGTGATCTCTTCATATTATATGGGTGCAATTATTATTTTAATTTTTATTTAAAAAACTACCAAACATATTTTGCTGAAATTCTTTTTATTTATTTTATGGGATAATCTGAATATTTCCTAAAATTTTCGCAGGAATCTGTGAATTTTAACTTCTTTTAAAAACATTGGGAAATTAGGTCCCATAGGGTTCAATGTATTTCACTTTTCCAATCCGGGTTTAAACCAAATTTAATTCGGTGATATTCCTTTGAAATCCCATCTGTCCCCCATAGACCGTCTCAACAACATACTAAAATTTCATTTTTATAAAGTCGTTTCTTACGGCAGTTATTGTGCGAACGGACAGACAGACAGACAGAAAGATAGAATGAACAAAGTCATAAACACTTTTCAACTATGTTAAAAATAAATTATGTCACCAGCGCGAAGTAAACAAAATATATTTCTTGTAAAATGCAGTCATTTCACCCGAAAACAGCTGCTATGAAACAACCTATAATAAAAGAGTTGCCAGCATAATGGAAAATCCAAGTGACGTACAATTTTGAAATTTGGTACAGGCAACGTGCTGAAACGCTCATTTTTAACTGTTTCCAACATGGTTGTAAAGTGTTTATAACTTTGTTCATTCGGTCTGTCTGTCTGTCTGTCCATTCGCACAATAACTGCAGTAAAAATGACTTTATCAAAATAAAAGTTTAGTGTGTTATTGAGACGGTCTGTAGGACATATGTGAAAGCAGAAGAATGTAATATCCTCCAATTAATTTTGGATTGAACCCGGGTGTAAGAAATAAGACACATTGAATCCTATGGGACCCAATTCTTCAAAGATTTTTTAAGTGGAGTTAAAATTCACAAATTGCTTCAAAAATTTGAGGAAATATTCAAATTTTAACGCAAAATGTGTAAAAAAAAATTCATCCAAATATGTTAAGTAGTTTTTTAAATAAAAATTTAAGTAATAATTACACCCATATTATATGTAAAGATCACGTGACGCATTGGAAATTAAAATATGGGAACCATTTATCTTCGCTGTCTCAAAATTGCGATTTTTAAGGACCGTTTATATTTATTTTTAGTGTTGCATCCGTCCCAAAATCGCTTTATTTTTTCACTTATTATCTGTGTATCCTAATTCTGTGCCTACTCAATTATAATATTTTTGATTTTAAATGATCACTAAATTTATTATTTACAACATATTATTTTTACAACGAAACTTAATTTTAACGCATGCGGAATGTACACAAATCAATCAATTGTAAGGTGAGTTATATAAGAATTGCTGAATTCTTTTCACGCAAAATTATTTAGCTCTGGAGTCTGGAATATAAGTGATATGAATGAAATATTCATTGATTTTGCATACAGAAGCAGACGCTTTTATAACATTGTCTTTTTTGCTGAAGTTTTAAGTTTCAAAGTTTAATAAATTGTTGTAGTACTATAATAATTTAAAAAATTTCAATGTGTTGCATTTTAGAGATGTTTAAATAAAATTGCATTTCAGTTGGAAAGTGTTTCATAATCAATGCTTTACGCATTATTAATCTTTCTCGTTAATTTATTACATTTTTTAGCTGTTAAAATTTTTCTTCTAAAAGAAAACGAGAAAGAAACGTACTTCAGCCTGTGTTATGATATCGGAAACTGACACGCGCAACATTCCGGGCGTGCTCCATCTGTGATTTCCAGTTCCAATAAATTGATTGAATAATAAAAATACGAAATTCTACCTTTATCAATCGAGTATATACTTCAAATTTGATATGCAGCAATATTTCGTCACCAATGGTAATCTGTGCAAAAAATCATACGATTCCAGTTACAATTCCGCAAAGGATTCCGATCTGATAATAATTATGCGAGTTAGAGTTCTATTATGATTATAATTATGCGAGTTACATTTCTATTATGATAATAATTATGCGAGTTAGAATTATATTATAATAATAATTACGCGAGTTATAGTTCTATTATGTTAATAATTATTCGAGTTAGAGTTCTATTATGATAATAATAATAATTACGCGAGTTAGAGTTCTATTATGATAATAATTATGCGAGACAGAATTCTATTATGATGATAATTATATGAGTTAGAGTTCTATTATGATAATAATTATTTGAGTTACATTTCTATTATGATAATAATTATGCGAGTTAAAATTATATTATAATAATAATTACGCGAGTTATAGTTATATTATGTTAATAATTATTCAAGTTAGAGTTCTATTATGATAATAATAATAATTATGCGAGTTAGAGTTCTATTATGATAATAATTATTTGAGTTACATTTCTATTATGATAATAATTATGCGAGTTAGAATTATATTATAATAATAATTACGCGAGTTATAGTTCTATTATGTTAATAATTATTCAAGTTAGAGTTCTATTATGATAATAATAATAATTATGCGAGTTAGAGTTCTATTATGATAATAATTATTTAAGTTACATTTCTATTATGATAATAATTATGCTAGTTAGAATTATATTATGATAATAATTATGCGAGATAGAATTCTATTATGATAATAATTAAGCGAGACAGAATTCTATTGTAATAATAATTATGCGAATTAGAATTCTATTGTGTTAATAATTATGCGAGTTAGAGTCCTATTATGATAATAATTACGCGACTTGGGATTTTTCAGAGGAAATTTTTCATTTTATTTTGTTGGATTTTTGGAAAATCGGTTTTAAAAGATCCGTTTAATAAGATGATCGCATGCTCGCCTCGCCTTCAGCGATGGTCTGCTTAATTTAAATCAGATCTTATTCTACCAGGATGGTTGCCAAAAGCGGCTAATAATGTATAAAGAAAATCGATTCAAGATTTCTTGCGAACGTTTAAATTTAGCGCAATAACAGTCTATTAGTTGTTTTACAGAAGGTACAATTATTATTATTATTATTATTATTATCATTATTCGTGAATTTTTCAAACGTTAGGCAATTAAACAAAACAATGCTACTGTTTCGTAAGCCAATATTCGGGACAAAACGCTTTTTATTGTATTTTCAATCGCATCACATTTCTTCCAACTTATTTAAACAAATTATTTTTTAATTGTCAGGGATATTATTTCGCGCAAAATACTCTAATTAGCTTTCGAGACTATAATTACATACTTTAGTATATTTTTGTTTTCAAGAGGCATCTCGTTACGGAAATAGTTTTTCTTGCATATTTGTAATTTGAATCACTTGTTTTTCCGTTTTGAATGAAGAAGAGGACAAAAATTGTCTCTCCAAAAATAAGTGGGTTGGTTAAACAATGTTGGTGTTCCCGTAACTTCCATTTCATTTTGAAGTGGATGGGTGCAACAATATGGATTTTATATGCAAAGTGAGACCACAACGCAGCCACTTGATTGCAATCCCGAAAATTTTCGATTACGACATTTTGATGCCAATGTATGTTTTAAGACCTTCTGAACAAGTTTTGTCAATTTTGGAGTGATGTCCGTCCGTCTGCCTGTCTAATAGCTGTGAATTTTTACGAAACTTTATATCAGGCTTTGTTATAAAAATAACTAGAACTGGATAGAATTCTTTTATATTCGAACGAAAACTTTGAATTTTATTCAAAATTATATATTTTTACTTTCCTTATATACATAATGTATAAGGAAAGTATTGTGACGGGGTCGAAAATTCGAATTCGAGTTTTCGATGGGAGATCACGTTTCAAGCAACCCTGATCACGAATCAAACATTTTTGAAGTGATGTCTGTCCGTGTGTGTGTGTGTGTGTGTGTGTGTGTGGAAGTATGTGTGTGTGTGTGAAAGTATGTGTGCGTGTGTGAAAGTGTGTGTGTGTGTGTGTGTATGTGTGTGTGTGTGTCAGTGAGACTGTGGAGACGATAACTGACGAGCGAATGGACTGATTCGAACGAAATTTGGTACAAAAATCACAATTCGTAAACACTGGAAGCCTATTGTTTTTATACGCAATCGAAAGTACAGAAACCCCCTAAATTTTGGAGTGAAATTTTGAAAAAATCGTCAAAAAATCAAACCCGCTAATAAAAAAAGTTATATAAAATAAAAAAAAATATTTCCTATTGAGAAACATTTTAGCTTTTCATATGTAATAGCATGCGATAAATTTGGTGACATGATTCTCGTGGATCTAACTCGTTCCATTCATGGAAAAAGATACTTTGAGTAATACTTTTGTATTTGAACGCTAATAGTCATTTATCTGCTGTAAGAATAACTTATTTCTCCATCCATAACGCTTGGCGAGATTTTGGCGACGAATTTGGCGGAATGTCGCCAAGTTGGCGACATTCCGCCAAAGGCGACATTCCGCCAACTTGGCGACATTTTTAATTGTTGCCAAATTAACAAAAACCTCGCCAAATTGATAAAAATGATGCTAAATCAATGAAAATGACGACTCGTTGAAGAAAATTCATTGTCTTGGAAAGAATATAAGTATCTGTTATAAGAATAACATTTTTTTAAACTGTAAAAGCAGTAAATTCATTGCATTATATAAGAAAATTCATGTGTTGTCCACATTCGATTTTTTTAACATGGAAACATAGGATAAAATTTGAGATAATCATACATAAAAGGGTTTATTTGCGGCTCTATGATCACGAGACTTAATAGTTTCAATCATTGTTGTGATACAAGTTTGTAGCCGCGACACAATTTTTAACACTTTACAACAAAGTTGAAAAGTGTTTCTGACTTTGTTCATTTTGTCTGTCTGTCCGTTAGCACGATAACTGCCATAAAAATAACTTTATCAAAATGAAATTTTAGTATGTTGTTCAGACGGTCTGTGGGACCTATGGGAATATAAATGAATAATATCACCCAATTAGTTTTGGATTGAACCCGGTTTGAAAAAATGAAATGCATAGAACCCTATGGGACCTAATTTTTCAAACATTTTTTAAGCGGATTTAATATTCACAAATTGCTTCCAAAATTTTAGGTAATATTCAAATTATTCCATAAAATATATAAAAAAAATTTCAGCAAAATATATTCAGTAGTTTTTTAAATATAAATTAAAATAATAATTACACATTTTATATGAAGCGATAACGTGATCATCATATGAAGAGATCACGTGACAAACTTGAAAATAAAATATGGCATCCATCTTCTATCAAAATCGTGATTTTTAAATTTCTTTTTAATTCATATTCAGTGTTGTATCCGTTCTAAAACCGCTTTATTTTTGCTTAAATTCTGTGCATCTACATTCTGAAACCACGCAATTATAATATATTTGAGTTTAAATGATCATCCAACTTTGATTATTTCTACAACGGAGCCTAATTTTCACTTACGGAGAATGTAAATACCAAAAGATGTAGAATGAGTTGTATAAGAATTGCTGCATTTCTTTAACACAAAATTATTTAGCTCATGGAGTCAGTAATATAGCTGAAACAAATGAAATATTCATTGATTTCACACAGAGAAGGACGATTTTTTCGATAAAGTTTTAAGCAAAGAGTTTAATTACTTGTACCTCCATGGTCTTAAGTTTTTAAATAAAATAAGTTATTATAGTATTGTGTTGATTGAAATGAATGGAAAATAGTTTATGAATGAAATGCTGCTTTTATAGAGAGAGCCAGGCGTGTTTTATTTTGACGATTTTATTTGAACAAATTTTATTTGTTTTCCATGAAGTTTTCAAATATAATAAATTATTGTAATATTACGATAATTTTAAAAATTTCACCGAGTAATGTATCGCGTTTTAGAGATGTTTAAACCAACCAATTTATATTTCAATGCCGTCATTTGAATGAAGTTCATTTTTTTCGACGAAATTTTAAGTTTTCAAATATAATAAATTAATATAGTATTGTGATAATTTTTTAAATATTACCGAGGAATGTATCGCATTTTAGAGATGTTCAAATAAAATTGCATTGAAGTTGGAAAGTGCTTCATAATCAATGCTTTATGCATGATTGATCGTCCTTGTTTTTTGTTCGTGGCGCTATTAGCCCCCCTCTGGAGGCAAGTTACACCCCCCCGGGGGAGTATATTGTTAAGTATGGTATCAATCGAAATATTTTTTGAAGCTTTTTAAAGTGCATGGTAACACGCTATAGTTATTTATATTCATTTAGACTCACAATACAGATTTTTCAATTTTTTTCCTTTAAATTAAAAAAAAATTATATTTTCTGTAATGAAAAAGTCGAGCTCCATGTAGTTTAATTTCAAGATAGGCCAAGTGTGTTACACTAGAATGCTTGATTTTGTGTGATATGGATAATTGTGTAAATTTTGTGTAAATCGGAAAAAAGAGCAAATTTAGTATTTATATACCAGATTGCGAAATGCGCATGTGTGTACCATGTGCGACATGTGTAACTTTCACAAAATTCTGATATCGTTTCTTCATTTGTATGCAACATTTTAAATTTGAACCAAACTTGTTTTCAATTGTTTGTGTAGTTTTAGAGATATTGCAATATAGTGCAAAATGCACCTAGGCGTACGTTGCATGTCATAGTAAAATTTATAGAACTGCAACTTCCTTTTTATATTGATATTCCGGTAGTAGCCTGTCTTTATAGTAAATATGATTTCATTTGGTTTAGTAATTTCGGAAAAAATCCAGTTATATAAATTCACACTGTTAATTTGTCTGTCTGGACATTTATGTAATGGAATTTATTCAAAACTATTTTACCAAATCATTTTTAATTTTGCATAAAGGTAGGCTGTTGAAAATAAAATGAAAAATAGCATATATATATATTTTTTAATTTAACTGTGCAGTTCGTTCAAGCGAAGTTTCCAATATATGTTGTAATGTATAGGAAACAACTGAACTAATAAAAGCCAAATTTGGCTCAAATATAAAAAAATCTGATGTGGACTGCACATGACTTTCCTTATATAATGCAATGAATTTACTACTTTTGCAGTAAAAAAAAATCTGATGTGGGCAACACATGACTTTCCTTATATAATGAAATGAATTTACTACTTTTACAGTTAACAAAAATGTTATTTCTATAGTATATACTTATATTCTTTCCAAGATATTGAATTTTCTTCAATTAGTCGTCATTTTCATTGATTTAGCGTCATTTTTATCCATTTGGCGAGATTTTTGTTAATTTGGCAACAATTAAAAATGTCGCCAAGTTGGCGGCATTCCGCCAAATTCATCGCCAAAATCTCGAAAAGCGTTATGGACGGAGAACTAAGTTATTCTTACAGCAGATAAATGACTATTGGCGTTCAAATACAAAAGTATCACTCAAAGTATCTTTTTTCATGAATGGAACGAGCTAGTTCCACGAGAATGATGTCACCCAATTTATCGCATGGTATTGCATATGAAAAGTGAACATGTTTCTCAATAGGAAATATTTTTTTTTATTTTATATGACTTTTTAATAATTTTTCTGAAAAATGAGCAATATCTCTAGAACGGTTCATGTTAGAGTTCTAAAATTTATGTCAATCGTTTTATAATGAAAAATTACATAAGAAATATCTATTTGCGTAACTTTATTAGCGGTTTTGATTTTTTGACGATTTTTTCAAAATTTCACTCAAAAATTTAGGGGGTTCTGAACATTCGATTGCGTATAAAAACAATAGACTTCCAGTGTTTACGGATTGTGATTTTTGTACCAAATTTCGTTCGAATCGGTCCATTCTTTCGTCAGTTATCGTCTCCACAGACTCACTGACACACACACACACACACATACTTTCGCACACACAGACATACTTTCACACACACACACAGACATCACTTCAAAAATGCTTGATTCGTGATCAGGGATGCTTGAAACGTGCTCTCCCGTCGAAAACTCGAATTCTAATTTTCGACCCCGTCACAATACTTTCCTTATACATTATATATATAAGGAAAGTAAAAACACAATTTAAGCTATTAATTTAGATCCAATATATTCGAAATGACATAAAAGGGTTCTGGGAAAACCAGTAATCTCCCTATTAACTTTCTAAGGAAAAATCCATCAGAAAACAAATTAGGTCTATCTATAGCAATGTGTTCATTCCCGGTCGAATATACCGGGACACGGTAGGGGAGAATTCAAAAAGTAAGAATGACGAATTTGACAACAAAGCGAGATAACAGAAAAATGTCAAAGACGAAATTTTAGACCATTGTTTTATTAGTAGGAATCAATACTAAGAACGAACAAGCATATGTGGAAGGCAATACATATCTGTCAAAAATTCGTATCATCCAGGCCTGTACCACTGTGACACCTGCAATGCTTGTTAAAGTAAGCTACATATTTTATCGAATGCAAATATGTATTGTTGCTGACGGGATGGAATTTTGAACAGAATGAATGCTTGACAAAGTAAATGGTCATATTCTTCATCGAATGCAAATATGCATTGTTGCTGAGGCAAGGAGTTTTGAACAGAATGAATGCTTGTCAAAGTAAATGGTCGAATTCTTCATCGAATGCAAATGTGCATTGTTGCTGACGGAGGGAATTTTGAACAGAATGAAAGCTTGTCAAAGTAAACGGTCATATTTTTCATCGAATGCAAATGTGCATTGTTGCTGATGGAGGGAATTTTGAACAGAATGAATGCTTGTCAAAGTAAACGGTCATATTTTTCATCGAATGCAAATGTGCATTGTTGCTGACGGAGGGAATTTTGAACAGAATGAATGCTTGTCAAAGTAAACGGTCATATTTTTCATCGAATGCAAATGTGCATTGTTGCTGATGGAGGGAATTTTGAACAGAATGAATGCATGAATGCTTGTCAAAATAAATGGTCATAATCTTCATTGAATGCAAATGTGCAATGTTGCTGACGGGGCAGAATTTTGAGCAGAATGAATGCTTGTCAAAGTAAAAGGGTCATATTATTTATTGAATATAAATGTGCATTGTTGCTGATGCACATAATTTTGAACAGAATGAACGTTAGATGTACATGTACGTGCTGTTTATTTCAGAATTCCTGAATGGGATAGCAATTCTCCAATGACCCTATTGTGTCAAACAAATGCCTTCTATAACTGTTTTGTGGAGCCTACACGGTGGTCGAACGGTCAAGGCAAGCGTTTCCCAGCGATCGTTCGGCTGCTGCGTTGTGGGTTCGAGTCCCACCTTCAGGCATGGATGTTGTGTCGCTGAGCACGATGTGTTCCGACCCCCACTGGTGTGCTGGAGCAACATCCTGTGACGGCTAACAGGTTCACGGTTCTATAGGCGAATGATGAAAATCAATGCCTGACCATTGGAAAAAAACTGTTTCGTGGACAATTTCTACTCCTTAGACAATACCCTACAATTTTGCAATTAACTTGTCTTCATTTATCCCGTTTTGTTGCCGAGTTCGTTATCCTGATTTTCTCCACTAGGGGCGTTGAAATGACTTTTATTCAACCAGACAAAGCCACTTTACCATAATTAGACGTAACGCATACACGTATGGTTATTTCCTTACAAAGTTTTTGGAATGCAAGGATTTTCTTAGAAATCACGAATAATCTTGGGCGGGTGAATTTTAGCCAATAAAATTCTTGCGCTAGAATCTGTTCTGGAATCCTTGCTTCAAGCATTACCATATTATTACGGATTACTGCGCTGTGCATGAGCCAGTAGCCGTGCATTATTAGTTGTTCGAATTTCCGAGCCTATTCGATTTAAATTAAGGGTGAGATTATGACTAGGATAAGTGTATGGCATAAAGATGCTTAGGAAAAAGTTGTTGAATAAAGACCGGCCTGAGACGCTTGTTCATTTTTTTAAATTATTGTTCTCTGTGATTCTTTGCTTCTATTCAAAACGATTTTTGTCTGATAAAAATTTATATTTCAAAATTTCACAAATTACTATTTATTGCATTGTATTAACCTAGGGTTTCTCAATTAAAATGCTTTTAACATTTTTATTATTTCAATTTTATATATGCTAGTGAGACCAGCGGGCATTCCTGCTTTTCTTCTAAGTAATTTAAAAACTGGTTCATGGGATATCTTTCTATAATAAAAGACAACACTCAATCACTGTCTGCATAGCGACAGCACAAAATGTATATACTGTCCATTGTTGTAAATAAATTAAAGAAAAGTCTAATATCCAGCTTCGTTTCCAGTATCTGATGTTATACGCAAAGTAAAGCTTCAGAATTCTTCATTGTTGTAAATGGGATACAAATTGCAAAGAGTCTTACTTCCCCAACAGGAAATCGAACCCTGTATCTCCGAACTGATCAGACGACGAAATTACAAGCTCTTATCGTCGAAGTGGACACTGCATTCTCCACCCTCTAATGTCAGATTGGCGGGCAACTGACACTCTGACTGATCACTTCCTGCTATTTTTACCTCAGGTTAGCCTCCTGCGACTGCTATTTTTACCAAGGTCAGTATTCTGCATGGTCGTTAACCTCTCAATTTGAAATCAGCACACAATTTTCAAGAGTCCACTGAATCCATACTAGTCGTACTAGGGCCACTTTCAGACCTCCGACATCTTTTTTTTTTTTATTTTTGTAAAATTTTAAAAACATTTTTGTAATTTTTGTAACATTTTTGCAAAATGGACATACTTGTCAAGTTCAAATATAATGTAAAACTGTCTGTATAATCACAATACTTTTCATAAATTGTTATATTTTTAGACCTAAATAAAAAGTTCGTTTGGTGGGATGGTAGACCATGGGTGGCTCCTGAATGCAGGAGGTATCCTTTCACGGCCGTGCAGATAGCTACTCTAAACCCACTGTGTGAGTCGCACGGTCTGGGGTCTTCAGACCTCCGACATCTTTACACTAACCTACAGGGTTGATTTGTTCAGGCGCCATTGTAAAGAATCTTAGTGTCTAGCCGGGAATCAAACCCTGGATCTCCGAACTGGCCAGTCGAAGCTGTACCGTTGAGCTACTGGGACGAATTTGTAAGCTCTTATCGTCGAAGTGGCCTCTGCAAAATGAGTCCAATATCTAGCTTCGTTTTCAG
Source organism: Amaurobius ferox (assembly GCA_951213105.1). Taxonomy (NCBI): domain Eukaryota; kingdom Metazoa; phylum Arthropoda; class Arachnida; order Araneae; family Amaurobiidae; genus Amaurobius; species Amaurobius ferox. The sequence goes on along the minus strand of OX578150.1, from coordinate 64,130,766 downwards.
TACCTGATGTCATACGCAACGTAAAACTAGAGAATACTGCTTTTTCATTACATATTTCATTATATAATTAGTTAATTTCTTTCTCAAAAATAATTATACTTCGTTTAAATTTGGTCAAACTATGTGGACATTATTATACACTTGTTGAATAATCCGTAAAATAAACAGTATGATCAGAAAATAAAAGTACCATATAAAAACTTGTAATTTTCAATTCTCAATTCCATCATATAAAATTCATTTTTCCGACGATTACTACTAATTAAAAAGTCTGATGTGGGCAACACATGACTTTCCTTATATAATGTAATGAATTTACTACTTTTACAGTAAAAAATAGCTTTTTCTTATAGTAGATACTAATATTCTTTTGAAGATATTGAATTTTCGACAATTAATCGTCATTTTCATTGATTTAGCGTCATTTTTATCCATTTGGCGAGATTTTTGTTAGTTTGGCAACATTTCAAAAAGTCGCCAAGTTGGCGACATTCCGCCAAATTCGTCGCCAAAATCTCGCCAAGCGTTATGGACGAAGAAATAAGTTCTTCTTACAGCAGATAAATGACTATAGGCGTTCAAATACATAAGTATTACTCAAAGTATCTTTTTTCATGAATGGAACGAGCTAGATCCACGAGAATGGTGTCATCCAATTTATCGCATGGTATTACAAATGAAAAGTGAACATGTTTCTCAATAAGGAAATTTTTTTTTGCATTTTATATGACTTTTTAATAATTTTTTTGAAAAATGTGCAATATCTCGAAAACGGTTTATGTTAGCATTCTAAAACTTATGTCAATCGTTTTCTAATGAAAAATTACATAAGAAATGTCTATTTGCGTAACTTTATTAGTGGTTTTTATTTTTTGGCGATTTTTTCAAAATTTTATTCGAAAATTTAGGGGGTTCTGAATATTCGATTTCGTATAAAAACAATAGACTTCCAGTGTCTGTGGATTGTGATTTTTGCACCAAATTTGGTTCGAATCGGTCCATCCGTTCGTCAATTATTGTCTCCACAGACTCACTGACACACACACACACACACACACACACAGACATCACTCCAAGAATGTTTGATTTGTGATCAACGATGCTTGAAACGTGCTCTCCCGTCGAAAACTCGATTTCGAATTTTCGACCTCGTCACAATACTTTCCTTATACATTATGTACATAAGGAAAGTAAAAATCTGATGTGGGCAACGCATGACTTTCCTTATATAATGTAATGAATTTACCACTTTTACAATAAAAAAATAGGTTTTTCTTATAGTAGATACTAATATTCTTTTCAAGATATTAAATTTTCGACAATTAGTCGTCATTTTTATTGATTTAGCGTCATTTTTATCCATTTGACGAGATTTTCGTTAATTTGGCAACATTTCAAAAAGTCGCCAAATTGGCGACATTCCGCCAAATTCGCCGCCAAAATCATGCTAAGTGTTATTGGCGAAGAAATAAGTTATTCTTACAGCAGATAAATGACTATTGGCGTTCAAATACAAAAGTATTACTCAAAGTAATTTTTTTCTTGAATGGAACGAGCTAGATCCACGAGAATGATGTCTCCCAAATTATCGCAATGTATTACATATGAAAAGTGAACATGTTTCTCAATAGGAAATATTTTTTTTTATTTTATGACTTTTGTTTAATGTTTTTGAAAAATGTACAATATCTCGAGAACGGTTCATGTTAGCGTTCTAAAATGTATGTCAATCGTTTTCTAATGAAAAATTACATAAGAAATGTTTATTTGCGTAACTTTATTAGCGGTTTTGATTTTTTGACGATTTTTTCAAAATTTTATTCGAAAATTTAGGGGGTTCTGAGTATTCGATTGCGTATAAAAACAATAGGCTTCCAGTGTTTGCGTATTGTGATTTTTGTACCAAATTTCGTTCGTTTCGGTCCATTCGTTCGTCAGTTATCGTCTCCACAGTCTCACTGACACACACACACACCCACAGACATCACTTCAAAAATGTTTGATTCGTGATCAGGGATGCTTGAAACGTGCTCTCCCGTCGAAAACTCAAATTCGAATTTTCGATCCCGTCACAATACTTTCCTTATACATTATGTAAGTAAGGAAAGTAAAAATAGATTATTATTATAGTAGATATTTATATTCTTTCCAAGATATTGAATTTTCGTCAATGAGTCGTCAGTTTCATTGATTTACTGTTATTTTTAACCATTTGGGGAGTTTTTCGTTAATTTTGCAACATTCATAAAAGTCGCCAAGTTGGCGACATTCCACCAAATTCATCGCCAAATTCTAGCCATGCGTTATGAACGGAGAGATAAGTTATTCTTACAGCAGATAAATGACTATTAGCGTTCAAATATAAAAGTATTACTCGAAGTACCTTTCTTCATGAATGGAACGAGCTAGATTCACGAGAATGATGTTACCCAATTTATTGCATGGTATTACATATGAAAAGTGAACATGTTTCTCAATGGGAAATATTTTTCTTTTATTTTATAACTTTTTGATAATTTTTTGAAAAATGTGCAATATCTCAAGAACGGTTCATGTTAAGGTTCTAAAATTTCTGTCAATCATTTTCTAATGAAAAATTACATAAGAAATATCTATTTGCGTAACTTTATTAGCGGTTTTGATTTTTAGACGATTTTTTCAAAGTTTCTCTCAAAATTTTAGGGGGTTCTGAATATTCGATTGCGTATGGAATCAATATGCTTCCAGTGTTTACGGATTGTGATTTTTGTACCAAATTTCGTTCGAATCGGTCCATTCGTTCGCCAGTTATTGTCTCCACAGTCTCACTGACACACACACACATACACACGCACATATTTTCACACACACATACACACACACACACACACAGACATCACTTCAAAAATGTTTGATTTGTGATCAGGGATGCTTGAAACGTGCTCTCCCGTCGAAAATTCGAATTCGAATTTTCGACCCCGTCACAATACTTTCCTTATACATAATGTATATAAGGAAAGTAATATTACATGTTTATGAAAAACCAAAATGTTTCTTAACGTTTACTGTTTAGTATGTTATTTTTACTTGAGAAATCAATTATCAAATTTAAGTTTTTATCCTATTTACACCGAATTCTGTCAGCACAATATCTATAATTTAAGCCATTACATTAAAGCTTGTTATTACTTTCCTTATATACATAATGTATAAGGAAAGTATTGTGACGGGGTCGAAAATTCGAATTCGAGTTTTCGACGGGAGAGCACGTTTCAAGCATCCCTGATCACGAATCAAACATTTTTGAAGTGATGTCTGTGTGTGTGTGTGTGTGTGTGTGTGTGTGAAAGTATGTGTGTGTGTGTGTGTGTGTGTGTGTGTGTGTGTGTGTGTGTTTCAGTGGGTCTGTGGAGACGATAACTGACGAACGAGTGGACCGATTCGAACCAAATTTGGTACAAAAATCACAATCCGTAAACACTGGAAGCCTATTGTTTTTATACGTAATCGAATGTTCAGAACCCCCCTAAATTTTTGAATGAAATTTTGAAAAAATGGTCAAAAAATCAAAACCGCTAATAAAGTTACGCAAATAGACATTTCTTATGTAATTTTTCATTAGAAAACGATTGGCATAAATTTTAGAACGCTAACATGAACCGTTCTTGAGATATTGTACATTTTTCAAAAAAATTATGAAAAAGTAACATAAAAAAAATTCCTATTGATAAACATGTTCACTTTTCATATGTAATACCATGCGATAAATTGAGTGATATCATTCTCGTGGATCTAGCTCGTTCCATTCATGAAAAAATATACTTTGAATAATACTCTTGTATTTGAACGCCAATAGTCATTTATCTGCTGTAAGAATAACTTTTTTCTTAGTGCATAACGCTTGGCGAGATTTTGGCGACGAATTTGGCGGAATGTCGCCAACTTGGCGACTTTTTTGAAATGTTGCCAAATTAATGAAAATCTCGCCAAATGGATAAAAATGATGCTAAATCAATGAAAATGACGACTAATTGTCGAAAATTCAATATCTTGGAAAGAATATTAGTATCTACTATAAGAAAAACCTATTTTTTACTGTAAAAGTAGTAAATTCATTACATTATATAAGGAAAGTCATGTGTTGCCCACATCAGATTTTTTTAATGGGTAACCGTAAGTGAAATATTGATTTTTACAAAGATCAGATCAGGTACAGGAACTTAATTTTTTGACAACTTAAGTTTAGAGACCTTAATGTAAATTAGTTAAATACATTTTTAATTAAATAGCAATTTTATGCGTAATTTATTGTTTCAACGGAAATAACATCTGCTATATAACTGATACATGTGCAGTTCTCGAGATACTACTTGTTTCGTTATGTTATTTAATTAATTATCTATTGCGAATCAAATTATAAAAATTTTGAGATATGCTAAAAAATATTTGATATTTGAAAAGCGCTTTATAACCAGAAATGAATTAACGCCATAGCTCAGTATAATTACTAGCCGTTCTCAAGATATTAGACATTTTTCTGCAGGTATTACGATCTCTCTCGATATATTTAAAAACTTTTTAAATCAAATTTGCTATTCTTATTTAAATCTATGACTATGGTAAATAAGCTTATTGATTTTCAACAAGATAAAGTTAAAACTGTGGAGTGGCCGACACCATATATTAACAAAGCTCACCAATAACAGACATACCCCGATTGCCTTTGACTGACCTTGGATTTTGAAAGAAAAAGCGGCAAGACGTGAAAGGCCTTGTGGAACACACCAGATTACCGGTAAATTATTTATTTATTTATTATTTAGAAGAACACATTCATTAATTAGGAAATTGCCTATCATATTTCACAAGAGTAAACTTTACCAAATCAGTAAGTCCTTCGTATAAGCATGAGACACGTCCCTCCCGTCTTACCATTCGCTAAGGATCTCCTCCGCGCCCATATTTTTAATGTCCAGTGGCCGGACCAGTGGCGGAGATACGGATTTGCAGCCCTTACGCCTACGTGTGTGTGTGTGGGGGGGGGGGGGGGGTTGAGCACAGGAAATTTGGAGGGATTTGGGCGTGCAATGCTAATGCTTCAATCAATTAATCAATCAATCATTCACCGTGAGCGAGGGGCCGACCCATTGGGTTTACAACCTGTCTGTGCCTCGCCGCGTAATTTGATATGAGACAATAGTTGATATTTTCCTGAAGGAAGGCCTTGCCTTCAACCTATGGGCGCGGAGCTGATCCTCAGCGAATGGTAAGACGGGAGGGACGTGTCTCATGTTTATACGAAGGGCTTACTGATTTGGTAGAGTTTACTCGTTTGAAATATGATCGGCAATTTCCTAATTAAACCTTCCAACATACCTTCAACCATCCTCCACAGGTCGTCTTTGTTTGAGGCGGGGGCTGGGTAGTCAAACGATATCCAATCGCGTCCCATACATTTTCAATGGGTGAGAGATCTGGAGACATCAGAGACCAAGGAAGCACTTGGAAAACTTGCAAGGCTTGTCTGCTGATGGTTGCCGCGTTATCCTGCTGGAAAACAGCATTTTGCAACCGCTGAAGGTAGGGCAGTGCAACCGGCTGCAGCGCCTCATCCACATATCGTCGTACCGTCATTGTGCCTTTGATATGAACCAGAAGTGAGCGGCTATCGAAGCCTATGCACCTCAAACTATTGTCGATTAGCATGGCGTACAGAAGTCGCAGCAAGAATGAATCTGATTCCACGTCGTCTCCAGACTCTCACACTGCTACTGTCATTCGACAAACAGAACCGAGACTCGTCGCTGAAGACTGTCTTGCCCCATTCAATCGTCCAAGAGGCTCGAGCCCGACACCATTGCAATCTCGCACGTCCGCGTCTTGCCGTTAATGGCAGACTTCGTAAGGGACGGTTTGAGTGCAAGCTGCTTTAGGCCAATCGTTACGAAACTGTTCTCGCTGGTTTTGGAACATCCAATGTACTCTACAAATTCTGCAGAATGTCGACAGTCGTCGCTTGTGGGGTCGCGACAGTATGCTGACGTACGTCTGTATGCACCTGTACCACTGCGACGATCACATGTCCTTCTTAAATCCATCTTCTCCAAATCCTTTCCACAGTGGACGCATCTTTTAGCGGCGATACGCCGGAACGACCACCCAGCAGTACGTAGGCCTAAAATGAATCCTCTCGCACGGTCGTCCAAATGCTGAAAAGGACTTCGCCGTCACCGGACAGGCATCTCATCAACAGTACATGTCTTCTGAAATGATAAACAGCTCGGAAAACGGGTTTCTGTAGGCGACAGACAGTAACAATTGTTCACTCACCTGCCGTTCCCATTCCTTTTATCCGTGCTCTAATCACGTGACATACTTGCATTTCAGATCATTTGCATGCATCAGCCAGCTACGTTCGTCTCGCAATTTGCATAATCATACAGCCGAAGCTTCATGGTGTTGCATTTTCTATGTCGGGTAGTGTATGTTAAATGTTTTTAAATGGCATATTACTATCCAAACTAATTTTTCAATGCTAATGCATGATAACGAGGGCTAAGTGGAAAGAACTGTAAAGGTGTGCACTGTTTTAAGCTGCGGGGAGGGGGGGGGGGAAGAGTTGAAAACGTCACTGGGTCGGAACCAATTGGCTGGTGGATGTCTGGGTCCGGTCATCTGGCGTTTGGTTTCATTTTTGCATTGATTTCTATCGACCTTGACGGGGTTTGTGACCATTTCATTATTTTTTTTCTCATACTATTAAGAGAAAGTATTGTTTTCACGAATATTTTCAAATACGAGACTTTGATGCCGATATATGTTTTAGGATCTCCTGAACACGTTTTGACTATTTTTGGAGTGATGTATGTCTGTCTGTCTGTGGTTAATTTCTTGTGTATACGATTCCGGCCACAAATGGTAATTAATTTTCACGAAACTTTATATCCGGCATTATTTAGAAAAATCTGGAATTAGATAGACGTTTTTTAAATTCGTGTGAAAACTTCGAAATTTATTCGAAAGTTCATGTTTTTAACATGGCATCATAGGACAAATTTTGTATAATCGAGCTAAAAAAGGGTTTATATATGGCTCAATGATCACAAGGCTTAATAGATTCAATCATCGTTCGGAAAAATAGCCGCGATGCAATTTCTACTTTCCTTATATACATAATGCATAAGGAAAGTATTGTGAAGAGGTCGAAAATTTGAATTCGAGTTTTCGACTGGAGATCATGTTTCAAGCATCTCTGAAACATTTTTAAGGTGATGTCTGTGTGTGTGTGAAAGTATGTCTGTGTGTGTGTGTGTTTGTGTGAAAGTATGTCTGTGTGTGTGTGTGTGTGTGTGTGTGTGTTAGTGAGTCTGTGGAGACAATATCTCACGACCAAATAGAGCGATTCGAATGAAATTTAGTACAAAAAATCACAATCCGTCAATACTGGAATCCTATTGTTTTCAAAAGTAATCGAATGTTCAGAACCCCCCTAAATTTCCGAGTGAAATTATGAAAAAAAATCATTAGAAACACAAAACCTTTAATAAAGCTACTCAAATAGATATTTCTTATGTAATTATTTCTTAGAAAACGATTGAAATAAACTTTAGAACGCTAGCATGAACCGTTCTCGAAATATTGAACATTTTTAAAATAGATTTATCGAAAAATCCCATAAATTAAAAAAAATATATATTAAGTGTTGAGAAACATGTTCATTTTTCATATGTAATATCATGCGATATATTGGGTGACACCATTCTCGTGGATATAGCTCGTTCCATTCACGAGAAAAGATACTTTCAGTAATACTTTTGTATTTGAGCGCCAATAGATATTCATCTGCTATAAGAATAACTTATTTCTCCGTCCATAACGCTTGACGAATTTTGCGCTGAATCTGGCAGAATGTCGCCAACTTGGTGACTTTTTTATATGTTGCCAAATTAACGAAAATCTCGCCAAATGGATAAAAATGATACTAAATCAATGAAAATGACGACTAATTGATGAAAATGCGATATCCTGGAAATAATGTAAATATCTACTATAAAAAAAACCTATTATTTTCCCTGTAATACATGGTAATGTATAGGGAAAGTATTGGAATCATGTCGAAAATCGCAACTCGAGTTTTCTACGGATCTACACGTTTCAAGACCTCTAGAATATGATAAAACCATTTTTAGCGTGACGTCTGTGTGTGTGTCTGTGTGTCTGTCTGTCTGTGTGTGTCTGTCTGTCTGTGTAGATTTTGTATCCACTCTAACTAAAAAACTAATACACCGAATGTCACAAAATTTTGTAGGTAAGTCACTTGTGGGCGAGTCTGGTGCTGATTAGTTTTGGGTACGATTCGGAATAAAAGAACCCGTCTTTTTTTGCGAAATGGCCCTGAAAAGCTTGTATCCACTCTAGCCGAAAAACTAATGGACCGAATTTTACAAAATTCTGTAGATGAGTCACGTATAGGTCACCCTGGTGCTGATTAGATTTTGGTATGATTCAGATAAAAAAACCCTGCCTTTTTTTGCAGAACGGCCCGCAAAAACGATAAAATCTAAAATAAAAAACTACGTATGCTGAAATATATCCATTAAATGCTTGTTTTATACGTAATGTTTAACGACGAAAAGAATAAGATCAACCCCATTACACTAGGACTAGCCGTTCTCGAGATATTTTAGTTTTTCTTATATTCTCTACGCCACCTTTGAAAATAAGTCCGGTTACCGAATGAGAACGAAAATTGAATTAAAAGTGAAATAAATTTAATTAAAATAAAGAGAACGTGAATATAAGTCTGCAGGGAAAGTCATGTGCTGCCCACATCAGACTTTTTTTTATTGTAAAAGTAGTAAATTCATTGCATTATATAAAAAAAGTCATGTGTTGCCCACATCAGATTTTTTTAGTGAAGGTAGCACGCGATAATTGTAATCATTTGGATTTTTCAAAAATTTTCTTATAAAATTTGAAAAAAAAGCTACTAAAAATGCATTCTAGTATGAGAAAGTTGAATTGAGCCATGCTTCAGTTAATTTTAAATATCGTCCATGTGGCTGCATTTGACCCGCAAAAATGACTCCAATTATTTTATTGTTTAAAAAAAAATGAAACTTTGCAAGTTTATAAGGAATGTTGCGTGTTGAATTCAAAAGATTTTTTTCATTTAGTTTTAATCAATATTTTTTAATTCTTGAAGGTATCCTTACGTTTAAATTATACTAATTATCTTCCGAAGCTGTAATTACTAAGTGCAACGTTTTTTTCTCATTCTTTTGAGGTATCTGTTTACGCAGATAGATTTACAATTTCTTGTTTGCAGATTAGAATTTTCAGTAATTTGTTTCTTCTTTGTAGAAATCAATAAGAATAAGTATGTCATTAAAAAATAATTGGTCAAACATAAACGATCTTGTAAATGAAGTTTGTGTACAGAGTTTAACAAAAGTGGGCTGAGCTTTAAAAGTTTAACAGTTTCTTGTTTAAGTGTAGATTTTGCAATATTTATGTGTGCGTTAAAAATAGATATTGTTTTTAATAGATACTGTTTTGTGTTCGTTGTTTGTGTTTTTAATAGAAATTGTGTTGTGTGCGTTGTGTGTTTAATAGATATTGTTTTGTGTACGTTAAAATAGGTATTGTTTTCTGTGCGTTAAAAGTAGATATTGTTGTTATTGTTCATGTTTGTACAGACCGTGAAAAATTATTTATTATACAATAGCAGTATTACCCCGTCCGTGGTAATACTGAAATGAAATCAACCCAGATAAAAATCTGAAATATTTTAGCATTAAATGTTCTCGAAATGTTCTAGTTAAATGTTCTCGAAATATTCTCGTTAAATGTTTTCGAAGCTTAACAAATCTCTCAAAAACGTGTATAAATCAATTGAGCCGTTTTCGCATTTTAGGCAGTCAGTATAGACCAACTAAACATTTATTTATGCCCCATTTTTCCATAAGTACATGTAGGAGGATAAAAATTGCATTAAAAAATTCCCTAGATTCTCTCTTATTAGTTGAAAAAAGTTTCGCTAAATTAACGCGCCATTTAAGATATATTTTGAATCCACTATTGATAATAGTCAGTGGCAGGAACAAAAGTAGTTTTAAGTACTTCGTTTCGTAGTTTTCGCAGTTGTAAGTACTTTTTAAAACTACGAAAATAGTTTTAAGAAATATTTAAAGACCTTTTGTTACAAGTTTAATCGGTTCGCTAACTATTGTTTATTTTTTTGCTACTTGCATTCTTACCAGTTGTTTCTAGTCTATTTCGTTATGACTTTTGTTTCTGACACTGACTATTATCAATAGTCAGTGACAGCAACAAAAGTAGTTTTAAGTACTTTGTTTTGTAGTTTTCGTAGATGTAAGTACTTTTTAAAACTATAAAAATAGTTTTAAGAAGTACTTAAAGACACTTGGTTACAAGTTTGATTGGTTTGCTATCTATTGTTTATTTATTTTGCTACTTGTATTCCTACTAGTTGTTTCTAATCTAATTTGTTATGCCACTGATTATTGATTTTATGCTAGCGTGTTGCCAGTTTGACTGGGGTGTGTGGCTAGTCCGGCTCAACTGAAGCGCCGTTTCCTTCAGTTCTTTGCCCAACATTCACTTATAAGATGAAATTGTGCGTATTGTGCAGCAAAATAAAATTTATTATCATTATTATTATTATATGACACTACAGTGCAAATGGTATATAATGGTTACGAGTATAACAATAAATTAATGTATTCCATATTGTCTGTAGAAAAAGCTTGGATCTAAAATAGCTATTCACGAAAATATTTATTTTATACTAGATGTAGAAATTATTCCTCTTGGATATTAGCTACAGACAAAATTACTTATTGAATCGAAGCGGTTAATAAATTAATTTCTTTAGAGGTTCTGAGCGAAATTATTCATTTGACAACAACTTTTGAACTAGATGAAAATATTAATTTGATACCACATAGATAAAAGGGTTATTTATTACAAAATGTAGATAAAATTAATTTTATTACATCTGTTGATCATATTATTTATTTAATGGTGCATGCAAAGAAATATGTTGTTATGGTCAGTATATATTAAATTTTCTCATTGTTAAATAATATAACAATAACGAAAATTATTACTAAACTTTAACTGTCTTCTCTGAGATTGGTAACAGTATATAGATTATTTTATCTTACATAATAAAATATATCTATGTGTGTGTTTGTGTCTTCTGTAGCGGAAAGTCGAAGCTTTGTATAACCGCAAAATTCGGTACTGGGGTAGCCGAACTCCCGAGACGATGGATCTCGTCGAGTTATTTTTTAAATTCGAATTACTTTTAAAGATTCTGAACTAAAAATACGAAATTTGTTCGAATTTTCACCATTTTTAAATCCAATTTATCGAGCAGACGATTCTGCCGTAATGCGAGCGCATTCTTTCGCAGGTATGCATTCTGCGAACGATATCACTCACTATAAAATTTGCGACATTTTAATTTCGTGGATGTAAATGATAAATTTTCAATTTTTGGAATATGAAATTATTTCAATATCATAAGTGGGCTACGAAAATGTGACTTAAATCGAACATATTTTTTTTTTTAAAGTAGCATATAAAAATGCTTTTGTGCTTCTCTGGATAAGGGATTATAGTTAGATATTTAACTACTTTGCAGTCTAGTTTTTCAGAAAATTTAATTTTCAAAGCAAATGCTAAATTTTCTTTATAAAAATGTAGTTTCAGTTTAGGTTTATTGAGGTGCTTATACGGAGCCTACTATGCCCCTTTGTGCAGCCTCCTCCAGGGAAAACAACCTGTTTAAAAGCGGAATCACACTGTATTTTGGGTGTATCACGACCGCTGCGCTGGTGTTTCGAGATTGTATAAGCAAAAGGGGAAAAGCGACCCGCCGGAAAGCACACAGAAATATGATTCCCCATTGCAGTAGCAACCCAACAGAACTCAGCACACAGCCTCTCCCAGCGGCAGGTAGCCGAGGCTACCACCTCCGGGACCACAACCAAAAGCCAAGATATAACATGAGGAGATTGTATCCTTTGTACACGCTAAGCGGATGGCCGAAAAAAGTGTAAGAAGTTAATCCCTAAAAGCGAACTATACAACTACGCTTTTAAAAATATTGAATATATTAATTCAATAAATCTCTACTTAAAATCTTGGGCAACAGCTGGTGCATTTCCTATTTAAACATAGCTGTTGCTCAAATGCTTCAAATTCATTAATCCGAATTATTTATCAACAACTCGTACGATTCAATTATCTTTCCTGCAAAGTTATAAATTTTAACTGACTAAATTTAATAAGTGGAACTCGCATGTAGCTTTTAATTGGAATCTCATCAATGTTTGCATGGTGAATGTGTAGGATTAATTTGATATCGGCTGATATTGATATCTATTTCATTAACAGTAGAAACATTTAGTGACGCCATTGAAATATATAATTTTGGCTATAGCAATCAATTAATCATATGGATATTAAATCGAAAGTAATATCGAATTTTGAAATAAGATTAACTTAACGTACAATTTAACATATAAATGAAAAGAACTTAACATGCAACATTCCCTATATAAGGCAAGTACTACGTTTTTCTAGATGACAACATGTAACGTTATGTAGAAGTACTCAACTGACTTGGCTGTTGAAAATATTGCTAATATTTGCTAGGCGATATACCCCATTATATTAAAATATGTTAATTATTAATTCATAAATTTAACGCCATTTGATCAACTTTAAAGCCATTTTTGCCAATTCGGCACCACATTAAAAAGTCGCCAAATTGTTCGATATTTCGCAAAATTAGTCGCAAATGCCACCAAATTTATCACCAGTTGTTACATATTTGTTGACACTTACTACTGCTTACTTTTATGAAATTTTTTAGTTACATTTATTTGAAAAATGTGTAATATCTCGGGAATAATTTAAGATAGCGTTCTAAAGTTTGCTTCATTCGTTTTGGAATATAAATTCCCGTATAAAATGATTATATATTTAACGTTATTAAATGTTCTGATTTTTTTAAATTTTAATTGAAAATGTGCGGGTCTTTCAAGCATTTGACAGCGTTTAAAACTAATAGGCCGACATTTTTCACGAATCTTAATAATCGTATCGAATTACGTTCGAAACGTTTTAGTCGTTTGTGAGATATTGCATCCGCAGACTCACGGACATGCACATCAACACACGCACACACACACACACGCACGCACACACACACACATACATACATAACCTCAAAAATGTTCGATTCGATTTCGAGGAATGTGCTCTTCCTTTAAAAACTCAAATTAAAATTTTTTATACTTTCAATGTAATTATACTTTGTATGGAGGGAAAGTAAATATCTGATGTATACTGGTTTTAAGCACACCGATAAATTTGTAAGGAAAGGTTAAAGAGTGTCCACGTTAAGTCCACTTGTAATAAAGTGACCATACTGAATCGAATAATACTAACTGCAGCGCTTCTAGATGAGACTTGAAGACTATGACAACGAACTCGGTGTTAAAGTGAGAGTGCATCTGATTAGTAGAAATCAACAATAAAATTACTACAAAAGGTATTTACTTAACATAATAAGGTTATTCGCGAATTTCTGTACTATTTATGACTGATACAATAATCAATGGTTATATGGAAATAAATCTTTTGCTGTTTAAAATGTCCAGCATCAGAGACAAAGTATATTTAAATTCCATAAAGATGTTACAGCCTATTTTGATTACACCCTTCTTTTACCCCGTTTCGTACCAAACTCAAATCAGCTCAGAAAAAACCCATAAGTGACTCACCTGTAAAATTTCATGAAATTTGTTCAATTAGTTTTTGATTTAGACTGGATACCTACATTGCATAGAAAGACACACAGACGCACACACAGACGTCGCGCTAAAAATAGTCTTTTCCTGTTATAGAGGTCCCAAAACGTGCAGATCCGTTGAAAACTCCAAGTTACGATTTTTGACATGATTCTAATACTTTCCCGGTACATTACTATGTATTGCAGGAAAAGCAATTATAAATTATATATTACATCATATATTAAGCTTTAAATTATATGTTATACCATATATTAAATTATAAATTATATATTATATAATTTACTAGCCGCCTTTGGCGACCAGCCTGTTCGCTACCCTTGAAAATTCTGACCTTGGCAAATTCTAACCGTGGCACACTCGCTGGCGCGACCTACCAGTAAAGTGTAAGGTAACTGTTTGGAGGGCCAGGAAGTGCCACCCAATTTAGACAGGAACTCAGTGGGGGAGGCATCCACAGGGACCGTACCCTCCTTCCCCTACCACCAACCTCTCGGAAGGACTTACGGTCCCGCATGTTTAACGTGATCGTACTCCGCCTGAACACGGCGGCAGTTTTGGCAGTGGCGGGAATCGAACCCGGACCTACCTAGTGCAAATCCCGCGCGCTAACCACTGGGCTACCGCGCCCTCCGCGACAATCTCCATAACCTTCTTTTTATTCACCCAATTTAGACCGGAACCCAGTAGGGGAGGCATCCACAGGGTCCGTACCCTCCTTCCTCTACCAACAACCTCTCGGAAGGACTTACGGATCCACATGTTTAACGTGATCGTACTCCGTGTGAAAATGGCAGCAGTTTTGGCAGTGGCGGCAATCGAACCCGAGCCTACCGAGTGCAATTCCCGCGCGCCAACCACTGGGCTACCGCGCCCTCCGCGACAATCTCCATAACCTTCTTTTTATTCACCCAATTTAGACCGGAACCCAGTGGGAAAGTCATCCACAGGGTCCGTACCCTCCTTCCTCTACCACCAACCTCTCGGAAGGACTTACGGACCCACATGTTCAACGTGATCGTACTCCGCGTGAACACGGCAGCAGTTTTGTCAGTGGAGGGAATCGAACCCGGGCCTACCGAGTGAAATTCCCGCACGCTAACCACTGGGCTACCGCGCCCTCCGCGACAATCTCCATAACTTTCTTTTTATTCACCTAATTTGGACCAGGACCCAGTGGGGGAGGCATCCACAGAGACCGTACCCTCCTTTCCCTGCCACCAACCTCTCGAAAGGAATTATCGACCCATATGTTTAAGGTGATCGTACTCCGCATCAGTGGCGGGAATCGAACCCAGGCCTACCGAGTGCAATTCTCGCGCGCTAACTTCCCGCGCGCTAATTTAAATTTATAATGACCATATGCTAGGCTCTTAATTCCACCATCCTCGTTCCATCGTTCTATCATTTAAAATAGCCATAAAATTAAAATATCCATTTAAAATATCTATAAATTAAAATATCCATAAATTAAAATATCCATTTAAAATCAAAAAATCATCCATATCGTTCCACCTATCCATAAATATAATAATTTCAAATACATCACCACAATTCAAACCACCATAATTCAATCATTTAAATTATTAAAAATATACATTTAAAATATCATATAAATATAATAATTTCGCCCGATGTATACAACACTTATGCTCGTAATTCATTTAAAACCGAAAGCGCGGTCTCCATGGAGACGGGGAAGAAACTACTGCGGATGGGGGGGAAATGCCGTTGAAGAACTGAGCCGGTAGCCGACAAATTTAAAATCATGGCGTCTTTAAAATTGCGATCCTGAAGGCAATTTTCATTATTTCTGGACCAAATTAGACTTGTAAGAATGCCAGATATTTCAGCTTTCTAAAAATGTAAATTATTAGTCGAAATTATGAGTACTTTTCACTATGCGAGAATTTAAAAACCAAAAATCGTTTTTTTGAGCCAAAAGTGACTTTTGTTTTAAAATCTTTAAAAAATATTAGAAATCGAAATTGAGAGTTGAAATTGATATATTTTTACTCGAAATTCTCTGCTCTTTCCGATGGTGTGATTTGTTTTTTTCTACGATGTCCGGATCGTGGAGAAAAAAGAGCAAAAAGGTCAAAAAACGGTCGAAATCGCATAAAACATTAAATAACAAAAAAAATAATTAAAATTTTAAAAATCGGTTTTCACGTGTCCCCTTCTCACCCCCCAGGGTCTCCGATTGCAAAATTTTGTAGCTCTCCGACGCGCGGTCGCGAAACGTATAGTGTATAAGACAGACAGACACACAGACACACAGACACACACACAGACATTGCCTTTTATTATTTAAGATTACATTATAAATTATTATCATTACCTATAAATTATACCTGCCCAAAATAATATATACAAATTCCATGGTTTTAAAGTCGCCATTTTCCATTCGCGAAAACTTACATGAATCTTCTTCTATAAACATAGCATTGTTTCTTTTGTTAATAGCGATACGATTGAAATGTTGACTATGAAAACAATGGAGATGGAAGAAAGGAATTAGCCTAAGTATCTTAAATTTTTATAATGGATTTTAGTGTAATGTAAACTTTAATGAAACGCGTTGATGCAATTAATTATTTCAGTCCCTTAACTTAAAGTAAGATTTCAAAATAATTAGCTAATTCAAAGCATTTTCAGATGTGTAGATATATTTGGATCCCTTATATTGTCTTTTACTCTTTTGATAGGTATATAAGGCAGATATTAGGGATATTTATAAGAAATGTCTTAAAATTCTTAATGAGAGATTTGATAAAATATTTCTAAACCCACCTCTTTCCTTCATCATGTGATTTTGTCATCTTAGATAAAGACTTTTTAAATAAACACCCAGACACGCACACACACAGCCATACATACACACAGACACACGCTCAGTCATGAATACATCCAGACACACACACAGCTATACATATACACAGACACATATACAGCCATACACACGCAGATTTACACACTCACAGAGAGAGAGAAAGAGAGAGAGAAAAAAAAGAGAGATAAAGAGAAAGAAAGAAAAAGAGCGAGAAAGAAAGAGAGAAAGAGTCAGAGAGAAAGATAGAGAGAAGGAGCGAGAGAAAGAGAGAGAGAAAGAGAGACAGAAAGTGAGAGAGAAAGAGAGATAGATAGATAGATAGAAAAAGTGAGAGAGAAAGAGAGATAGGTAGATAGAGAGAGAGAAAGAGAGAGAGAAAGTGAGAGAGAAAGAGAGAGAGAAAGTGAGAGAGAAAGAGAGAGAGTCACACAGTTAGGCGTTACAATAAAATCGTTTTTCGTGTTCTGGAAGTCATAAAACATGAAGATCCGTTGAGAACTCGAATTGCGATTTTCGACATGATTGCAATACATCCTTATACATTACCATGTAATGTAGGGAAAATAAAAACATGCCATACAGAGGAAGAGAAAGAAATAGAGAGATAGAGAAAGAGAGAGAGAAAAAGAGAAAGAGAGAGAGAGAAAGAGAAAGAGTGAAAGAACGAGAGAGAAAGAGGGAGAGTGAAAGAGAGAGGGAATGAGAGAAAGAGAGAGTGAGAAAGAGAGAGAGAAAAGTAAGAGAGAGAGGGAGAGGGAGAGAGAATAAGAGAGAGAGAAAGAGAGAGAGAAAAAGAAAGTCACACAGTTAGGCGTTACAATGAAATCGTTTTTCGTGTTCTGGAGGTCCCAAAACGTATAGATCCGTTGAGAACTCGAATTACGATTTTCGACATCCTTATACATTACCATGTGATGTAGGGAAAATAAAAACATGCCATACCCAAAAATTCCTTCAATAACAAATACAAACCATACTTATTTTTATGGTCTTAAGTAGTATCAAAACGCGTTTGGCGTTACTAAATATCCTAGTAGAAAATACATCTGTGAATCGTTTAACAAACCATTTAGATATGAACGGATCATTAAAGCCCCGGTTATAAATAAATGAAGCGTGGTTTAATCGCGTTTAATCCACCTTTAACTTCTAAAAGAACCAATGCTCTGAAATTTCAGCAAAAATAAGCTGATATAATATCGCACTGGAGAAATGTATGTTTCTTTCAAAGAAAATGTAATCTGAGTTTTCTGCTTAAATAAATTTTAACTTTTGCGCGACGGCGAGCAGAAAGTCTTGCACATTAAATTTTAAAATCATATAATGTATCCAAAAAATGAAATAATTAGAACTAGTTTTTGTTGGAATAAACTAACATGCCCTCAAAAATACAATCTTTTCGACGGATGTACACGTTTCGAGCTCGCAAGAACCCGGAAAAATACTTTTAGCTGACTTGTGTGTGGGTGTTTGTCTCTTTTGTCTGTGTATCTTTCTGTGCAATATATGTATCCAATCCAACGGAAAAACTAACTGACCAAATATAACAAAATACGGTAGATAAGTGTGGTTATCCTGGTGCTCGTGGTGCTCCCTGGTACCCTACTCTAGCCGCTCGTGGGCTACTCTGGTGTTGACAATGAAACAATTCGAAACTAATGAAACAATTCGTTTGAAACAATTCGAAATAAAAAACAAGAAAGAGCAATCATGCATAGAGCATTGATTATGAAATGCTTTCCAACTGAATTGCAATTAATCTCAATTTAATGAATTATTGAAGAAATAAATATAATGTGAATATAAGTCTGCAGGGAAAGTCATGTACTGCCCACATCAGATTTTTACTTTCCCTGCAATACATGGTGATGTATAGGGAAAGTATTGGAATCATGCCGAAAATCGCAACTCGAGTTTTCGACGGATCTACACGTTTCGAGACCTCTAGAAAACGAAAAAACTATTTTTAGCGTGACGTCTGTGTGTGTGTCTGTGTGTCTGTGTGTCTGTCTGTCTGTCTGTGTATCTGTCTGTGCAGATTTTGTATCCACTCTAACTAAAAAACTAATGGACCGAATTTCACAAAATTTGGTAGGTAAGTTACTTGCGAGCGACTCTGGTGCTGATTAGTTTTGGGTACGATTCGGGATAAAAGAACCCGCCTTTTTTGCGAAATGGCCCGCAAAAGCTTGCATTCCCTCTAACTGAAAAACTAATAGACCGAATTTCACAAAATTCGGTAGATGAGTCTCTTGTGGGTTACCCTGGTGCTGATTAGGTTTTGGTACGATTCGGAAAAAAATGACCTGTCTTTTTTTGCAAAATGATCCGCAAAAATCGTCCAAATCTAAACTAAAGAACTGGATATACTCAAATATATCCATTAAATGCTGATTTAATACGTAATTTTTAACGACCAAAAGAATAATATCAACCCCATCATACACTAGGACTAGCCGTTTTCGAGATATTTTAGTTTTTCTTACTTTCCCTACGCCACCTTTGAAAATAAGCCCGGTTACCGAATGAGAACGAAAATTGAATTAAAAGTGAAATAAATTTAATTAAAATAAAGAGAATGTTAATATAAGTCTGCAGGGAAAGTCATGTGCTGCTCACATCAGATTTTTACTTTTCTTACAATACATGGTAATGTATAGGGAAAGTATTGGAATTGTGTCAAAAATCGCAACTTGAGTTTTCGACGGATTTTTGAGCATTTTAGAGCACCAAAAATCTATTTTTAGCGTGACGGCTGCATGTACGTGTCTGTGGCACTATATGTGCAATGTATGTATCCACCGTAGTTACGAAATTGATTGACTAAATTACACAAAATGTTGTTGGTTAGTCACTTATGGCTTACCCTGGAGCTAATTAGATTTTGGTACGATTCAAAAAAAAGAATCTGATGCGGTCACCACATGACTTTCCCTGCAGACTTATATCCACGTTTCTTTATTTTAATTGAATTTAATTCAATTTTAATTCAAACTAAAATATCTCGAGAACGGCTAGTCCTAGTGAAATGGAGTTGGTCTTATTCTTTTCTTTGTTAAAAATTACGTATTAAACAACCATTTAATGAATATATTTGAGCATAAGTAGTTTTTTATTTTAAATTTTAGAGATTTATGCGGGCCATTTTGTAAAAAAAGGCAGGCAATTTTTCACGGAATCGTACCAAAATCTAATCAGCACCAGGGTGACCCACAAGCGACTTATCTACCGAATTTTGTGAAATTCGGTTAATTAGTTTTTCAGGTAGAGGGGATAGAAGCTTTTGCGGGCCATTTCGCAAAAAAAGGCGAGTTCTTTTATCCCGAATCGTAACCAAAACTAATCAGCACCGGGGTCTCCCACAAGGGACTTATCCATCAAATTTTATGAAATTCAGTCAATTAGTTTTTCAGTTAGAGTGGATACAAAATCTGCACAGACACACAGACACACAGACAGACACAGAAACATACAGACGTCAGGCTAAAAATAGTTTTTTCGTATTCTAGAGGTCTCGAAACGCGTAGATCCGTCGAAAACTCGAGTTTCTAGTTTCGGCATGATTCCAATACTTTCCCTATACATTGCCATGTATTGCAGGGAAGGTAAAAGAACAGACCTTTTTTGCGATATGACCAGCAAAAAAGTATGTATGCATTCCAGTTGAAAAAAAAATCTACCAAATTTACCAAATTTAGTAGATAAATCTCCTGTGGGAAAGACTGGAACTGATCAGATTTTGGTACGATTTAGAAAGAAGGAAACTGCATTTTCTTTTTTTTTTTTTTTTGCAGAATGCTCCACAAAAATTGTTAAAATCTAATATAAAAGACTACTTATGCTCAAATGTATCGTATATAAATGCCTGATACGTAATTTTTATCGGCGTAAATAATAAAATCAACCCCATAACTTTAGGTCTAATCGTTCTCGAGAAATTTTAGTTTCTTTGCCGATGTCTACTTTAATTGCCCACATCGACAAATAATTATCCTTGTTATATTGAATGAATCTGCAGGAAAAGTCACGTACTGCTCACATCAGAGTTTTTATGCTTTTGTATAGGGAATGTATTGAACGCACGAAAATTTCCGTTTGACGATTTTGACAAACAAGCACGTTTAATGCGTCCTGAAAATATTTCGAAAACATTTGAAAGAATGTGCGTTTAAGGATACGATAACGCTTGAATGAATGCATATATCACTATGAAATTTTATGTATAAAATTATGTTTGCATTAAAAAAAAATCTTGTGAATTTCTGCCCCTGTTTTGCGAAGAGACAGAAAAATATATAGTTCTGAAATTTTACATATTGACTAATTTCTTTCTTCTTTTTCGACCCAGACTGTCCGACCTACCCAAAGGTGTAAGGTATCCTTTTGTACGGCCGGTACAGTCTAACATAATTTAGACCGGAACCCAGTGGAGACGACATCCATAGGGACTATACCTTCTTTCCCTACCACACTGTTAAAAATGGGTATGCATATTTATAATAGCTTTTTGCATGCTTATAATAGCTCTTTGCATGCTTATAATAGCTCTCTGCATGCTTAAAATAGCTCTTTGCATGCTTATAATAGCTCCGAGTAATCATGTTTCAATTTTGAAAACCGCATATACGCATTTTTGAGCATATCAAAGAATTAAATTTTAAGCATATTTAGATTCACATTGTAAATACTATGTACTCATTTATGAATGTATGGGAGAATCACTTTTAAGCATAATTGCAAATACTATGTACTCATTTTTGACTATATGAGAGATTCAATTATATTTTTATTTTTCAATTATATTTTTAAACTGTAAATAAATGACGGATGATAAACAGCGCATATGTATAAGACAAGCAATGCTTGTTGCGTGTCCATATTCTACCGCCACATTAGAGAAAAAACACACGACCGCATACACCGCACACGAACTATATACATCCGCCATCGTAATTCTTATGATATAGTTCTTTATATTCGAGTCTATAACTTTTATTCTTCGAAATATTTGTAAACAGAATTTCAGAATTATAATTGCACATTTATTACACGATTTTTAATTAAATCAAAATGAAATAATGCGTTTATGTATTGAAGTACTCATTTTCAAGCAAGTGCGGTTACTTATATTTCAGTATGTCACCTGCTCGTTTATGGTGCCATTGAAGTTTTCGTTTTTAAGGGTGAGCGTCAGTAAGTCTTCTGCCCTATCCGCGCTTTATTAATTTTCGCGGCACACGTTTTTCGCCAAAATTCTGCTCAAACAGTTGCGAAATATTTTCTGATAGATAAAATGCAATGCTTAGATTATATTAAAACTAAATTTAATACCCAATAAAACATAGAATATATTTTTTTATTTTAATTCAAAATATTTTTGGTGCTGCCATCTGTTGTCGTAATTTAATTCATACCGACTATTCTTATTTTTTAATGAACATTTTTAAATGTCTATTCCTTCTAATACGCTATTAAATACAACAACAGATCATATATTATAATGCCACAATCACGGAAACGTAATTGCACTTGGACTTGAAGACAAAGGAACTTGAAGACAAAGTTGCAGTTCTCAGTGATGTACATTCAGGTCCCCTTATCAAATTTATAGAATGAGAAATTACCTTTCCGTGATTGTAACATTATTATATATGATCTGTTGCTGCATTTAATACTGTATTAGAAGGAATAGATATTTAAAAATGTTCATTAAAAAATAGAAATAATCGGTATGAATTAAATTACAACAGAAGATGGCAGCACCAAAAATATTTTGGATTAAAATTAAAAATACATTCTATGTTTTATTGGGTATTAAATTTAGTTTTAATATAATCTAAGCATTGCATTTTATCTTTCAGAAAATATTTCGCAACAGTTTGAGCAGAATTTCGGCGAAAAATGTGTACCACGAAAGTTAACAAAGCGCGGATAGGGCAGAAGATTTACTGACTCTCACCTTTAAGTACTTTATTTTTTACAGTGCTCCAACATCTCGGAAGGACATTTTCAGATCCACATACTTAACGTGCCCATGCTCCTCATGAACATGGGTACAGTTTGGACAGAGACTCGACTCGAACTGGGGTCCTCCGAGTGCAATCCCTGGCCATAACCACTGAGTTGTCCCGCCCCTATTGACCAATTTGAACGCGTAAATGTGCAATACGGGCCTAAAATTTTGGTTTGAGCCTTATTTAACTAGATAATTATTAATATAAAGTTTAATATGCCAGAATGGACAAAGATTTCATGGATTGAGCCAATTTCCAAATTCTCTATGATTATTACTGACAGAAATGGCACGAAAATAGCCTAGAGCTGAAGAGTTATATTTATTATTATTGATTACTGAGTGTTTTGCAGTATGTTATAAATAAGTATATGATTAAAATAATTATTATTGAAAGTTATATGCTAATGACTCATAAATAATTAAACAAAGTAATAACAGAAACTACTTTTTCTTGATCTTGAATTAAATATTTAGATGTCTATACACAGCTCAAATTCGGTTATTCCTTTCTTCCGACCCAAACCGCCCGACCTACCCGAAGGTATATGGTATCTATTTAATCAGCTGGGACAATTCCACCTAATTTAAAACGGAACACAGTAGATGCGAGATCCACAGGAACATTACCGTCGTTCCCCTACCATCAACTTCTCGGAACGTCGTTCAGAGTACATATTTAACGTATCCGCACTCCGCGTGAACATAGCGACAGTTTGGGCAGAGCCGGGAATCGAACTTGCGTCCTCCGGCGGCATTACCTGCGCTCTAACCACAGGGTTGTCCCTCCCCAATTCGGATATAGGGTATTATAAATGACACCAAAGTGCAAACAATCTTATTGCTTTAGGAATGAAATGCAAAAACGCTCTACAGCTGTGTGTAGACGGCCAGAAGTACATGCAGCAAACATAACTTCTTGAGCTTATGTAAATGTTGTAATGGCCACTTTTGAAAAAAATGCATGTCATTGCCAAAAAAATGCCAACATTGTGGAAGCCAATCAAATGCCAACATTGTCAAGTATGGTATCAATTGAACGATTTTTCAAGCCCTTTAAAGTGCACGCCAACGCGATATAATTGTAATCATTTTGACATATGATACCGATTTATCAAAAATTTTCATGTAAAACTTGAAAGAATAATGCTACTAGAAATGAATTTTGGTAGTAGAAAGTCGAGATGAGCTACATGCCAGTAAAATTTCTTTTCTTTATTAGATAGAAATAAACAACATCTGATGTGGACAGCACATGACTTTCCCTGCAGACGTTCTCTTTATTTTAATTCATTTAATTTGCTTTTAATTCCATTTTCATTCTCATTTGGTAACTGGACTTATTTTCAAAGGTGGCGTAGGGAAAATACGAAAAACTACAATATCTCGAGAACGGCTAGTCCTAGTGTAATGAGGTTGATCTTATTCTTTTCATCGTTAAAAATTACGTGTAAAACCAGCATTTTATTAATATATTTGAGCATATGTAGTTACTTATCTTATATTTTGGTGACTTTTTCGGGCCATTTCACAAAAAAAGGCAGATTATTTTTTCGGAATTGTACCAAAATCTAATCAGCACCAGGGTAACTCAGAAGGGACTTATCTATCAATTTTTATAAAATT
The DNA here is from genome assembly GCA_951213105.1 of Amaurobius ferox. Lineage (NCBI taxonomy): Eukaryota > Metazoa > Arthropoda > Arachnida > Araneae > Amaurobiidae > Amaurobius > Amaurobius ferox. The sequence continues at coordinate 64,106,468 of OX578150.1, read as the reverse complement.
TCATAGATCAGTTTTTCAGCTAGAGTAGATACAGTCAATTTTTGCTGACCATTTCGCAAAAAGGCGGGTTCTTTTATCCCGAATCGCACCAAAAACTAATCAGCACCATGATCACACACAAGTGACTTACCTACCAAATTTTATGAAATTCGGTCCATTAGTTTTTGTATTAGAATGGATACATACATTGCACAGACAGACACACACACAGACACGTCACTCTAAAAATAGTGTTTTCGTGTTCTAGTGGTCTCAAAACGTGTAGATCCATCGAAAACTCGAGTTGCGATTTTGGAGATGATACCAATATTTTCCCCATGTATTGCAGGGTAAGTAAAATCTGATGTGAGCAACACATGACTGTCCCAACAAATTCAAATTAATTGTCTCTTTATTTCATTAATAATTCATTAAATTTAGTTTAATTGCACTAAATAACATGCTTAAATGATGGACTCAAAATCGGCATAGCGAAAATGCGAAAAAACTAAAATATCTCGGGAACCGCTAGTCCTGGTGTAATGGAGTTGGTCTTATTCTTTTCATCGTTAAAAATTACGTTTAAAACAAGCATTTAATGGATATATTTGAGCATACGTAGTTTTTTATTTTAAATTTTGACAATTTTTGCGGGCCATTTCGCAAAAAAAAGGTAGGTTATTTTTTTCCGAATCGTACTAAAATCTAATCAGCACCAGGGTTATCCACAAGTGACATATCTACTGAATTTTGTGAAATTCGGTCCATTAGTTTTTTAGATACAGTGGATGCAAGCAATTTTTGCGAGATATTTCTCAGAAAAAGGGGGGTTCTTTTATCCCGAATCGTACCAAAATTTAATCAGCACCAGAGTCACACACAAGTGACTTACCTACCAAATTTATGAAATTCGGTCCATTAGTTTTTTAGTGAAAATGGATACAAAATCTGCACAGACAGACAGACAGACATTCGGTCAGCGACAGACAGGTAGAAATTCGGTGCATTAGTTTTTAAGTTAGAGTGGATGCATACATTGTACAGTCACACAGACAGACAGACACACACACACACAGACGTCACTCTAAAAATAGTTTTTTCGTATTCTATTGGTCTCGAAACGTGTCGGTCCCTCGAAAACTTGAGTTGCGATTTTCGGCATGGTTCCAATACTTTCCCTATACATTACCATGTATTGCAGGAAAAGTAAAAAAAAAAAATCAATATTTTCCTGAAAACTTTCTAATACCATCAAATCTTATTTAATTTTTTAAGCATTTGCATTAAAATTATCTTAATTATTCAAGTACTTGGAATGATTTGTTTATTTAGTTATAAATTATTAAAAGAAAATAATGCAAATGGATATATATTCTAACAGAAATACAAATGCATTCAATAGATCCTACACAACCAGTTAATACATAAGATAAAACTTCATTGAATATTCAATTTTTGGGATTCTTATTAGTTTATATACAAAAGCAATTATCAAACTCTCGTAGGGTTGTCCTAATCTATGACACTGCCTACACATTTTTGGAATATTCTCGTTCGAAAAAATCTATATATTTAGGGATATTTCATTAAATATTAATAAGAAAAGCCACGGTGGTATTTTTGATAACAGAACTCTTTTGATGCTTGTGGTGTGAGCTTTGGGGTTGAGATATCGAAAAATACAAGATAGTGTAATTCAAGAAAAATTATTTGAATACATCGTAATGCCTACAAATCCACAGAGGATTGAAAAGGAAAAATAAAGGATTAAGTCTAATATTAAAACATAGAACACCAGATACAGAAGATATACCCCAGAAAGATTATTAATTTAATTACCCAATTAACGTATACTAATATTGACAATTACTAAATAGACAATTATCAACGTTGATAGAATTGCAATAACCCATATATTAAAATATTTTATATATTAAAATATTTTATATAATGTCTATATATTAATATATTTTAATAATTAATTCATGGATTTAACGTCAATTTCGTTCACTTAGCGGGACACATCGCCATGTTGACAATATTTCTCTAAATCAGTCACCAGTTTCACTAAAATTATCGCCAAAACAAATGGAGAAAAGAGAATTTCTTATATATAAATGACTGTTGGCGAATAGTTAGGTGTCAGAATACAAAACTATTATGCAAATTATCTTCTCTCGTAAGGAAAACGAACTAAATCCTTGACAATAATGTTAACAAATTTATAGCATGAAGTTACATACAGCAAGTGAACATAATTTACAATAGTTAATTCTTTTTTTCTAATTTTATGTGATTTTTGATAACTTTATTTGAAAAAAAGTACTAAATATCGAAAATGGTTCATACTAGTGTTCTAAAGTGTATTTCTTTCATTTTCTAATGAAAAAGTACATTCGAAATGATTATTTACTTAGCATTATTGAGTGTTCTCATTATTTGATGAATTTTTCAATATTTCATTAGAAAATTTTGGGGTTTTCCAAACATTCGACTGATTTTAAAATCAATATTAATTAAATCAACTGATCTTCCAGTTTTCACTGATTATAATTTTGGGACCAAATTTCGTTTGAAATGCTCCATTTTTTCGAGAGATATAGCCTCTACAGACCCACTGACACACACACACACGCACACACACACACACACATGCAGAAATTAATTAAAAACGTTCTATTCGAGTTCAGGGATGCTTGAAACATGCTCTTCCGTCAAAAACTCGAATTCGAATTTTTGACATTGTCACAATACTTTCCCTCTATATTATAATATGTATATAGGGATAGTAAAAACATTTAAAAAAATCTGAGGTGGGCAACACATGACTTTAATTATATAATGCAACGAATTTACTATTTTTACAATAAAAAAATACGTTTTTCTTATAGTAGCTATTTATATTCTTTCCAAGAAATTAAATTTTCGTCAATTAGTCGTCATTTTCACTGATTTAGTGTCATTTTTATCCATCTGGCGAGATTTTCGTTAATTTGGCAACATTTAAAAAGTCGCCAAGTTGGCGTCATTCCGCCAAATTCGTCGCCAAAAGCTCGCCAAGCGTTATGGACGAAGAAATAAGTTATTTTTATACCGGATAGATAACTATTGGCGTTCAAATACAAAAGCATTACTCAAAGTGTCCTTTCTCGTGAATGAAACGAGCTAGATCCATGAGAATGATGTCACCAAATTTATCGCATGATATTACATATGAAAAGTGAACATGTTTCTCAAAAGTTAATATTTTTTTTTAATTTATGGAATTTTTTTGATAAATTTATTTGAAAAATGTGCAGTAGCTCAAGAACGGTTTATGCTAGCGTTCTAAAGTTTATGTCAATCGTTTTCTAAAGAAAAATTACATTAGAAATGTCTATTTGCTTAACTTTATTAAAGGTTTTGATTTTTTGATGATTTTTTCAAAATTTTACTCGACAATTTAGGGGGCTTCTGAACATTCGATTACGTTTAGAAACAATAGACTTCCAGTATTCACGGATTATGATTTTTGTACCAAATTTCATTCGAATCGCTCTATTGGTTCGTGAGATATCGTCTCCACAGATTCACTGACACACACACAGACATCACCTCAAAAATGTTTGATTCGTGATCAGGGATGCTTGAAACATGCTCTCCCCTCGAAAACTCGAATTCAAATTTTCGACTCCGTCACAATACTTTCCTTATACATTGTGTATATAAGGAAAGTAATATGTTCAAATTGGAAAAATCTGCCAATATCCAAGATTCAAAAATTTTGATCCCTTACCATACCTTCCTTCTACATACATTACATTTTGTTGGTAAAGTAATAAAATACATTTAATCTAACTTAAGCATTCGATCCATTTATAATACAATACAAATATGATAATGGATGTTGTTAAGTTTACTGACATCATTAATCAACTGCAAAAATATAATAATTTGTTATAATTATGCACATTTTCAGTATAAAATTGTGTAATTATATAGTCAATATCTCGTGTTTGTCATCCCCAATAGCCGGTTGTTCAACATCCTCAATTGCGGGGAGGAACATTTTACAGTTGACTTGTTGGCATCGCTTCGAATAAAATCGGTCGTTATAACCTGCAACGTGAGTGAAGAGGTCGTAAAAGATAATTGAAAACTAAATGGATTGGTTATTGCCTTCACTACGATGCATTTAGATTGTAAAATATCGTGTTTTCGATAACGGTACAGGATGAGTAAGTTTTATAAATACATTATATAAGAACTTGTTTTTACACCAACATGTGATTTTTCAAGGATTATCAAATTTCGAAATCGTAGGAAAACAGTAAAACTAATAACAGCTATCTTATAGTTAGCTTGCTATGGAAGTCTATCTATATATATAAAGAAAAGTATGTATGTATGTATGTATGTATGTATGTATGTAAAATTCAATATCACGGGGAGAACGGCTGAACCAAATTTGATGAAATTCGGTGGGTAGACTTGAAATAGACCCACTTAAAATTTAGTCTATGTTTCGAGTTTTTCACACCAGGGGATGTAGCGATATTAATGAAAAACGAAACTTTCGTACGTCTCATCATCATCAACTGACGAACGAATCACTCCATTCGTTCGTCAGTTATCGTCTCTACAGACTTACTGGCACACACACACACACAGACATCACCTTAAAAATGTTTGATTCGTGATCAGGGATGCTTGAAACGTGCTCTTCCATCGAAAACTCGAATTCGTCACAATACTTTCCTTATACATCATGTATATAAGGAAAGTAATTAAGATTTGTTACTCTTAGTACTTACTCATCACTCCATATCAATAAAACCAGAAAAGTCTCACTTTAAACTTTTACTACAATTATATATTATGCAGTACCTGATTCTTTGCAAGTTTCAGATTTTTCCCTGTTCCCCCACCAGAGATATTAAGGCTAAAATATGTGTAAATTAAAAAAAGTCGCCATGTTTGGAACTTAATAAAATAAAAAAGAGAAAGTTCTTAGTCTTGAAATTTCTGCTGGTAATACAATGAGAGTAGTGTAAGATATGATAAAAATTTGCAGATTGAAAATTGTTCCTTTCATTATTTTTAAAAAGCCTAAAAACTGCATAGCTAAACTGATGCTGATTTTCAAAGCTAAATTTCAGCCACTCTGGTTCCAGTTACACAAACTTTACAATGACACGAAATGTAGATTGTGCAATTATTATTTCAACTTTAACGGCAGTAAAATAGATTTTATTCCAAGTATCTAACTTTTTTGAGTTCCAAGATATTTAAATTTGCTTGAACATCAATATTTAAATTTGGAGTCCGCCATGTTGAAAAAATGGCTGTACAAAATAAACGAGCTAGATGAAAATTTTTTAAAAATCGTTTCTATCTGCTGAAATATATATGAATATTTGTGCAAAATATAAATATTTTTAAAAATTATCATGCAACCAAATATCATTTTTTGGGGGGATTTTTGATAGTATTACCCTATAAACTTAAAAGGTCTTCAAACTCCGCGATTTTTATACAGGGAAAAAATGGATGGCATTATTTTGAAATGAGTCACGTGATCTCTTCTTAAAATGTGGGTGCAATTATTATTTCAATTTTTATTTTAAAAACTACCTAACATATTTTGCTGAATTTTTTTACACATGTTACGTGATAATTTGAATATTTCCTCAAATTTTCGAAGCAATTTGTGAATTTTAACTCCACTTAAAAATGTTTGAAAAATTAGTCCCCATATAGGGTTCAATGTATTTCGTTTTTTCAACCTGCGTCAAATCCAGTACTAATTGGGTGATAATCATTTCAATTCCCATATGTCCTACAGACCGTTTTTTAATTATCATAATTTCATGAAGTTTTCTCTTGCTTAAATGAAAACTATCCATTCAAATGATAAAATCCTGGTTCACAAAATAACACGAAAGATCAATTAATCATATATAAAGCATTAAGAAACACTTTCCAACTGAACTGCAATTTTATTTAAACATCTCTAAAATGCGATTCATTGAGTGCTGGTATATTTTAAAATATCACAGTACTAAAATAATTTACTATATTTGAAAACTTAAAATTTCATTGAAAAAATGAACTTTATTTAAATGAAGTCATCGAAATATAAATGGTCTGGCTCTCTATGTAAAAGCAATGAATATTTTATTCACATCAATTTTATTCCGGACTTCAGAGCTAAATAATTTTGTGTGAAAAACATTTTGCAATTCTTTTGCAACTCATCTTAAAATCACTTGTTCACATTTTGAATCCATTAAAGTTAGACTTCGTGTAGAAAGAAACAAAGTTTGATGATCATTTAAAGCCAAAAATATTATAATTGCTTTGTTGCAGAATATAGATGCTCAGAAATACTCAAAAATTAAGCAGTTTTAGGACGGAAGCAACACGAAATATAAATTATAAAGAACATTAAAATTCACGACTTTTACACTGGGAAAAAAAGATGCATACCATATTTTATTTTGAAGTGGGTCACGTGATCTCACCATGTAATATGGGTGTAATTATTATTTTAATTTTTATTTATAAAATTGCCGAACATATTTTTCTGAAATTTTTTTATAAATTTTATGGGGCAATTTGAATATTGCCTAAAATTGTCGAAGCAAGTTTTGAATTTTAACTTCGCTTAAAAATGTTTGAAATATTAGGCCCCATAGGGTTCTATGTATTTCACTTTTTCAACCCAGTTTCAATCAAAACTAAATGGGTGATATTATTCATTTACATTCCCATATGTCCCGTCTCAACAACATACTAACATTTCATTTTGATAAAGTCCTATTTACGGCAATTATCGTCCGGACAGACAGACAGAAAGAACAAAGTCATAAACACTATGTTGGAAAGTGTTAAAAATGCGACTATATATTTAAATTAAACATATTTCACATTTTTGAAAGATCTGATTAGCAATGTGAAAGTTACTGTTTAAATACTATTTATACAAAACGAAAAGATAGTTTCCTTTTCTAACGATTACATTCTCTGATTTTACCCCCTTCATATGTTTCTGTTTGAAGCCCCATTTCAAAAGCAAAATATTAATCTCATGTTTGGTTTTCTGATTTCATATATTTATTGAGAGAAATAAAAATATAGATAGCTAGAAGAGATGAAGATTGAAATCTTATATCATGAAAATGAAAAATTGATTCATTTCCCAAAAATCGTAAGTTGAATAAAAATATATTTCGGGATGATTTTTGTTCACTACGTTACAAAGCTTCCAATGTTATTGTACTACATTTTTTTTTAAAATTTCATTGCATACCTGGTATAATGTTATAGGAACAGTATTGTGACACAGTTGAAAATTCGACTTCCAGTTTTCGACGGAAAAGCATGGTTGAAGCATCAGTGAACAGAATCGAACGTTTTGGAAGCGATGCATGTTATTGTGTGTGTGTGTGTGTGTGTGTGTGTGTGTGTGTGTGTGTGTGTGTGTGTGTGTGTGTGTGTAGCGTGTGTGTGTGTGTATACGATATTTCAGGAACGAATCCAGAGTTTTAAAAACGATTTGTTGCGATTATTACAATCAGTGAATACTGAAACTCTTATAATTTTAAGCGCAATCTAATGTTTGTAAAACCCCCCTTTACTTTTTGAATGAATTTTTGAAAATATTAAAAAATCAAGACTTTTAATAAGAATAAACAAATAAATATTTAATACATATTTCTTTAAAAACGAATGACATAAATTATAGAATTATAATTCAAACCATTTTAGAGGTATTGCATACTTTCCAATTAAATTTATAAAACTACATAAAATTAAAAAATATGATGTGGGCAGCACATGACTTTCCCTGCAGACTCAAATCAAATTCATGTTTTCTTCATTTTTCAAATAATTCATTAGATCGTGTTTAATTGCACTAAATTTGCATTTTTAATTCAGTTTTTGCTTTTATTTGTTAACTGGACATTTTTCCAAAATCGGCGTAACAAAAGAGCAAGAAATCACAAATATCTTAAGAACGGTTAGTCCTAAAGCATAATGAAGTGTGTTACGTTCTTTTCCTCGTCAAAAATTGCGTATAAAACAAGATTTTAATTAATACATTTCAGCATACGTAGTCTTTTTCTTTAGATTTTGGTGATTTTTGCGGACCATTTCGTAAAAAAAGGCAGGTTGTTTTTTTCCTAATTGCACCAATATCTAATTATCACCAAAGTATCCCATAAGTAACTGATCTACCAAATTTTGCGAAATTTGGTCAATTAATATTTTAGATAGGGTGGATACATGAAATTTTCGCGGGCCATTTCGTAAAAAAAGGCGGGTTCTTTTTTTTTTAATCGTACCATAACCTAATCAACACTAGAGTATCCCACAAGTAACTTGTCTAACAAATTTTGTGAAATTTCGTCAATTAGTATTTTAGCTAGAGTGGATGCATGAAATTTTTACTGACCATTTCGCAAAAAAAGGCGGGTTCTGATTTTACGAATCCTACCAAAAACTGATCAGCACCAAGGTTTTATTCAAGTGACTTTCCCACCAAATTTTATGAAATTCGGTTCATTAGCTTTTTAGTTAGAGTGGATACAAAATCTGCACAGACAGACACACAGACAGACACACACGCAGACGTCACGCTAAAAATAGTTTTTTCATATTCTAGGAGTCTCGAAACGTGTGAATCCGTCGAAAACTCCAGTAAGGATTTTCGGTATGATTCCAATACTTTCCCTATACATTACCATGTATTGCAGGGAAAGTAAAAAGTAGCAAATATCATCAAAATGGTTCATTTTCTATATGCAATATTATGCAACAAATTTGTTAACACCATTCTCGTGGATCTAGATCGTTCCATTTACGAGATGGGGTACTTTTCGTAATACTTTTATATTTTGAAGCCAAAGTCATTTTAGTCACATGATATTCAATAAATGTCAGTATTTTGGCGAGGATTTTGCATGTAAGTTTAAATAAATCATTCGGTACGGCGCTTGCTAAACCCGTCAAGTTTTGCTTTTGCGTGGTGTTAATGCAATGCCATTAACATTGCGCCGCTGATTTTGCACACGATTATTTCGCTGTGAAGGAGGTAGAGTCAATGCATTATGCAGTGAAAGACATATGTTCCCCACATCAGATTTTCTTATAGTGCGGACTAAAATAATTTGCATCACACCTCAATAGAAAACGCGATAAAATAATTAAATCAACCATTTTTCATATATCTTGGGCGATGCCATTAGCAATATGAAAGCGGCTTTTTAAATACTATTTACACAAAAAAAAATCTTTAAATTCCTTGGTTGTTCTTTCTTCATGCATTTCTATTTGAAGTACGATTACAAGAGCAAAAGATTTATGCGATGTTTGTTTTTCCGACTTCATATTTTTATTGAAAGGAATAAAAATTTAGATAGCTGGAAGAGATGGAGATTGGATTTTTATATCATATCAATAAAAATGAAATCTAAAGATACACTGAGGATTTACATTTCTGGTTTCTTTCCAAGAAAAATTTTCTTTGAAACATCTATTTCCTTGGATTAGCTATGGATATAGCTTATATAAAGGCTGGGATGAATTCAGCAATTATGGAAGAGGTTGAAAGATTTATCAGCTCCGATTCTGGACATGTCTTTCTCAGTTCAAAATTTTGTTTTTTATTTACTTTGCAACATCTGTTTCTCAGGTTTGATTATAGATTGATCTTAGAGGATGGCTGATATGGAATCAACTTCATCTTTTAGAGTAGGAGAAGGGGTTCACTAAGAATTTCCTCTTCCGGGTCTACTGGAGATGATACGTCCAGTTTTTCGGAGAACTGTTATGACTGTGCGAAATAAGTATTCAAAAGAATATGAAAATGATCTGTTGAAAATGAAATGAACGTACATTAACCACTTACCACCATATGGAGTCTCCTTTATAGATGTATTTTTATTTATTTGCGTGCAAAATCATATTTAAATTAACTAGGGTGTGGTTCATCTCGACTCTTTCTTACCAGAATTCATTTGTTGTAGTTTTTTTTTAATTTTATAAGAAATTTTCTGAAAAATCGGTATTGGTCCAAACTATTGAAATTAAAGCGTGTCACCCTCAATTTTAAAGGGCTTAAAAATCTTCCGATTGATACCATACCTAAAAATGCACCCTCGAGAAGAGTACCTCCCCCCCCCCCCCTCCCGAATTGGGATAATGATGTCACGACCAAAAAATAATTGTATCAGGGCTATCTTTTACACCAATGATTGAAACTATTAAGTCTCGTGATCATCTCGTGATTCATAAATAAACCTTTTCATGCATTATTATGTCCAATTTCGTCCTGTACTGCCATGTTAAAAAAATATAAAATTTCAAATAAATTACGAAGTTTTCGCTCGAATGTAAAAACATTCTAATTAGTTATAGATTTTTTATAACAGAGCCGGTTAGAAAATTTCGTGAAAATCCATTAATATTTGTAGTCGCTATTGTGTACACAAGAAATCGACCACAGACATATAGACAGACAGACGGACATCACTCTATAAATTGTCGAAACCTGTTCAGAAGGCCTTAAAACATGTATTGGCATCAAAATCTTTAATTCGAAAATTTTCGTGGAAACAATGCTTCCTTGATACTATTTTACAACAATAGAGAAAGCAAAATTCTGACCAAAAAATTCACATGCCTTACCTTATACATTGATTAATTTAAGTGTTGTATGAAAACAAAGATGCACATCAGAGTTTTTTTATTACATCTCTTAAAATTAATAGGATTTTACCAAATTTCACATAATTCGATTGATTATTTCCAAATATATCACGTCTAATTTGAGAAAGTAGAATTTTTAATAACTAAAGAACAGCTAGTGATAAATAAAAAAAAATCCGATGTGAGCAGCACATGACTTTCCCTGCAGTCTCAAATTCTTTTCCCTTTAGTTTATTAATAATTCATTAAATTAGGTCTTATTGCACTTAATAATACGTATAATGAATTTGACACTGAATTTACACTTTTAACGCAGCTTTCGTTTTTATTTGGTAACTGGACTTATTCAAGACCGGCATAGTAAAATTGTGAAAAAAAGTAAAATATCTCGAGAACTGCTAGTTCTAGAATAATGGGGTTAATCTTATTCTTTTTATCGTTAAGAATTACATGGAAATCAAGCATTTAATTAATGTATTTCAGCATACGTTGTCTTTTATTCTAGATTTTTACGATTTCTGCGGGTCATATCGCAAAAAATGCAGGTTCTGTTTTCCCGAATCGTACCAAACTCTAATCCAGGGGTGGCCAACCCAAATGACCCTGCGGGCCACTTCGGAAAAACATTATAATCCCGCGGGCCGCATATATATATATATATATATATATATATATATTATTGCCAATGGCCAGGCACTTGACTCATCGTCATTCTCCCATAATTCGGGCATTTATTAAATGATCCATTTACCTAGGGACGTTGCCCCAGGCGCACCAGAGGAGGGCGGAACACACTGCGCCCACAACACAACAACATCCATGCCTTACGTGGGGCTCGAACCAACAATGTGGCGCTCGAGCGATTGCTTTGGAAACGCATGCCTTGACCACTCGACCACCACGTCGTCCCGATGGCCACATATCAGAATATATAGCTTTATATTAGATTTGGACACATTACAAACATTTATTGGAGTGAAAATTTAAAACAGAATGAATTATTATTATTGTTTTCATTATTTTTCATGTATGCAAACATACATAATATAATAATAATAATGCAATGATCGAATAATGTTTAATTTATTTAATGAGTGAGATATTTGTTTCTCAACTCTTTCACTTAGTTTTTGCAAGTCGATCTCAATGCGTGTATTTGCACATCGTAATTGATGTTGCAGGTTTTCGTCCGTTAAGTTCGAACGCGATTTATGTTTGATAAATTTCATTTTTGAAGAAAACGATTCACAGGTGTAAGTTAATCCAAAAGCGCTCACAACTTTTTGTGCCAGATCTCTCAAATTGGAAAATTTTTCTTTTGTGACATAAGTGTTATAAAAATCTATTTTTGATTCTGATGTTTCAAAAATGTGTTTTAATTCATTATTGCATTGTAAGTCAACCAGTTCAATTTAGAGATATTCTGGGGCCAACTCGACATCGACGTGAAAGGGAGATGAATATATTTCAAATAATTTTTTGTATTTGTCTAAATTAGTGAAACGACTCTCAAAAGTAGCTGCAAGTTTGCTTATTTCTTTTGCGTATTTGATGTAACTGACACATTTTGAATTTTTTAATTCTTTCATCAATGGAAAGTGTTGAACGTTATTATTTTTCAATTGAGATTCAGATAGCAGTAGTTTCTTCTGAAATGCTTTGATGTGATTAAATGCATCGATTATTAAATTATATTTTCCTTGTAATGATGTATTTAATTGATTGAGTTTTTCGATGATATCTACTAAAAAGCATAAATCCAATAACCATTCATCATTTCTTAATTCTGGTACAGGTATTTGCTTGTCATTCATAAACAAGTCAATTTCTTGACTTAACTTAGAAAATCGCTGTAAACATCTTCCACGACTCAAGCATCTGACACGACTGAAGTATACAGCATCACCATATTCACAATCTAATTCTTTTACGAACTCCTAAATTGTCGATGCTAGAGTGCATGTGATCGAATGTAATTCACTGTTTTTATGACTACTTGCATAACATGATTCATCGATAATACTTGGGCACATAGATTTTGTTGATGAATCACAATGCAATACTGCCCACTTCTAAGCATGTATAAAAACAGAAGCAACGTGATAAAATAGAAACAGTTATGGGATTTATCTGTTACAAAACACTACACTAAAAACAAAAATATTGCACAAAATAATCGTATTTTGTAAAGTTGTAATGAATCTCGCGGGCCGCAAAATTATTCAAGGCGGGCAGCATGCGGCCCACGGGCCGCGGGTTGGCCACCCCTGCTCTAATCATTACTAGGGAAACCTACAAATGACTTATCTACCAAATTTTGTAAAATTTGGCAAATTAGTTTTTTAACTAGAATCGACATATGCGATTTTTGCGGGCCATTTCGAAAAAAAAATTCTATTCCGAATAGTATCAAAATCTAATCAGCACCAGGATTACCCATAAGTAACTTACAAACCAAATTTTATGAAATTTGGTTAATTAGTTTTTCAGTTAGAGAGGATGCGTACATTGAACAGACAGACACACACATACAGACACACTCACACACACACACACACACACACACACACACACACACACACAGACATACACACATACATCACGCTAAAAATAGTTTTTTCGTGTTCTACAGGTCCAACACCTTGTAGATCAGTCGAAAACTCTAGTTTCGATTTTTGGTATGATTTAATACTTTCCCTTTACATTACTATGCATTGCAGGGAAAGTAATAAAATTACAGTAATCGTTCATTTCTAGCTACAATAATTGAAACTGATGCTTATGAGAACACAATTTACTAGTACTTCTTTGAAGAAAGCAGGCATAACTAATGAGTAACGCCATTTACATTCTGTATAAAAGGGAAGATTGTACTGCGGGTTTCTCATTCATAAATCGCATTTGAACACTGGTTGTTTATCTGAAGGTCGTGTTATGCCTCGAGTAAGAAGGAGAAACTCCTACCAGCACATGTCAAAATTCGACCGCGGCAGGAGCGTGGCCTATCGGGACTGCGGATTATTGTTCTGCGACATTACTGCTCGCGTTGGTCGGGATCCCATGCAAACCACCTGCAAATTTAATCATGTCTTCCTCCCATTATACTGTATATGTACAATATAAGATTCTGCTATTTGCTTTCCTTCCTGGTGCAGCAATTTTAATGGCCAACAGTGTAGTTTCTTCGTATTAGTGTTACGCCGCCTTTGAAAAAACCTTCATTTAACAAATAAGAACAAAAATTGGATTAGAAGTGCAATTTCAGTATTATTTTGAGCAATTAAACTCAGTTTAATAAATTATTAAAGAAATAAAGAGGAAATTAATTTGTATCCTATGGGAAATTCATCTGCTGCCATACATCAGATTTTTTTGTAAGTTCCAGGTACTTATCTCAAATTTGTTTTGAGCCACAGATTTTTTGAAAATTTCTGTAAAGCCCTTACGGCAAAATATTTGTAAATTCTTTATCTAAGATGACAAAATAACATGATGAACGAAGGAGGTGTGTTTAGAAAATATTTTTTCGAATCTACAGTTAAGAATTTAAAGACATTTTTGAAAATATCCCTAATATCTGCCTTATATCCCTATCAAACGAGTAAAAGACAATGTGAGGGATGCATTCCCATCTATACATCTGAAAATGCTCTGAATTAACAAATTATTTTGAAATCTAACTTTAAGTTAATGGATTGAAATAATTAATTGTATCAACGCGTTTCATTAAAGTTCACATTGCACTAACATCCATTACAAAAATTTAGGATACTTAGGTTAATTCCTTTCTTCCATCTCCATTGTTTTCATAGTCAACATTTCAATCGTATCGCTGTTAACAAAAGAAACAATGCTATGTTTATAGAAGAAGATTCAGTTGAGTTTTCGCGAATTTAAAATGGCGACTTTAAAACCATGGAATTTGGATATATTATTTTAGGCAGGTATAATTTATAGGTAATGATAATAATTTATAATATAATATATGATATAATATATAATTTATAATTTAATATATGGTATAATATATAATTTATAATTTAATATATGATATAATATGTAACTTATAATCACTTTCCCTGCAATACATGGTAATATATAGGGAAAGTATTGGAATCATGTCGAAAATCGCAGCCGGAGTTTTCAACGGATCCACACGTTTTGGGACCTACAGAACACGTAAAGACTATTTTTAGTGGAGCGTCCATGTGCGTGGCTGTGTACGAAATGGCCCGCCAAAATCTAAAGTAAAAGACTACTTATGCTCAAATGTATCAATTAAATGCTTGTTTCAAACGCAATTTTTGACGAGGAAAGAAATAAGAACAAATCCATTATTCTAGGACTCGCTATATTTTGGTCTCTGTCTGTGCACAGTATGTATCTTACTCAACCTCAACCAATGGACTAAATTTCATAATATTTTGCAGGTAAACCACTTGTGTGTGAATCTGGTGCTGATTAGATTTTGGTACGATTCGGGATACCGGCCTTGTTTTACGAAATGGCCCTCAAAAATCGCCAAAATATAAAAAAAACAATCATGTATAAAGCATTGTATAAAGCAGATCAGTCATGTTATGAAACATTTTCCAACTTCAATGCAATTTTATTTAAACATCTCTAAACTGCGATACATTCATCGGTAATATTTTTAAAATTATCACATTACTACATTAATTTATTATATTACTACATTAATTTACTACATTAATTTATTATATTAATATAAAACATAAAACTTCATTGAAAAAAATTAACTTCATTCAAATTACGGCATTGAAATATACATTGGCTGGTTTAAACATCTGTAAAATGCGATACATTCCTCGGTATAATTTTTAAAATTATCATAATACTACAATAATTTATTGTATTTGAAAACTTCATCGAAAACAACTGAAATTTATTCAAATGACGTCATCGAAATATAACACGCCTGGCTCTCTCTATAAAAGCAGCATTTCATTCATCAACATTTTTCCATTCACTTTATTCATCACAATACTATAATAATTTATTTTATTTAAAAACTTAAGACCATGGAGGCGCAATTAATTAAACTCTATGCTTATAACTTCATCCAAAAAATCGTCCTTCTCTCTGAAAAATCAATTAATGCTTCATTTATATCAGCTATATTGCAGACTCCATGAGCTAAATAATTTTGCATTAAAGAAGTTCAACAAATCTTATGCAACTCATTCTACATCTTTTGCTGTTTACATTTTCAATAAGTGAAAATTAGGCTTCCTTGTAGAAATAATCAAATTTGGATGATCATTTAAACTCAAATATATTGTCATTGCGTTGTTTCAGTATGTAGATGCACAGAATTTAAGCAAAAATAAAGCGGTTTTAGGACGGATACAACACTAAATATGAATTAAAAAGAACTTTAAAAATCACGAATTTACACAAGATAGATACTATATTTTATTTTGAAGTGGGTCACGTGATCTCTTCCTATAATGGTCACGTGATCGTTTCATATAAAATGTGTAATTATTACTTTAATTTTTATTTAAAAAACTACTGAATATATTTTGCTGAATTTTTTTTGTATATTTTATGGGATAATTTGAATATTTTCTAAAACTTTCGAAGCAATTTGTGAATTTTAAATCAGCTTAAAAAATGTTTGAAAAATTAGGTCCCATAGGGTTCAATGTATTTAATTTTTTCAACTCGGGTTCAATCCAAAACTAATTGGGTGATATCATTCATTTATATTCCCATAGGTCCCACAGACCGTCTGAACAACATACTAAAATTTCATTTTGATAAAATCATTTTTACGGCAGTTATAGTGCTAACGGACAGACAGACAGACAGACAGATAGACAGACAGGCAGACAGACAGATAGACAGACAGACAGACAGAATGAACAAAGTCATAAACACTTTTCAACTTTGCTGTAAAGTGTTAAAAAGACTACATATCCTCAAATGTATCAATTAAATGCTTGTTTTATACGTGATTTTTGATGAGGAAAAGAACAAGATTAACTCTATTGCTCTAGGATTAACCTTAGCTGTGTAGCCAGAGCTATATTTCTCTATTTTCAGTGTATTGGTACGATTAGATACATTTTTGGTCTTGTCTTTAGCCGTTACTAAACCTTATACCTTGCTACACCAGATATGTGCCAAGTCCCAGATCTATTTATTTACACGCGCCTATCTATTGGATCTATCTATTGGATCTATCTATTATATCTATTGGATCTATTTATTTAAGGCGCGCCAGTCTAGAACTAGGAATTTCTATGTCTACTGTTTGGTGTACTTTGAGGCAAAAATTGTTTATGAAGTCATACAAGTTCCAGTTCCTGCAAGCTGTAACGCCAGATGATAAGCTGAAAAGATTAAACTTTTGCCATTTTATTCAAGAGATAATGGAGGATGAATATATTTTTGATCGATTGGTCTTCAGCAACGAAGCGACTTTTTATGTACGTGGGTAAACTTAACCATGACAATCTTAGAATATGGGGCACTGAAAACCCGCATACAGTAATTGAACATATGTGCGATTCACCCAAAGTTAACGTTTTCTGTGCCATTTCTCGAACAAAGATTTATGGGCCTTTCTTTTTTTCCAAAAGCACAGTAACTGGAGACACCTACGTGGATATGACAAATCGGAAATAACAGATCTGGTTATTTCCGCAATTGAACGAAGATTCCACTTATTACATTTTCCAACAAGATGGTGCGCCGCCTCACTGTAATTTGAGCATTCATCGTCAACTTAACAAAGTTCTTCCTCATCGTTGGATTGGTACGTAGCGGACCTACAGATATAGCATTAACAAACTGGCCTCCCAGATCCCCGGATCTGACGCCGAGTGATTTTTTCTGTTAGGGATATATAAAGGATACTGTATCCGTGAAACCTTCATCCACAGACCTGCATGATCTCAAAAACTGCATTACTGCAGCTTTACTGTAATATAGGATATGCTGGATCAAGTTTGACGAGAATTTGATTATCGCCTTGATGCTGCTTATGCAACTGAAGGAGGTCACGTCGAACACTTTTAGACAAAACTTAGGCATTTTCCCTTTAATTTTATGTATAAATTTTCAATGTAGGTGTGTAAGTTTCAAAATTAAAGCCATTTGATATCGGGCCAATCATTTTGAAACACACTGTATTTAGCTTTTTTGTCCTAATTTGATCATAAATTGGCGTCTGTAGTTAGCAATGACCTGTTAACTAGTTGTTCAGCTTTTTTGTGCGAATTAATTAACGAAGTGTACAGAGTCCGCTTCTACAATAAGATTCTACAATAAGAGCTGGCAATTTCGTCCCAGTAGCTCAATGGTAGAGAGTCGGCTGGCCAGTTAGAGATCCAGGGTTCGACTTCGGGTTGGGGCAGCACGGTTCGTTTCAATGGCGCCCGAACACATCAACCCTGTTGGTTACTGCAAAAATATCGGAGGGCTGAAAGTAAACCTAGTACTACTAGTACGGATTCAGTGGACTTTGGAAGATTGAGCGCTGATTTCCCATTGGGAGAATAACGACCACGCAGGATACTACCTGGGTAAAAACACTAGTAGCAGAATGCTAACCTGAGGTAAAAATAACAGGAGGTGGTTAGTCAGATTGTCAGTTGCCGCCAGTCTGATATTAGAGGGTGGAGAATGCAGAGTCGACTTCGACAACAAGAGCTTGCAATTTCGACCCAGTAGCTCAACGGTAGAGCGTCGGCTGTCCAGTTCGAAGATCCAGGGTTCGATTTTCGGTTGGGGCAGCAAGTTTCTTTCCAACTGTTTCAATTCTCCAGGCGATTGCTGTAACATTGCATCCTATCTTAGAATCTGGTGAAAATAAAGCATTTCCGGTTTTGCTCATACTGTTTTAATGAACAGTTCTTATTTCTTAATGGCATCTCTGTACTTATATTTCAACATTTTTGTTCTCCAGGCGAGCTTGGTTAAATATTTGAATAACTGAAGACCCCATTTTTATCTGACTTAATATCGACTTTTATATGTGGTATTTATTCTCTTTGTAGAAAAACCCCCCATGAAAATATATTTTATAGCGATAATTGGAAGGCAGAAAATTTTCTCTTTAATAATTCTTTCTGTCAAATTAATATATGTTTGCGGATAAAATATAAATTATGTAAATAGAAAAATGTTTTCGGTTTTTATATTTGTGACAAGATGGAATTAGTATTTTATTAATAAGAAATCTTGCAAGGCTCAAATTACTGAAACGTTTCAATAAAAATTTACAAATTTCATGTAATTTGAAACGTTTATCCAACTTTTACATAACTAATATCTTCTTCATCGATCCCGACCGTCCGCCCTACTCGAAAATGTAAGGTATCTGTTTGGGCCGTCTGCACAGTGCCACCTGTTCTGAGGTATCTACCCTTTTAGGGCACCCCTGGTAAAACCACGAAAGTATTAGGCCGTGCATACATTAAACAGATGCATAATTTATTTACAAAAAATACAGAATACAAGTATTATAGAAATAAAAATTAACCTTCATACCCTTCATTGGGTTGTAAAACACTTAAACAGCTTAAATGAGTATTAAAGACTAAATTAAATGGGACAAAGTGATAGTAAGCCGAAATTAAATTCAAAATCTTATCTGCTGAATAGGAGAGAGGAGAAATAGGTGTTCAAAATTTAACTCACTGAAAATATTCCAGAAGAACCAACTTTCGGTCCGTCGGATATCACGGACATCTTTCCACACACCAAAAATGCTGCCTTTTTCTACGGTGTCTCCAACTGATCTCATTTAATGTCCCCAAAAGTCACACTCTTTCTCTCGGGCGCGTTAGCCCATTGGTTAGCGCGCTGGAGTTGCACTCGGTAGGCCCGGGTTCGATTCCAGCCACTGCCAAAACTGCCGCCGTGTTCACGCGGAGTACGATCACGTTAAACATGTGGGTCCGTAAGTCCTTCCGAGAGGTTAGTGGTAGGGAAAGGAGGGTACGGTCCCTGTGGATGCCTCCCCCACTGGGTTCCGGTCCAAATTGGGTGGCACTTCCCGGCCGTCCAAACAGTTACCTTACACCTTTCTGGTAGGTCGGACGGTCTGGGTCTCAACAACAACAACAACACTCTTTCTCTCTCAAGTTTTAATATTGACCCCTAAAATTAATGAAAACATTCTGATTCGACTCAGGGCCGTCGCCTACGAGCCACAGAAAGCTTCAGGCACAGCCGCCTTCAGAAAGCCACCGCAACACTTGATACCCTTCGGGCGTTACTTCAAAAGTCCCGAAAACTCTGTAATCTCGTCCGGCTTGGACAGTGTGAGACCAGATTAAGACCAGGAATATGTGAGACAGTTTTATGTTCTTTATTTATTAAGGCTGTAATGTTGAACAATGGCAGCAGACGTGAGGACGCCAGTTTTTACAGCACTTTGGCCCGAAAGGCCAATTAAGCCATAAACTTAAGAGGCTAAGGTGTAGCCTCGAGATTGGCTAAAAACGTTGACCAATATGGATGATGTCTGATCGCGTTGCCCTAAGGTCGGCCAATGGTAGCCGAATGGGCGTTACAGACCTCAGGCAAAGGGGGCGGCAACAGAAAGGCGTCAAAGAAAGAATATGCACGACTTCTACGAGAGATTAGAGATATTCATATCCACGGAGATGCAGTAGAGACGTATTCCGCTACATATAGCCACAGAGATTGGAGGAGGAATTCAACAGAATGCCATGATGATTCCGTAAGAGTGTGTTCCACACAGATTCACAAAGAGTCCACAAAAAATGTCCTGATTTAGGCTTCAACGAAATGAGCATATGCAGTACGAGTAGTTGCACAATACTTAAAGTTGTGCCGGTACGATATACACTGATGCAAGAGTTGTGGTCAATGGCCAAAGCCGAAATTGAAGGTATGTGCCCATTAATTATTGTAGCAGGTCATAGAACATCTTGGTAATAATAACTTACTGGTCTCACATGTCCGATCTCAGATGTCCAATCTCACATGTCCTATCTCCTCAGCAATAATATGATAATTATTGTAATCAATTTAATAATTAAACAAATGTTGTTAATAAATAATTTTATTTTTAAATTTAAAAATGGTGCAATTAATTGAGTGTCTTATGTTAATAATTATTCTATAACAGAAACTCGCACTGAAGATTAATATGGTGGGTTTCAACAGCGGTACAACGCAATGGGTTTCACGATTTACGATATTCGGTCATTTTCTAAGATTAATTAAAGATGTTTTTTAAATGTAACTTATAGTTATGTTTTTTTTGTGCACCACAGACATTGTGGCATATTTTCGTTAAAATATGTTCTTCAAAGTGTATCCACACATCCTGTTTCACTGGGCACCTGCAAACTGGGACTGAACCACAAAATACTATAAAGTGACTCCTTATCTTACAACCAAAATATGTACCACTCAATTTAGTCCGGAATCCAGTGGGGGTGGCATCACAAGGACCGTACACTCCTTTCCCAACCACCAACCTCTCGGAAGAACATACAGACTCACATATTTAACGTGTCCGTAGTCCGCGTGAACCCGGGAATAGTTTGGGCAGATCCGGGAATCAAACTCGGGTCGTCCGAGTGCAATCCTCGAAAGCTAAACACTGGGCTGTCCCACTTCATAGCTAATATTTTGCGTTAATTTGATTTTTGCCTTAGAATATTATATTTCTTATTTATTTCCTATTTATTCCTATTTATTTATTTATTTATTTATTATCCAGACCGTCCAACTCAGTCAAAGTGCAGAGCAGTTACAAGGGACGGCCGGCAAAAATACAGAAAATCAACACATAGAAATACACATTTATAAGTTTTATATAGGTAGAACTAAACGTACGGTTGGTATTCGATTGGCAGAACATGCTATAGACGTTAAAAATGGTACACAATCGACTGCTCTTGCACAATTTGTGATTAATGTTAATTTTCAACCCCTTTTTGAAAAATCTGTTCTTTTGATCAGCTGTAATAATATCCGGTCTATTTTACTCTACGAAACCCTTTTTATTAACACTTTACAACATAGTTGAAAAGTGTTTATGATTTTGTTCATTCTGTCTGTCTGTCGGTCTGTCTGTCTGTCTGTCTGTCCGTTAGCACGATAACTGCCGTAAAAATGACTTTATCAAAATGAAATTTTAGTGTGTTGTTCAGACGGTCTGTGGGACCTATGGGAATATAAATAAATAATATCACCCAATTAGTTTTTTATTGATCCCGGGTTGAAAAAATGAAATACATTGAACCCTATGGGACCTAATTTTCAAACATTTTTTAAGCAAATTTAAAATTCACAAATTGCTTCGAAATTTTTAGGAAATATTCACATTATCCCATAAAATAAATAAAAAAAATTTCAGTAAAATATGTTAAGTAGTTTTTTAATTAAAAATTATTTAATATAGGGAGAAAACAAATTCAATTAAATTCTTAATTTTGGGATATCCTCCAGAAAGAAAAGAGAGATATATTATATAATAAATATTTTTCCAAGAGTTGAATTATTTTGTATATGAAAGTCGAGTGTCGTACAGGACAGAGCACCAGGCGAGAAGCGCCTTTAATCTCCAGTTTCAATATGTGGTTCTTATCGTCAAACTGTGACATTAATTCAGTGACCCTAATTGGGGGTTCGAGGTTTTTATTTACTACTTATTAACACTTTACAACAAAGTTGAAAAGTGTGTATGACTTTGTTCATTCTGTCTGTCTGTCCGTTAGCACGATAACTGCCGTAAAAATGACTTAATCAAAATGAAATTTTAGTATGTTGTTCAGACGGTCTGTAGGACCTATGGGAATATAAATGAATAATATCATCCAATTAGTCTTGGATTGAACCCGGGTTGAAAAAATGAAATACATTGAGCCCTATGGGATCTAATTTTTCAAACATTTTTTAAGCGGATTTAAAATTCACAAATTAATTCGAAAATTTTAGGTAAAATTTAAATTGTTCCATAAAATATATTAAAAAGAATTTCAGCGAAATATATTCAGTAGTTTTTTAAATAAAAATTAAAATAATAATAACATCTCTTATATGAAGCAATCACGTGACCGTGATATGAAAAGATCATGTGACCCACTTAAAAATGATATATGGCATCCATCTTGTCTCAAAATCGTGATTTTTAAAGTTCTTTTTAATTCATATTGAGTGTTGTATCCGTCCTAAAATCACTTTATTTTTGCTTAAATTCTGGGCATCTACATACTGAAACAACGCAATTACAATATATTTGAGTTTAAATGCTCATCCAAATTTGAATATTTCTAAAACGAAGCCTATTTTTCACCTGTGTAAAATGTAAACAGCAAAATATGTAGAATGAGTTGTATTAGAATTGCTGTATTTCTTTAACACAAAATCATTTAGTTCATGGAGTCTGCATAGCTGATATGAATGAAATATTCATTGATTTTACAAAGAACAGGACGATTTTTTTCGATGAAGTTTTACGCATAGAGTTTAATTACTTGCAGCTCCATGGTCTTAATTTTTAAATAAAATAAATCATTATAGTATTGTGATGAATGACATAATTGAGAAATTATTTATGAATGAAATGCTGCTTTTATAGAGAGAGCCAGGCATGTTATTTTTCTATGACGCCATTTGAATGAATTTCAATTGTTTTCGATGAAATTTTCAAATATAATAAATTATCGTAGTATTATGATAATTCTAAAATTATTACCGTGGAATGTATTACATTTTAGGGATGTTTAAACCAGGCAATTTATATTTCAATGCCGTCATTTGAATGAAGTTCATTTTTTTCGATGAAGGTTGAAGTTTTCAAATATAACAAATTAATGTAGTATTGTGATAAGTTTTAAAATATTACCGAGGAATGTATTGCATTTTAAACATGTTTAAATAAAATTGCATTGAAGTTGGAAAGTGTTTCATAATCAATGCTTAAAGCATGATTGATCTTTCTTGTTTTCAATCACTTCAGTTTCAGCCATCGCTTAAAAAGCTTATTGGTTTTTTTTTTCAAAAACTAGTCACCACAAATGAACTAAAAACACTTAAGTCTATGGTACTGTAAATTTGATTTTTATAATTAAAGCTGGTAAATACCTTTTGTATCATTAGGAATCTAACCACCGATCTCTTGCTGAAGTCGACACTCATGTCCACAAAACTCTGGGAACTTTATTTCCTCTTACTATATAAAGTAATTCATATTCTCCCGTCCTTAATATATTCTATAAAATGCAACTTTAGATGTGATATATGACCTTCTCATTTCCGGAATCATTTTATACACGATATCATCCGGTTCGTCGGAGTTTGCCATACATTGAAGCACTGCCATAAAACGTGTGGTTTATGACAAATTCCAATTGCCGTATTATTGAAAAATCGAGCATGAAATACATCTAACCTGAAAGATAAATTCCGCATTTGGACGCTATTTTAAAGAACTTGTATTAACAGGCCATCGAACTATCTATCTCCGGTGAACCACTAATGGATTCTCTAACACAGTGGTTCTCAATCCCGGTACCGGGCCCTAGCATCAATTGTACTGGGCCTCGATAGATTCTCTTGGAATTTGTCGTTTTAGTTTTCAAATCACTTTTTATAAATAAAAACTTCATAGTGTAAATATTCTAAGGAGAATAATATTCATAAATGTGAATATTCTTGAAAAGTTCAGAACCAGAACGCCTAAGTAACATATGCGTAGCAAATGCCAGTAACCAAGACGCATTTAAATTTGAATGAGAGAAATAAACTACTCAGCTGACTTCTAGGGTAAATTACAATGGATAAATATTTTCTCTTTCAATACCGTTTTTTTACTTTCCCTGCAATACATGGTAATGTATAGGGAAAGTATTGGAATCATGCCGAAAATCACAACTCGAGTTTTCGACGGATCTACACGTTTCGAGACCTCTAGAATACGAAAAAACCATTTTTAGCGTGACGTCTGTGTGTGTGTCTGTCTGTGTGTCTGTCTGTGTGTCTGTCTGTCTGTCTGTGCAGATTTTGTATCCACTCTAACTAAAAAACTAATGGACCGAATTTCACAAAATTTTGTAGGTAAGTCACTTGTGGGCGGGGCTGGTGCTGATTAGTTTTGGGTACGATTCGGAATAAAAGAACCCGCCTTTTTTGTGAAATGGTCCGCAAAAGCTTGTATCCACTGTAGCTGAAAAACTAATAGACCGAATTTCACAAAATTCGGTAGATGTGTCACGTATTGGTCACCCTGGTGCTGATTGGATTTTGGTACGATTCAGAAAAAAATAACCTGCCTTTTTTTGCAAAATGGCCCGCAAAAATTGCCAATATCTAAAATAAAAAACTGGGTATACTCAAATATATCCATTAAATGCTTGTTTAATACGTAATTTTTAACGATGAAAAGAATAAGACCAACCCCATTACACTAGGGCTAGCCGTTCTCGAGATATTTTAGTTTTTCGTACTTTCCCTACGCCACCTTTGAAAATAAGCCCGGTTACCGAATGAGAACGGAAATTGAATTAAAAGTGAAATAAATTTAATTAAAATATAGAGAACATTAATATAAGTCTGCAGGGAAAGTCATGTGCTGCCCACATCAGATTTTTTACTTTCCTTATATACATAATGCATACGGAAAGTATTGTGACGGGGTCGAAAATTCGAATTCGAGTTTTTGACGGGAGAGCACGTTTCAAGCATACCTGATCACGAATCAAACATTTTTGAAGTGATGGTGTGTGTGTCTGTGTGTGTGAAAGTATGTGTGTGTGTGTGTGTGTATGTGTGTGTGTGTCTGTCAGTGAGTCTGTGGGGACGATAACTGACGAACGAGTGGACCGATTCGAACGAAATTTGGTACAAAAATCACAATCCGTAAACACTGGAAGCCTATTGCTTTTATACGCAATCGAATGTTCAGAAGCCCGCTACATTTTCGAGTGAAATTTTGAAAAAATTAAAACCGCTAATAAAGTTATGCAAATAGATACTTATTTATTATGTAATTTTTTATTAGTAAACGATTGACATAAATTTTAGAACGCTAACATGAACCACCGTTCTCGAGATATTGCACATTTTTCAAAAACATTATCAAAAAGTCATATAAAATTAAAAAAAAACTCCTATTGAGAAACATGTTCACTTTTCATATGTAATACCATGCGATAGATTTGATAATTCTCGTGGATCAAGCTGGTTCCAGTCATGAAGAAATATACTTTGAGTAATACTTTTGTATTTGAACGCCAATAGTCATTTACCTCCTGTAAGAATAACTTATTTCTTCGTCCGTAGCGCTTGGCGAGATTGTGGCGACGAATTTGGTGGAATGTCGCCAACTTGGCGACTTTTCTTAAATGTTGCTAAATTAACGAAAAACTCGCCAAATGGATAAAAATGACACTAAATCAATGACGACTCATTGATGATAACGAAATGGAAAATGACGACTCATTGATAAAAATTCAATATCTTGGAAAGAATATAAATAACTACTATAAAAATAATCTATTTTTTTACTGTAAAAGTAGTAAATTCATTGCATTATATAAGGAAAGTTATGTGCTGCCCACATCAGATTTTTTTCAAAGCAATATCAGCAAAATCAATTTAATAATACAATAATCCATTTTATACTGAATAATATTATAAATTTTTGGTGATAAGTATAGGATATGGCAATGAAACTCAGAACACAATAATTTAATAATGTTGGTGTGAAGAAATTACAACATTCAACGCGATTTCATTTGTCCAGTGATTGATAACTTATTTAAATGTAATTTAATATTTGTCAACATGCTACACTGTACACATAACTGTAATAATACGCTTTATGATTACGACGCGATTAATTATTAATATTTGTGTTAGTTTAATGCGTGAACGTAACAAGAAAGATCAATCATGCAGAAGGCATTGATTACGAAACACTTTCCAACTTCAATGCAATTTTATTTAAATATCCCTAAAATGCGACACATTCCTCGGTAATAGTTTTAAAATTATCACAATACTACATTAATTTATTATATTTGAAAACTTAAAACTTCATAGGAAAAAAGGAACTTCATTCAAATGACGGCATTGAAATTTAAAATGCCTGGTTTAAACATCTCTAAAATACGATACATTCCTGGGTAATAGTTTAAAAATTATCATAATACTACAGTAATTTATTATATTTGAAAACTTCATCGAAAACAAATGAAATTTGTCCAAATGAAGTCATCGAACACACGTATAATCACTGCTCCGAAATATAACATACTCTCTATAAAAGCATCATTTTTCAGAAACATTTTTCCATTCATTTCATTCATCACAATACTATAATAATTTATTTTATTTGAAAACTTAAAACCATGGAGCTACAAGTAATTTAACTCTATGCTTAAAACTTCATAAAAAAAATCGTTTGCTTCTCTACGAAAAATCAATGAATCTTTCATTCACATCAGCTATATTGCAGACTCCATGAGATAAATAATTTTGCGTTAAAGAAATGCAGCAATTCTTATTACAACTCATTCTACATCTTTTGGCATTTACATTTTCCATAAGTGAAAAGTAGGTTTCGTTGTAGAAATAATCAAAGTTGGATGAACATTTAAACTCAATTATATTGTAATTGCGTTGTTATTGTGTTGTTATAATTGCTGATATCACAAATGCATCTAAATAAAGCATTACCCAGACAGAGATCATATAAAGCAGTGGTACTTACTACTCGGTTGGGTATCCTATGTATTATCATCCACTTTTATATTTTTTCTGATATGTCACACATTTACATTTCTAATTTGATATAGGGTCCCCATTCACATTGTTCAACTTTCAATTAAATATAACTCGCTCAGTTTTAAAGATACAGATATGCGGTTTGTTTTAATGATCTTTTGCATTAAAAATAAAAAAATTCTGAGTGACCAAATTTGTCTAAGGGGCGTCGTATAAAAAATTAAAAAAGTGTAACTTTTTGAAAATGAATAGGAGGACTACTTCATTAACGTAGTCTTATTTCTTAAGTTACTTTCAACATTTTTGCAATTTATATTTCCCAGTTATCTCCAACAGCTAAATAATTAAAGCGCGTTTCAATCTTTTTGGGATACCCTGTAGATGTATTTCACATCAACTGTTCATCTCATCATCAGTTCATCACATCAGCAGTTATTAGTTATTTATGTCACAATGTCTGAACTATGGAGTTAGAAAGAATTCTAATTACTGTCCCTGCAATACATGGTAATGTATAGGGGAGGTATTGGGATCATGCCGAAAATCGCAACTCGAGTTTTCGACAAATCTACACATTTTGAGACCTCTAGAATACGAAAAGATTAGTTTTAGCGTGATGGCTGTGTGTGTGTCTACCTGTCTCTGTCTGTGTGTGTGTCTGTCTGCCTGTCTCTCTCTATCTATCTACGTGTCTGTCTGTGCCATATATGTATCTACTCTAATTTAAAAACTAATGGACCAAATTTTATAAAATTTGGTAGGTAAGCCACCCTGGTGCTGATTAGTTTTTGATTCGGAATAAAAGAATTCGCCTTTTTTGCGAAATGGCCTGCAAAAGTCTCTTGCATCCACTCCAGATAGAAAACGAATTGACCAAATTTTACAAATTTTAGTAAATAAGTCACATGTGGTATATTCTAGTGCTGATTAGCTTTTGGTACGATTCAATAAAGAATAACCTGTCTTTTTTAAGAAATGGGTCGCAAAAATAGCAAAAATCTAAAATAAAAGAATTTAAAAATGAAAGACTGCATATCCTCAAATGCATCAATTAAATGCCTGTTTCATACATAATGTTAGACTATTAATATTAGTAATTTTTCAATAAAAGGAAATACCACTCCATTACTCTAAAATGGACCATTCTGAAAATATTTAAATGTTTAATTTTGAGAAAATGAACACGATTTTCACTGTAGTTAAAAAACTCTTTACTAAAATTTCTTAAAACTTAGTAGTCAAGTCACCCAATGGTTATCTTGATGCTGATTAGATTTTGATATGATTCAGAAAATTATAACTGGCTCTTTTTTGCGAAATGGTCAGCAAAGATAATAAAAATCTGAAATAAATGACTAAACTGAATATATATATATATATATATATATATATATATATATATAGTGATTAAGTACTTGTCCTTCAGGTAAATTTTGACAACTAAGCGAATAAGACTAACTCCATAACTGTAGGATAAACCATTCTTGAGATATTTTTTTTATTATTATTTTGAAGACGTGGAGAATGTAGAGAGAATAAAATTGCCAAATGCATAGAAGGTGCCATAAAAAGGCAAACTGGATATAATATCAGAAAAGTGTCCATGTTATTTTTAGCAATTAAACTCAACTTAGAGCACAATGAAATAAAAAATATGATGTGGGCAGCACATGACTTTCCTTATATAATGCAATGAATTTGCTATTTTCAGAGGAAAAAAAAAATAGATTATTATTATAGTAGATATTTATATTCTTTCCAAGATATTGAATTTTCGTCAATGAGTCGTCATTTTCATTGATTTAGCGTCATTTTGATCCATTTGGCGAGATTTTCGTTAATTTGGCAACATTTAAAAATGTCGCCAAGCTGGCGACATTCCACTAAATTCGTCGCCAAAATCTCGCCAAGCGTTATGGACGAAGAAATAAATTATTCTTACAACAGATAAATAACTATTGGCGTTCAAATACAAAAGTATTACTCAAAGTATCTTTTCTCGTGAATGGAACGAGTTAGATCCACGAGAATGTTGTCACCAAATTTAATTTATTGGATTTTTTGATACATTTGTTTGAAAAATGTGCAATATCTCGAGAACGGTTCGTGCTGGCTTTCTAAAGTTTTTGTCAATCGTTTTCTAAGGAAAAATTACATAAGAAATGTTTATTTGCGTAACTTTATTAAAGGTTTTGATTTTTGATGATTTTTTTCAAAATTTCACGCGAAAATTTAGGGGGGGGGGGGTTCTGAACAGTCGATTGTGTTTTAAAACAATAGGCTTCCAGTCTTCACGGATGTGATTTTTGTACCACATTTCATTCGAAACGCCCCATTCGTTCGTGAGTTATCGTCTCCACAGACTCACTGACACACACACACACTTTCACACACACACACACACACACATCACTTCAAAAATGTTCGATTCGTGATCACGGATGTTTGAAATGTGTTCTCCCGTCTAAAACTCGAATTCGAATTTTCGACCCCGTCACAATACTCTGCAGGGAAAGTCATGTACTGCTCACATCGGATTTTTTTATTACGATACTAATTTATTTTTACAAAATTAACAGTTTACATAAATATTTTAGGTCTTTCGCCATAGAAATGATTACAATGCAGGAATACTAACTTATCCCAGCGCCACATGAATTATTGTCTCAAACGATATTGGTGTTTTCTTAACATAAAGTTTTAACTCCTTACTACCTCCATGGTCTGAGCCATCCATTATTTTTGACACAAAGTTATGGGAAAAAATTCCAAAGATTAACATGAAACATATCCATTATTTAAAATTTTTCCAACTGTTATCTCCTGTCAAAAACAAAGATTGCCGAATTTATGCTATGACCGATAGCTAAGACAGTGTATCAACAATGTGTTATCAAACGCCAATCTTCAAAAGAAATCACTTATTGGTTCATTATTTTTTAATTTTGAAGCCATTAATAAAATCCCAAGAGTTTTATTTCATACTCTTATAGGAAAATTGATAAATGTTAAAATCTCGATATTTGATGTGATTATAAAACGAATTGTGAGACTTACATGCAATCAATCTTCGATATTTTTTTTTTACTTTCCCTGCAATACATGGTAATGTATAGGGAAAGTATTGGAATCATGCCGAAAATCGCAACTCGAGTTTTCGACGGATCTACACTTTTCGAGACCTCTAGAATACGAAAAAACTATTTTTAGCATGACGTCTGTGTGTCTGTCTGTGTGTCTGTCTTTGTGTGTCTGTGCAATGTGTGTATCCACTCTAACTAAAAAACATATGGATCGAATTTCATAAAATTTGGTAAGTCACTTGGGTATAACCCTGGTGCTGATTAGTTTTTGGTAGGATTCGTAAAAACAGAACCCGCCATTTTTTGCGAAGTGTCCCGCAAAAATTTCATGTATCCACTCTAGCTAAAATACTAATTGACCAAATTTCACAAAATTTGGTAGATAAGTTACTTGTACGATACTCTGGTGCAGATTAGATTTGGGTATTAATCAGAAAAGAACAACCTGCCTTTTTTTACGAAATGGCCCGCAAAAATATCATGTATCCGCCCTAGCTAAAATATTAATTGACCAAATCTCACAAAATATGGTAGATAAGTTACTTGGGGGATACTCTGGTGCTGATTAGATTTTAGTATTATTCGAAAAAGAACAACCTGCCTTTTTTTACGAAATAGCCCTAAAAAATCGCAAAATCTAAAAAAAAGCTACGTATGTTCAAATATATCAATTAAATGCTTGTTTTATACGTAATTTTTGATGAGGAAAATAATAAGAACAACCCTATTACTCTATAACTAACCATGCTCGAGATATTGGAGATTTTTCGCATTTAGTTATGCCACTTTTAGAAAAATGTCCAATTATCAAATGAAGACAGAAATTGAATTAAAAATGCAAATTTAGTGTTATTTTGTGCAACTAAACTCAATTTAATGAATTATTAAAGAAATAAAAAAAAATGAATTTGAGTCTGCAGGGAAAGTCATGTGCTGTCCACATCAGATTTTTTACTCTTCCTGCATATGCAATATATATAAAATTTTTACGCGATCAAAATTTTGACTTGTTAATTTAGATAAATTTACACATTTTCCTAGACACGAATTGGTATTTTAATGATTTATGCGTGTCTGTGCGGCAGTTAATACGATATCTCTTGTGCAAATGGAGCGATTTAGTACAATGATTTCAAGCAGCAAACACTAAAAGTAGCCCTATCTTTGCACGATAAGTAAAATGTAATAATTTTCATAATGATTCCTTTGGAGGAAGATTGAAAAAAAAATCCCCAAATTAATTAGAGGCTTATTTCAAATAAAATAAAATTAAATGAACTAAATTAAACTTAACTTAATATATAACGTTTAAAAGCTATCAATATTATTCAAAATACATTAACATGTGCTGTTTTCTAGATATTCTTACAGCGCGTGTCCCTTACTGAAACAATCTGGTGATATATACTACGAGCGCTTTAAAAGTGTGTGATAGGCGACGTTATATGCAATGGAAGGATAATTTTATATGAAATGGAAGGATAATGTTTTATGTCATGGTGTGATAATATTATATGTAATGGAATGATAATGTTATATGCAATGGAAGGATAATTTTATATGAAATGGAAAGATAATGTTTTATGTCATGGTGTGATAATATTATATGTAATGGAATGATAATGTTATATGCAATGGAAGTATAATTTTATATGAAATGGAAGGATAATGCTTTATGTCATGGTGTGATAATATTATATGTAATAGAATGATAATGTTATATGCAATGGAAGTATAATGTTATACGCAATGGAAGGATAATGTCATATGCAATGCAAGGATAACGTTATACATAGTGGAAAGATAATGTTATGTGCAAAGGAATGATAATGTTATATGTAACGGAAAGATAATGTTATGTACAATGGAAGGATAATATTATATGCAATAGAAGGATAATATTGTATGCAATGGAAGGATAAAGTTATATGCAATGGAATGATAATGTTATACGCAATGGAAGGATAATGTTACATGCAATGCAAGGATAATGATATACGCAATGGATGCTATATGTAATTCAAAGATAATGTTATACGTAATGGAATGATAACCTTATATGTAATGGAAAGATAATGTTATATGTAATGGGAAAATAATGTCACATGTAATGGAAAGATAATGTTATATGTAATGGAAGGATAATGTTATATGTAATGGTAGGATAAGGTTTTATGTCTTGGTGTGATAATATTATATGTAATGGAAAGATAATATTATATGCAATGGAAGTATAATGTTATATGCGATGGAAGGATAATGTTATACGCAATGGAAGGATAATAGCATATGCAATGCAAGGATAACGGACACATTGGAAAGATAATGTTATATGCAAATGAATGATAATGTTATATGTAATAGAAAGATAATGACATTAACAATGGAAAGATAATATTATATGCAATAGAAGGATACAGATTTATGCAATGGAAGGATAAAACTCTATGTAATGGAATGATACTGTAATGTGCAATAGAAGGATAATGTTACATACAATGCAAGGATAATGTTATACGCAATGGATGCTATATGTAATTCAAGGATAATTTTATACGGAATGGAATGATAACGTTATATGTAATGGAAAGATAATGTTATATGTAATGGAAGGATAATGTTATATGTAATGGAAGGATAATGTAATGTGTAATAGAAGGATAAGGTTTTATGTCTTGGTGTGATAATATTATATGTAATGGAAAGATAATGTTATATGTGATGGAAGGATAATGTTATACGCAATGGAAGGATAATGCCATATGCAATGCAAAGATAACGTTATACACAGTGGAAAGATAATGTTATATGCAAAGGAATGGCAATGTTATATATAATGGAAAGATAATGGTATGTACAATAGAAGGATAATATTTAATTTTATTTTATTTCATTTTTATTTTATTCAATTTACGTGGCAACTACAGATGAAATCCAGTTACAGGAGCCACACAAGAAATTA
Source organism: Amaurobius ferox (assembly GCA_951213105.1). Classification (NCBI taxonomy): domain Eukaryota; kingdom Metazoa; phylum Arthropoda; class Arachnida; order Araneae; family Amaurobiidae; genus Amaurobius; species Amaurobius ferox. The sequence continues at coordinate 64,073,012 of OX578150.1, read as the reverse complement.
AAAAGTACAGAACATAGGATACAAGAATACTAAGTAGTAAACATGTCAAGCGCATTGAAACAGGCTTTTATAAAACAGGCAGGAGTGAAGTTAAATACATCAATATCAGCACAATAGGTATTATAAAGATCAACAAATTTATAGATAGAATAGCATTTAATGTAGTTGTGTTTAACAGTAGTATTGTGAAAAAGAGTTTTTTTCCTGGTATTATTGACAGGTATGTGAAATTCCAGGCAAGAAAGTAAAATAGGGTAATCAATAGTATTATTTAAAACCTTATAATAAAACAAGAGGCAGGACAAGCTTCTTCTTTTTTTAAGAGACATTAAACTATATTTCTGTCTGAGTTCCCTTATATGCATATAATAAGGATAATAGCCAGTCAATCTGTAATCAATAGTACGTAATAGTTTATTTTGCACGATTTCTATCCGTTGAGAATGCAGATTGTAAACAGGGTCCCAAATCATTGCACAATATTCCAAAATTGGTTTAACAAGGGTATTATGAATACAAATAATCTTATCAGAACTGGCAAAAACACGAGAAAGTCTTAAGGTGAAACCAAGTCTTTGGTAGGCTCTTTTAATAATATTATCGATATGTCTCTGAAAGTTAAAAGTATCATCGAAAGTGACATCTAAATCGATAATATGAATACATCGAGATAGAGATGAATCTATATAAATAAAAATGAAAATCTGTCTGTCTGTCTGTCTGTCTGTCTGTCTGTCTGTCTGTCTGTCTGTTTGTCACACCATCACGAGAGAACGGCTGAACCGAATTTGATGAAATTTTGTGGGTAGCCCAGAAATAGCCCCAATTAAAATTATATCCGTGTTTTGAATTTCTGCGACCAGTGGTTCTCGAGATATTAGTAAAAAACGAAATTTTCGTTTGTCTCATCATCACGGAAAAACGGCTGAACTGAATTTAATGAAATTTGGTGAATAGCCTTGAAATATCCCCCCATAAATTTTGTCCAAATTTCGAGTTTCTAAGACCTGGGGTTGTCGAGATATTAATGAAAAACGGAACTTTTTCCTAGGAGTTCTACTCCCTAACTCCGTGGTTTATCCAAACGAAAGGCTTGAAAATCGTTTGAAAGTGAATTAAAATTTAATCTCTGAGTTTGATGGGAGATTTTTTGCGTTAATTAGTCACTTTCTGAAAACATGAATTGTTTGAAACATGATTTAAAGGGGAAATCTATCTCCATGGTTCATGGTTTATTTAAAACAAGCTTTTACGGAACAATGAGAAGTATAGAGAAATCAAAATCGTTATTTAATTTCGCAGTTTATGTTATAAGACATGACATATTTAACATGTTATAAGATTCTATCTTATATCATGCTACTCAGAAACGCAATTAAATTAAATCTGTCTGTTAATTTTAATAATTATTTTTTCGATTTGAATAATAAATAAATGGATATAAAAATATATTTTAGAAAAGAACGATTTGATTTTTCTTATAGCATTTTTGACTGGATAATATCAATTACGGTCTTCAGGTTCAAAAATTATTATTATTTATATTTTCGGGGATTATTGATTCAAAGATTATTGATATTTTCAAGTTATTATGCAATTATTTTATTATGACAAAAATTGTTTAAACTCATATATTGTATGTTGTACGAATCTTCTACAAATACACGTGTATATCTTTTAATCTACGAAAATATAAGTAGTACAGGTATACTGACATATGTTTTGATATATATTGGCATATATCGGAATCAATTACGACCTTCTGGTATAAAGAGTACGGATATTATTGATGTTTTCAATTTATTACGTCATCTCTTTTATTTTGGCAAATATTTTTGAGACGCATATTGTAATACGGGTAATCTTCTACTAACACATTGGCATATTTTCTGATCTGCGACAATATAATTAGCACGGGGTTGCATATATTCATTCAATTCCTATTTTTTCTTCTGTAAATTTGCTTACAAAAGGGGGCAGGATGTTTTATTTTTCAGATCTGATCGTGAAGATAATTTTGCATAGTGAGAACATATATTCTTAAACTTCTCTTTAGGAGCAATAAATTTAATATTTTAACAGAATTTGCACATGATTGCAAACTTTAAGTTTCTTTAAATTATACACTCCGTACGAATAACGGGTGTGCTGTTAGTGGTTAATAAATTTTAACATTTTAGGAGGATATATCATGTTGCTCGGCATCGCAATTAAATTAAATGTGTTTGTTAATGTTTTTATTATTTTTTTTTTCGATTTAAATAATAAATAAATGGATAAATGGATATAAAAGTATATCATATGAATGGACGGTTTGATTTTTCTTTTAATTATATTAATTGCTGACTGCGTACATCAATTTCATTTATTTTGGCAAAGAGTTTTCAAGCTTATTTCGTATTTAGCTACTAAACTCATATATTGTGTTTAGCCAATAAATTCATATAGCCGATTGTTGAAACAGAAAAAGAGTAGAGCGGGTATATCTTCTAATACAATTGTAGTGTTTTCATTTAGTATATTGAAACGGGATAAGAATGTTTCATTCAGATCTGCAAATTCAAAGCTACGAATTTGGAGGGATATCGCTAATTTGACAACTTTTCTTAAACTTTGCCAAATTGACGGAAATGTTGCCAAATTGATATAAACGACACACAAACAGCTGCCATAAACCTTCGGGTTGGTCGTGTGGCTTGGGTCTTCTACATATCAATGAAATTTTTTTTTGTTTTGTTAGAAGAGAGTACTGAAATGATGTTTGGTTAGCATTTATCTGTCAGACCAACCATCCTACTTAGTAATACATTTAGCGAATTTTTAAAATGTCACCAAATTGATAAAAATGTTTTCAAATCTATAAAAATATCTTGAAATTGATAAAATTGCGCTACATAAATGATATTAATTGTTTTTTGTTAGGGGATAGTATTGTGATGATATTTCGTCAATTTGTCGCAAAGTGGAACTGTCAGTTCTACAGTCCCACTTGGCGATAAATTTGGCGATTTTTTAAAATGTCGCTAATTTGACGAAACTGTCGCCAAATGTTCCATAGAAATATAACTATTTAGACGATATTTTTTCTACCAATTTATTTGAAGCAAATGATATCATGTCGCTTAGCAACGGATTTAAATCCAATGTGTTTATGCGGCAGACGATTTTTATTAAATCCTTTCCGATTTGAATAATGAAGATATGTATATAAAATAAATTTCATTGCCATTTCATTTTGGACTGGATAATATCAATTATACTCTTCAGGTTTAAACATTATTATTATTGATATTTTCCGGAATTAGTGATTCAGGGATTATTGATATTTTTAAGTTATTACGCCATTGTTTTATTGCGGCAAAAATTGCTGACACACGCATATTGTACGTTGTACGAGTAATCTTCTAGGAATGCACGGGTATATCTTCTAACCTACGAGAATATAAGTAGTACAGGTATATTGGCATATATTTTGACATATATTGGCATATATATTGGAATTAAGTACAGTCTTCTGGTATGAAGATTAAGGGGATTAATTATATATTCAATTTATTACGTCGTCTGTTGTATTTTACCAAAAAACATTTGTGACTCATATTGCAAAACGGGTAATCTTCTACTAATAATCGGACATTATAAGTAGTACGTGTATATCTTCCCATATAATTTTAGCACTTTAATTTTGACATATACTGGAATAAATGACTGTCTTCAGATTTAAAGATTACGGGTTTATTGGTATTTTCAATTTATACATGTAATCTACTAATACAGGTTATATTTTCTAATATTCGCGTATATAATTAGTACGGGTCCCATACAATTTTAACGCTTTTATTTTGTATATATTGATTCAATTCCATATTTTTTTTATATTTGCTTACATAAGGGGTCCAAGATGTTTTATTCTTCAGATATGTCCATGAAGATAATTTTATATAGAGAGAACAGAGATTCTTAAACTTCTTTTTAGGGGCATTATATTAAATATTTTAACAGAATATTTTGATTAAACATGTCATTTAGTATACTATAAGAATTTGGGCATGATTATAAATTTCAAGTTTCTTTATATTATATACTCCGTACGAAGAACGGGTATGCTGCTAGTTATCTATATAAATAAAAATGAAAATCTGTCTGTCTGTCTGTCTGTCTGTCTGTTTGTCACAGCATCACGGGAGAACGGCTGAACCGAATTTGATGAAATTTTGTGGGTAGCCCAGAAATAGCCCCACTTAAAATTATATCCGTGTTTTGAGTTTCTACGAACAGTGGTTCTTGAGATATTAGTAAAAAACGAAATTTTCGTTTGTCTCATCATCACGGAAAAACGGCTGAACCGAATTTAATGAAATTTGGTGAATAGCCTTGAAATATCCCCCCATAAATTTTGTCCAAGTTTCGAGTTTCTAAGACCTGGGGTTGTCGAGATATTAATGAAAAACGGAACTTTTTCCTAGGAGTTCTACTCCCTAACTCCGTGGTTTATCCAAACGAAAAGCTTGAAAATCGTTTGAAAGTGAATTAAAATTTAAGCTCTGAGTTTGATGGGAGATTTTTTGCGTTAATTAGTCACTTTCTTAAAACATAAATTGTTTGAAACATGATTTAAAGGGGAAATCTATCTCCATGGTTCATGGTTTATTTAAAACAAGCTTTTACGGAACAATGAGAAGTATAGAGAAATCAAAATCGTTATTTAATTTCGCAGTTTATGTTATAAGACATGACATATTTAACATGTTATAAGATTCTATCTTATATCATGTTACTCAGAAACGCAATTAAATTAAATCTGTCTGTTAATTTTAATAATTATTTTTTCGATTTCAATAATAAATAAATGGATATAAAAATATATTTTAGAAAAGAACGATTTGATTTTTCTTATAGCATTTTTGAGTGGATAATATCAATTACGGTCTTCAGGTTTAAAAATTATTATTATTTATATTTTCGGGGATTATTGATTCAAGGATTATTGATATTTTCAAGTTATTATGCAATTATTTTATTATGACAAAAATTGTTTAAACTCATATATTGTATGTTGTACGAATCTTCTACAAATACACGTGTATATCTTTTAATCTACGAGAATATAAGTAGTACAGGTATATTGACATATGTTTTGATATATATTGGCATATATTGGAATCAATTACGACCTTCTGGTATAAAGAGTACGGATATTATTGATGTTTTCAATTTATTACGTCATCTCTTTTATTTTGGCAAATATTTTTGAGACGCATATTGTAATACGGGTAATCTTCTACTAACACATTGGCATATTTTCTGATCTGCGACAATATAATTAGTACGGGGTTGCATATATTCATTCTATTCCTATTTTTTCTTCTGTAAATTTGCTTACAAAAGGGGGCAGGATGTTTTATTCTTCAGATCTGATCGTGAAGATAATTTTGCATAGTGAGAACATATATTCTTAAACTTCTCTTTAGGAGCAATAAATTTAATATTTTAACAGAATTTGCACATGATTGCGAACTTTAAGTTTCTTTAAATTATACACTCCGTACGAATAACGGGTGTGCTGTTAGTGGTTAATAAATTTTAACATTTTAGGAGGATATATCATGTTGCTCGGCATCGCAATTAAATTAAATGTGTTTGTTAATGTTTTTATTATTTTTTTTCGATTTAAATAATAAATAAATGGATAAATGGATATAAAAGTATATCTTATGAATGGACGGTTTGATTTTTCTTTTAATTATATTAATTGCTGACTGCGTACATCAATTTCATTTATTTTGGCAAAGAGTTTTCAAGCTTATATCGTATTTAGCTGCTAAACTCATATATTGTGTTTAGCCAATAAATTCATATAGCCGATTGTTGAAACAGAAAAAGAGTAGAGCGGGTATATCTTCTAATACAATTGTAGTGTTTTCATTTAGTGTATTGAAACGGGATAAGAATGTTTCATTCAGATCTGCAAATTCAAAGCTACGAATTTGGAGGGATATCGCTAATTTGACAACCTTTCTTAAACTTTGCCAAATTGACGGAAATGTCGCCAAATTGATATAAACGACACACAAACAGCTGCCATAAACCTTCGGGTTGGTCGTGTGGCTTGGGTCTTCTACATATCAATGAATTTTTTTTTTGTTTTGTTAGAAGAGAGTACTGAAATGATGTTTGGTTAGCATTTATCTGTCAGACCAACCATCCTACTTAGTAATACATTTAGCGAATTTTCAAAATGTCACCAAATTGATAAAAATGTTTTCAAATCTATAAAAATATCTTGAAATTTATAAAATTGCGCTACATAAATGATATTAATTGTTTTTTGTTAGGGGATAGTATTGTTGTTGTTGAGACCCAGACCGTCCGACCTACCAGAAAGGTGTAAGGTAACTGTATGGACGGCCGGGAAGTGCCACCCAATTTAGACCGGAACCCAGTGGGGGAGGCATCCACAGGGACCGTACCCTCCTTCCCCTACCACCAACCTCTCGGAAGGGGGAATAGTATTGTGATGATATTTCGTCAATTTGTCGCAAAGTGGAACTGTCAGTTCTACAGTCCCACTTGGCGATAAATTTGGCGATTTTTTAAAATGTCGCTAATTTGACGAAACTGTCACCAAATGTTCCATAGAAATATAACTATTTAGACGATATTTTTTTTACCAATTTATTTGAAGCAAATGATATCATGTCGCTTAGCAACGGATTTAAGTCCAATGTGTTTATGCGGCAGACGATTTTTATTAAATCCTTTCCGATTTGAATAATGAAGATATGTATATAAAATAAATTTCATTGCCATTTCATTTTGGACTGGATAATATCAATTATACTCTTCAGGTTTAAACATTATTATTATTGATATTTTCCGGAATTATTGATTCAGGGATTATTGATATTTTTAGGTTATTACGCCATTGTTTTATTGCGGCAAAAATTGCTGACACACGCATATTGTACGTTGTACGAGTAATCTTCTAGGAATGCACGGGTATATCTTCTAACCTACGAGAATATAAGTAGTACAGGTATATTGGCATATATTTTGACATATATTGGCATATATATTGGAATCAAGTACAGTCTTCTGGTATGAAAATTAAGGGGATTAATAATATGTTCAATTTATTACGTCGTCTGTTGTATTTTACCTAAAAAAAACATTTGTGACTCATATTGCAAAACGGGTAATCTTCTACTAATAATCGGACATTATAAGTAGTACGTGTATATCTTCCCATATAATTTTAGCACTTTAATTTTGACATATATTGGAATAAATGACTGTCTTCAGATTTAAAGATTGCAGGTTTATTGGTATTTTCAATTTATACATGTAATCTACTAATACAGGTTATATTTTCTAATATTCGCGCATATAATTAGTACGGGTCCCATACAATTTTAACGCTTTTATTTTGCATATATTGATTCAATTCCATATTTTTTTTTATATTTGCTTACATAAGGGGTCCAAGATGTTTTATTCTTCAGATATGTAAATGAAGATAATTTTATATAGCGAGAACAGAGATTCTTAAACTTCTTTTTAGGAGCATTATATTAAATATTTTAACAGAATATTTTGATTAAACATGTCATTTAGTATACTATAAGAATTTGGGCATGATTATGAATTTCAAGTTTCTTTATATTATATACTCCATACGAAGAACGGGTATGCTGCTAGTTTAAAATAAAATTGTAATTAAGAATATTATGGATCCTAGCAATGCTCATAACATAGCATTTAGAAATATTTAAATGGAGTTTATTTAGTACAGACCAGTTATACAGTTCATCTAGATCTATCTCTCTGCATAAGTTCACAATCAGTTAATGAGTTGATTTTCATATAAAGCCTCAAATCGTCTGCAAACATAAGACATTTAGCCGTTTTAAAAATCCGGGGAATTTCAATAATAAAAATTTAAAAAAAGAGTGGGCCCAGATTAGAACCCTGGGGAACACCAGAGGAATTACTGTATAGTCTAGAGTTTACACCACAGTACTTTACAGAATATAGTCTATCTGAAATATAAGAGTATAACCAAGTCGACAAATCAACACTAAAAACGCTAGTAATCAGTTTACGGGTTAATAACCCCAGATCGATGGGATCAAAAGCTTTACTGAAGTCAGTATAAATAACATCAAGTTGTCTCTTGGTTTTAATAGCATCAGCAATATCACTGGTAAGACAAGCTAAATTAGTTACAGTTGATCGTCTTGGGATAAACCATGCTGGTACGGAGAAATCCATTGCTTAATTTGGGAAAAGATCCTTTCATGCATAACACATTCAAAAACTTTTGAAAAAGGGGAAAGAATGGTAATAGACCTGTAGTTCGAAATATCATGCTTGTTGTTCTTTTTATGTACAGGAATAACTTGATCATATTTCCAGACATTGGGAAAAGCCATAGTTTTAATCGAAAGATTAAACAAAATAAGCAAAGGGTAAGTTAGAGAGTCAGCACCTTTGATAATGAAAGAAGGAACATCATCACAGCTAATATTATATGCAATACAAGGATAATGTTGTATGCAATGGAATGATAATGTTATATGCAATGGAATGATAATGTTATACGCAATGGAAGGATAATGTTACATGCAATGCAAGGATAATGATGTACGCAATGGATGCTATATGTAATTCAAGCATAATGTTATACGCAATGGAATAATAACGTTATATGTAATGGAAAGATAATGTTATATGTAACGGAAAGATAATGTTAAATGTAATGGAAGGATAATGTTATATGTAATGGAAGGATAAGGTTTTATGTCTTGGTGTGATAATATTATATGTAATGGAAAGATAATGTTATATGTAATGGAAAGATGATGTTATATGTAATGGAAGGATAATATTATATGTAATGGATGGATAATGTTATATATAATAGAAGGATATGGTTTTATGTCTTAGTGTGATAATATTATATGTAATGGAAAGATGATGTTATATACAATGGAAGTATAATGTTATATGCGATGGAAGGATAATGTTATACGCAATTGAAGGATAATATCATATGCAATACACGGATAACGGACACAATGGAAAGATAATGTTATATGCAAAGGAATGATAATGTTATATGTAATGAAAAGATAATGTTGAAATGGAAGGATAATATTATATGCAATAGAAGGATAAAGTTGTATGCAATGGAAGGATAAAACTATATGTAATGGAATGATAATGTTATCCGCAATGGAAGGATAATGTTACATGCAATGCAAGGATAATGTTATACGCAATGAGTGATATATGTAATTCAAGGATAATGTTATACGCAATGGAATGATAACGTTATATTATATTTAATGGAAAGATAATGTTATATGTAAGGGAAAGATAATGTTATATGTAATGGAAGGATAATGTTATATGTAATGGAAGGATAAGGTTTTATGTCTTGGTGTATATGTAAGGGAAAGATAATGTTATATGTAATGGAAAGATAATGTTTTATGTAATGGAAAGATAATGTTATATGCGATGGAAGGATAATGTTATACGTAATGGAAGGATAATATCATATGCAATGCAAAGATAACGTTATATACAGTGGGAAGATAATGTTATATGCAAAGGAATGATAATGTTATATGTAATTGAAAGATAATGTTATTAACAATGGAAGGATAATATTATATGTAATCGAAGGATAATATTGTATGCAATGGAAAGATAATGCTATATGTAATCCAATGATAATGTTATACGCAATGGAAGGATAATATTATATGCAATGCAAGGATAATGTTTACGCAATAGAAATATAATGCTTTATGTAATTCAAGGAAAATGTTATACGCAATGGAATCATAATGTTATATGTAATGCACGGATAATGTTTACTCAATGGAAATATAATGCTATATGTAATTCAAGGATAATATTATACGCAATGGAATGATAATGTTATATGTAATGCAAGGATAATGTTTACGCAATGGAAATAAATGCTATATGTAATTCAAGAATAATGTTATACTCAATGGAATGATAATGTTATATGGAATGCAAGGATAATGTTTACTCAATGGAAATATAATGCTATATGTAATTCAAGGATAATATTATACGCAATGGAATTATAATGTTATATGTAATGAAAAGATAATATTATATGTAATGGAAGGATAATGTTATATGCAATAGAAGGATAATGTTATATGCAAGGGTAAAGCTATCATGCGAACAAATTTGCCAAAAGTGTTAAATTTCAATCCACGCAATACAAAACCAATGTGAATATTATTTTTACGAGCGTCACACGCGGATATAAAATAATCCCGTTCTCAATGTATTTATTCAGATTATAAAGACTGTGTTTTATAACGCAGGGAAAGTTATCCGTTGTCCCCATAAGACTTTTCATATTTTTGTTGGATGGAATAGTAATAAATTTAATCAAAAGATTAATTGAATCAACAAATGAAAGATTATATAAGAGAAATTAATTTCTTTTGCTCTAACGGAGAAATATCTTGTGATATCCTTTTCAATTAACCAAAAATACCTCTGGGATATTTTAATAAGTTTTGGTCCCTTATAAATTCGCAAAAAAATATTCAGAAGCAAAAAAATTAGAATTTAATGCAATATCTTTAGTTCCGTATTTGAATTGTTCAAACACACAATCATTTGAATCTCTGTACTTATCTTCCATTTCCAGTTTTACTCTGAATGTGAATTAACAATTTATGGAATTTTCGAAATGAGTTATTACGTTCAAATACTACAGTTTAGTTATATTTTATACTACAGTATTTTATAATAAATTAATGTAATTATAATATGTAATGACATTTAATTACTTTAAAATTCCTATATTGAGAGCTATACCACACTTGCACATTTTCTGTACCATACTTGTTCATTGGTTTCGATTGAGTATAGACTCCAAATCAAACTTTATTCTATAAATTCGCAATCAGATGTGAGGGTTTTCGGCCTTAAATAGCTCTAATAATTCCCGAAAAGGGATACGATTGTTTATATTCCTGAATAAATAAGAAAGATCAAGAAAGATGGACAAATGTCGAAGAGCTGAATATAAGAATAACGTTGTTCGTTACAGTCGGCGATAATAGCGCAAAAACAGGTGCGTTCCATGGAGACTGGCGCTTATTCTTACTCCTTGTCGCCAAGACGTTTCTCTCTGTGTGATAAAATATGGCGACCATGGGTCAGTCTGTATTATAGGAGTTTTGTAATTATTTTAAAACCCTTTAGACATCCTAATAAAAAACAAATTATATATATTTCACTAACGAAATGTAACGGTCCTACTAAAAATAAGTAAAACTATCTATATTTGAAATGAAGAATACTAAATTAATAATTTCCATGAAGCGACAGTGATTATTAGGAACTAAATATAATTTTCATAGATAATGGATTATTGCTAACTTGACGACATGCCCTCCCCCCCAAATCGCAGATAGTAAGCGTGGCAAACAGACAAAATATAGTAATTTCTATGTAAATATTAATTATATAGTATTTGGTGATTTACTATATTTTTGCAGTATGGTTGCTAGCAAGTCTTTTTCTCTGCTTTTAAAAATTTCAGAAAGAAAAGCTACTTTTACAGGATTTAAATTAATTGTCTTTGGGGTAAATACCAAATCACACATGACCTTTGGTGACTTTAATAACACATTTGGCGAAACTTTACCAGCTTGGCAACTTTTGGGGGCTTTCGAAAAGTAGAAACCAGATTTGACGATAACTTGTATAATAACAATACAGATAATGAGTGTAAATTTGGGACAGCATTTACAAACATTTAAAGTTTAGCGAAATATAACCGTACTACTAACAATGAGTAAAACTATTAATATTTGAAATGAAGAATATTAAATTAATAATTTCCATGAAGCGACAGTGATTATTAGGAACTAAATATAATTTTCATAGATAATGGATTATTGCTAACTTGACGACATGCCCTCCCCCCCCCCCCCAAATCGCAGATTCTAAGCGTGGCAAACAGACAAAATATAGTAATTCCTATGTAAATATCAATTATATAGTATTTGGTGATTTACTATATTTTTGCAGTATGGTTGCTAGCAAGTCTTTTTCTCTGCTTTTAAAAATTTCAGAAAGAAAAGCTACTTTTACAGGATTTAAATTAATCGTCTTTGGGGTAAATACCAAATCACACATGACCTTTGGTGACTTTAATAACACATTTGGAGAAATTTTACCAGCTTGGCAAATTTTGGCGGCTTTCGAAAAGTAGAAGCCAGATTTGACGATAACTTGTATAATAACAATACAGATAATGAGTGTATATTTGGGACAGCATTTACAATTTAAGGAACATTTAAAGTTTAGCTTAGAGAATAGGACTAAAAAGATTAGGCATATTAGACGCGCATGTTTAGTTTATTTATTTTAAGAAAAGTTAATGCTAAAGAAGTAACTGCAATAAAATAATGACTGCTAGCTGCAGCTAGCACTATAGGGACGCCAATATCTCTGTCTGCCCGTTTGTCAATTACGCCGGGCAGCAAAGTATTTACGAAGTATTGGCTTGGCGATTTGCTGGAATTGTTTGATAGTTGGTGACAATTCTGATAAAACAAAATAATCAATATTAGAATCCCGTAGAACAAATAGAATGAGAAATAATGTTGCATATGAACATTTTCTTTAAAAACAGGGTCTTTTTGAAGAAATATTTCTTCTATATTATTTTGAATATATGGAATTCAATCTTCAACGTGTTTTTTCTCAGGTACATATTTTTCTATTTACCCACAAGATTATGAAAAGAATCTGATGTGGGCAACACATGTCTTTACTTATATAATGCAATGGATTTACTACTTTTACAGTAAAAGAATAGGTTTTTCTTATAGTAGTTATATTCGTTCCAAGATATTGCATTTTCGACAATTAGTCGTCGTTCTCATTGATTACATTTGGAGAGATTTTCGTTAATTTGGCAACATTTAAAAAAGTGGCCAAGTTGGCGATATTCCACCAAAGAAGTCGCCAAAATCTCGCCAAACGTTATGGACGAGGAAATAAGTTATTCTTACAGCAGATAAATAACTATTGGCGCTCTAATACAAAAGTATTACTCAAACAATCTTTTTTCCTGAATGGAACAAGCTAGTTCCACGAGAATGATGTCAGTCACCAAATTTTTCGCATGGTATTACATATGATAAGTGAACATGTTCTCAACAGTTAATTTTTTTTTTTAATTTATGGGATTTTTTGATAAATTTATTTGAAAAATGTGCAATATCTCAAGAACGGTTCAGGTTAGCGTTCTAAAATTTGTGCCAATCGTTTTCCAAGGAAAAATTACATAAGAAATGTCTATTTGCGTAACTTTATTAAAGATTTTGATTTCTTGATGATTTTTTCAAAATTTCACTCGAATATTTAGGGGGTCCTGAACATTCGATTACGTTTAAAAACAATAAACTTCCAGTATTCACGGATTGTGATTTCTGTACCAAATTTCATTCGAATCGCTCCATTCGTTCGTGATATATAGTCTCCACAGACTCGCTGACACACATCCACACACACAGACATCACTTCAAAAATGCTCGATTCGTGATCAGGGATGCTTGAAACGTGCTCTCCCGTCGAAACCTTGAATTTGAATTTTTGTCCCCGTCACAAGAACTTCCTTATACATTATGTATATAAGGAAAGTAATATATTGTTCTATTGCTCTGAAATTTTAGATGTGAATGAACTACTTGGTCATTTTTAACACATTCCAACATAGTTGAAAAGTGTTTACGACTTTGTTCATTCTGTCTGTATATATGTCTGTCCGTTCGCGCGATAACTGCTGTAAAAATGACTTTATCAAAATGATATTTTAGTATGTTGTTGGGACGGTCTGTGGGACATATGAGAGTGTAAATGAATAATATCACCCATTTAGTTTTAATTGAAACTGGGTTGAAAAAGTGAAAAACATTGAACCCTATGGGGTCTAATTTTTCAAACATTTTTAAGCGAAGTTAAAATTAACAGATTGCTTTGAAAATTTTAGGAAATATTCAAATTATCCCATAAAATTTATAAAAGAATTTCAGAAAAATATGTTCGATAGTTTTATAAATAAAAATTAAAATAATAATTACACCCATATTTCATGGTGAGATCACGTGACCCACTTTAAAATAAAATATGGCATCCATCTTTTCTTCCCAGTTTGAAAATCGTGAATTTTGACGTTCTTCATAATTTATATTTAGTGTTGCATCCGTCCTAAAACCGCTTTATTGTTCAGTATTTTCTGTGCATCTCTATTCTGCGTCAAAGCAATTATAATATTTTTGGCTTTAAATGATCATCAAACTTTGATTATTTCTACAACGAAGCCTAATTTTAATGGATGCAGAATGTAAAAAAGTGATTGTAAGATGATTTGCAAAAGAATAGCTAAATTTTTTTTCACGCAAAATTATTTTGCTCTGGAGTCTGGAATGAAATTGATGTGAATGAAATATTCATTGCTTTTACATAAAGAACCAGACGATTTATATTTCGATGACTTCATTTGAATAAAGTTCATTTTTTCAATGAAGTTTTAAGTTTTCAAATATAATAAATTATTGTAGTACTGTGATATTTTAAAATATACCAGCGCTGAATGAATAGCATTTTAGAAACGTTTAAATAAAATTGCATTTCAGTCAGAAAGTGTTTCTTACCCACACAGCATTTTTTTTCACAGTGACGTAAGATTTACGTCACACTGTGACTTTGGGACGTCACAGGACGTCACAGTACGTCTTGGCAATTTCACAGTAACGTCACAGCGAGGTCATTTTGGTCATTTTCATGGTCGTTTGTGACGTCGCATATTAACTTGTTTGTGACGTCACATTGTAATGTCGTTTGACCGTGATTTCGTAACTTTGCTGTTACGTCACGTTACATTTCTGCAATGTGATATTCACGTCACAGCGAAGTTACTTTTTTCATTCTCAGGGTACGTTTGTGACGTCACAATGTGAATTTGGGTCGTCACGGGACGTCACAGTACGTCTTGGCAATTTCACAGTAACGTCACAGCGAGGTCATTTTGGTCATTTTCATGGTCGTTTGTGACGTCGCATATTAACTTGTTTGTGACGTCACATTGTAATGTCGTTAGATCGTGATTTTGTAACTTTGCTGTAACGTCACGTTACATTTCTGCAATGTGATATTCACGTCACAGCGAAGTTACTTTGGTTATCCTCAAGGTACGTTTGTGACGTCACACTGTGAATTTGGGTCGTCACGGGACGTCACAGTACGTCTTGGCAATTTCACAGTAACGTCACAGCGAGGTCATTTTGGTCATTTTCATGGTCGTTTGTGACGTCGCATATTAACTTGTTTGTGACGTCACATTGTAATGTCGTTAGATCGTGATTTTGTAACTTTGCTGTAACGTCACGTTACATTTCTGCAATGTGATATTCACGTCACAGCGAAGTTACTTTGGCTATCCTCAAGGTACGTTTGTGACGTCACACTGTGAATTTGGGTCGTCACGGGACGTCACAGTACGTCTTGGCAATTTCACAGTAACGTCACAGCGAGCTCATTTTGGTCATTTTCATGGTCGTTTGTGACGTCGCATATTAACTTGTTTGTGACGTCACATTGTAATGTCGTTAGACCGTGATTTTGTAACTTTGCTGTAACGTCACGTTACATTTCTGCAATGTGATATTCACGTCACAGCGAAGTTACTTTGGTTATCCTCAAGGTACGTTTGTGACGTCACACTGTGAATTTGGGTCGTCACGGGACGTCACAATACGTCTCGGCAATTTCACATTAACGTCACAGCGAGGTCATTTTGGTCATTTTCATGGTCGTTTGTGACGTCGCATATTAACTTGTTTGTGACGTCACATTATAATGTCTTTGGACCGTGATTCCGTAACATTTCTGCAATGTGACATTCACGTCACAGCGAAGTTATTTTTTTCATTCTAAGAGTACTTTTGCGACGTCACACTGTGAATTTGGGATGTTACAGGACGTCACAGTACGTCTCGGCAATTTCGCATCGACGTCACAGCGAAGTCATTTTGGTCATTTTCTTGGTTGTTTGTGACGTCGCATACCAACCTATGTGTAACGTCACATTGTAATGGCTCTGTATCGTGATTTCGTAACATTGCTGTTACGTCAAGGTACGTTTCAGCAATATGACATTCACGTCACAGCGAAGTTATGTTGGTCATTTTCAAGGTACTTTTGTGACGTCACATACAGATGTTTCTGCGAAGTGAAATTTTGACATTGCAGTTACATCAAATTGCGTTACTACAATGTCACATTCACGTGACAGTGAAGCCAGAATCTCCATTTTAGGAGTATAGTTTTGCGAAGTCATATCTGGACAGGTTCTTCTGTTGCCTATAGGGGCTAGCTGACTACTTCGAATTGTCGAGTGAAGAGCAGGTTTCAAGCATCCCGGAACTCGAATAAAACGTTTTTGAGGTGATGTCTGTATGTGTCCATGAGTGTCTGGATGTGATATCTCACGAACGATTGGTGTGGTTTGAATGAAATTTGGTAAATACATTACAATCAGTGAATACTGAAACTATGTCGATTTTAAATGTAATCAAATGTTCGAAAGACACCCAAAATTATATTTTATGAAATCAAATTAAATTTTGAAACTATCAGAATCTTCAATGTTACGTGAATGATCATGATTTGTGTGCATTTTCATTAGCAAACGAATGACAAACTTTAGAACTCTAGCAGAAACCGTTCTGGAGATATTGTGCATATGTTAAAATAAAAATAACCCTCATAAGATTAATAATTTAAGTATTAGCTATTTTGAAACATGTTCACTTTTCATATGTAATATTAAGTGATAAATTTGTTAATATCATTCTCGTGGATCTAGTTTGTTCCATTCACAAGAAAAGACACTTTGGGTAACAGTTTTGCATTTTGAAGCTTAACAATTAGCCAATAGTCATACTTGAAACCTGCTCTTTCCTCGACAATTCGAAGTAAAGTCAGCTAGCTCCTACTGGGAGCAGAACCTGCGCAGCTTAATGGATCGTGTGTTAATATGACTTCACAAATATACTCCTAAAATGGAGATTCTGGCTTCACTGTCATGTGAATGCGGCACTATAGTAACACAATTTGATGTAACTGCAATGTCAAAAATTCACTTCGCAGAAACATCAAAATGTGACGTCACAAAAGTACCTCGGAAATGACCAAAGTAGCTTCGCTGTGACATAAATACATTGCTGAAACGTAACTTGATGTAACAGCAATGTTACGAAATCACGGTTCAGAGTAAGGCTCCGCTGACACAATCGCCATTTTGTTTGCAACCGGTTCAGTTAGTTATCGTCTGCCTGTGCTATTTCAATGGCGCGCGCATGTTATATGACTGATATTTGATACTTAATTTTGCTGTAAAATAGGTGCTTCTGCTTTCAAAAAATTGTACCACTCATTTAAGAAAGTAGTCTGGAATACTTTAATTTTCTCGAGATCCTAAGAAAAAGAAGAGAAACTAACCTTTGTTTCGTCAGGTACTGCTATCGCTTCAACTGGGAGTCAAGATGGCCGCTCTTACGTCAGGCTGTATATATAGGAGCTTTAGTTCAGAGACATTACAATGTGACGTCACAAACAAATTAATACATAATACATAAGAAAAGCTGTTCTTTATTTATCTGCAACATTTGGCGATAAATTTGGCCTTAATTTAGAGAAATATCGCCAGCTTGACACTGTTTCGTTCCAGATTGACGAAATTACCGTCAAAATTGCAAAAATGACTCTGCATTAACGAAAGTGGCGTAATATTGATGAATGTTTTAAATATTTTAATATACAGCTTATTGCAGATGCTATCAATATTGATAATTGTCAATTTGGAACTGTGAGAAATATAAGTTAATTGAGTAAGAAATAGCTTTATATGTTGTCATCCAAAAAAGCTCCAAATGTATAAATCAATATATAAAACATTGTGTCGTGGATCTTATACATAATTTTCTCAGTATGAAAGAAGTAAATTCATTGTACTATATAGGGGAAGATCGTTGTGCGATCCACATCAGGTTCTTTTATGTGAAAAATATTTATGATTGGGATATCTGTGGCGGAAATCGGAGAGTTACGAAAAATGTAAACGTTTTGGACGTTTATATCTCCGAACCCAGTGGATAAAAATGTAAATAATTTTTCATGTTTTGTCGGAAATATAGTCCAGACTATCTGTAATAATAAAAGAAGATAGCGATTTGTCCGTTTTTTCGGCTGTAGAGTAAATTCTAATCGACGTACGGTCATGAAATTTGATACACAGTTTCTTCAGAACACGAAAAGTTGCACCTTGGCGGTTTTTTGTTTGTTTTTTTATTCGAAATTTTTTTAGTTATTTATGTTTTAGTACTATTTTCATACGAATGACTTCCTAAGAGACCAAAAACATTATTTCAGACTTTCGAACTTGACACCATAGGAATGATCAAAACATTCTCTTTCAAATAAACTTTGAAAGGAATCCATAGAATTAAAAGAATTTAAAATATATATATATATATTCGTATGTTAAAACGAAATGACGCACCTGCGATATTCTCGCGGAGATTCATTCCTTCCCTCCACAATCAGAGCAGATGTTTTTTTTATAGTTGTGTTATCATAAGCGGGCATATTGTTGACACGTTATTTTTGTTTTCGATAAATCGATGCGAGTTCATGATTTTAATCAAAGGATTGAATTTCATATCCCAAGCAACGCCAGGCACATTTTCTAGAAAATGTACTCGATGTTGCCCAAAATGAGCAATAATTTAATAGCCGTGTGTGCACCCAAGCAACAGTTTATTTTACTTTGCTTTTGTTATACGTGAGCTGTTAAAATTGTATTTGGTTTTCGGGAATTCGCTGCGAGTTCCGGTATAATTTTTATCAGAAATATGTTTTTAATCTCGGGTAACATGGGGTACATTTTCTAGTAAATGTATAAAAAAATATAATAGAATTAACTTAATATAAATATAATAGAAAAACTTCAGTATTTTAAACTTTTCTTTTCGAAAAAACTTTAACATCTGTCCAAGTGAGTGTTTTTTATTTTCTTACTTTCACTGGAAATACACTACCCAACACAGAAAATGCAACAGCATGAAAGAACGAATAGAGTTTGAAGTTAAAGGGCAGACAGAGATGGCATATATAAATAAGAATAATGAAATATACTAGTGGCATAGACAGGGTAATCAGTAGGCAGTAGGTTCACATCTTTCGGTGATACAAGCAGCAATCCTTCAAATAGCATATTCAAATAGAGTGAGGAGAGTTTCCTGAGGTATATATGACTATATGCCTTCAGCAATCTTCCACAGGTCATCCTCTGTTTGAGGCGGGTGCAGGGTAGTCAAACGACAGACAGATCTGAGAGGTAGGGCAGTCAAACGACAGACAGACGAGACAGTTCTTGAGACAGCGGAGGCCAAGGAAGCACCTGGATACCTTGCAAGGCTTATCTGCTGATGGTTACCATATGCCGTCATGCGTTATCTTACAGCTGAAAGTACAGCAGTGCAACTGGCCGCAGCACCTCATTTACATATCGTCGTGCCTTTAATTTGCCTCTGATATGAACCAGAAGTGACCGGCTATCGAAACCGATAGCACCCCAAACCATGATGCCGCGCTGTCGAGCAGTATTGCGTTCAACATTCGCAGCAGGATTGGATCTGTTTCCACGTCGTCTCCAGACTCTCACACGGCGACTGTCATTCGACAAACAGAATCCAGAATCGTCGCTAAACACTAATATTCTTGCACACTCGTCTACGCCTGGAAAAAAATATTTTTTATATATAAACAATACAAATTAAACAAAATTTGATTACTCAAATCACGATAATAATAATAAAATAAAATATTTGTATTATTCCACAGTGTAATTTGTAAAACTGTTACCAAAAGTAAGTAGTAAACATAGCTATTCTGAGCCTCCAATAGCTTTGGGTTCAGGTAACAACATCATTTGTGCTAATCGCAGACGTTATAGCATTCTGGTGTAGAAACTTTTCAGACTACTCATTCGTTATAGGTATTTTATTGTTGGTCTGCAACATAATTTTTTTTGTTTTCTTCCCGTCTAATTTTATCAAGCAATAGTTTCCTTTTTGAATTTGATCCCTCCCATAAGTTATTACAGAATCCATATCACTTGCAGAAACTGAAGCTTCCATCATATGTGGTGATTCCTTAGATGTCTCATCACCATAATCATTTCCTAATGCATATTCATTCAGAACTGTCCCTTTCCATTTACTCAATTCACATATATTGCTTCTCTGCTTTAAATGTAGGTCTCTTAACAATTATCTTTTTGGCGATCATTTTCTTTAATGTTACTGCTTCAATTTCAGCTTTCTCTAGAGTATTAGTAAGGATTCTACATTTACCAGATTTTTGCCCATCATTTTGTACAATATATGTTTTAGATTTAAGGAAATGGGACACTTGTTTCGGTGCTATACATTGCATTGATTCAGTGTTTGATGTAGAAGACTGACAAATTCCAGCAGAGATATCCTTTTTTTGTCACTTGATGACTATTAATTGGCCTATTCACCATCAAATTCCCACATTTGAAACCATTTTCAGTTGAATAGGGTCTATCTGTTAGAAAACTCAAATATTCATCACATTGCATATATTTTCATTTACTGGTCATAAGCCCGATACCCGAAAACCAGTCTGAATAAATAAAACACCAACACTAATACAGTAGGCCAAATAATGTTATACAAAAGTTCTAAACTTGCATTATAAATATATTATTATTACAATAAAAAAAATCTTTTCATCCCTTTATAAATATTTTTTAAACTATACAAATGGTAATATTGTACCTAGGACCATGGCTCTAGGTACAAGGTATAGCCATTTTTTATAAAATGGTTTCCACAGCCAAAACTCTATAAATATTCCGATTTGTTAATATTCCATCTTTTCCCTTAGTTTATGACCGAAACTAACTGTTATACATAAAAATAAAACTTTGCACTTACCTTCTAAATATCAATATTAAAATAATGTTAAGAATTTTACTTTGGGCCATCAAATTAAAACTTTTTCTTCTACTTAACTGCTATATTTACCTTCTTTCACTCAAAATGGTTGCTAAGATTTCAAATCATGTAGCTACTTACCTCAAAGAGTAATAATGTAAAATAATAATTATTAAAATAAAGCTGAATGGCCCTACAAGAGTACAAGAGTTTCCCCTATTCAGTTATAAACTTGCTGTGCATAAAAAATTTTAAAATTTGAAATGTTATTTTCAAAGATTGTAATATTAAATCAAAATCATCAAAATTAATAATGTAAATCAAATCAGAGCCAAATTACGAATGAACATCGAAACAAAAAATAAGTATTTTTGTTGTCGTTGTTGTTTGCAGTATATTAAAATATTTGAATTAAAATGCTGTTTTGTCTATTTTTAATTCTCATATTCGAGTTCTATAGGTGTTATATTTGAAGGTTTCGGTTGAAATTCGCTGTAACATTCAACAATCAACGTCATTGTTCTTCCAAGCGGCGGTTATGTTGTTCATTGAGTTGCACATTGTCGCATGTCGTGCAGTTGCTGAATATGTTCTTCGGTAATTTTGGTTGAGATTCGATGTTCTTCCAAACATTGGTTATGCTGTGGCTTTATTTCGTCAGTTAGTCATTGAGTTGCATGTTGTCACATATCTTCTAATCGCTGAACATTATGTATCATGTTAAAATCAGAGGTTCTTTCCATGCCTCTTTCCTTGGTCTTGTAGTCATTGTAGGCAAAGCAGTTTTTCAAAATGTACACAAAATAAGAGATTGTAAGATGAGTTGTATAAGAATTGCTGAATTTTTTTAAGCGAAATTACTTAGCTCCGGAGTCTGGAATATAAGTGATATGAATGGAATATTCATCGATTTACTTAGATAGAGAAGCAAGCAATTTTATAGCATTCCTTTTTTTAATGAAGTTTTAAGTTTCCAAGTAAAATAAATTATTGTGCTATGATAATTTTAAAAATATCACTGCTGAATGTATAGCATTTTAGAGATGTTTAAATAAAATTGCATTTCAGTTGGAAAGTGTTTCATAATCAATGTCTTATGCAAGATTAATTTTTCTTGTTTAAAGTATAAATATAGATTTAGTAACTAAATTTCCTAATGCATATTTTTGTCGTTTACTATGTATATTTATCTTGTATGGTTTCGAAGATATTTCAAGTGAAAGTAAGCAAAATGAAAGAAAAAAACATTTGTTCAGACAGATACTTTGCAATACTCATTTACGTCACAGAAACCGCAAGCATAAATATTATTCACATAAAAAATGTGCCCCTTTTTTTTAACAAGTGTCCCTTTCTTGGTAACAGCACCCTGCCCCTTTTTATCCTGGGGGAAACTCTGTTGTAGGCCTATCTTCTTCATCCAAAGGATAGCTTTTGAGATTAGAATCCAATCAGTCTTCTGCCAACGGTGTCATATTCTCTTTATTAAAGTTGAAATTCTGACATTTCCTAGTTTCACAGGACATCATTAGGCCCGTTTAAGATAAATTTTTTTATAAATATTTATAAAAATACACCACTTTACTTAAAAACATAAACATTGCACTATTTCGCATTATCATGAGTCCCGGTATAAGTTCTCTCTTCAACTGTTAAAATATAAATATCACAATTGCCAGCAACTGATTTGCTAAGCAGATTGAGTTAGACCACAAAGTGCTCTTTAACACATATCTGATAAATTTTTAATTACTGATCTCAATTCATCTAGATCCTATGTAAATGAGGCATAGTTGAATATTGGATTATTTTTGTAACTATCTTACAATGACTAAACTTCCTTTATCTTATATAAATGAGGTGAAGCTGAATATTGTACTCCTTTTTAACCATTTTACAACCAATAACTAAACACATGGATATTACTGACTTCTCATTTACTACTAAAGGAGATTAAATGGTTAGGAGGGTGTTGTAAATAATATTTTCCAAAGTTGAAATATAGTTAAATCACCTTCTCGCATCCAATAACGGTACGTTCACCTAATTTCATGAAAATCCTTAGGTCTGTTCTTAAAATACAATATACAAGAATACGACACTTTACAGTATACTGTATAATACGTAACAATTAAATATTTTATCACTATATTCTCTTGTCCTTTTTTTATTTATACTAAAATGAAAAAAAGTTTCTTAAAATGCCTAAGCACTAAACAGAGATAAACTACATCGTTATCACAGCACAGATGCTCAATTTCAGCTTCCACTCCCATCAATTGTGCGAGCAAGCGACTGGATAGTCAGAAAAAACTTGAATGAGATGCTTGTCACAAAATCCTACATAAATCAAAAAGTTAAATATTACTTTGCAAAAGTAGAGAATGTCTAAAATATACAATTCAATTTTGTTCTAATTTTAATTAATTATCCCATTATAAAATTACATAATAATATTTTTAAATAATATTTTATAATTTATGCATTGTATTTCTTACATTCTAAGATTGTAAGACACCACCTTAATTTCCGTAACACCAACAGAGAAAAAGCTTTGATTTAAAAATAAATAAATAAAGTAAAACTAAAAATTTCATTTATTTCAATAGAATTCAATTTATTAACAGAAATAGTATTTATCAGTAGGTATGTTATTCATCACTTTCTTCTGAATCAATATCAGAAGAGCGAACCTCACATGCAGAGTCTAATGACTCTGAGCTATATTTATCTTCATAAAAAAAAGAATTGCAAGACACCATCGGTTCTAAGACACACCCCGTTTTTAGTTACATTTATATCGGAAAAAGTGCACCTTAAAATTGAAGAAATATGGTATATATTTTTTTCTTATGTCCAGCATTGAATGAATAGAATAAATTATAAGATGTTTAGTGCTAAATACTGTCCAGTATAATAATGGTGTAATTTAGGACTAACTATGAAAAACGAATAAACAAGGTGTCCCGTCAAGATAGCATAAACTCTGCAGAGTGAAAATCCTCGCTCGGTGTACATGAAAAATAACCCAAGAACCATACCTCTATGACCCATAGTTTTTGCGAAAAATGCGAAAGAAAAAGTATGATGTCAAATCCGGAGCACGGAAAATAATTTTTATTGGAAACATGAACATCGGTACATCTATATTACATGTTTACATAGGCAGATGCTCAAAATGATCACTGTGTTTATCGAGGTATGCATGCGAGCGCTGTAGAATGGATCACTGCACATGATCTAGGATCGTGTTTTTGTTCACAAAAATGAGCGCAGCATGAAGGCAAGCAACTAAGTGGATGCTGAAGCACTATGCAGGATCGTATGCAATTTGCCATTCTACAGTGCGCGCATGGTTGCCTAGTTATTGGCAGTGGTTATTTTGAGCATCCTCCTATGTAAACATAATGTCATATGCAAGTACTGATGTTCATGTTTCAAGTAAAGCTTATTTTACGTGCACCGGATGCGATGTCATATTTTTTCTTTCGCATTTTTCTTGAAAACTATGGATCGTGGCGGTATGGTTCTTGGGTCACTTTTTATGTACTCCGAGCAAGGAGCAGTCTTGATGGGACACCCCGTATATTTAATAGAAACCTTTTTATATATATAAAAAAATTACTTCGAATCGTTTGACATTACCATTGATTTCGTTAAATGTGTTCCTTTTATACTTCTCTCACTATAGGAAAGTATTGTTTTCATGTAAAAAACACTTATTGGCCAAATAGGATACCTATACATTTTCAAAGGTACTATTTATGTAAAAAAAAACCAACTTATGGCAGTCAAATCATTTCTCTATTGTGCGCAAACATCCTTTGCACTACGAAACTTTATAACCAATTTTGTGCAAAACTACCGATGAATGTAAAATTTAAGGTGCAATTTTCTTTAGGTGCAGTTTCACTAGTTTCTAAAGGTACAGTTTTACCAGTATCATTCACAACACTGCACGGAATAGGCACGGGAGTTTCACATTTTAATGCAATATTTCCCAAAATATTCAACTACATGATACCAAATTTGATATATAAATAGGTTGTTATGTAATATAAGTCAGATTGTCTCTAGTACTTTTAATAGATGTGGAAAATAATTGAGATAAGCCGAGGGATAACTGAGTATAGGGAAACAGGATTTTGCTATTCTGCAAAATCCCATATTGCGCGATTTGCATGCAAGTTAGAAACATGTCCATCATCAATTTTTCGCACAACCTAAAAAAATATCCTGGTATGATGCATTTTTTTGCAAAATCATGTACATACAACATAAATATGCAGTTCATTTTTAAAATATTTCTTTGCCGAAGAGTACAATTTCCATCTTGATTGATCATGATTTTGATCCCCTAATTTTTCGACTTACTCCAATTTAAACATTTTTAAATAACTTGATATAAGCTATTGAATAATAGTTAAAATAATACAAGTGTGTCATAATGCCCAAATTACGAATTTAAAATTAGATCTCTCCCCCCCCCCCCCCATATATAGATGTTAAAATTCAGCCATAAGATTCCAAAGTACACAGGTGCATTTATTGTAAAGATACTAGTTTTTTTATATGTTTTATTGCATTATTTAAGGTAGTAGTATCTTACATAAGACCATCTACTATTACACGTTTTTATGTAATGGGTTTGTAATGAGCATAGTCAGTATATGCTCATTACAAACACAAAAAAATACTAGAAGATATCTTTTAATATAAATATTATATCCAAAAATTCTATATAAAGAAAGCTTATTTTAAAGAGCTCTCAAAGTGCTATTTTCATTCCACACATACATGTAATATTTATAGAAGAATAAAAAAAAATACAAGAGTATAAAATTTGAATTATTTTAAATGAGATAAAATGAAATTTCAATTCCCAGAATTAACAATTTTGCAATCCCAAAATACCAGATTTATACAAAATATCTGGGATTATAATCCCTAGTATATAAAATATTATTTTCTTGTGTAGAGGAAATTCTTGTACCTAGAGTCGGCAATTTTCCTATTGTTATTTAATATCACTTTATTGGCATGAATTGTATCCTTATTAATAGAAGATAGTTAATCTACTTAAAATATTAAAGTGATGTTATAAATATAGAATACTCTCAACAGTATACGGTTGAATCATTTCACAAAATACTAGTAATATTCAGACAAGCCGAATATTCTTTGCATCCCTAAAAACAAGATTAAAAAAAGCACGATATTTCATCTTTTATTTAATTAAAATTTGCTATACTGCAAAGTTGTAAAATTACTTAATAGAACTTTCGAAATGCTACCCATATAAAAATATATTTAACCAACTCATTAATATTTAATCATTTTTGTTTTAGCAAAAGATAATCAACTACCACTGTAAATAGTACTAAATAGTAATAGTAATTAAAATTCATATAATCATAATAAAACAACGAAACTATATTTTTAAGCATGGCCATCTTAGGTTAAGTATGAATAATATATACAGGTGTGATATAACATATTTCTAAAGAAATTTATGGCAATTTACTTATTTTTGGATAGAAAATGAGAGCACGTGGAAATATTTTGAACTGTAGTTGCAACGTAAAAGAGGTCGAGAATCGCCATTGCTTTATAATGAAGGTATTATCAGGAGTATCATAGGTAAGGATAGTTTTTAATGTTAATTCTAATCTCTCATACATACATGATATGAGTAAAAATATATTATAACACGTAATAATTTAAGATTTTGACAATTAAACATGATCTGAGCATGACTAAACATAAAATTGAATGTTTTTATGATGTAATACGTGTGTGACTAAGTGGTGTATGACCAATATTTCTGAAACAATTTAAGTTATCCAAATGAAATTTTAGTCCAATTATTAAAGTTAGTGTAAATGCAATATTTAAGATGTTTCCTAAAATATCATATATATTATATATTTCTATGCTTTCTTCAAATATATTCCTTCATGTATTATTTTATGCAGAGCTTGAAATTGGGAGTGGTGTGTTGGAATGAGTGGTGTTAGTAATGGTGTGTTGAAATTAGGAGTGATGTCTTTTCTCCCTCATAAATATTATATAGATATATTTAACTGGTTTATTCCATAAACATTAAATTACAATTTATATAACTTTTCTTTTTTTTTTATTATGGTTTTTACAGAAATCAAAATATAATACTACACAAGTATTTCCTATGTTTTTCAATTTTTTAAATATTTTTAAAAATTCTGTATACAGACCAGCAATAAAGGTTGAGAACCTGTGATGTCATAAAAATTAGTGGTCCCTTAGACCACTGACTGAAATTTACTAATTTCTACACACATATATATAGGGGGCCAACGACCGTACCGTGCTGAAAACACCGGTTCTCGTTAGATCACCGAAGTCAGGCAGCATCGGGCGCGGTTAGTACTTGGGTGGGTGACCACCTGGGAACACCGCGTGTTGTTGGCTCTTTTCGGGCGCGGCAGCCCAGTGGTTAGCGCGCGATTCTCGCCGCTGCCAGAACTTCCGCCGTGTTCATGCGGAGTACGATCACGTCAAACATGTGGGTCCTTAAGTCCTTCCGAGAGGTTGGTGGTAGGGGAAGGAGGGTACGGTCCCTGTGGATGCCTCCCCCACTGGGTTCCGGTCCAAATTGGGAGGCACTTCCCGGCCGTCCAAACAGTTACCTTACACCTTTCTTGTAGGTCGGACGGTCTGGGTCTCAACAACAACACATATATATAGAGAAACTAGCAGTAATACCTGTTCTTCGTGCGGAGCATATAATATAAAGAAATTTAAAATTCACGATCATGTACAAATTCCTATAGAATACTAAATGATATTGTTAATCAAAATATTCTATTAAAATATTCAATTTAATGCTTGACTAAAAAGAAGTTTAAGAATATCTGTTCCCGCTATATAAAATTATCTTCAATAGGCAGATCTGAAGAATAAAACATCCTGGTCCTGTTCGTAAACAAATTTACAAAAAAATATGAAATTGAACCAATATATGCAAATTAAAAGTGCTAAAATTGTATGGGACCCGCACTACTTATATTCACGAATATTAGAATATATACCAATGAATTAGTAGAGAATTACAATTACTACATCATATGAGTTTCTAAAATCTTTGCCAAATTAAAATAGATGACATAATAAATTGAAAATAACAATAATCCCGTAATCATTAAATCTAAAGGCCGTAATTCATTCTAATATATGACAATATACCAATGAACATACTGACAATATACTTATATTCTCGTAATATGACAATATATGACAATATACTTATATTCTCGTAAATTAGAAGATATACCAGTGCAGTTGTAAAAGATTAGCGCTATGTACATATGAGTTTCAACAATTTTTGCCAAAATAAAACAAAGATGTAATAAATTGAAAATATCATTAATCCCCGAAAATATCAATAATAATAATGTTTAAACCTGAAGACCGTAATTGTTATAATCCAGTCAAAAATGCAATATCGTTCAAATTTATTTTATATACATACTATATTATTTAACTCGGAAAAAATTTAACAAAAATCCTTCTGTCACATAAACACATTGGATTTAAATCCATTAAAGCCACATGATACAATTTTCTTCAAATAAATTGGCGTAAAACATATTGTCTGCATAATGCTATCTCTATGGAAGGCTCAATTGTTCATTTTTAATTAATATCTAGATAACCCCTGGTCTCAAAAACTTAAACTAAATTTTAAGTGGGGCTAATTTAAGCCTACCCACAAAATTTCATTAAATTCTTTCACTCGTTCTCCCGTGATAAAGAGACAAACTTACATACAGACAGACAGATTTTCAATTTCATTTATATGGATTGTTTAGAAATTTAACAATATTGCAGTAAGTGACAAATTTATGTATACATATGATTGTATAGATATGACTGTATATATATGATTAGTATTAAATTCTACGTATACATATGATTGCAAAAAACTTTTTAATTTTAGGTAATAAAATATTTTATAGATGCAACAGATAATTCTCATTATTTCTGCAAAAATATGTACAAGCCAGAATAAATTTTAATTCATTACAATTTTTCTGTACAAACATCCAAATCTAACTGCACAATTTTAGAATTTTAAACTGCAATAAAAACAGTATTCGAAATTATTTGTTAGTTGCATTTTCCACCTTTAAATTTCATTTTGACAACGAGATTCTAAACCCAGCCGTAATTTTTATGTCTAACTTCCCTGTTTAAGTATAGAACCTTTTGGTAACTTAATAAAAATGCTTGGGACCCATTAACGCTTCATTTTCTGCTATCAATTTCTAACCGCGATTGAAAATAACTATAATAATAAAAAAATGAGGATATAGACAAATTTGATTTTACGTATAAAATACATATAGTATATCAGATTTAAAAGATAAGATCACATTTTTAGTGAAAAGGCAGAATCGACTAGTAGCTGCACTATGAAATTAAAATAATTGGTTAGGAAAATGTCACAGTATTACAAGTTTATTATAGTTATACAATTCAGATATTTACTTACTTCCCACTTTCAAAACATAACAAGAACGAAGCTAATCTAATCACGCTCGGCAGATGGCCAAGAATCGAATACACGTCGAATGCGCAACAAAGGAAAGAGTGTTATAAATTAATCTCAATCTCTAAAGAAACTTATAAAATTAGAAAGGAATATGCAATATACTTATTTACAAAATACTGAATTATAAGATCAATAGATTACAAAATAAATGAAATTACCTTTTAACAAAGTTATCCAATGATCCGTTAACAATAACATCTTGCCGCGCGTTCCCGCAAATAAACAAACTGAGGGAGCCAATAGATAGATGTTGCCATTCCACGATTCAGAAATTATTGCTCTGTTCACTTTCAACCTAACAATTTTACATTATTTTCCACCTTCATGATTATTTTAAATTATTATTTTCATTAATAATAAGAAGCAATAAATTGAATAAAAAGTATTTAATTTTGAATGAAAAAATGCAATAAATAAAATCATGCAAAACTCAAATTCGATTTACTAACGCTAACAATATTTCTTGTACAAAGAGGATTGTAACATAAAATAAAAGAAAAGAGCAAGTTCGTGGAGTACTTTTCTTTTACCGTAGTCACCATCAATATTTACATTTATTTCTAATTCTGGAATAACAGTGACTTTATAAATACGCACGACTGAATATTTGAAACGCCGGCGTTATCCTCAAGGTCCCCTCTCCAACAAACAAATCTGAGTCAGGGACGCCTCGAAACCTGGGCCCAATAGTAATGCACAGAAGGTGCCATTCCCCTCAGGAACAACATATCGGAACCCATTTAAGTTCGGAGAAATTTTGTATGGAGAAATGGAAAACAACACGTTTGGTTACTACGCCCCCAGCCCAATGATAGAATAGAGAGAAGTTGCAATGCAAAGTTCTAGTAACCAAGCCAAAAATAATCAACAAATATCAACGAAGTGCATTCAATAATAGAAAATCAAATAAAATTCAAGCTTTAAAGCTTTAGACGTGGATAAGCACTAGGCCTAAATGAATTGTTCATTTCGAAAAGCTCTTTGTCAAGCCCAAGTGTTTAATCAAAATGAACACAAAATGGATCTGATATTAGAGATAGATTATATATATATATATATATATATACATCTGCATTATGAGTTTTGTTCCAGAGATAACAGATAATAAAAAATAATTGTAATCATTTTAAACGTGCTAATACAGAATTTATAGTTATTATCCATGATTTTGTCGCCCTAGAAAAAAGTAAATAGTTTTGCCTCTTGTTTTACTATGAAGTTTTAAATAATATTATTCATCGTCCTACTATACTTTCTTGCGTTCTTTTTTTTTTTTTTTTTTTTTTAGAGTGGAAAAAGTAAGAAAGTTTTATATTTTTATAATACTTTATAGAATATAAATTGTATTGAAAATAACGTTTCAATAAGATGTTGAAAATCAATCTTTTATGATAAAATTCAAAGCTATAGTCATTTTCTTACTTATATTCAAAATTCTTATTGTAGTCCACAAGGACCATTGATTTTATTATTATTATTTTCTAATTATCGGATATTTTATATTGGAATTTTTATTTAGATAATTTCATTAAACATTGAAACTATATCCACTATACTTCCAAAATTATATATATATATATATATATATATATATATATATATATATATATATATATATATATATATATATATATATATATATATATATATATATATATATTAGGAAACTTAATTTCCTAATATATACTTTTGCCACTTATTCTTTATATAGAGTTTTCATAGTTTCGAAGATATTAATGAAAGTAAAGAGAAGAAAAAACCCGCTCGGACAGATACTTTTTAATTTTCTTTCGAAAAGGGATATATTTGGAAACTTAATTTCCTAATATATACTTTTGCCACTTATTCTTTATATAGATCTTTCATAGTTTCGAAGATATTAATGAAAGTAAGGAGAAGAAAAAAACCCGCTCGGACAGATACTTTTTAATTTTCTTTTGAAAAAATATTTATTTCTTAAGATATTAAAATATTCAAATTATATTTATATATTCTTAATCTGGACCATATTTCCGACAAAATAAAAAAAATTATTTACATTTTTACTTCCTCATAAGTAGTATTGAGAAAGTATTGTTTCACTAAAATTTTATATTTCGAGATTGTGATGCCAATTCATGTTTTAGGACCCCCTGAGCACGCTGTGATTATGTTTGGAGTGATGTCTGTTAGTGTTCGATTTTTTTGTGTACCCTATAGCTGTTACAAGTATTAATGGATTTTCATGAAATTTTATATTCTGATTTCGTGTATACGAAAATCGAGTTGAGTCTTTAAATTTCTATTAAGTTCGGCAGACATAAACGTCCAAATTATTTACATTTTCGTAATGCTCCGATTTTTGCTACTGATACCCCAAGCATAGATGTTATTCACATCAAAATATAAGTCAACTTAATTTTAGAAATGAATAACTGTAGTGTCAAAACTTTTTATTCTTATCTAGTAGTTTTTTGTTAGATCTAGTAAAAGGTTTCAAACACCAAAAATGCATGTGAATAAATGTTGTGAAATTATGCAGTATATCAAAAACGATGGAAACAAGCTGCTTCGGGAGCTAAATAAGGAACCTGAATAAAAAAAATTCAAAGCATTCGTTCAAATTATTGTAAAAGTGCCAAGTCATAAAATATTACAAAAGAAAAACAGATCAGAAAAATTACATGAGCTATTTTAACTAAGTTCAATTTAATAATACCAGAGAATAAAAAACTGTAAAATTTAAAAATATATATAAAAATACTATCTATCTACTTCAGTTCTTGGAACATTCATTTTAATTTTTCAGCTTTTATTTGCTGGCATTTTCAATCTAGTTTGATCAAATGTTATTTGAATTTAGTTGATAAAGATAGCTCATATAGCTTCCCAAACCAGTTGATTCCTTCGCTTTTTATTTTCTTTTAAATTCCGTAGTCTTTTATTCCTTGGTATTTTAAAGTAATTTTTTCAAAATTATTGAAAAATTGATTTTTCAAGATTATTATTCATCAACTGAGTAGATGAGTATTTGAACATCGCTTTTGAAACCGGTTGACCTGTTTATTTTTGTATATACTCTATATTTTAAGAAGTTTACATTTACCGTCTTGATATTGAAGCAGTATTTGTACCATTATTTGATTGAACTAATACCGGGTACTGAAAATGATCAAAATGATAAAAACAAGAACTTTGAACCTCGAAATAGTAGGTGTATTCACAATCATGAATTAAAACCCGATAAAAAAATTCTGACGCGAGCAGCACATGACTTTCCTTATATTCCAATGAATTTACTACGTTTACAGTAAAAATAAAATAGATTATTCTTACAGTAGATACTTATATTTTTTTCAAGATATTGAATTTTCGTCAATGAGTCGTCAATTTCATTGATTTAGCGTCATTTTTATCCATTTCACGAGATTTTCGTTAATTTGGCAACATTAAAAAAGTTGGCGACATTCAGCTAATTTCGTTGCCAAAATCTCTCCAAGAGTTATGGACGGATAAATAATGGCGTTCAAATTCAAAAGCATTACTCAAAGTATCTTTTCTCAAGAATGGAACGAGCTAGATCCACGAGAATGATGTCACCCAGTCACCCAATTTATTGTATGATATTACATATGAAAAGTGAACATGTTTCTCAAAAGTTAATATTTATTTTCAATTTATGCGATTTTTTGATAAATTTATTTGAAAAATGTGCAATATCTCGAGAATGGTTTATGCTAGCGTTCCAAAATGTATGTCAATCGTTTTTTACGAAACAATTACATAAGATTTATCTATTTTTGTAACTTTATTAAATATTTTGATTTTTTGATGATTTTTTCAAAATTTCACCGAAAAATTTAGGGGGGGGGGAGGTTTAAACATTCGATTGTGTTGAAAAACAATAGGTTTAGAGTATTCAAGGATTGTAATTTTTGTACCAATTCATTCGAATTTCTCCGTTCGTGAGATATTGTCTTCACAGACTTAATGACACACACTTTCACACACTCACCCACACACACAGCCATCACCTCAAAAACGTTTGATTCGTGTTCAGGTATGCTTGAAGAGTGCTCTTCCGTCGAAAACTCGAATTCGAATTCTACTTTACACCCTGTATATAAGGAAAGTAAAAATTATAGATACATAAAAAATAAGTCCAGATGTTATATATATAAATTGAGAATGAGATGCGTGGGTATAGGTTCACGACATGACGAACTTTTCATTCCGAAAATCGATAAAAATGTTATAAAAATATAATTACGTTATAAAATATTACAAAAATTCCTATTTTATGTGGATATTTATATAAATGCGAATGCTATCATTTACAAGATGCACACATATGCCGTTCTCGCGATATATCAGGTTTTTTATCCAAAATAACAAAATTCATAAAATATCGAGAAACTCACTATTGTCAAATGAATGAATGTTTTGTAAATATATTTAATCTGAAATTAATGAACAACATTGTTTAAAAGTCATTTCGAGATTTTTTCAGTCTATTTTAGGCTTTCGGTGCTCATCTATATTTATTTATCCGTGCCGGCACATAAGAGGTCTGCAAGGCCGAAATCCAGATTTTCACTCGGACAGATCCGAAATGCTAGTGTTTAAACCCAGCCCGAATCCAAAGAAACGTATAAATGCATGATCCGACTCGACCCGAAGATTTAATAAGTCTCAGCCCGATATGATTTGTATTCAAATGTGTTAAAAACACGATTGTGGGAAATTACATCTACGGCATACGCAATGATACAGGGCATTTTTTAATTTCCCGCCACTAAGATTGTTGATAAATACTAGAACAGCTTCCCCAAAACTATGGAGCAGCTGCGGTTGCAACACGTGACCAATTAAATTTTTCTGTAGATGTAAAGTCACTGTAAAAGATGGTAATGTAAGGCCAGACAAAATATTTTTTCATGAAACATTAGAATTAGCGCGGTTCTCTGTGACATTCGTGAATGGAAATACTTTTAATTTTACGCATTTTCGTATATTTTAGCTTTATAGCTTTTTTTAAAATTACAAGTTTTAAAGTTTTTAAATAAAATTGGTAAATTTAGCGATTTTAAATAAAAATATACATTTGAGCATTTTCTTAAATTGCAAACGCTTTTCTTTAAAATTGTGAATTTTAGAACAATTACTCAAAATTAATGAATTTTAATGTTTTTTCCCAAAATATTGTGAATGTTGAGTGAAGCTTCGCCAGATATATCGCGAATAAGCAGACATATTTTATTATTTTAATACAAGTTAAAATGTGAAGTCCTAAGAAAGTCCTTAATATTACTTATTTTTTACTTTTAAAAGTAGTATGAATAGTATTGCTTTATAAATGCGTAGTTTATAAATAGTTCTCTATATTTGAAATTTTGCTTTTCCAAAAAAAAAAAGCAATATCTCAATAATCAAGTGAATTTCACGAAATTTGGTAAGCGTATTACTTTCCTTATACATAAGTAATATAATGTATAAGAAAAGTATTGAGACGGGATTGAACTTTCGAGTTTTCGACGGGAGATCACGTTTCAAGCATCTCTGAACATGAATCAGATATTTTTGAGGTGATGTCTGCGTGTGTGTATGTGTGTCTGTGAGTCTGTGAAGACGACATCTCACGAACGAAAGGAGAGATTCGAAAAAAATTTAGTACACAAATTACCATCTGTGAACACTGAAACTATATTGGTTTTAGACACATTCGAATGTTCAGAACACCCCCAAATTTTCGAATGAAATTTGGAAAAATCGTCAAAAAAATCAAAATTTTCAATGAAATTACGTAAATAATAATTTTCTATAAAATTTTTCATTATAAAACGATTGACACAAAAATTAGAACACTAGTATAAATACAGGATACTGAAAATGATCAAATTGATAAAAACAAGAACTTTGAACCTCGAAATAGTAGGTGTATTCATATTCATGAATTAAAACCCGATAAAAAAAATTTGATGCGAGCAGCACATGACTTTCCTTATATTGCAATCAATTTACCACGTTTACAGTATAAATAAAATAGGTTATTTTTACAGTAGATACTTATATTTTTTCCAAGATATTGAATTTTCGTCAATGAGTCGTCATTTTTACTGATTTAGCGTCATTTTTATCCATTTGACGAGGTTTTCGTTAATTTGGCAACATTAAAAAAAGTTGGCGACATATAGCTGAATTCATTGCCAAAATCTCGTTATGGAGGAGAAATAAGTTATTCTCATAGCAGATAAATCAGTATTGGTTTTCAAATACAAAAGTACTACTCAGAGTACCTTTTCTCAAGAATGAAACGAGCTAGATCCACGAGAATGATGTCACCCAATTTATCGCATGATATTATATATGAAAAATGAACATGTTTCTCAACAGTAATATTTTTTTTCAATGTATGCGATTTTTTGATAAATTTATTTGAAAAATGTGCAATATCTCGAGAACGGTTTATGCTAGCGTTCCAAAATGTATGTCAATCGTTTTCTAAGAAAAAATTACACAAGATTTGTCTATTGCGTAACTTTATTAAATGTTTTGATTTGTTTGATGATTTTTTCAAAATTTCATTTTAAAATTTAGGGGGAGGGGTTCTGAACATTCGATTGTGTTGAAAAACAACAGGTTTCCAGTATTCACGGTATGTAATTTTTGTACCAAATTTCATTCGAATTTCTCCATTCGTTCGTGAGATATTGTCTCCACAGACTCACTGACACACACACACACACACACACACACACACACACACACTTTCACACACACACACACACACACACACACTTTCACACACACACACACTTTCACATACATACACATACACACACACACACATACACAGACATTACCTCAAAAACGTTTGATTCGTGTTCAGGGATGCTTGAAGCGTGCTCTCCCGTCCAAAACTCGAATTCGAATTTTCGACCGCGTCACAATACTTTCCTTATACATTATACCATATATATAAGGAAAGTAAAAATAATAGATACATAAAAAATAACTGCAGGGGTTATATATATTGTAGTATCGGTATTTTATAAACTCTTAATTTTACAGTTTTAAATGTGTTTTCATGCTGAATGTAAATATAAATTATTCTGTGTTAAATGTTCGTCTGCAAAGAAACCGCACTTTTCATGTACTTGCATTTTTCGTGGCTGTGACTTCCAGTTTTGAGGAGTCTGTTAATGTAGATGTATTGCTTTTTTTTTTAATTCTTACTTTTTCGGAGCGCTGTGAAAGCGAGTGCTGGATGGCGTGATATTTGTTGTGGCGTCAGATTTAGTAGTGGTTGAAAAAATATATAACAGAAATCTCATCGATATAAAATAATGACTTCAAGTGTCTATGAATAAATATAAAGAATGCTGAAAAAATTATGTTGTGTAATACATTTAACATTTATGTGAATCAAGTACATATTGTGTTGAAAAATATTTGAAACGATGTGATATAACATCTAATTGCTGTTTTATGATGATTGGAATGTTATTATATCTTAAAACATAAATTAAAGATTTTTTTTCTATATTATGATGAAAATTATTTTGTGTGCATGTCTCTGCCATTTTATTAACTTCGTAGCCAGCTATTGGTGAGTCCTGGCACTCATCATCAGGGAAGGCGAACCTCTGGGCTTATATTTATTGAACCACTATTACAGTATCCTAAACTTTTACCCGGCTTGATTCATCTCCGGAACTTATACTTTTACATTTACATGTGATTACATCATTATATTTTCCCTCATGATTGAAGATTCTATTTTTAATACGTCTTTTAAATTTTTAGGCATGTTTTAAGTTAGGGTATTTTAAGTTACAACTTCTCTCTATTCAATCTTGGAATTTTCATATTATATATATATATATATATATATATATATATATATATATATATATATATATATATATAAACAGAGAATCATCAATCAAGTGGAAAATAAAATGCAAACCTCTAGTCATCAATCTAAAGACAAACAAAAACATCAATGGAAATGAATCGATAAAATAAAATAAAATAAAATCCAAGCATGAAAGCTTTAGACGTGGACAAGCCCTAGCCCTAATGAATGGATCATTTCGTTAAAACTCTTTATCAAGTCCAAGTATTTTAAAAAAATGAACACAAAATGCATGTTTCTGATATCAGTAATAGATTATATCTATAAACACTGACAACTTGGACAACATGCATATATATATATATTATTTTTCTTTAAAAATTTTAAGAAATATGGAATGTGCTTCTATTGTTTTGTATGTACAAAATTGTAAAGTATCTATGTCAGACAATCTTGTGTGTATAATCATATTTTAATATTGGATTTTCTTTGTTACATATAAAGTACGTTAAATGTGGCCCCCACAACCAGCTGATTTTTGATTTTAAAGTTGAATACAATTTTGTAAATTGTCAAACTGCACAATAAGATATTTTTTTATAAAAATACGGTCATTCACCATAAATTGAAGTTAGCCATACATATTATTGGACAATTTTCATTCTTAAAAATCTGATGTGGGCAACACATGACTTTTCTTATATAATGCAATGAATTTACTTCTTTTACAGTTAAAAAAAATGTTATTCTTATAGTAGATACTTATATTCTTTCCAAGATATTGAATTTTCTTCAATTAGTCGTCATTTTCATTGATTTAGCATCATTTTTATTCATTTGGCGAGATTTTTTTAAATTTGGCAACAATTAAAAATATCGCCAAGTTGGCGACATTCCACCAAATTCGTCGCCAAAATCTTGGCAAGCGTTATGGACGGAGAAATAAGTTATTCTTATAGCAGATAAATGACTATTGTCGTTCAAATACAAAAGTATTACTCAAAGAATCTTTTTTCATGAATGGAACGAGCTAGATTCACGAGAATGATGTCACCAAATTTATCGCATGGTATTACATACGAAAAGTGAATATGTTTCTCAATAGGAAATATTTTTGTTTTATTTTATATGATTTTTTGATAACTTTTTTGAAAAATGTGCAATATCTCGAGAACGGTTTATGTTAGCGTTCTAAAATTTATGTCAATCGTTTTCTAATAAAAAATTACATAAGGAATGTCTATTTGCGTGACTTTATTAGCGGTTTTGATTTTTTGACGATTTTTTCAAAATTTCACTCGAAAATTTAGGGGGGTTCTGAACATTCGATTGCGTATAAAAACAACAGGCTTCCAGTGTTTATAAATTGTGATTTTTGTACCAAATTGCGTTCGAATCGGTCTATTCGTTCGTCAGTTATCGTCTCCACAGTCTCACTGACACACACACACACACACACACACACGCACATACTTTCACACACACACAAAGACATCACTTCAAAAATGTTTGATTCGTGATCAGGGATGCTTGAAACGTGCTCTTCCGTCGAAAACTCGAATTCGAATTTTCGACCCCTGTCACAATACTTTCCTTTATGTATATAAAGAAAGTAAAAATAATTATACACAGTTATTATCTTATATTTACGTTGCCCGTAAACTACATTGGACATGTTGTGGTTCGGTGCGAGTTCCGCAGCTAGTGATCACTGTTTTATGTATCGCTTAGAAAAACAACAGTTAAATGAAAGCAGTTATAGCTGAAGGTAAATACGTAGTGGGTTTAAAAAATGCTTTGTCTTGAAAAAGAAAAAAATGTATAAGTTCTTAATCGTGCATTTCACAGTGTTATCAATACATGATGTTGAAACCCAGACCGTCCGACCTACCAGAAAGGTGTAAGGTAGCATCAATACATGATGTGAAATACCAGACACAACAATGACGTTTATATAGCTATTGTGCTCAGTTTTAAACAACAGAAGTAATAATAAATTATTACAGTGCCGTCATAGTTTTGCCAATACCACTGCTACGTTGCATTGTAACATTTATGGTTAGGGCCGAAAACAACACAAAATATAGTTACAACAATGTTGCAGTGTCATCAATTAGCGATGTTATATAGAAATCCCAACTGCTACGCCTCATTGTAACAATAATATTCAGTTGCATAAAAGTCACAAAATATAGTTACATCAATGGCATAATGTAGCCAATATGCAATATTGCATACAAGTCACAAATATGACGTCATATTGTAACATTTATGTTTATTTGCAGAAAAGTTACAAAATCTAGTCACAGTAATCTCACAGTGTCACTAATTATAGATGCTGCATATAAGTCGCGTATGTGACGTTGCATTGTTATGTGTTTATCAAGTGGTTGAAACGTCACTAAATATAGTCCCAATAAAGTCCCAATGTTACTAATACGCATCGTCGCCTAGAAGTAACAACTATAACGTCACATTGTAGCATTTATGTTTAGTTGCAGATACGTCACAAAATATAATCACAGTAATGTCGTGCTGTCACCAATTAGCGATGTTGAATATAAATCACAAATGTGACGTCACATTGTGACATTTATGTTCAGTTGCAGATACGTGGCAAAATATAGTCACAGTAATGTTATGGTGTCACCAATTAGCGATGTTAAATATAAATCACAACTGTGACGTCACATCGTGACATTTATGTTCAGTTGTAGATACGTGGCAAAATATAGTCACAGTAATGTTATGGTGTCACCAATTAGCGATGTAAAATATAAATCACAAATGTGACGTCACATTGTGACATTTATGTTCAGTTGCAGATACGTGACAAAATATAGTCACGGTAATGTCATGGTGTCACCAATTAACGATGTTAAATATAAATCACAAATGTGACGTCACATTGTGACATTTCTGTTCAGTTGCAGATACGTGACAAAATATAGTCACGGTAATGTCATGGTGTCACCAATTAACGATGTTAAATATAAATCACAAATGTGACGTCACATTGTGACATTTATGTTCAGTTGCAGATACGTGACAAAATATAGTCACAGTGATGTCATGGTGTCACCAATTGCGATGTTAAATATAAATCACAAATGTGACGTCACGTTGTGACATTTATGTTTAGTTGCAGATACGTGGCAAAATATAGTCGCAGTAATGTCATGGTATCACCAATTAGCGATGTCAAATATAAATCACAAATGTGACGTCACATTGTGACATTTATGTTTAGTTGCAGATACGTGACAAAATATAGTCACAGTAATGTCATGGTGTCACCAATTAGCGATGTTGCGTACAAATCACAAATGTGACGTCACATTGTGACGTGTTAATTAAGGTGCAGAAACTTCACAAACTATAGTTACAATAAGGTCACAATATTACCAATGTGCTACGTCACATAGAAATCACAACTGTGATATCACATTGTGACTCATATGTCACGTGATTACAACGTCACTGTCACACTTGTGACGATCTTTGCTGTATGGGTAATGTCTTATGAATGATTGATTGATCATTCGTGTTATTTTGTGAACCAGGATTTTTTCAATTGAATGGATAGTTTTCATTTAAGCAAAAAAAAAACTTCATGAAATTATGATAATTAAAATTTTTTGAAATTTTTAAATTAAAAAAAAATTATTTAATTTTTTTTAATTTGGTTTTCAGTAAAAAGACATGTGTTAGCATCAAATAGAAAAAATAATTTTCTTAATACTGCTTTATTTTCAACATTTTCCTTCCGGTACACATGACTAATATAATTTTTTAAGTTTAGTTCCTCCTAGTTTATTTTAGTTATAATAATTAAACTATATTATATATTAAGTCAATCAAATTGTTTTTATAATCCGTGTACATTTTAGTATACACTATAGTAATTCTGGGTTAAAATATACATAAGTGATTATTGTATATTACACTGAAAACAACATACAATACTACAGATTTTACATCTGAAAAAGTACCATGTCCTGTTGATTGCTCTGATTTATACGTGTTCTAATCAAAATTATCAATCTACTTACAACTTTCTAAGTCCTGCTACAATAAAAAAATCGTAAATATAGTATAAATACAAAATCGAACTGACTTACTATTTTCAAAGGTAAATAAGAGCCTTTTTCTTCAGGACCGACAGAATACTTAAGTCAAGGTGGCAATTGATGTTGGCACACGTGGCTAAAGTAGGAGAAAAGACGTTGCCAAATCCGCAAGAGAAATAACAGATGACAGAGGAAAGAAAGAAGAAAATATAATATATTTTCTTCTTTAATTTTTTCCCGCACCGTTAGCAACTTGTTTCCTCCTACCTGCAGCCACATGTGCCCTCCTTAGTTGCCGATTTGACTAGTAAGTGAGGTCGTGCTTCTTGTCGGTCTTGAGGAAGAAGGCTGTTGAACTAGTAGTCTTTGAAATTAGCAGACGAGTTTATATTGCATTTATGCTGTATTCACGAAACTCATTCTATTTTATTGCAGAAGTTTTTGAACGATTATTTGATTAAGCCATACCCTTCAAGAAACTGACATCAAATAACTGAGACTGTATAATAATTGACAAAAAACATTGACAACATTTTATTTCATTTATTTTTTTTTCGACCAAGATATGTTCCGTATTCTGATCTACTAACAATATTAAATCTTATTTTATATCTCTTTTTTTACAGGATGGCAACCTTTAGAAGAGTATATTAAAGTCCTCCATCTTCAAGGGCTTCGCAAAGGTTGTGATAGACTGGAAAGCAACGAAAAAACTGTAAATATTAAACGACGGAAAAGCTTCTAATGGAGATTTGAAATCTTGTCTATGGCGGAGTCGTCCAATCGTTTTCCTCTGGTGGCGAAAAATGACATTGGCCTCTTCAGTGCTAATAAGGGGAAAGAAGAAGAAGAAATTAAACGTTGAAGTGATGAATCAGTAAATTTATGTATAGAAAAAGTAGTACTATATGTTTATAAAATAAATATTATTAAAATTCTGCTTAATTGCATTCTACGTATGTTGTTCGGCTATATTTTTTATTATAAGTATTTAGTTTGGCTAAGAGCAGTTTGAAATGGGGAGTTATAATAATAAAAAGATAATATTAATATGTAGTAGAGTGGCAAGTGATACTGTTTTGCAAGTAATATTTTTGGTCTTAATCTATAGTAATACAGGGTGATTTGAGGTTGGTTCATTTCGGACTGGTCTCTGGCCTGCCGGGTGGGGGTTTGGAACGACTCCGGCTGCGGTCTACCTCGGGACTGGTAGCGGTTGGCATAGTTCGGCTGGGTGTGGGCCTGCTGTCTCCTTGGGGTCCCGGACCATGAAGGGGCCTGTTGTACCTTTCCTTTGGTGGTGGGGGGACTTTTCCCCGGCCACACATTAAGAAGCTCCAAGCCATTTGGCGAGCCGTGCTGTCTGGGTCAAGAAGAGAAGAAAGGTGATTTGAAACTCAGTTATCCTAGTGTTTAAGGCTTTGGGATTGCACATGGTAAACCAAGTTTCAACCTCCGCCGCGCAAAGCTATCTCCGTTTCTACGCGGAGTATAGTTAGTTTAAATTCGTAGGTTCGAAAGTCCATCCGAGTGAATATGGGTTAGGGGAAGGATGGTACGGTCCCTGAGGCTGGCACTGGGACCGTACTAGTTATGGTCTGAATTGGATCTGCTTACGGTCTAAATTTCTTACTGGGTTACGGTCTAAATTTCTTACTGGGTTACAGTCTAAATTGGATCGCCCTATCTCGGTTATCCAAACAGTTACTTTAAGCCTTTGTGTAGGTCTGACGGTCTGTGTAAAAAAATGTGCAAGGAGTTATGAATCACCCTGTATAAAATGTCTTGATATTTTTTGGGGTGTTACTACAAGTTATATTCACTAAAACCTGCCCTTCTCAGTGTTGAACACGTTTCTGTTTCGTATAAATTGTTAAGTTCTTGGGTGCAGCGTCACAAAAATTCCGTTTAAAACAGTTATTTCATACATAGAATGCTTCAAGCAAGTTTTAGTGTGTTTCAAAACTATGTGTAAAAATATGATCAAGGATTTTTTTCTTTTTTCATATATTATATTTGAGTAAGATCCAATAGAGACAAGTGGGTTTTCTTTGAACACCATGTTGTTATTAGCCAATGAGAACAAATTTAAGGAGGAATAAAAATTTAAAAAAAGATTTCGAAACACACAATATAGGGTTTCCGAATAAGGGCGCTCCAAGTTCCCCTTACGAACAATTTGAGGCTACG
Source organism: Amaurobius ferox (assembly GCA_951213105.1). Lineage (NCBI taxonomy): Eukaryota > Metazoa > Arthropoda > Arachnida > Araneae > Amaurobiidae > Amaurobius > Amaurobius ferox. The sequence continues at coordinate 64,029,221 of OX578150.1, read as the reverse complement.
AAAAACCTCTACGAAAAACCACAGGGCAAACATTCCGGTTCATGCAAAATGGTGCGGAATCTGATCGAACTCATGTGTTCTATGAATTCATCAACAAATATCTCAACGTAATCATTGTCTTAATTACCACAACTCAACAGGGATAGAAATCAATTGGTCCCATATTTTCCATATTTAAATCTGCAATTTTTACTTTCCCTGCAATACATGGTAATGTATAGGGAAAGTATTGGAATCATGTCGAAAGTCGCAACTCGAGTTTTCGACGGATCTACACGTTTCGATACCTCTAGAATACGAAAAAACTATTTTACCGTGACGTCTGTGTGTGTGTCTGTCTGTGTGTCTGTCTGTCTGTGCAATGTATGTATCCATTCTAACTCAAAAACTAATGGACCGAATTTCATAAAATTTGGTAGGTAAGTCACTTGTATGTGACCCTGGTGCTGATTAGTTTTGGGTGTTATTCGGAATAAACTAACCCACCTTTTTTTGCGAAATGGCCCTCAAAAGTTGCCTGTATCCAATGTAACTAAAAAACTAATTGATCAAATTTTACAAAATTTGGTACATAAGTCACTTGTAGGTCACCGTGGTGCTGATTAAATTTTGATACGATTCGGAAAGGAGCAGCCTGTCTTTTTTTACGAAATGGCCCACAAAAATTGTATATTTCCACTCTAACTCAACTAATCGACTAAATTTCATAAAATTTGGTAGATAAGTCACTTGTGGTCTACCCTGGTGCTGATTAGATTTTGGTACGATTCGGAAAAGAACAACCTGCCTTTTTTTACGAAATGGACCGCAAAAATTATATATTTCCACTCCAAAGCATCCAATGGACTAAATTTCATAAAATTTGGTAGATAAGTCACTTGTGGTCGACCCTGGTGCTGATTAGATTTTGGTACGATTCGGGAAGGAACAACCTGCCTTTTTTTTGGAAATGGCCAGCAAATATTTCATGTATCCACACTAACTAAAATACTAATTGACCCAATTTCACAAAAATTGGTAGATAAGTTACGTATGGGATACTCTGGTGCTGATTAGATTTTGGTACAATTCGGAGAAGAACAACCCACCTTTTTTTACGAAAAGGCCCGCAAAAATCGCCAAAATCGAAAAAAAAGACTATATATGCTGAAATATATCAAATGAATTTTTGTTTTATACGCAATTTTTGACGAGGATAAAAAATATAACACACCCCATTATACTTTAGGACTAACCGTTCTCAAGATATTTGAGATTTCTTGCATTTTTGTTACGCCGATTTCGGGAAAATATCCAATTACCAAATAAAAACAAAAATTGAATTAAAAATGCAAATTTAGTGTTATTTGGTGCAATAAAACTCAATCTAACGAATTATTAAAGAAATAAAGAAAATATGAAATTGATTCTGCAGGGCAAGTCATGTGCTGCCCACATCAGATTTTTACTTTCCCTGCAATACATGGTAATCATTATTGTATGGTATATCATGGTATATCATGGTAATTCATTAAATAACCACGAAAAATTCTTGACTTCTAGTTTCGATTCTCGAACTGTCCCAAACTCGCCAAACATCATTAAGATGGCACTATTTTTACCGAAGTTGCCGCTAATGTCGCCAAGGCCATGGAATTATATGTTAATGCAATATGATAATTGTCTTGTAAACATAAGGCTTTTCGAAGAAAGTTTTAAATCAGGGAAAAATAGATATCATATAATTTGCAGCAATATAAATATTTATACTGATATAGCTATAATGTTGATATATAAACAAAATAAAATTGATATAACATAGTTGCAATCGTATTAGTTTGTATAAAATTATATATTTTAATATAATGTATTTAGATAAAGAATAGTTAAGATGCTTTCAACACAAATAAGATTAATAGCCCTAGTCATTACAAACTCTGATCATATGTTCTGAAAATATCAATTTTATTACTACCATACAAAGAGCATAAAAAAGAATCACCCATTTAGAGAAACAGAACGTTTTTTGCTCCGCAAATAGAGCGAGTAAAATTTCGACCTGCAATCACCATTTGCCGAGTCCCCAAAAGCCACTGTCGAATACACAACATGGTATCGATACTGATGAACAAAGAACAGCTTCATTACTAGAACCTGGTTGAATTCGATTGACTTGTTATACCATGCGAAGACGAAGTTCTATATTTTGTTTATATATTCGAATTGTTCGAGGCTAAAGAATAGTGCAGTTTGTATAAAAGTTTTTGGGCACTCCAAAATTCTTATTGTAAATGTGCGTGCCAGAAGACTTATGCAAGTTATTAAGATGTATACCTTAAATATTAAGGTTATAAAATGCAAATTAGAAGAATTTCTCAGTGATGCAATATATGAAGAAATTCATCATACAAATGCAATCCTTATTGATTATACTTACTTTGCAGGCATGTATACAATACATATAATGTATTGTGAGATTCAACGTATTGACAATATATTGTCATCGAACGCAATGAATTTCGAACAAATGATATATGGAGAAATGGAAAATAAAATATTTGATTACCAAGATTTCGCCCCAAGTTGTTTTTCTGGGAAAGCTACTGGTTTGAGCAGCTGTAGTTTGAAACAAACTGTGATGCAGAATTATTTGTTTATTTTTTTATAATCTTGGCCTATTTTTGAAGATTTTGAGTTTTGAGCTTGTCTAAAATTTTTAGACGTATAGATACTATCATAAACTTTTGCCAATGGAGGAGATGATGCAGAGTTGCAATTTGCAAGAGTACAATTAGGTCCAATGAAGAATCTGCTTGGACTTTGTCTTATGGACTTATATTTTTGTCTTTTGGTTTTATATGGAATAACAACAGCAGCATAACTCGCACACTCTTGAATAGTACGAGCAGAAACTATTTTGCGAGCATCCAGATATGATATACTGTTTATTGTCGACATTGTTTGTATTTCTTTTTCAAAAAGCCATTTTGTACATGTTCTTGATTATGCTGGATGATTCTGGCAATGGGCGCATTTTGGCACTTTAAAGCAAAAATCACTGTCACGGTCAATCTCGGAACAGGGTGCACAAGTAGTGAATGATTCCCGACAAGAAGACTTTGAATGCCCAAACCAGAAAGCACTTCAAAGCACTTCAAAAGAAGCACTTCAAAGAAGAAGGTATCTATGGCTTGAAAAAGCAGCTTAAATAAGTGTATTCGCTGCGGTAAGATATAAGATGCGGTAAGATAACTTTGTGGCAACTGTGAGGATGAGATGCTATGTTGGTTTAATGCGAATTATTATGCGTCTAACCTAATACTATACACTTTCCGCTCTTCTAGTTGGGCTAAGATTTACGTTTCTGAGTCATGCAGCAGTTCATGAAATGACATCTCGAGGGTGATTCAGGGTGCCTTCCGGTGAAACTGTTGCTTCATGTTCGTCAATTTTTCTCATCTGCAGAAATGCCTTATTTTGCGTGGCGAAGCAGGTTTCAATAAAGATATATCTAGATCATAGTTTTAAATTTCAATTCTCTTGCAGCATTTGTTAGATATTTATGAATCAAAAAAGTTTAAGTTTCGGAAAATGAATTTGAAATATTGAGATGTAATATGAAAAAATTTGTATCCTTGTTTAAATTAGAACGATTTGGTACAATTTGTTGCTCCCTCAAAGAGGGAGTTTTTGCACTTGAAGAGCATCAACAGCTCAAGCCAACAAAATCACTCGAACTCTCCATGCCTTCTTGCTTTCTTTCGACCCAGACCGTTTGACCTACCTTAAAATTTAAGGTATCTGTGTGGACGGTGGGGACAGTGCCATCCAATTTAGACAGGAATCCAGTGGGTGTGATATTCACAAGGTCTGTACCCTCCTTTCCCTGTCATAAAACTCTTGTAAAGACTTTCAGATTCACAGATTAACATGCCTGTACTCCGCTTAAATACAGAGATATTTTGTGCAGATCTAAAAAAGGGAAACGGGTCCTTTGTCGACAATTTCCTGCTTTAACCGTTGCTTTATCCTGACACAAACTCTTTCCCACTAGGGGTGAGGCCATATATTGGAAGGGCTACTATAGCCTCAGATCCACCCCAATTAAGTGGTAAAACAATCTGTGTAATGACATAGGTGCGTTCCGTCTTGCATGAAGCACTCTTCCGAGTGACGAGGAGGAACTGTGTCTTTGTAGCCTGTTTATAGACCCGTCGGTGACTGGGATCAAGACGGGACTATCTTTGGACCGCGTTCGGTGAATGGTTTTGCTGACCTCGCTCCCTTGGCGGTGGTCTTGCATGATGGTTGATAGATCCCTCGCTTCTCTCCCTTGTAGAGGCGTAAACTTTGACGGTCGTCTCAGAGGTTTGTTTGAACCTGCTCCAGACTCTCCATGCTGTCACCACTAGCAGAAAAGCTACGGGTTACATCTAGTTCGATCGAAGTCTCCGCCAAGTTCCATCTCCTCACACTTTTCTAGCGTGCTAAGTGTAACCACCGGAGTTATTCACAAAGCCACATGATGGATAGCGGACTACAAAGTGAACCTGGTGACAAAGCCCAAAGAACAGCAAGGCTCCGTGGAGATTTCTCGATATGAAACACTCTCTACGATCCAACCAAAGCAACAAAGGGACTCACTGCTGGAGCAGTTTATGACAAACGTTTCTTAAAGTCATACTACAGATGCATGCAGCTATGCCTCTTTCGCATCACATCTGCATAGATCTATTCCCGACCCAAACGGCATTCCTCACAGCAGATGCCGAAGATAGGTACTAGGCCCATAAAGCATATGTGGTGTTTACTAAGGGCTCGGCGTGGGCATTGATGGCACCAGCAGCTGCGAAGGATATAAAGAGGAGGAAGAGGAAAGAAAAGAAAAATAAAGATAGAAAGAAGGGAAAAAATATTTTAGGTACCTCGGGATTTCAACACCCGTATTCACTAAAGATGTAAACCCCAGAGGAGGTCCTGATTGGATAGAAGTCTTACGGCGCAACCTTCTCTATATGAACTTTAGTCTAACACGCGCATAGTGAGAAAATATTGTTTTATTTGATAATAAATTATGTTATCTTTGGTAATAAATTAGTATGTAGATAGTGGCATGTCGAAATTAATATAAGCGGTATGTGACAATTTTTCAATTTGTAGCAATAAAAGTATGAATCATTTTTTCTATCGATGTGATACACGTGTTGCATTGATGAATAAACAACAAGAGCAATACAAGAGCAACAAGAGTAAACAACAAGAGCAATACAAGAGCAACAAATGTAAACAACAAGGACAATACAAGAGCATGAAGAATAAACAACAAGAGCAATACAAGAGCGTGAAAGCATATTTCTGCAGCCGTGTACTCAAAATACTCAAAATAACTCTAAACTTTGTTTTACACTGATTATAAATATATCATATGTAAGACTTTAACAAATATTTTAAAACCATGGAAAGTGAATATGACATTGACATAGAAATAGTCATAAATGTACAAATTGTAAATTGAAAACATACTATAAAAGTAAATACCAGTAGCAAACTCTTTTGATGTTGTATGTACATGTAAAATAATGCATATTTGCTGATCAATTCTGAAATAATTTTTATTTGTGAGTCGTAAAACTGAAACATTCTAACGTAATTTTCATCTAGTTTCCGAAATAATTAAATTTTGCTGGATGCAATTATCCATAATTCAAAGCAGAATTATTTTAATTAACCTATTGTTTGATCTTTTCGGTAGTGAAAATTACTCATACTTAATTGAACATTAAATTATACCACTTATAGCTCATTAGGATTCTACACAGAGTAAATAAAATACGTCTATTGAAAAAAATTGTTGGTATTCTAAATTTCTATTGTTCAAATTAAAATATGAAAGTAATACTAAAAAACTTAATATTTAAGTAGTTCTAATTATTCAATCGTTGCATGCGAGTTATTTTTAGCCATTTTGCGTGAAAAGAACCAATGATCTTTTTATCGCTCTCTACAGCCATCCATAAATTCAGATTTTTGATCAGTAATTTATGTGTATAGCATATTTTAAAACCATTTCCATAGATAACTTAAAACAGAACTAAACATGCAAAGTGTAAAACACGACTCGATTTTCTTATACATTCGTATTCCTTTTATCGTTTAGGTAGCCGGGGCGTTCAGCTTTGCTATCGCTCCAACGGATCATTCCGTATGCCTTAGGGCGGGACGGGGAATTTTTCTGGCTCATCGTTAAGTACACATAATAATTAATACCTAAATTTAAAATATAACATGCATTTTTATGAGCTGTCGTTAGTTAAAAATAATTTTTCAATTTTTAAAAAATTCTTAAAAAGTTTATTTTCTTAAATTGGCAACAGTCCCGTGGAGCCTATCAATTGAACAAATTTGAGTGATGCGCGTTAACATTTATTATTTTATATCGTTTATATCCTTAGCGTAGTAGTTAAACTTTTGCTTCTTTTGCAGTATCTATCACTATTGAATACCACTATTAAATACCACTATTATTCTGGGAATTATGTTTTTTCAATTAATGTAAATTGAATAATTATATTGAATAACCAAATTAATGTCGAGTATTAAAATGTATAAATTAGAGACAAAAAGTTTCATCTAGCTCCAGTTTCCAACATAACGTACTTTTAAATAAATTTTATAGTTATACTATCATCCCTTGAGTTGTATTTAAGTCGTATCCATAGATCACAACCATACACAACATAAACAGACAGTCTTCATAAAAATGTTCAAAATGTGTTCAGGAGGTAATAAAATTCAATTTTCCATCAAAATGTCAAATTATAAAATTTGTGCGGATTACAATTTATGCAATGGAATGACAAATTTAAATGGCGCAGAAATGTTATCTTGATGAAAAGAATGAAATACGTTGGTAAGTTATTTTAGTAATCCGTTTGTATGAGAAGACCGTGCTTTTATATTTTATTTTTATTGTGTTTCTGAAAAGATAATTGTACTTGTAATTGATCAGAAGTTATGGTGAGACTTAAATTGAAACGATCAAAACTACTGTGAAATGACTGAAAAGCTAAAATTTCATTAAGAACACAGTATTTAAATATAAACTGCAGCAACTTGATTCGAAAGCAAAAAAGCTCATTTTCAGACAAAAAAAAACATAGCAACCACACACACACACACAATGTAAATTGCGAATAGCATAATTTTACATAAGAAAAACTCTTGTCAAACAGACAAAAGCAAAAAAAAAAAAAAGAATAAATCAAGATGAACTAAAGAATTCAAAACACTATTTCAGAGAATACGACTAAGAACTTTAATATACCACATTTGCCTCTCCGAATATCCGTTGGAAATCAGCGGTTTCGTAATAAGCAATCCCCCCGGATAATGTAAATTTTTGAATAATTCGCGTTTCACATTTAATCGGTAAATCGAATATTTTGGTGTACAGAACCCCTTATAGAAGAAAATATTGGAAAACTTAAATTGCACACTTCTTCCTTTCGAACTATCTACCCATACACAAAATTAAAGTCTCTATCTCATCCCGAAGCATGCTATTTTATCATTTCCCCATTCGCACGTCTTTCTGTGGAGCAGAGAGATAAATGGACATTTAGGAAAAACTCTATTCGTCTTGAGTTTTTTATCAGATAATTGGCCCATATACTAAACATCAAGCCAATATCATGTAGGAACGGATGTTGTCAGGCCCGAACCAGGGACCCGGTGCTTACAAGACCGACATTATAAGATTAGAGCTAAAGCTAGCTTCGCTCTGAACTTATAATTCAGGTTCATGTTCCTATCATCTTCGATCGATGTCTTTGGCAGGAGCAGAGTCGGCTGCTGCCACACACTCCCCCACCTGATGAGAAGCCTCGGTCGAATTTCGGCGAGGAGGGAGGCCACCCAGAAAATCCTCGCGCGTCCCCATCCGAAACTCAGTCGAGAGGCTGAATGGCCGGGAGGCGTGTCGTACCTCGGGCGTGACGTCAGTCGTGGTCAACCAGGAAGGGAGTGGTAGCGCCTCTGCTCAACGTGGTGCTGCCATCTCTTTTTCAGAGGTGAGATCGTTGGAGACAGAGGGTTGCGTGCTTCAAACGTCCAGGGTCATCATTTATAGGAATTGAACCGGAGCCAAGCCCAAATCAGGGACCCGGTGCTTACAAGACCGACATTATAAGATTAGAGCAAAAGCTAGCTTCGACTCCGAACTTATAATTCGGGTTCATGTTCCTATCATCTTCGATCGATGTCTTTGGTAGGAGCAGAGTCGGCTGCTGTCGCAATCATATTTAAAAGGAAGTGTGAGACCAGAATATGAGTGTCCAGTAGAGGTGATCTACGTGCGAGTGCATTTTTAGTACGAGTGGGAGTCACACACCCCAGAGTTGTGGCAGTACTTTCAGCACTAAGACTGATGCAAGCCCTTGGAGAGATGATAAGCCCAAGATTAAACTGGAAGGTATGTGCTCATTTTCAGACGTCCTAGACACCATCGTAAATCTAATAATTCTGGTCGCATATGTCCCCTCGCTAAAGTAATTAAATGAAAATTGATAATAAATGAAAATTGATGTTAATTGATAAATTGATCTTGTTAATAAATGATATTATTTAAGTTTAAATAATCTAATCTTTTTATATTAATTAATGATTATTTTCAGGACTTACACAAAAGGTAAAAGTAATTGGAGAGTTTATTGCGGCACAACAACGAGCAATGTACGTTTTAATGTTAATTCCACTTTATGAGATCAACGGCCATGTTCTTAATGCTTAATAATTAATGTTAATTTTAATGTTAACTTCAAATTTCTTTTTCGGTTGCCACAGGAAGCATGTATAACTTATTCGAAAAATCGAACATTTTGGTGTGCGGCATCCCCTAACGTAGCAAATATTGGAAATCTGAAATTGTACACTTTCCTCCTTTCAAACTATCTACCCGTACACCAAATTTGAAGTCTTTATCCTATCGCGAAGTTTACTTTTACTATCATTTCACCTTTCGAACGTTTTTCTGTGTAGCATCTCCTCAAATGACCATTTTTGAAAAATTGTATTCATCAAATGTATTCATCAAATAATTAGCCCATATGCCAAATTTCAAGCCGCTATCACATTGTAAAGGAGGCGTTTTTCATTTGTTCGTCAAATCGAATATTGTAGTGTGCGGCACTCCCTACAATAGCAAATGTTGGAACACTGAAATTGTACACTTTCTTCCAATGCAACAATTTACCCGTACACCTAATTTGAAGTCTCTATCTCATCGAAAAGCATGCTTTTTCTATCATTTCACCTTTAGAATGTTTTTGTGTGGAGTACCCACTCCCTTAAATGAGCATTTTTGAAAATCTCCATTATTCTTGGGTTTTCTCTCAGATGATTCGCATATATAAGAGATATCAAGCCACTATCCCGTTTTAAAAGGAGTGTTTGTCCTTTATTCCGAAAATCGAACATTTTGGTATGCGGCACCCCCTAAAGTAGAGAATAATGGAAAACTGAATTGCACTCTTTCTTCCTTTCAAATTATCTACCCGTACACCATATTTGAAATCTCTATCTCATTCCGAAGCATGTTTCTAATCATTTCATATTTCGAACGTTTTTCTCTGGAGCACCCCCTAAATCGAACATTTCTGAGAAATTCTATTTATCTTGGGTGTTTTCATTAAATGATTAACCCATATAACAAATTTCAAGCATCTGTTAAAATTTAAAGAAGGAATTTCACATTTATTCGTAAAATCGAACAGTTGGGTTTGCTGCACCCCCTAAAATAGAAAATATTGCAAAACTGAAATTGCACATACTTATCCAATCGAACTATCTACCTGTCCACCAAACTTGAAGTATCTATCCCATCCCGAAGCATAGATTTTCGTCATTTCACCTTTCGAACGTTTTTCTCTGAAGCACCCTCTTAAACGAATATTTTTGAAAAACGCTTTTGTCTTGGGTGTTTTCATCAAATGATTCGCCCATATACCAAATATCAAGCCTCTATCACGCTTTAAAAGGGGCGTTTCTCCTTTATTTCGAAAATCGACCACTTTTGTGCACGACACCTCCTTAAGTAGAAAATATTCGAAAACTGAAAGTGTACACTTTCTTTCTTCCAAACTATCTACCCGTACACCAAATTTGAAACCTCCATCTCATTCCGAAGCATGTTTTTTTACCAATTCCCCTTTCGAACGTTTTCCTCTGGAGCACCCCCTTAAACGAACATTTTTGAAAAACTATATTCGTCTTGGATATTTTCACCAAATGATTAGTCTATATATCAAATTTCAAGCATCTATCAAATTTTAAAGGAGCCGTTTCTCATATATTCGAAAAATCGAAAATTCTGGTGTACGGTACACCCCCCTTAAGTAGAAGATATTGGAAATCTGAAATTGCACGCTTTCTTTCTTTCGAACGGTTTACCCATACACCAAATTTGAAGTCTCTATCTCATTGCAAAGCATGTTTTCCTATCATTTCACTTTTCGAACTTTTTCAATGTGGAGCCCCCCCACCCCCACCCGCTAGAGAACGTTTTCGAAAAATTCAATGTTTCCAGGGGGTTTTATCGAACGACCGAGCCGTGTAACAAATTGCAAGGCTCTATCTATTTAAGAAGTGCTTAAAAAAGCGTGACAGACGGACAGACGGACACTTGGCAATTAGTATATATAGAAAGATTTCTTTTTCATTTACGTATTATTATTATATACTATATTTTATTATATACTTATATTTATTATATACTTTTAATAAAAGTATATAATAAATATAATGTGCAGTATCATATACACTGCACATTTTCCATAGCCTTTTATTCATCAGCATTTTTTAAGCAGCTTCTTCTGATGGTTTTGTAATCAATTGAAGTTAGCTCATATAACTTCTGAAATTGGTTGTGTCCTGCCTTTTTTACTACATTCTTCAAATTTTGCAATGTTTCGTTCAAAATGTTATTTTCTACATTGTTTATTACTTTCCTTATATACATAATGTATAAGGAAAGTATTGTGACGGGGCCGAAAATTCGAATTCGAGTTTTCGACGGGAGAGCACGTTTCAAACATCCCTGACCACGAATCAAGCATTTTTGAGGTGATGTCTGTGTCTGTGTGTGTGTGTGTGAAAGTATGTGTGTGTGTGTGTGTGTCGGTGAGTCTGTGGAGTCGATATCTAACGAAAGAATGGAGCGATTCGAATGAAATTTGGTACAAAAATTACAATCCGTGAATACTGGAAGTTTTTTGTTTTTATACGTAATCGGATGTTCAGAACCTCCCTTAAATTTTCGAGTGAAATTTTGAAAAAATCATCAAAAAATCAATACCTTTAATAAAGTTACGAAAATAGACATTTCTTATGTAATTTTTTCTTAGAAAACGATTGACATAAACTTTAGATAGCTAGCATGAACCGTTCTCGAGGTATTGCGCATTTTAAAAATAAATTTATCAAAAAATCCCAAAAATTAAATAAAATCTATTAACTGTTGAGAAACATTTTCACTTTTCATATGTAATATCATGCGATAAATTTGGTGACACCATTCTCGTGGATCTAACTCGTTCCATTCACGAGAAAAGATACTCTGAGTAATACTTTTGTATTTGAACGCACAATAGTCATTTATTTGCTGTAAGAATAACTTATTTCTCCGTCCATAACGCTTGGCGAGATTTTGGCGCCGAATTTGGCGAAATGTCGCCAACTTGGCGACTTTTTTAAATGTTGCCAAATTAACGAAATTCTCGCCAAAGGGATAAAAATGACGCTAAATCAATAAAAATGACAACTGATTGACGAAAATTCAATATCTTGGAGAGAATATAAGTATCTACTAGAAGAAAATTCTATTTTTTTACTGTAAAAGTAGCAAATTCATTGTATTATATAAGGAAAGTCATGTGGTGCCCACATCAGATTTTCTCTTATTGGATTCAGTTAAAGTTAATTCTTATAGCTTCTGAAATCAGTTGCGTCCTTCATTTTTATAATATTTTTCTAATTAAGCTGTCTTTTATTCAAATAGTGAACGTTACAGTATAGTTTGATCATATGTTTATACAATTTAGTGAATGAAATATCTTTCGGAATTGTTTTCTTTTTCCATTGACTATTTTTTACTTTTCTGCTATAGTTCTTTTTTGCTATAGTTCATTAACTGTATTTTTTACACATTTTGGAATGGATGGCTTTTTATAGTATATACATAAAGCTATTCCGAAACGATTTCTGTCTTTATTTTCTTTTATACATTGCATTATTTTGCAATCATGCTTTTTCTTTATTTTGTCATAAGGTTTTTAAGCTTTCAATCTTATTTTCTAAAAAAGCATTCTGAATTGCTCTGTTTGTTTTCATTCTTCTTAGGTTTCATATTTTCATTTTTCGAGTTTCGGCTTGGCATTTTATTACTTCTTATATAACCCAATGCACCTCTTAATCGGAAGATTTCTTTTAGCGTTTGTTAGTTTGATTGTTTTTTCGCTTTATTCTGAAGAATGAGATTGCATTTTGTCTTTTAAGACAATTGAAGACAGAGATTGCATTTTGTCTTATGAGATTGCATTTTGTCGCCAATTTATACATTTACTTAACTATTAAAATCTGTATTAACACACATTTTTGCTTTGTAGTTAATGATGCAAATTAAACGGGGTGATTTGGGGGCATTAATCGATAAATTGTATCACGATAAAAAAAAATTCTGATGTGGGCAACACATGACTTTCCTTATATAATGCAGTGAATTTACTATTTTTACAATAAAAAAATAGGTTTTTCTAATACTAGCTTTTTATATTCTTCCCAAGAGATTGAATTTTCGTCAATTAGTCGTCATTTCCAGTGATTTATTATCCATTTGGCGAGATTTCCGTTAATTTGGCAACATTTAAAAAAAGTCGCCAAGTTGGCGAAGTTCCGCCAAATTCGGCGCCAAAATCTCGCCAAGCGTTATGAACAGAGAAATAAGTCATTCTTATAGCAGATAAATAACTATTGGCGTTCAAATACAAAAGTATTACTCAAAGTATCTTTTCTCATGAATGGAACGAACTAGATCCACGAGAATGATGTCACCCAATTTGTCGCATGATATTACTTATGAAAAGTGAACATGTTTCTCAACAGTTAAAATATTTTTTTAATTTATGGGATTTTTTGAAAAATGTATTTAAAAATGTGCTATATCTCGATAACGGTTCATGCTAGCGTTCTAAAGTTTATGTCAATCGTTTTCTAAGAAAAAACTACATTAGAAATATATATTTGCGTAACTTTATAAGGTTTTGATTTTTTAATGATTTTTTCAAAATTTCACTCGACAATTAAGGAGGGTTCTGAATATTCGATTACGTTTAAATACAATAGGCTTCCAATATTTACGGATTGTGATTTTTGTACCAAATTTCGTTCGAATCAGTCCATTTGTTCGTTAGTTATCGTTTCCACAGACTCAGTGACACACACACACACACACACACACACACACACACACACACACACACGCAGACATCACTTCAAAATGTTTGATTCGTGATCAGGGATGCTTGAAACATGCTCTCCCTTCGAAAACTCGAATTCGAATTTTCGACCCCGTCACAATATTTTCCTTATACATTAGGTATATAAGGAAAGTAAAAATACATCTAAGTTTTTTTAAATTTCGTTAATTAAAAGTTTTCTTTCTTTTTTCAAAATTTTTTAATTCTTTAAAAGTTACTTTTCTTGAGTTGGCAACAATCCGGTGGCGGCTATCAATTGGAAAAATTTGGTTGATGCGTGTTAACATTTATTATTTTTTATCGTTTATATCCATAGCTTACTAGTTAAACTTTTCCTTCTTCCTCAGTGACTATACCACTATTGTTTTAGGAATTATGTTTCTTCAATCAATGGAAATTGAATAATTATATTGAATAAGTAAATTAATATTTTTATTTAAATTAATAATTTTCTGGTGTCCATTCCTACTAAATAAACAATGCTCTACAACTTTATAAATGTTTTCTTTTAATCTATCTCAATTTGCTGCCAAGTTCGTTATCCTAACTTTTAGTGTGCTGCAATCCATTTTATTCGATCAGGAATGGTACTGTAGATAAACCTAATCTTTACTGTAGATAAATCTTTACTGTAGATAAACCTAACGTATGCACTCATGGACTTTTCTGTACAAAGTTATTGGAATGCTTCTTAGGAATTCTGTAGATCTCTTCAGTGTTGTGTGCAGATAGCTTCTTTAAATCAGCCACGCAGAGCTAAATACTTTTACCTTTTTGTATACAATGTTTATGAAAACTATGCCTTCCTGCGATCAGTAAGGGAATGTGATACAGTTATTTTTCAATACTTCAAAGGTTTTATTTTTCGGTTTCTCCGAAATTACCAAATTCTTCAGTAAATTGCATATTTTTGGTGGTAGTAAGGTTATCGTCATGGGTACCCTTTTCTCCACTGACGTATCTGTTGCTTTAAATTCATTTTAAGCCCAACAGAATCCACTTTGACAATAAGAAATTGCAATTTCATCCCAATAGTTCAAGGGTAGAACGTCAGCTGGCCATTTCGAACATCCAGGGTTCGATTCCTGGTTAGGTCAGCAATGCTCTTTACAATGGTACCCGAACAATTCAATCCTGTAGGCTAATGCAAGATGTGTGAGGTCTGAAAGTGATCCTAATACGACTAGTACGGATTCAGTGAGCTCTGGAAAATTAAACGCATATTTCAAAATTGAGAGGATAACGATCACGCAGGATACTAACATGGGTAAAAATAGTTGTAGTAAGAGGCTAACCTTGCCCGCCAGTTTGACATTGGAGGGCAGAGAATGCAGAGTCCACTTCGACGATAAGAGCTTGCAATTTTGTCCCAACATCTCAAAGGTAGAGCTTCGGCTAGCCAGTTCGAAGATCCAGGGTTCGATTCTCGATTGGAGCAGTAAGGTACTTTACAGCCCCTTGATGTAGATAGATAAATCCTCAAGACCGTAATTGAAGGATTATAACGTGAAATTAAAGTTCCGTACTTCCATATTTTCCGGCATCTTTGTTGGTACTATTTTCCTCCGGTGTCAAGATTCAACTCCAACGCGGCTAGGAAAATTTGAAGGACTATTTTTTATTTCAAGATGGCTTCCTTATGTCTCCTTGAAAAAAGGAAATTTCGGAAAGATAATGACCATCCTGGTTGCCAGTGTTCATTAGTGTAGGAGTTTCTCATTTAAGACACAATTTCAATCGTAAACTTTCATTTAGGCTGCACTTTTACCCCTACAGGTGCATCATCAAAGTTTCTCGTTCCTCCATCTATTATAGCTCCCTCTGTAGCTCGCTCTGGTGGTAACAGAGCCGACATTTTATTTATAGTCTAATGTCAGCTCTGTACTGCTAATTTGCACACCTACCTACATTCAGCCATTATGAATGCTTGAATGTGGCATATTTAAGTTTCCGTTTTTGCAGACGTTTGTATATTTATTAGATTGTTCAACATATAAATCATAAATAATTACATTTATGTAAGATACAATTATTGTCTCGATCAATGTAATTACCTCGTGGCTACAACTCTGACTGATGAATAAAGGAATATTTGGTCAGAAGATGGGATTCTATTATTGTTGTCACTAATTATTAAATAATGAATCGTTTTCTATATCCATTTATTGTTCCAGATATACATTTTATTTATATTTTATTATGTAGGAAGTGTCATTTTCATTCTTAAAATTGATCTTTTATACTAAATTAAGTCGTTCGGAGATTAGATACCAGCTGAACTTTTACCCAAGTTAAATACCCTCGTGACAGCTAAAGCTTAATAGTTAATCCTGCTGATTGCTTGTCAAAAGCACGTGACATATTCGTTGATTCTCAATTAAAAGTATCAAAGAGAAAAAGAGAGATATAATAAGGTGAAAGAGTGTTTAATTATAAGTACTTTCAAATTTTGAATTTTATTTATATTTTATAAAATTAATGTATATAAAATTAATAAATTTGTTAAATCAATTTATTAATTTTATTTATATATCCAAATATGCTATTTATATGTCCTCAATATGATTTTATAATGTTATTTATATATCCTTTTATTTATAAATTAGATAATTTTATTTACATTTTATTATGTAGGAAGTGCCATGTTCATTTTTAAAATTGATTTTTTATATAAAATTGTCGTTCGGAGATTAGACACCAGCAGAACTTTTACACAAGTTAAATATCCCTATGACAGTTAAAGCTTAATAGTTAATCCTGCTGATTGCTTGTTAAAAGCACGTGACATGCTCGTTGATTTTCAATTAAAAGTATCAAAGAGAAAGAGAGAGAGAGAGAGAGATAATATGGGGAAAATGTCTTTAATTATAAGCACTTTCAAATTTTGAATTTTATTTATATTTTATAAACTTAATGTCTATAAAATTAATAAATTTGTTAAATTAATTTATTAATTTTATTTATATGTCCAAATATACTATTTATATACCCTTAATATGATTTTATAATGCTATTTATATACCCTTAATATGATTTTATAATGTTATTTATATATCCTTTTATTTATAAATTAAATAATTTTATTTACATTTTATTATGTAGGAAGTCCCATGTTTATTCTCAAAATTGATTTTTTATACAAAATTGTGGTTCGGAGATTAGATGTCAGCAGAACTTTTACACAAGTTAAATATCCCCATGACAGCTAAAGCTTAATAGTTAATCCTGCTGATTGCTTGTCAAAAGCATGTGACATACTCCTTGATTTTCAATTAAAAGTATCAAAGAGAAAAAAAGAGAGATAATAAGGGGAAAGAGAGTTTAGTAAGAAGAGTTGAGAGAGAGAGAGAGAGTTTTAGGGTTATGTAGATAAAAATTAACTCGAGTGTGGCTCCACTCGACTTTCTCATACTAAATTCATTTTTTTTTTTCAAATTTTACAAGAAAAAATTAAAAAAATAGGCATCGTGGGTATAAATGACTACAACTATAGGGTGTTACCATTCAATTTAAAGGGCTTGAAAAAAATATTTCGATTAATACTATATTTGACAATATACTCCCCGGGGGGTAACTCGTTCCCCAAAGGGGAGCTAATGTCGTCATGAACCAAAAAAATTGTATCGCTGCTGTTTTCTCCAAAAGGGATTGAAACTGTTAAATCACATGATCTATCAATAAACCCTTTTATGCATGATTATGTTGAATTTTGTCCTATACTGCCATGTTAAAGAAATATGAAATTCTAAATGAATTCCGAAGTTTCGACTCGTATTTAAAAATTTTATCTAGTTCTAGATTTTTCTTTAATAACAAAGCAGGAAATAAAGTTTCGTGAAAATCCATTAATATTTGTTGTTGCTATTGTGTACACAAGAAATCGACCACAGCCATCAGACAGACAGACGTACATCACTCTAAAAATAGTCAAATCATATTCAGAAATTCTTAAAAAATATATTGACATCAAAATCTAGAAATAAAATATTTTCAGGAAAATAATATTTTCTCAATTCTACGTATGTATAAATAAGAAGAATCCTATTTACGAGTTGATTTTGCGTGTCTGCGTCCCCCCCCCCCCCCAGCGTCTAGAATTTGTTCCATTTATCCGTCGAGATTGAAATTTAACATAGCATATAGCATAACATATTGTAGCATAGCATAACATATCCTAGCATAATATAAGCAATATAACAGCAAATAAAAATTAGAAAATTCAATATTCCAGGGAGGTTATGTGCTTCAAAAGGAGTCAGTCAAAGGTAAAATATATTTAAACCAAAAACAAATGATGTAAAAATGATGTAGATCGAATAAAATGTGCATAAAGACCTAAAATGTCTAAAGTTTAATTTTTTAGTTTAATTGGGGATGGGGTGGGACAAAGTTTTCGTTTTCTTTTAGTTTTGGGGTAACAAAGGAACGAAAAAATTTCAAACAATTTTCAGAGATTCAATCTTTGCAACCTAAATACGGGAAAATAAACATAAATGGCACGTGCAAAAGAAGATAAAACTTAAATTTCGCCTTTTCTTAGTTACAGAAAAAGTAATGAACTAAAAAAATCTAAATTATTTTTTGAAATACATCATCCCAACCCAAATTCAGGGAAAACCAAACACGTGCGCTTTAGGTTGACTTGAAAGAGATAGATAGATAGATAGAGAGAGAGAGGGGGGGGGGAGAGAGCAAAATGGGGGTGGGGGAAAATATTCGAGTAGAATAATAAAAACTCTATACAATAAAATAATTGCCCTTTTTTATTTTGCAGTTACTGGTAGGAGGGTTTGTAAAACTACCACATTTTCGACTTTTATTAGTTGTGTAAATCCGTAATTACCGAAAATATCTTAATTATTTTTCATATATACAACAATACAATCCAAATACAGGGAAATTAACATTGTGAATAAGTGGAAGATAAAAAACATACCCAATTGTGATTATTCACTTAATTATAGGAAAAGTAACAAAATGGCTTTGATTTGCCAGGCTTACTGAACAACCATGATAGCTTTTTGCTCGGACTTCATAAAATCGACAAATAAACAAAATAAGATCTAATCTTCAACAAGAATGGATAGATCGACAAGAATCAACTTATTACAGATCTAAATAGAAATAAAAGTCCCCCAAGTTGTTCGCTAACACAAAGCAAAAACAAAATTAAATTTTCATATCTGCATGTTAATTTAATCTGTTCCCTTTGCAAACCTTCTCATATTATAGAATAAAGAAAAGAGAAATTATTGTTTTCATGAAAATTTTCGATTTCGTGATGTTGAAGCCAATATATATTTTAAGATAACCTGAATAAGTTTTGACTATTTTTAGATTGATGTCTCTCTATTTGTCTGTAGCCTATTTCATGCGCATGCAATAGTTGTCACAAATATTTATGGGGTTTCACGAACCTTTATATCCGGCTTTGTTACAGCTTGATTTGATATCTACTCTTTGATGACGACGTTTATCAACGTCTAATTGTTTATCAACCTATATAAGAATAATTGTTATTTTATCAATAACAGATGTTGTAACTAGCATAAAGAACCTTCCTGCCCCAACTAGGAATCGAACCCTGGATCTCCGAACTGGCCAGCCGACGCTCTACGGTTGAGATACAGGGACGAAATTGCAAACTCTTATCATTGAAGTGGACTTTACATTCTCCACTCTCTAATGTCGGATTGGCGTGCACCTGACAATCTGATTGACCCCCTCCTGCTATTTTTACCTCAGGTAAGCCTCCTGCTACTACTATTTTTACCCAAGTTAGTATACGCGTGGCCATTATGCTCTCAATTTAAAATCGGCGCTTAATCATCCAGAGTCCACTGAATCCGTACTAGTCGTACTAGGCTCACTTTCAGACCTCCGACATCTGTATTAAAAACTGTAACTAAAAACGGTATTCTTGTTGCCATGGAAATTTCTAATAAAGTGACATAAGCTTATGAGTAGATTCTGTTCTCAATTAATTTTGATCTATGAGTCCCTTTATTTCATTCTTATTAACTTATATGAACTTATTGTGTTCCCTCCATATTTTCTTAAAAAAAAAAAAAAAAAAAAAAAAAAAAAAAAAAAAAAAAAAAAAACTATGCCAACTGTTCTTATTTTCTCGGTTCTTTCTTTTTCTTTTGATCCATTTTATTTGTATTTTTTCTAATTTTTCTTTTCTAAATTTTACTCTAAATTTCTGTTTTTGTTTTTCATGTATCTAATTTTTTTTTCCTTTTTATATATTTTCTTTTTATATATTTTCTAAATTTTACTTTTAAAATTTCATTATTTTCTTTAATTTAAATCTATTTTTCATTATGTTATTATACCTCACTCTAAATTTTATTTTTCAATGATCTTTTTATCTATATTCGCAATAACCCTTTTCCCATTTTTGAAAAATGGACGTACTTGTCAAGTTCAAATATAATGTAAAACTGTCGGTTTAACCACAATATTTTTCATCAATTGTTATCTTTTTAGATCTAAATAAATGTTCGTTTGGCGAGATGGTAGACCTTGGGTGCCTTCTGAGTGCAGGAGGTATACTTTCCCGGCCGTGCAGCTAGCTACTCTAAACCGATTATGTGAGTCGCACGGTCTGGGGTCTTCAGACCTCCGGTATCTTTGCACTAACCTACAGGATTGATTTGTTCGGGCGCCATTGTAAACAGCCTTGCTGCCCCATACGGGAATCGAACCCTGGATCTCCGAACTGGCTAGCTGACGCTCTACCGTTGAGCTACTGGGACGAAATTGCAAGCTCTTATAGTCAAAGTGGACTCTGTACGATTCATGTGTTTAATGTTCAACAGGCATTCTTTTATTACCTCTTTGAAAGCGTTGTGTCAGTATATGAGAGCACCTAATGCAAACCAGAGGGGTGACAAAATGCATGTAATTTAACCATTCTGAATTCAAATCTGAAATCTGTTTTTGAAATTAACTCTTGGATCTGGAGAAATAGTCTGTCAAAATTTGTCATTTTTTTGGTATTTTTGTGTTTATATTATCAAGTCGAAGGTGTTGCCACAACATAATGCAATTGCATGCTCAAAAGACTTTAACGAGTGAAGAAATAAAAGGAGAACTACGTTCAGCTCATGGAGTTAGAGATGAGGCCACTTCCAAGATTCAGCTGAATAGGAGACCACGTCCAAGATTCAGCTGAATAGGAGACCACTTCCAAGATTCAGCTGAATAGGAAAGTTAATATTGAAAGGTTATCTCAATTTAAAAATTCAGTATATGAATATTTAAACCGAGAAGTTAAATAGACTTGTTTCCTGCTTTATCTACAAATTCACGTTTTAAACAGTGCAATTAATGCAAACTTTGTTTATAGATATATTGGAGCTTAATTGTATGACCTATAAAGTTAAAGATAGTTTGGATCCTTTTCTTCCTTGGCATGACCAGGAATTGAAAACTTGAAATAAAAAGTTTGAGGTATTAAACTTGATAAGTTGGTTTGTTAGAGGTTCTAGAAGGAGCGTAAATTAGAGCGTAAATTTTTATTTTGTTATGCGTTACGTTAGAGGCTGATATTTTATGCTTGTTTTGATAGGGAGTCGTATAAAAAATAGTAATATTGAATAGGTGTTATGTATGTTTCGCATGTGTCTGTGGATATTAGAAGAGGATGAGATGGTCAGCGGGAGTTGATGTCCCCCGATGCCTGTTTTCCATACAGGAACGTGGTGTACTTGGACGGGCGCAGCGCATGAAACGCACGGGCTGTGCTGATTTCAGATAATAGTCCACACTAAAAGTGTAACTTAAGCACAATTTTTAATGGTTCTTGACATTTAAAACACCTGATTTGCATGAAGTATGTAATTTAATTTTGAAAGTTGGAAAACTTATAATAATAATTTTACGTACTTTAGTGAGCAGTTATGTATTTTAGTTTTTATGAAATTCACAAAAATATTAATTTTTAGAAACAGCAGTTATATGAAAATATTTCCTTAACTTTTGGTTCAAAAAGTCAAATTAATAATGATCTGGTACAAATATATGATAAAATAACCTTTTTTGAAAATCAAATAATGGTAGAATCGAAAAGATTGACATCATATTCAATTTCGAAGTCAATTTCTTATCATATCCTCAAAGTTTTCACATACTTCGCCTCAAGTTCCTTGCATTTGATGAAAATAAGCGACGATTTATCGTAATATAAAGATGCACTAATAGTAATAAATTATTTTAATTTATCTCGACGATACTTTCTATATCTACAATTAAAACGCTATAAATCGTTTTAAAATTTGATTTGAGAATTTAAAGTAATTAGATGATAGTTTACAAAGGTGTGCCCATAATTTCTATTTCAATCTTCCGGTCAATCGCCTGGATCGACTTCGAACTTTCGCGTTGACCATTGACGCTATAAATAAAAACGCATTAAAACGCTATAAATCGTTTTAAGACTTGATTTGAGAATTTATAGTAATTAGATGATAGTTTACAAAGGTGTGCCCATAATGTCTAGTTCAATCTTCCGGTCAATCGCCTGGAACTTTAGGTCGACGTCGAACTTTCGAGAAACTTGTAAAATATGAAAGTTCGAAATTTGTACTAATGTTGTTTCATACTGAAGTGTCATATAAATATTATTTTTTCTCTTTTATTAGAAAATCGTGGATGGATTTTTATTGGAAAAGTTGATCTTTTGTAAAAAATAATGGACAGCCATGGTGTTATTTGGGAATGTAAAATTTGTTTATGGCATTAGAACTGAGTGTTGCCATTGGAAACTTTGAAGTTTGTGCATAATTCGATATGAAAATGACATCTTTTGCAAATTTTATGCGTATGAATTTGCAGACTATATTATTATCTAACGAATGGCCTTTCTGAAACGCCCTAATGTGAACGATGTGCGAATAACAAGACAATTTGCTGCAAATATAGCTACATTGCTTTTCATATAAGATTACGATTTATACAGTCATTAACATCCGGTTTTTTTCTTACTTTGTCCATAATGTTATAATTTTGTTCTGAATAATCATTTTAGAATAATCATTTTGTGCCTTTCTGCATATAACGCATGACCTGTGGTGCATATCTGCTTACAGTATCATAAAACTGTGATGCGCTGTCAGAACAAAATATATTCAGCAGAAAACTATTTAGCTATTTAGAACAAAAACTAGTACCCGCTGAAAATCAACGGTCTCACAATAAGCAACCCCTGAATAATCTGCATTTTTTAATAATTCGCTTTTCACATTTATTCGGCAAATCGAATATTTTGGTGTGCAGAACCCCCTAAAGAAAAAAATAATAAAAAACTTAAATCCGCACTTCTTCCTGTCAAACTATCTACACCTACACCAAATCTCTATCTCATTCCGAAGCATACTATTTTATCATTTCCCTTTTAGAACGTTTTTCTGTGGCGCACACCCATAAATGAACATTTTTGAAAAATTCTGTTCGTCTTGGGTTTTTCATCAGATGATTGGACCATATACCAAATATCAAACCTTTATCACATTTAAAAGGGAGCGTGTCTCATTTATTCGAAAAAGCGAATATATTGTTGTGGGGCACTCCCAAAAGTAGCAAATATTGAAAATCTGAAACTGCATGCTTTTTTCTTTTGAAACTGTCTACCCGTACACCAAATTTGAAGCCTCTATCCCATCATGAGCATGTTTGTTCTATCACTTTACCTTTTGAACGTTTCTCTGTGTAGCACCCCCTTAAATGAACATTTTTGAGAAACCGTATTCATCTTGGGTTTTTTTATCAAATAGTTAGCCCATATACTAAATTTCAAGCCCCTATCACATTGCAAAGGATGTATTTTTCATTTGTTCGGAAAATCGAATATTTAGTGAGCGGCACCCCCCTACAATAGCAAATGTTAGAAAACTGAAATTGCACACTTTCCTCCTTTCCAATTTTTTAACCGTACACCAAATTTGAAGTCTCCATCTCATCGCGAAGCATGCTCTTACTATCAATTCACTTTAAGAATGTTTTTGTGTGGAGTACTCTCATCCTTAAATATACATTTTTGAAAAACTCTATTCTTATATTTTCTATTAGATGATTCGCCGATATACCAAATATCAAGCATCTATCACGTTTTAAAAGGGGCATTTCTCCTTTATTCCAAAAATCGAACATTTTGGTGTAAGACACCCCATAAAGTAGAAAATATTAGCAAACTGAAATTGTACACTTTCTTCCTTCCAATCTATCTACACGTAGACCAAATTTGATATCTCTATCTCATCCCGAAGCATGTTTTTTTTATCACTACACCTTTCGAACGTTTGTTTTACTCTAGAGCACCCCCTTAAACGAACATTTTTGAAAAACTATATTCGTCTTGGGTGTTTTCGTCAAATGATTAGCCCATATATCAAATTCCAAGCCTCTATCAAATTTTAAAGGAGCCGTTTTCATTTATTCGGTAAATCGAATATTTTGGTGTGTAGCACCCCCTTAAGTAGAAAATATTGGAAATCTGAAATTGCACACTTTCTTCCTTTCGAACGATTTACCCATACACCAAATTTGAAGTCGCACAAAGCTTGCTTTCCTATCATTTCGAACGTTTTGGTGTGGAGCACCCCCTCTAGAGAACGTTTTCGAAAAATTCGATTTTTCCAGGAGGTTTTATCGAACGACCGAGCCGTTTACCAAATAGCAAGGCTCTATCTATTCGGGAAGTGCCTAAAAAAAGCGTGACAGTCGGACAGACAGACGGACAGACGGACAATTGGCAATTAGTATATATCGATCCTAAAATGGTGGTAATGGAAGTGCATGCCGATTGAACTTGGTGGAAAGTTAAATTATTTTTGTATTTCAAATAATTACCAATCAAAACAAAATTAGACTATATATTTTACATATTACCATTTTCGTTATAAAGCTATTACTTCAACGTTTCAGAATTTTATTCATTAGCGTAAATCCTTTGAAATCTTAAAAATATTTAATTTACGTTTTTGATCGGTGTTTAATCGAATAAATATAGTTTACGTCATATTTAAAAAAATCCAATGTCGGCAACACATGAATTTCCTTATATAATGCAATGAATTTACTACTTTTACAGTAAAAAAATAGATTTTTCTTATAGAAGATACTTATATTCTTTCTAAGATATTGAATTTTCGTCAATGAGTCGTCATTTTCATTGATTTGGAGTCATTTTTATCCATTTAGCAAGATTTTCGTTAATGTGGCAACATAAAAAAAAGTCGCCAAGTTGGCAACTTTCCGCCAAATTCATCGCCAAAATCTCGCCAAACGTTATGGAAGGAGAAATAAGTTATTCTTATAGCAGCTAAATGACTATTGTTGTTCAAATACAATAGCAGTACTCAAAGTATCTTTTCTCATGAATGGAACGAGGTAGATCTACGAAAATGAGATCACCAAATTTAGCGCATTATATTGCATATGAATAGTGGACATATTTCTCAACAGTTAATATTTTTTTTTAATTTATGGGATTTTTTCATAAATTTATTTTAGAAATGTGCAATATCTCGAGAAATGCCTAACATTTAGGGGGGTTCTGAACATTCGAATACGTTTAAAAACAATATCCTTCCAGTATTCACGGATTATGAATTTTGTACCAAATTGATGTATGAATTTTGTACGAATCGCTCCATTCTTTCGTGAGATATCGTCAACACAAACTCACTGATACACGCACACATATACTTTCACACACACACACACTGGCATCACCTCAATAAATGTTTGATTCGTGATCAGGGATGCTTGAAACGTGCTCTCCCGTCGAAAACTCGAATTCGAATTTTCGACCCCGTCACAATACTTTCCTTATACATTATGTATATAAGGAAAGTAAAAACTCTCCATTTCTGGATTATGAAAAATGATTTTATATATTAATTTTAGATATGTTATTTTTAAATCCGTGAAAATTAACTGGAGTAACTCAGCTTAAATGTTTCATATCATTATCCTTTCTTAAACAGCTTGCAATCTGTTTTTGAAAATTTTACAAGTAAAAATGTTAAAAATCTGAATTGCTGTCTCCCAAATGATCATAATTATGGCATGTTACCCTTCATTTTAAGGGGTTTGAAAAAATATTTCGATTGATACAAAGTTTAATAATATATCTCTCTCGGAGATGACTTGCCCACCCGAGATGGGCTAATAATGACACAAGCACAAAAATTTTATCGCGGCTATTTTTCACTGCAATTATTGAAACTATTAAGTTTAGTGATCATTGGGCAATAAATAATCCCTTTTATCCACGATTATTTCAAATTTTTGTCCTATCCTGCCATGTTACGAAAATATAAAATTTCGAATAAATTTCAAAGTTTTAGCTCGAATTTAAAACAAAATTATATCTAGTTCTAGATTTTGTTGTTAACAAAGCAAAATGTAAAATTTTGTGAAAATCCATTAATATTTGTGGCAGCTATCGTGTATACAAGTAAACGACCATACACAGACAAACGGACATCAATCCAAA
Source organism: Amaurobius ferox (assembly GCA_951213105.1). Classification (NCBI taxonomy): domain Eukaryota; kingdom Metazoa; phylum Arthropoda; class Arachnida; order Araneae; family Amaurobiidae; genus Amaurobius; species Amaurobius ferox. The sequence goes on along the minus strand of OX578150.1, from coordinate 64,003,208 downwards.
AATAGCCAAAACGTGTTCAGGAGGTCCTAAACATATATTGGCATCAAAATCTCAAAATCGAAAATTTCTTGAAAACAATACTTTCTTAATACTACGCATGAGAAACTAAACATAAAACTGAAATATTTGTGTTAATTTGCGATAAATATAATAGGTAACTAAAGATACCATTAAATATGAAAGCTAATCATAACATTAATTTCGAAATATAAAAGTACGTGGAATAATTTAATTAAAATGCAAATAGAAAAATTGTGAAAATGAATAAATACTTTAAAACAAAATCCGAAAATTAAATTTCAGATTAGAAAAATTGTTCATTGCCCCTCCGTAAGAAACGGAAAATAAAACTGAACCAATTGGATATTTAATAATATTTCTCGAATTAGAAGATACCTATATATTGTCTGTTGGGCTGTAGTGCAAAGCTTGGACGACTTATACTTCTTTTCGTTCTCGTTTGTGTATCCAAATCCTTTCCTGAAGGTAAAATTTCTTCTTGAGACAACCGTGGTTCAATTATGTAATTGTCCTTTAGAGAATGGACGAATGCGCCAACTTCTTGGAACCTCTTCCCCCTCGTAGCATGAAAGGCCCTTTTAACAGCATCCCAATTTATTCTAAGCTTCTTCTTCCTTTCTGCTGCACTTCGAACAGAACTGTATGAAACTCCTTGGTCACTGTAAGGTTTGGACATCAGCGAGGATCCAATACCAGCCATGAGGTAAGGGTAAGGGTTGTAAAAGTGTCTTTCACCTGCATTTAAACTACGCCCCCTCATTGGCATAAAGGACGAACTTCGTTTATTTTCGTCATATAAATCTGAATCATAATCATCATGTCCATTGTAATCAATAGAAGTAAGTCTGCCTCTCATGGGCATAAATGCTGACTTTTTGTCAAGAAGAGGCATAAGTTGTTCAATAGGCCAAGGCGCAACTGTGAAAGTTTCATCATCATAACTTCGTCCATAGAGCTGATCTGCAGGCCAAGGTGCAACAGTTGAATCTTCGTCTTGGTAATTGTGGCCTGACATTGGCATGGCTGATGATGACTTTTTATTTAAGATAGAATAGAGCTGATCTGCAGGCCAAGGCGCAACAGTGAAATCTTCATCTACATATCTACGGCCTCGCATTGGCATAAAAGAAGACGCCTTTTTATCAAGGAGAGAATAAAGCTGATCTGCTGGCCAAGGTTCTACTTCAAAATTCTCATCTACAAATCTACGTCCTTGCACTGGCATGAAAGCAACTCTTTTTGATGGATTTGATGAATTTTCGGAACTGATTTCATTTTCTGGATCCTTTATAGATCTACGGCCTCTCATAAGAGTAAAGGAAGATGCTCTTTTTTCATGATTTGGCTCAGAATTTTCATGGTAATTTGAATGAGTATCTTGAAGAAGTCTACGTCCTCGCATTGGCATAAAAGAAGATGCACGTTTGTCTTCAATTAATTTAGATTCCATTTCTGGTGTATTAGAACTTTCAAAAACTACATCGCGAAGTTGAGTTCTACGTCCTCTCATTGGCATGAATGATTGAGCTCTTTTCAAAGCTTCAAAATCTGAATTTTCTTCATTATCTTCACTGCTAAAGTCCCGTCGACCTCTCATTGGCATAAAACCTGATGCTTTCTTGTCAAAATTCTCAGAGTTATCGTAATAGTCTTCTCTACGTCCTCTCATTGGCGTAAAAGAATGTTTCTTCTTTTCCAACATGCTAGTCAAAACTTCTTCCGGAGCAATTTCGTCAAGTTCAGCAGATTCTCTCCTTCCTCGCATAGGCATAAAAGATATTGATCTCTTACTTGCTAAGTGATTCAAAATTTCATCATCATCAGAACTATTTATTAAAGAGTTATTTGAATGTGATGGCTCTGGTTCTTTATAAGATCTTTTCCCTCTAACTAGCACGAAAGAATGCATTCTTTTGTCAGCTGTTGGACTACTATGACTACTGGAAGGATTTACAACTTCACTTACATCATTTGAATACGTACCAGCCTTTGTTTGCAAGTAGTCCGAAATGGCTGCATATTTCTTTTTGCCCCTCATAGGCATGAATGAGGACGCCCTCTTGTTTAAACCCTCGTCGTTGATGTCATAGTCCACTTCCGTCCAACTATCGTCTTTTCTGCCCCTCATTGGCATGAAATAACTTGCTCTTTTCAAGTCATCAGAAACTTTCTTCCCTCTGAGGGAGAAAAATTGACTTCTTTTGTCTTCCGAACCGTCTTGGTCGGACATGAATATTTGATGAGCCCGTAGTAAGTCATCATCGGAAAGTTTCTTTCCTCGGAGTGGGAAAAATGAACTCGCTCTTTTGAAGTCTGGATCTTCCCTTGAATTGTAGGGAAAATAATTACTTAAAGAGTCTAACTTGCTTGGATCTGGAACTTCATTTTTGTGTTCCTGAAAATACAAAAATGTTTAATCAGCAATTGTATAGCTAAAGACATGAATTTAGGTTTAATATTTTGAAATCATAGTTTTAAGACGTTCATATGATGTGGCATAATAAAATGGTTGGACTGAAAATAAAATGTGCATTAATGGCCAACATTTCCTACTATTTAAAAAATGTGTAAGGATTGCAATCCTTAAATGTATCCCAAATCTCTAATGCTGCTTTTATCAGTCACTTATAGTATTATCTGTCTGTAAAATTATTCAGTATAATCACCGAGGTTTTGCTGACTGCAGGTTGGTTTTATATATTTCTGATACATGTCTTTATCGATAAAATTAAAAGCCCAACTCATGTGACTATGTATGTATGTATGTACATACCATTTATTGTAGAGCTAATACTTTAATAATATACCTTTAAGTAATAATATATCTTTAAGCTAATATAACTTTAAGTGTGTTGAAGACCCAGACCATCCGACTCATCCGAAGGACTTGAGCAACTATTTGGACGGCCGGGAAAGAACTTTAAGTTTCTTTCAACAACATACTAAAATTTCATTTTGGCATAGTGTGAACAGACAGACAGACAGACAGACAGAATGGACAAAGTCATAAGCACTTTTCAACTAAGTTGGAAAGCGTTAAAGAAATACAGACACACAAACTTTAAGTGTTGCAAAAATCTATAATTCGATAAATAATTACTCAGTCAACATTTATATTATTAAGAGTTTTTCTGAAAGGTTTGATTGAATGAAAATACGCTTTAATTGTTTCTGTCTGTGTGCTTTTTGAGAAAGCAAATGATCGAAAAGACTTAATTTTTTTTTAATTATCACATTTAAGTGTTTTAGATATCTGGATTCATTCCAGTTCTGAACGCGTAGGTGGTGGGCACCGGGTATGTATTGAGACGCAACCGAGATCATGTTGCTGGGCCTGCAGTCAGCAGCGACAATCACGTCCGCTACGCGGATCAGAAAAAATGACTGCGAAAAAAAGCAGCAAGCGTAACAAATAGACATAATAGTATCACTGCAGAAAATTTCATTCGATTTTAATTTATTTTTTAAAAAGAAGAATATATGTGCTATCCATTGCTAAAAACATTACCTCCAATGCAATGCTTATAAACGCCTATGTAATAAAATATGTGATTACAAGAAAAAGGTTCAGTTGTCAGTAATTTTACTTCTGAGATAACGTAGTTTATGATAATTACACCAACAACCATTAATTTTTTAGTTTTTAGAAAATTTAGATAGCCCCATGCTTCTCAAGTACGGGAAATATTTATATTATGATCTACATATTCCCGATTCCGAGAAAGAACCAAAAACTTTCCAGCTGCCTCTCTTTGTTCTCTCTTTGAATTTTCCCTCTTTCATAAATAAATCAAATGCTTTGATAAATAATGTAAGATGTGTTATAGTTATCATAAAAACATGTTTTTTTTTATGTAGAATCTGCCCGAAAAACTGTATTTAACAGTGACATAAACTTAATTTTAAAAATTACGGACAACTGAATCATTTTCTTAAAAACGATCATATTTTAGAACTAACTAATGGTGCTATTACACGGAGCAATTCCTTCCAGCAATTTTTCAGCAACACCATACATTTCAATGGCAAGAAATTTTTCCGCCGAATTGCCGCAATTCGTTCGAATTCGGCAATAAAAATTGCTTAATTTCTGAGCGGCGACCCAATCAGAGGACGATAAAATTGGACGTCACTACGCTCCGCCTTTCCTCTCCTCATTTGCATTCAAGATGGCGATGGCGACTGCAATGCTAACACGTCGAAGCAGCTCAATTACGTTTGAATCTGGAGATGGAAAAAGTAATAGAACTTCTACCAAATTACAGACACCTGTGGGATATAAAATTATACCAAAAACACTCTAAAGAATGCTTCCTGAAATCGGCGGCACTAAACAGGGAGGGCCTGTTAGAAAGGAGGGGCTTACAGTACCATTGCCGGGCGGAATTTCTAAAGTCTAGAGATGTAAAAATAATAATAGAACTTTTACCAAATAACAGACACCTGTGGGATATAAAATATTCAAATTATACGAAAAAAAAACCCACTAAATAATGCTTCTTGGAATGAACTCGGCGGTATTGGAGAGGAGGGACGTTTTAGAAAACAGGGCCCTAAAGTATCATTGCCGGGAGGAATTTCTAAATTCTGGAGATGGAAAATAATAATAGAACTTTTAACAAATTACAGACACCTGTTGGATATAAAAGATTCAAATTATACGAAAAACACACCAAAGAATGCTTTCTGAAATGAAATCAGCGAGATTAGAGAGAAGGGACCTGTTAAAGAGGAGGGGCCTAAAGTATGATTGACGGGCGGAATTGCTGAAGTTCGGCAATAAAAATTGCCCGTGTAATAACACCATAACGCACAAACTAACCTACAAACCCTAGTAGCATTTAATATTGGACCAATATTGGACCAATATTGTATATCTTAGCATTACATTGGAAATATTTCCAATGTAATTTCAATATTGAGCAAATATTGGGGTTACATTAGCCTCCAATAATGACTAAATATTTTCATTGCAATGTCACGCCAATATTGGTGTTATATTGGTAATATTTCCAATGAAACGCCAATATTGTCCAAATATTACGCCAATATTGGAGTTGTATTGGTAATATTTCCAATGAAACTCCAATATTGTCCCAATATTACGCCAATATTGGTGTTATATTGGTAATATTTCCAATGAAACTCCAATATTGTCCCAATATTACGCCAATATTGGTGTTATATTGGTAATATTTCCAATGAAACGCCAATATTGTCCCAATATTACGCCAAAATTGTCCCAATATTACGTACAAATTGGTTTTATATTGGTAATATTTAAAATGAAACGCCAATATTGTCCCAACAATACGCCAATATTGGTGTTATATTGGTAATATTTCCAATGTAACGCCATTATTGTCCCAATATTACGCCAATATTCGTTTTATATAGGCAATATTTCCCATGAAACGCCAATATTGGTGTTATATTGGTAATATTTCCAATGAAACGCCAATATTGGTGTTATATTGTTAATATTTCCAATGAAACGCCAATATTGTCCCAATACTACGCCAATATTGGTGTTATATTGCTAATATTTTCAATGAAACACCAATAGAGTCCCCCAATAGTACGCCAATATTGGTGTAATATTGGTAATATTTCCAGTGAAACACCAATATTGTCCCAATATTACGCCAAAATTGATGTGATATTGGTAATATTTCCAATGAAATGCCAATATTGTCCCAATATTACGCCAATATTGGTGTTATTTTGGTAATATTTCCAATGAATCGCCAATATTGGTGTTATATTGGTAATATTTCCAATGAAACGCCAATATTGTCCCAATATTACGCCAAAATTGGTGTTATATTGGTAATATTTCCAATGAAACGCCAATATTGTCCCAATGTTACACCAACTTTGGTGTTATATTGGTAATATTTCCAATGAAACGCCAATATTGTCCCAATATTACGCCAATATTGGTATTATATTGGTAATATTTCCAATGAAACGCCAATATCGTCCCAATATTATGCCAAAATTGGAGTTATATTGGTAATATTTCCAATGAAACGCCAATATTGGTCTTATATAATATTTCCAAAGAAACGCCAATATTGTCCCAATATTACGCCAATATTGGTGTTAGATTGAAAATATTCCCAATGAAAGGCCAATATTGTCCCAATATTACGCCAAAATTGGTGTTATATTACGCCAATATTGGTGCTATATTGGTGATATTTCCAATCAAACGCCAATATTGGTGTTATATTGGTAATATTACCAATAAAACGCCAATACTGTCCCAATATTTTAAGCCAGAATTGAGCCAATTCCGCCAAAAATATCCACTTTTTTATATTGGTCCAATATTTACAACATTGGCTGCCAATACTGCAGCAATATTGGATTGCTACTAGGGAACTAACATACTCTTAAACTAATACGTTAAACACATTTCTGACAATAGTCAATATAAGATGAACACTCAATGCCCACCTGATTGTAGGCCACTTCACTGGCTGTTGCATGGTTCCTCAGGAGGAGACAGAGGTACAAAAGAGTGCAGAGCATGTAAGGTCGCTTCTCCCACGAATTTCCCCATTTCCAGACTCTCACGTCCATGCGAATTGTGGATACCTGCAAGAAATGTTGTTCTTTATAGCTTAATACATAGTGATACAATGAAATACTGTTCTTTATAGCTTTATTCTTAATAATACAATGAAACTAGTAATAGTTAAGAAAATTTTATTCATCAACGTTAAGATCAACCCACTCCTTTTCACACAGAACAAGGCAAATATTGGTATTAAAAATAAAAAACTCTGATGTGGGCAGCACATGACTTTCCCTGCAGACTCAAATTCATATTTTCTTTATTTCTTTAATAATTCGTTAGATTGAGTTTAATTACAGATACCTATAATTATAAAAAATTTGAAGGTGGAAAGTTATATTTTACTTATTTTATTTATATTTTACTTATTCAAATTCCAACAGCAAATTAACTGCCATACAAGCTCAATCGCAGATCGACATTTTTTATTTGCTACAGAAGCAATCTCCTCGACTTTTTCCCTGCAATAATATTTATGCCATAATATTTATAATATTTATAATATTTATAAGGCCATAATATTTATGGCCTTATCCACAGTAATGTTGGAGTGAATTGAAATCATGGCAAGTTCACGCAGTCTGTCATCACGCATTACACTACGGGGCAAAGTTTTCACTTTTTTTTTTTAGTGTCGAAAAGGAACTTTCTACACTAGCAGTTGTTACTGGTAATGTAGCCAAGACAGTAAGGAGGTACCTGATTGTGCGATAATAGGTACCATTACAATGCTCTAACACTTGCAGGACCTCAATGTTAGTGCCAATAGTTAAAACTGTTTCCCAGCACAGTTCATATTCAGCTTTCAGTTTTGAGAATGACATTTTATCGTCGAAATATAGAGACAGACTTTCTAACTTTCTTGTGTCATCAACAGAAGTAAAACCAGGAAGAAGTATCTGGAAACTTGGTAGAATATTCTCATTTGAAATGAATCTATCATGTAAATTTTGAATCAGACTATCAACACAAGAAATGAAGATAGTCACCCTGTAGTATTCTTCAACAGAAGTAGTTGGAGGATTTGCATGTGTGTTTGCTTTAATGTGAGTCTTGGAATCTTCAATTCAGTTTGGAACACTACCTCTGCAAACTGTGAAGCAGAATTAAATATTTCCTGAAAATTTTTTTTTAATGCTCTTGTTTGAATGTTCTCGCTCGCTAACCACTGGGCTACCGCGCCCTCCGTGCCAATCTCCATAACTTTATTTTTATTCACTCAATTTAGACCGGAACCCAGTGGGGGAGGCATCCACAGGTATCGTACCCTCCCTCCCCTACCACCAACCTCTCGGAAGGACTTCCGATTCCATCATCCTCATTACATCGTTCCATCATTTAAAATATCCATAAAATTAAAATATCCATTTGAAATATCCATAAATTAAAATATCCATTTAAAATATCCATTTAAAAAATCCATATCGTTCCATCATTTAAAATATAAATATAATAATTTCACCCGATGTATACAATACATCATCACAATTAAATCCACCATAATTCAATTATTTAAGTTTTATAATGACCATATGCTAAGCTCTTAATTCCATCATTTAAAATAACCCGATGCGATTCACAATCTCCATGGAAACGGCGTGACGTCCCCGGTTGCGTGTGCAGGGTAAATGGGAAGTCGGTCGAAATTTCCCGAGAAATCATCGAGAAATTTAAAATCATCACTTCTTTAAAATCAGGATCGGGCTGCTATTTATAATTATTTCTTGACCAGATTGGGCTTGTAAGAAAGCCAGATCTTTGAGCTTTCTAAAAATGTAAATTATTAGTCGAAATTTTCGGTACTTTTTCGGATGCGAAGATTTAAAAACGAAAGTTCATTTTCTCGAGCCGAAAGTGACTTTTGTTTTAAAATCTTTAAAAAATATTAGAAATTGAAATTGAGATTTGAAATTGATATATTTTTACTCGCAATTGACTGCTCTTTCCGATTGTGTGATTTTTTTTTTCTACGACGTCTGGATGGTGGAGAAAAAAAAGGGAAAAAACGGTCGAAATCGCATAAAACATTAAATAACAAAAAAAAAAATTCAAATTTTAAAAATCGGTTTTCACTTGTCTCCTCCACCCCCCCCCCCCCCCCCCACCCCGGTCTGCGACTGCCAAATTTCGTAGTTCTGCGGCGCGCGGTCGCTGGCGGAGCCCCCCACGAAGTCGGAGTCAGTGAGGGGTAAAAAAAAACTTATCAGGTTTCAAGTATACACCTCTCTTAGTGGCGATTGTAAACTAAGGCGAATTTTAGGGGGCGGTAATATTATAATTAAGGCAATTCCACTGCTGCTAAAATGAGAACGCAATAACTATAAAGTGCCTACAAGTAGCATGTTAAAAAACAAGTAATAGAATATTTCATTTTGGAAATAAAAAGGTGCTTTACATTGATGTAAATTGGAAATTGACACAGAGTTGAACGTCAAGTTTCATTCGTGACTAGAGATTTCTTTCTTTTTTTTTTATTGGATTTCGGGGGGGGGGGCTTCAGCCCCTTGAGCCCCTCCCCCGGCTACGTGCCTGCGACTAGTAGAATACATTGAATGGTAAAGTTCCACAGTGAAAGAGAATGTTCAACGAAAATATTTAAATCACTTATTCTGTGAGGAAAACAACAAACATAATGTCCTAATAAAATAAAAAATCTGATGTGGGCAGCACATGACTTTCCCTACAGACTCATACCCACTTTCCCTTTATTTCTTCATTAATTCATTAAATTGAGTTTAATTGCACAAAATAACAAGCATAATTATTTTACATGACACTCGATTTGCACGTATAATTCAATTTTCGTTTTCATTTAGTAACTGGACTTGTTTTCAAAACCGGTGTAACAAAGATGCGAAAAAAATTTAAATCAATGGGCTAACCTTAGAGCAATGGGGCTGGTCTATTCTTTCCACCCCCAAAAATTACGTATAAAACAAACATAAGATTGACACATCTGAACATAGTTGGTCTTTCATTTCAGATTTTGATGATTTTTGAGGGCCATTTCGCAAAAAAAAGCAGGTTTTTTTGCCCCGAATCGTATCTAAATCTAATCAGCCTAAATCTAATCAACGGGGTAACCCGTAACTGACTTATCTACCAAATTTTATGAAATTTGGTCAATTGGTTTTCTAGCTAGAGTGGATACAGATAACTTTTGCAGGCCATTTCGCAAAAAAAAAGGGCCAGTTCTTTTGTCTCAAATCGTATCAAAATCTAATCAGCACCAGGGTACCTCACTAATAACTTACCTAAAAAATCTTATGAAATTCAGTCAATTAGTTTTTGAGTTAGAGTGGTTACATACACTGCACAGACAGACGCAACACTAAAATAGTCATTTTGTGTTCTAGAAATCACGAAACGCATAAATCCGTCAAAAATTCGAGTTAAGAATTCGACACGATTCCAATACTTTCCCTATACATCACCATGTACTGCAGGGAAAGTAAAATGACAACTTACCAATTTTGGAAGTCAGATTAGTTATTCAAACCAGCTGAGAAAATAACAGTCTTCAAACAACAATATAGAAAAATCTGATGCGGGCAGGGTATGACATTCCCTGCCGACTCATATTCGTGCTCTCTTCATTTCTTTTATATTTAATTAAATTGAGTTTAATTGCACAAAATAACACTAAATTTGCATTTTTAACTCAATTTTTGTTTTTATTTGGTAATTAGACATTTTTCCGATAGCGGCGTAACCAAAATACAAGAAATCTCAAATATCTTGAGAATGGTTAGTCCTAAAGTATAATGGAGTGTGTTATATTCTTTTCCTCGTTAAAAATTGCGTATAAAACAAGAAATTAATTCATACATTTCAGCATACGAAGTCTTTTTTTTTTTTTAGATTTTGGCATTTTTTGCGGACCATTTTGTAAAAAAAGGCAGGTTATTCTTTTCCGAATAGTACCAAAATCTAATCAGCACCAAAGTGTCCCACAAGTAACTTATCTACCCAATTTTGTGAAATTTGGTCAATTAGTATTTTAGCTAGGGTGGATACATGAAATTTTTACGGGCCGTTTCGTAAAAAAAGGCAGGTTGTTCTTTTCCGAAACGCATCAAAATCTAATCAGCTACAGAACATCCTATAAGTAACTTATCTACCAAATTTTGTGAAATTTGATCAATTAGTATTTTAGCTGGAGTGGATACATGCCATTTTTACGGATAATTTCGCAAAAAAAGTCGGGTTCTGTTTTTACGCATCCTACCAAAAACTAATCAGCACCAGGGTCTCACCCAAGTGACTTACATACCAAATTTTATGAAATGCGGTCCATTAGTTTTTTAGTTAGAGTGGATACATACATTGCACAGACACACAGACAGACACACAGATACACACACACAGACGTCACGCTAATCTTTTCGTATTCCAGAGGTATCGAAACGTGTAGATCCGTCGAAAACTCGAGTTGTGATTTTCGGTATGATGCCAATACTTTCCCTATACATTACCATGTATTGTGTGGAAATAATAAGTAAAATAGAAAGTAAGTAAAATAGAAAGAATAAGTAATAAGTAAAATAGAAAATGAAGAAACAAGCAGGTTTTAGAGGCGTTAAGAGCTAAATTCTTCAGTGAATATACTCTGAAAAACAAAAATTCAGGAAACAGATAGAAATTTACCGAAGAAAGAATACGGAAAAAAACCCTTTAAAATTAAACCCGAGATTTTTAAGCAAAAGAGAAGAAAGGAAAACTATCGTAGCCAGAAGGGAAGAATCAAGGAGTCGTCTGCATACTGTTAATAATTTCCGCGCAGCGTTACACTAAAAAGTGTCTACAGTTGTGCTTCCTACTAATTTTTGTATCATACTACACATCTAGGTTGGGAAAACTGAATTGGTTCCCCTACAGAAATGGTGCATAATGCTGCTCAAAAATTATTTAGCAATACAACTAGCACCACTTTCATGCGTAATGTTCTCGAACATTTTTGAAAATGTAATAGGTATCTTCTTGTTACTTTCCCTGCAATGCAAGGTAATGTATAGGGAAAGTATTGGAATCAGGCCAAAAATCGCGACTCGAGTTTTCGACGGATCTACACGTTTCGAGACCTCTAGAATACGAAAAAACTATTTTTAGCATGGCGTCTGTGTGTGTGTCTGTCTGTGCGTCTGTGTGTCTGTCTGTGTGTTTTAAAAATATTACAGCTGAATGTATCGCATTTTAGAGATATTTAAATAAACTTACATTGCAATTGGAAAGTGTTTCATAATCAATGCTTTATGCATTATTGATCCTTCTTGTTTAGTGCATGGCACTGCTTTTCAGTGGAATTTAGTGCACCAACATCTTTAATAGTGTATTAGATACCTTCTTATTACTTTCCCTGCAATACATGGTAATGTATAGGGAAAGTATTGGAATCATGTCGAAAATCGCAACTCGAGTTTTCGACGGATCTACACGTTTCAAGACCTCTAGAATACGAAAAAACCACTTTTAGCGTGACGTCTGTGTGTGTGTCTGTGTGTCTGTGTGTCTGTCTGTCTGTCTGTCTGTCTGTGCAGATTTTGTATCCACTCTAAATAAAAACTAATCGACCGAATTTCACAAAATTTGGTAGGTAATTTACTTGTGGGCAAGCCTGGTGCTGATTAGTTTTGGGTACGATTCGGAATAAAAGAACCCGCCCTTTTTGCGAAATGGTCCGCAAAAGTTTGTATCCACTCTAGCTGAAAAACTAAAGGACCGAATTTCACAAAATTCGGTAGATTAGGTCACTTATTTTCGGTCACTTTTAGGTCACCCTGGTGCTAATTAGATTTTGGTACGATTCGGAAAAAATAACCCGCCTTTTTTTGCAATATGGCCCGCAAAAATTGTCAAAATCTGAACAAAAAGCTACGTATGCTCAAATATATCCATTAAATGCTTGTTTAATACGTAATTTTTAACGAAGAAAAGAATCAGACCAACCCCATTACACTAGGACTAGCCGTTCTCGAGATATATCAGTTTTTTTCGTATTTTCTCCACGCCAAAAGTCCAGTTATCAAATGAGAACGAAAATTGAATTAAAAAAAAATACATTTAATTAAAATAAAGGGAACGTGGATATAAGTCTGCAGGGAAAGTCATGTGGTGTCCACATCAGATTTTTTTTGCTGGTATAGTTACTCTATTTTAAATGAAAAATAGAGCGTATAAAAAATTTATATTACTATGCTCTTAACAACACATTTTTTCCTTCCATGTGTATAAATGTACATTATCACCTCCACTGGCTCTGAAAATTTGTCCGTGTCTGATTTAAAAGATGCAATCAGCAATAGAATTAAAAATATAATAATTTCGCTATTAACAGACTTCTCCGTAGCAAATGGTTCCCAGTTCTATAGCAAATTTAGACGTGGAAAAGTCAGAACTTTAAAAATCACAAATCGCATAGCGCTTATTTTAGCTTTACATTCGACAACAATTGAAATCATCCGTGAAACTCTTTTACGTTTCCACCAGGACTCATTAAACTTACTCCGGTGTTTAAAAGGCCGTGAAAGCAGTTTCTTATTTTATTTCTACGAGTAGTATTCTTTTAATAGCATCCTGATTTATCGTGAGTGAATAAAGAAATGTTAAGAAACTGCAACTTTTAACAAAAATACACTAATATTGCCAATCAATTAATCTTGGTATAGTGCAAAATTGAGAGAATGAACAAAAATAAATGAACTTAAGTCTGTAAATAGTCATGTGCTGCTTGCTCACAAGTTTTTACTTTCCTTATATACAATAATGCATAAGGAAAGTATTGTGACGAGGTCGAAAATTCGAATTCGAGTTTTCGACGGGAGAGCACGTTTCAAATATCCTTGATCATGAATCGAACATTTTTGAAGTGATGTCTGTCTGTGTGTGTGTGTGTGCGTGTGTGTGAAAGCATGTTTGTGTGTGTGTGTGTGAAAGCATGTGTGTGTGTGTGTGTGTGTGTGAAAGCATGTGTGTGTGTGTGTGTGTGAAAGCATATGTGTGTGTGTGTGTGTGTGTGTGTGTGTGTGTGTGTGTGTGGAGACGATCCGTAAACACTGGAAGCCTATTGTTTTTATACGCAATCAAATGTTCAGAGCCCACCTAAAAATTTTGAAAAAATCGTCAAAAAATCAAAACCTCTAATAACGTTACGCAAATAGATATTTCTCATGTAATTTTTCATTACAAAACGATTGACATAAATTTTAGAACGTTAACATGAACCGTTCTCGAGATATTACACATTTTTAAGAAAAAATTATCAAAAAGTCATATAAAATAAAAGAAAAATATTTTCTATTGAGATACATGTTTACTTTTCATATGTAATACCATGCGATAAATTTGGTGACATCATTCTCGTGGATCTAGCTCGTTCCATTCATGAAAAAAGATACTTCGAGTAATACTTTTGTATTTGAACGCCAATAGTCATTTATCTGCTGTAAGAATAACTTATTTCTTCGTCCATAACGCTTGGCGAAATTTTGACTTGGTGACTTTTGACGTGGTGACCAACTTGGTGACTTTTTTCAATGTTGCTAAATTAACGAAAAAATCGCCAAATGGATAAAAATTACGCTAAATCAATGAAAATGACGACTCATTGACGAAAATTCAGTATCATGGAAAGAATATAAATATCTACTGTAATAATAATCTATTTTTTTTTTTACTGTAAAAGTAGTAAATTCATTGCATTATATAAGGAAAGTCATGTGCTGCCAACATGAGATTTTTTTTATTGTAAAACTAATAAATCCGTTGCATTATATAAGGAAAGTCATGTGCTGCCCACATCAGATTTATTTTCATAGTATTGGCAACTATGTTTTGCCTAGGAAGTTCTGTGCTACTGATCTTGGCGTTATTTATATTTCTTCTTTTGACATATGTTCTAAATCCTATAGGAAATTTGGTTACACTAAAATAATTATTTAAAATTTTTTAAATGTGGATATCACTTTTTTCTCTCTTTAATGCCTTAGTCAGGTCTGGGCTTGAGTATGCTTCTGTTGTGTGGAGGCTTTTTATTTTACTTTATTTATTTAAAAAAATCTGATGAGGGCAACACATGACTTTCCTTATATAATGTAATTAATTTACTACTTTTACAGTAAAACAATAGGTTTTTCTTATAGTAGATATTTATATTCTTTCCAAGATATAGAATTTTCATTGATTTACTGTCATTTTTATCCATTTGGCGAGATTTCCGTTAATTTGGTAACATTTAAAAAAGTCGACAAGTTGGCGACATTTCACCAAATTTTTCGCCAATATCTCGCCAAGCGTTATGGACGAAGAAATAAGTTATTCTTACAGCAGATAAATGACTATTGGCGTTCAAATACAAAAGTATTACTCAAAGTATCTTTTTTCATGAATGGAACGAGATAGATCCACGAGAATGATGTCACCCAATTTATCGCATGGTTTTACATATGAAAAGGGAACGTGTTTCTCAATAGGAAATGTTTTGTTTTTATTTTATATGACTTTTTGATAATTTTTTTGAAAAATGTGCAATATCTCGAGAACAGTTCATGTTAGCGTTCTAAAATTTATGTTAATCGTTTTCTAATGAAAAATTACATAAGAAATGTCTATTTGCGTAACTTTATTAGCGGTTTTGATTTTTTGACGATTTTTTCAAAATTCCACTCGAAAATTTAGGGGGGGGGGGGGGTCTGAACATTCCATTGCGTATAAAAACAATAGACTTCCAGTGTTTATGGATTGTAATTTTTGTACCAAATTTCGTTCGAATCGGTTCATTCGTTCGTCAGTTATCTTCTCCAAAGCCTCATTGACACACACACACACACACACACACACACACTTTTGCACACACAGGCATCACTTCAAAAATGTTTGATTCGTGATCAGGGATGCTTGACACGTCCTCTCCCGTCGAAAACTCGAATTCGAATTTTCGACCCCGTCACAATACTTTCCTTATACATTATGTATATAAGGAAAGTAATTATTCAAAATTAATTCTTCAGATATTTGTATTATAAGAAAACTAGTACTTACTGTCATACCGTATCTGATACCTTTCTTCACGAACCGTTCACGAGATATTGCACATTTTTCAAATAAATGTATAAAAAAAATCCCATAAATTTAAAAAAAACATTAACTGTTTAGAATTTTCAATTTTCATATGTAATATCATGCGATAAATTTGGTGACATCATTCTCGCGGATGTAACTCGACCCATTCACGAAAAAAGATACTCTGAGTAATACTTTTGTATTTGAACCCCAATAATCATTTATCTGCTGTAAGAATAACTTATTTCTACGTCCATAACGCTTGGCGAGATTTTGGCGACGAATTTGGCGGAATGTCGCCAACTTGGCGACATTTTAAAATGCTGCCAAATTAACGAAAATGTCGCCAAATGGATAAAAATGACGCTAAATCAATGAAAATGACGACTAACTGAAGAAAATTCAATATCTTGGAAAGAATATAAGTATTTACTATAAGAATAACTTTTTTTACTGTAAAATTAGTAAATCCATTGCATTATATAAGGAAAGTCTTATGCTGCCCACATCAGATTTTTTTATAATATAATAATCAGTATTGATTTGTATTGAATTTTATCTTACGCGTTGTTACTGGGACTCCTGTAGCTTGCATTTTTACTTTCCTTATATACATAATGTATAAGGAAAGTATTGTGACATGGGTCGTAAATTCGAATTCGAGTTTTCGACGGGAGAGCACGTTTCAAGCATCCCTGATCACGAATCCAGCTTTTTTGTGATGTCTGTGTGTGTGTGTGTGTGTGTGAAAGTATGCGCGCGTGTGTGTGTGTGTGTGTGTCAGTGGATCTGTGGAGACGATAACTGACGAACGAATGGACCGATTCGAACCAAATTTGGTACAAAAATCACAATCCGTAAACACTGGAAGCCTATTGTTTTTATACGCATTCGAATGTTCAGAACACCCCTAAATTTTTGAATGAAATTTTGTAAAAATCGTCAAAAAATCAAAACCACTAATAAAGTTAATCAAATAGACATTTCTTATGTAATTTTTCATTAGAAAACGATTGACATAAATTTTAGAACGCTAATATGAACCGTTCTCGAGATATTGCACATTTTTCAAAAAAATTATCAAAAATCATATAAAATAGAAAAAAAAATCCTATTGAGAAACATGTTCACTTTTCATATGTAATATCATGCGATAAATTGGGTGACATCATTCTCGTAGATCTAGCTCGTTCCATTCATGAAAAAAGATACTTTTGTATTTGAACGCCAATAATCATTTATCTGCTATAAGAATAACTTATTTCTTCGTCCATAACGCTTGGCGAGATTTTGGCGACTAAATTGGCGGAATGTCGCCAACTTGGCGACTTTTTGAAGTGTTGCCAAATTAACGAAAATCTCGCCAAATGGATAAAAATGACGCTAAATCAATGAAAATGACCACTAATTGTCGAAAATTCAATATCTTGGAAAGAATATTAGTATCTACTATAAGAAAAACCTATTTTTTTTACTGTAAATGTAGTAAATTCATTACATTATATAAGGAAAGTCATGTGTTGCCCACATCAGATTTTTTTAAATAAATAAAGTAAAATAAATATTAAATCCGTCTATGGATGGTGTTATGACAGCGAAATCTTAACTTTGACGTTTTGTTAACACCAAATTTTTGAATCTGTAAAAAAGTTATATTTAATATATAAAACAATATCTGTATTAAAGATGTACATTCAATCTCAATTCTCTAAATGAAATTCTAAATATTGCAAGTTCTAGAAAAAAGAAAAAATCACTACAAAGTGATTATATTTTTAAATTCTTCACAAAATTTTCCTATCCGAGACGGATACTTTTTCTTATTACTTTCCCTGCAATACATGGTAATGTATAGGGAAAATATTAGAATCATGCCGAAAATCGCAACCCGAGTTTTCGACGGATCTACACGTTTCGAGACCTCTAGAATACGAAAAAACTATTTTTAGCATGACGTCTGTCTGTGTGTCTATCTGTGTCTGTATGTCTGTGCAATGTATGTATCACTCTAACTCAAAAACTTATGAGCCGAATTTCATAAAATTTGGTAGGGAAGTCACTTGGGTGTGACCCTGGTGTTGATTAGATTTTAGTACAATTAGTTTAGTACAATTAGTTTAGTACGATTCGGGTTTAGTACGACCCGCCTTTTTTTTGCGAAATGACCCTCAAAAATTGCCTTTATCCACTCTAGCTGAAAAACTAATGGACCGAATTTCACAAAATTTGGTAGATAAGTCACTTGTGGGTTAACCTGGTGCTGATTAAAATTTGGTACGATTTAGAAAAAAATAATCTGCCTTTTTCTGCAAAATGGTCCGCAAAAATCGCCAAATCTAAAATAGGAAACTACGTATGCTCAAATGTATCCATTAAATGCTTGTTTTATTCGTAATTTTTAACGAAGGCAAGAATAAGACTAACCCCATTACAATAGGTCTAGCCGTTCTCGAGATATTTTAGTTTTTCGTATTTTCTCTACGCTATCTTTGAAAATATGTCCCGTTAACAAATGAGAACGAAAATCGAATTAAAAGTGAATTAAATTTATTTAAATAGCGAGAACGTTGATATAAGTCTGCAGGGAAAGTCATCTGCTGCCCACATCAGATTTTTTTCCATTTTACTTTTTCCCTCATATAAATTCACAGTGCATACTTCGACCTATCTGCCTTTATAATCCAATTGTCCAACATTTTTCAAACTAATGATAAAATTTCCCAGTCTAGATTTTTTTTCCTCCGCGCACAGCTGTCTGCATAATCACGAAGTTATAGTATGTAAAATCAAAGTGGCTTTAATCCTTTATCTTTGAACTTCACAAGTACATTAGGAGAAAAGAAAAAAGGTCCCAAATAACTCCTTTGATGTTTCTAAGAAATAGATTTGGGGAAGATTAAGAAGATATGTATAACTTTTAATCACTATGTTTTAGCTCGGTTTAAGTTGCAGATGACTATAAATAGACTTTTTGGTTAATAGATATAAAAATTTCTAAAAGTTTTGCAAGTAAATTAATATATATTTATAGATTTTCATCTTTAAAATTGAAATAATAGTAATAATAATAATATTAATCAATAGTAATGTAAGTGCATGTGAGATAAAATATTTCGAAATAAATTTTAGTTGCAAATTGCGCAGCATAAAAACAAATATCTTCGATTTTTAGCTTAAAATTGTAATATATTCAAATTTCTACTTTCCCTGCAATACATGGTAATGTATTGCAGGGAAATATGTCGATAATGACTAACCCTAGAGTAATGGGGCTGGTATAATTCTTTTTGCCATCAAAAATTAAGTATAAAACAAGCATTTAATTGATACATTTGAGCCTACGTTGTGTTTTATTTTAGATTTTTGCGAGTTCTTACGTAGAAATGACAGGTTTTTACTTTCCATGCAATACATGGTAATGTATAGAGAAAGTATTGGAATCATGCCGAAAATCGCAACTCGAGTTTTCGACGGATCTACACGTTTCGAGACCTCTAGAACACGAAAAAACTATTTTTGGCGTGACGTCTGCGTGTGTATCTGTCTGTGTGTCCGTCTGTGTGTCTGTCTGTGTGTCTGTCTGTCTGTGCAGATTTTGTATCCACTCTAACTAAAATACTAATGGACCCAATTTCATAAAATTTGGTATGTTAGTCACTTGTGAGCGAATCTGATGCTGATCGGTTTTAGGTACGATTCGGGATAAAAGAACCCGCATTTTTTGGCGAAATGGCCTGCAAAAGCTTGTACCCACTCTAGTTAAAAAACTAATAGACCGAATTTTACAAAATTCGGTAGATAAGTCACTTGTGGGTTACTCTGGTGCTGATTAAATTTTAGCATATTCGGAAAAAATAACCTGCCTTTTTTGGCAAAATGGCCCGCAAAAATCGCCAAATCTAAAATAAAAACTACGTATGCTCAAATATATCCATTAAATGCTTGTTTAATACGTAATAATTAACGAAGAAAAGAATAAGACCAACCCCATTACACTAGGACTAGCCGTTCTCGAGATATTTTAGTTTTTTCGTATTTTCTCTACGCCACCTTTGAAAATAAGTCCAGTTATCAAATGATAACGAAAATTGAATTAAAAGTGAATTAAATTTAATTAAAATAAAGAGAACGTAAATATAAGTCTGCAGGGAAAGTCATATGCTGCCCACATCAGATTTTTTAGCTATATCGTGCAAAGTTATCTAAATTTCAGTAAAATATGTCCAGTGTTTTAATTAACATTCTACGGCCCCAAATTGTAAATTGGTGAAATGATGGTATATTTAACTATTTTGCAAATATACACTCCCCTCCAAAAAAATAAGCACAAAATGCAAATTCCCAGGTCACGAGCAATCGATAGGATTTTATTGGACGAAACTTACTGTATATTTCGAGTACGGTGTGCAAATATAGGAATACGTGCATAATAGCAATTGGCTCCTTGCTAAATACGTATACCAGCGTCTTGGAAAAAGCAGGTGTTTCTTTCTGTGCGTCCTTACTTCTGCTGCGGACATGTGAACTACTACAGCAAAGTGAACTACTACGACATGTGAACTACTACAGCTTCTACTACGGCAAAGTGAAAATTCGAAATAGCCATTTCATTTTATATCTCCCAAAGAAGGCGTTTAGATGATAGTAATCGATGATCAACCGTGGGTAGGTACGAATCCGGACAATCTATTGAAGAAATTGTTGAATTCTTCAAAGTCCACCATTCTGTGATTTCACGCTTATAGGCTCAATTCCAAAACAGTATAACAATAAGCAGAAGATAAGGTTCTAGTCGCCCTTGAGTTACAACATCTTTCGATGGCCACTACTTATCGTTATTGTTCAGACGCAACAGGCAAGCAACGGCACCTCTTTTGCATTCCAGCCTCGTTCTAGCTACTGGTGGGCCAGTATTCGTTACAACTATGGGAAGAAGATTGCACGCACATGTCTTTTATGCGCAGAGGTCAACCATTTGTGCTCCATTATCTGTGAGGCACAGAGCAGCCCGTCTCCAATGTCAGGGACACGTCAGTTGGACAATAGACGATTGGAGCAATGCCATATTCACCGATGAGTTTCGATTCGCTTTGTAGTCGAACGATCGAAGGATGTTTGTGTGGAGAGAGGCTGGTACACAGTATCAAGCAATTAACATCGTCCAGCACCACTCATTTTCTAGTGGTGGTATCCTTGTATGGGCTGGGATTTCCTTAGGAGGATGTACTGACCTCCATTTTTCCTCAGCGGTACTGTGACTAGCCAAAGATATCGCGACAGAATTCTTGATCCCTATCTTTGCTCTTATACGGGTGCAATAGGTTCTGAGTTTGTTCTTATGAACGACAAAGCCCGACTACATAGAGCTCGTATCGTAAGCGATTATCTAATGACAGAGGGAATCCAGCTAAAGGAGCGGCTAGCGTATTCCCCTGATCTAAACCCAATAGGGTATGTATGGGATGCTCACGGTAGAGCTGTAACTTCCCTACAAAAAGTTCCAAACACTACCCCAAGAGCTCCAACGTGCTCTTATACAAGAGTGGCGATTACTGCCTCTGACCTCATTGAGCACTTAATCGGTGGCATGAATCCTTGTTGCCAAGTCTGAATTAGTGTGAGAGGAGGTTTTATTCCTTATTGATAGACATTTAACATTCAAAATTATGACCTGCCATTTTCTCCATTTATTTTAATTTCTCTTTAATGTGTAAGTATATAATCAAAACATTTTTTCTTTGTATGCAAATAATAGGCGGAGTTCTATTCTATGTTACTGTAAAATTTGGAATACATTGGTGCAGTCGTTTCTGATTTGAGTCTGATTTTCACTTCCGTGCTTATTTTTTGGAGGGGAGTGTATATTTAGAATCGAACGTTTTTACACTTGGAATCCGGAACCTAGTGCTATAACCTGCATCAGTGGACGGTTGTAAACAAAGAATTAGGATGGTGACAGTACAACAAATCTTACTGCAAAGCTGTCTGGCTTCATTGCTTTCGCTGACGCCACAAATTAAAGGCAAATTGTGGAATCTGGGCATTAAATAGTGCAATTAAAGTCAGCAAAATGTCATTAAATTAAAAGGACTATCATTTTGAACTTAAAGTTACTTTGTATTCCTGCTACGACATTCGTCTTCTTCGACCCAGACCGTACGACCTACCCTGAGGTGTAACGTATGTGTTTGAACGACCAGGAAGTGCAGTCAATTTAGACCGGAACCCAGTGGGGCTGCATCCATAGGGACCGTACCCTCCTTCCCCCACTACCAACCTCTCGGATGGACTTACGCGCCCACATATGTAATGCGCCCATACTCCGTATGAACATGGGCACAGTTTGGACAGTGCCAGAAATCGAACTCGAGTCGTCCGAGTGCAATCCTTGCAGGCTAACCACTGGGATGCCCCACCCTTCCTGCTAGGACATTGTTTTATACCCCTGTTTATTAATTTCCAAACATGCAACATAGATGTAGTACAGCTTTTTTTTGTTTTCTTTTTCCATGAAAGGCGCTCTTTCTTAGACGTATTGTCATATTAGGTTCTTGATAACTCAGGTTTTGCCTCTCAGCTACTTTCTCCTGTGTGTGTGTGGTTTAAATGTTCTTTTAAGTATTAAAGACGTACTGGTATGTTAAAATGAATCTGATTAATTTGAGTAAATTTGTGAAAGGCTAATACAAACTATAACAAGCAATTTTTCTGCATTACAGATCTAAAAAAAAATACAGTCTTTCACGTTCAAGGCTCGAACTCGGCTGGGACAGTGAAAACCTTTACAATGGTGCCCAAACAAATTAATTCTGCAAATTAAATGCAATAATGATAGGAGAAAGAAAAAGGCCCAGTTGCGAATTTTCTGTGGACCCTGTGAAATATGGCACCAATTTCAGGATGCTAGCCTGGATAAAAGAAAATATTGGCGGCGACTCCAATGCGATGGAGCCGAAATGGTTTTGCGTGAATGACATTTCGCAAAATAAAACGCCAGTACAGTTCGATGAGTTTATTCGATATTTTCCATACTTATTTGTCTCGTTTACAGGCATTCAAAGCGCTATAAATTACGCACTGACTGCTTCTTTAACTTTTAGTTCTCACCCAGATTTCATCTGTATATTCCGACTGTAAAGTTCATGTCTAAAGATCAAATTATTTTACAAACTTATTTGAATACGTACTCGAATACGTGTATTTTCATGTACTTCATCTACTTAAACATCTACTTCATCTACTACTTTCATCTACTTAAATCTCATCAATCATTAAATATCTTTAGAATCTCCAAGTTCATTTAACTTTCTAATTAAAAATAAATAAAACTAAAACATGTACTTGTGCACCAATACTTCGCCAAGGAGTAAGTAAATACACTGAGATGCAATACTGGTGACATCTTAAGTATTACAACTATCCCGCCCATTGGAAAACCTAGGTTACAATACTAAAATATCGAAATTATAAACACTATGCTTTAACAACTAAGAACTCGATCCAACATCCAATTATATACACTTATGGAGATTTCATAGACATATAAATTGTTTATTGTTTGTAAACAGCTAAATTAAGCATAAAATGTAGAAGTTAAAACAACTCTTTGCACATTATGTTGAGGTGGTTTAGCTGGAGATGGTTATCGGAAAACTCAGGTTAAAATACTAAAATATCGAAATTATAAACACAATGGTTTAGATAGAGATGGTTATTGGAAAACTCTGGTAAAAATACTATAATATCGAAATTATAAACACTATGCTTTAACAACTAAGAACGCGATCTAAAATTCAATTATATACACCTGTAGAGATCTCATAGATATAAAATTTCTTGTTTATTGTTCGTAAGCAGCTAAATTAAGCATAAAATGTAGAAGTTAAAACAACTCTTTGCACATTATGTTGAGGTGGTTTAGCTGGAGATGGTTATTGGAAAACTCAGGTTAAAATACTAAAATATCGAAATTATTAACACAATGGTTTAGCTAGAGATGGTTATTGGAAAACCCTGGTTAAAATATTATAATATCGAAATTATAAAAACTATGCTTTAACAACTAAGAACGCGATATAAAATCCAATTAGATACACCTGTGGAGATTTCATAGATATAAAAATTCTTGTTTATTGTTCGTAAGCAGCTAAATTAAGCATAAAATGTAGAAGTTAAAGCAACTCTTTGCACATTATGTAGAGGTGGTTTAGCTGGAGATGGTTATTGAAAAACCCAGGTTAAAATACTAAAATATCGAAATTATAAACACAATGGTTTAGCTGGAGATGGTTATTGGAAAACCCTGGTTAAAATACTATAATATCGAAATTATAAACACTATGCTTTAACAACTAAGAACGCGATCTAAAATCCAATTATATACACTTGTGGAGATTTCATAGATATAAAATTGTTGTTTATTGTTCGTAAGCAGCTAAATTAAGCATAAAATGTAGAAGTTAAAACAACTCTTTGCACATTATGTTGAGGTGGTTTAGCTGGAGATGGTTATTGGAAAACCCAGGTTAAAATACTAAAATATCGAAATTATAAACACAATGGTTTAGCTGGAGATGGTTATTGGAGAACCCTGGTTAAAATACTATAATATCGAAATTATAAACACTATGCTTTAACAACTAAGAACGCGATCCAATATCCAATTATATACACTTCTGAAGATATCATAGATATATAAATTGTTTATTATTTGTAAGCAGCTAAATTAAACATAATATGTAGAAGATAAAGCAACTCTTTGCACATTATGTTGAGGTGGTTTAGCTGGAGATGATTATTGGAAAACTCAGGTTAAAATATTAAAATGTCGAAATTATAAACACTATGGTTTAGCTGGAGATGGCTATTAGAAAACCCTGGTTAAAATACTATAATATCGAAATTATAAACTCTATGCTTTAACAAATAAAAACGCGATCCGAAATCCAATTATATACACTTGTGAAGATTTTATAGATATATAAATTCTTGTTTATTGTTCGTAAGCAGCTAAATTAAGCATAAAATGTAGAAGTTAAAGCAACTCTTTGCACATTATGTTAAGATGATTTAGCTGCTTCAACTTCTACCACCGGCCATCCATTCAATTGCTGTGTGTCTTAGGACGAGTCGGATGGTCTGGGCTTTCGACACGTGTAAGTCAATTCCTTTTTTTAAGTTATTCAATTCTTTTCAGTTTCTTTTGAAATTATTGATCTGAATTTTTTGATCTAGAAATTAACACTATTACTAACAGAGGCTTCATTTAGAATTATATATACTAATTGCCAAGTGTCCGTCTGTCTGTCCGTCTGTCTGCCTGTCTGTCTGTCACGCTTTTTTAGGCACTTCCCGAATAGATAGAGACTTACAATTCGGTACACGGCTCGGTCGTTCGATAACCCCCCTGGAAAAATCGAAAATGTTCTCTAGAAGGGGTGCTGCACACCAAGACGTTCGAAAGTGAAATAATAGGAAAGCATGCTTTGCGATAAGATAGGGACTTTAAATTTGGTATATGGGTAAACCGTTCAAAAGGATGAAAGTGTGCAATTTCAGATTTCCAATATTTCCCACTTAAGGGGGTGCCGCACACTAAAATATTCGATTTTCCGAATAAATGAGAAACGGCTCCTTTAAAATTTGATAAAGGCTTGAAATTTGGTATATGGACTAATCATTTGATGAAAACACCCAAGACGAATATATATTTTTCAAAAATGTTCGTTTAAGGGGGGTGCTCCAGAGGGAAACGTTCGAAAGGTGAATTGATAAACAAAAACATGCTTCGGAATGAGATAGAGATTTCAAATTTGGTGTGCAAGTAGATAGTTTGGAAGGAAGAAAGTATACAATTTCAGATTTCCAATATTTTCGACTTAAGGGAGTGTCGCACACCAAAATGTTCGATTTTGCGAATAAATAAGAAACGCGAATTATTTAAAAATTTATCTTATTCGGTGGTTGCTTAATATGGGACCGTTGATTTTCAACGGGTATTCGGCTAGTTAATTTCAAATCATCCTGATAGAAATATATATCTATGGCATTCTTGTCAGTAAATACTAAACAAATCAGATCATCACAACATGTCTCTTAAGTTTTATAATCAGTAGAAGTAAAAGAATTTTCAGAATGATAAAGGTATAAATTACCTAAATACTGTTAGTACAGCCACCTTTTGGAACCCCAGAGACTTATAAATATAATTTATTACCTTGAAAATTTTAATTATTGAATAGTACAAAGTGAAGAAGTTTAGGAAAAATTTTAAATTTAATAAGATTAGAATGATTAGTAATGAAAGCATTATAAAGAGCTAAAATAATATCATAAAGATCAGAAATATTAATATTAATAAAAACATTTTTAAAATCAAAAGTTTGTAAACCTATAAGTTTACAAAGAGGTGTTAATTTATCCTTTAATTCTTTACTGTTATTTAGAATAATGTATTTATTACTAGAATAACGTAAAATATCATTTAGTTCGATAAAAATATTAAGTAGTAATTTGCTAGCAGTAGTAGAATAAGAATTATGACCACTAGTTATAGTTCTAAATGTAATAGGATTTTTATGAAATTTAGGTAAAACCATAATATAGGTAAATTTGAAAAATTTATAATTAATATTTAAATCACTATACATATTGATAATTTCCTGTTTGACACTAATTATGGAGTGTGAATCAAGTTTACATAGACAATTATTCTTTAAATAATCTAACAGAAATTGTATATAGAATATTTCACAGATAATAGCATAATTATTAGAGGCTTCATCAATATAAGTAATAACAAAAGATTTTTGTAAATCAATGATAGTTTTTTATATTAAAAATAGCATATAAAGATTTAGTCAATTTAATACTACTAATAGTATTTTAATGAATTTTAACAAAGAAAATTTCCACATGCTAAATGTCTCTAATGACAGAGTATATTTACAAGCAAATTTATAAATATATTTATGAAGGGCAAGGTTAATTGACTTTAATACATTAGAAGAGTTATTACAAAATTATGACCTGAATTTAGCACCCAAGGACAAAACAGTTCTTAAAGAATCGTCTATAGCTATACTTAAGTCTCCAGTAACAATATGACCCAAAAGTGAATTAATATAATTAGCATAATTATCATCTTTGCAAATACAATCATTTTATATTTCGACATGGAATCTATATCTATAGAGAGAGATTTAGATACCTCATTTTAATTTTAAAAAATCTGATATGGGCAACACATGACTTTATTTGCAGACTCGAATTCATTTTTTCTTTATTTCTTTAATAATTCATTGAATTGAGTTTAATTGCACAAAATAAGACTAAATGTACATTTTTAATTCAATTTTTGTTTTCATTTGGTAATTAGACATTTTTTAAAAGGCGGCTTAACAAAAAAGCAAAGCATTTCAAATATCTCGAGAACGGTTAGTCCTAGAGTAATGGAGATGGTCTTATTCTTTTCCTCGTCAAAATTACGTATAAAACAAACATTTAATTGATATATTTGATCATAGTCTCTTTTTTAGATTTTCTCGGTTCTTGAGGGCCATTTCGTGAAAAAAGGCAGCTTATTCTTTTCCGAAACATATCAAAATCTAAACAGCAGAATAAGTAATTTATATACCAAATTTTGTGAAATTTGGTCAATTAGTATTCCGGCTAGAGTGGATACATGAGATTTTTGCAGGCCATTTCGCAAAAAAAGGCGGGTTCTGTTTTTTCGAGTCATACTAAAATCTAATCAGCACCAGGGTAAGACCCAAGTGACCTACTTATAAGATTTTATGAAATTCTGTCCATTAGTTTTGAGTTAGAGTTGATACATACATTGCACAGAAAGACAGACACACACACGGCAGTCAAGCTAAAAATAGTTTTTTCATATTCTATACTTTTCAAAACGTGCAGATCCGTCAAAAACAAGAGTTACGATTTTCAGCATGATTCCAATACTTTCGCTATACATTACCATATATTGCAGGGAAAGTAATATCTCCTTCATTAGACTTATTGTATTTAAAAGTCTTAGAAATTTTCAAATCCTTAATAAGCAATAAATGATTTTATTTATTAAATAAGTAATTAAAATTAAAAGTATTATAAATAGGATGTTTAAATGAAATGACACAATAAGAAATAGATGAACGATTGTTATTTTGGAACTGATTAATATTTAATATTAAACACTTAGATCTAGTATTGAGCAAATCGAAAAAAATATGACTAAAATGTTCATTTGTTAGGTTTAATTTTGAGAAAATGGCATAAGTGTTATTTAAATGTTTTTCCTAACCAAAAATACCCATGATTTTATTAATTTCCATTGCTAATTGCTATTAAATGGATGATGAAACCATTTAATCTCTGATTTGTAATCATGATGTTAGGAATTTCCTTTACCCCCTTTTAGTCGTTTGTGTATAACAGAGTTTGAATTTAGCAAATGGGGAGTAAAATAAAAGTGATTAAGAATAGAGTATTTACTATCTACAAAATTATTTTTTACAGTATTACAATTTAGATATAATTGATTTAAACCATATAGAAAAATAGTACAGTTTGATTTAATATATATATATATATATATATATATATATATATATATATATTATCATGTGATACTGTTCATGGCGAGTCATGAATAGATGTGTTAATACATGCAGAATTTAATTAAATTTATTATAAAAATAAATTAAAACTGAGTTCAATGTCCTCCTTCGTTGTTAGTATGTGATACCATATGCAGAGAAAAGTTCCAGAATTCTCCATGGTTGTATATAAATTTAAAATGAGTCCAATATCTGGCTTCATTTTTAGTATCTGAGATCACTCAACGTAGAACTTTTTAGAACAGCATAGAATATAATACTACTGCTATTTATAAATATATTCATTTGAATTTCATTTCACAGAAGACTCATTTAATGGTTACGTATTTTAAATAACACCGAATTTCCAGAATTTACTTTATTTATTTATTTATTTATTTATTTTACATTTTGTGACTACGTGATTTCCAAATCAGAATGTCGCAAAAATGTCCCCCAAAATTGAAATATCTCAAAAATGGTTTATCATAGCTTAATATAACAACGTTATATAATTTTTTTTTATCAAATATAAAGTATAAAAAGTACCTAATATGTACTTTGTATATACTACATATTTTAGGGAAAGTAAAATTGTAAATCTCACAAAGCGATTATTTATTTAAATTCTTCGCAAAACTTCCATTTAGAACTTTTTATCCCCTTTCTCGTTCTATTTTTATGTTAATTCACATTCCATATCTAAGTCTGTCTTTCTGTATAATCCAATTGTTCGGCGCTTTTCAGTCTAATCATAAAATATGCCCTTTCTTGATTTTACATTCACAGCTGTCCGCATGAGCATCGAGTTAAAGACTGCAGAAATGGATTAAAAACCTTTATCTTTAAGATTTATAAGTGTTTTAAAAGAATAGTAAAAAGTTACTTCTTTGAAGTTTCAGAGGAAAAGATATGGTGAAGGTTATCTGTGAAGAAATATCTTATTTTTAATCACAGTCTTTTCATTCAGGTCATCACAGTCTTTTCATTCAGGATTTCATTGAAAGTCAGGCTTTGCAAGTGTGTCAAATAAGTACGTTAAGGTTAAGCGTCAGTAAATCTTCTGCCCTATCCTTGCTTTGTTAACTTTCACGGCACACGTTTTTCGCCGAAATTCTGCTCAAACAGTTGCGAAATATTTTCTGATAGATAAAATGCAATGCTTATATTGTATTAAAACTAAATTTAATACCTAATAAAACATAGAATATATTTTTTATTTTAATTCAAAATATTTTTGGTGCTGCCATCTGTTATCGTAATTTAATTCATACCGACTATTTTTTTATTTTTAATGAACATTTTTAAATGTCTATTCCTTCTAATACGCTATTAAATACAACAACAGATCATATATAATAATGCCACAATCACGGAAACGTAATTGAACTTGGACTTGAAGACAAAGGAACTTGGAAGACAAAGCTGCAGTCCTCAGTGATGTACATTCAAATCCCCTTATCAAATTTATAGAATGAGAAATTACCTTTCCGTGATTGTAGCATTATTATATATGATCTGTTGTTGTATTTAATACTGTATGGGAAGGAATAGGTATTTAAAAATGTTCATTAAAAATAAAAATAATCGGTATGAATTAAATTACGACAACAGATGGCAGCACCGAAAATATTTTGGATTAAAATAAAAAATATATTCTATGTTTTATTGGGTATTAAATTTAGTTTTAATGTAATTTAGGCATTGCATTTCATCCTTCAGAAAATATTTCGCAACTGTGCTAACAGAATTTCGGCGAAAAACGTGTGCCGCGAAAGTTAACAAAGCGCGGATAGGGCAGAAGATTTACTGACGCTCACCCTTAAGTAATTTTGTAACGAACCTTGCTGTCCCAACCAGGAATCGAACCCTGGATCTTCGAACTGACCAGCAGACGCTCTATCGTTGAGCTACTGGGACGAAATTGCAAGCTCTTATCATCAAAGTGGACTCCGGACTCTGCAAATTCTGTGTTACGCATGCCAAATAAGCACATTAGGAACTTTTTGTACTTACACGTCTAAATTTTACAATTCTGTTTATAAACCATTTCAACCCTTAGAAATAGTGTACTAACTTAAATAGCTTTTATATTGTAACGAAACATATTCTTTAGAATCGTGGGTGTGCACACAGGATACAAGAACGAGTCCAAGTTTCTGGATAACTAACGTTTATTCACAAGCACAAAGTAAGCAGGAACAATATACAATCAAACAACACTTATCTGCTCCACTAATTTCACAGATTAAGCGATATTATTCACAGAACGTTGACAAAAGTAATTTTACAAAAAAAACGCTACTATTCTCAAAACATCGACAAAAATCCCAGTCCGATGTAGCTCGTGTCACGTCCATTTGTCAACTCCCCTGCAACGGAGGGGCGAGTCATTTTTATAGTCTCTTCATAAAAACTTCTGGAAATCGCTATATCTTAAAGAATAATCGTTCTATTGAGAAGTTTCTGGAACATTCTGGAAGTCGCCAAATCTCGCCAAATTGGCGATAAATTGCCAAATATGGCAACCCTTCTTTTAATTGGGAAATTTTGGAAACCCTGGGCTCACGTCCTGCTGATGTCATACACTGTATTTTCTTCGCCTGGCCGTCGAGACAGACGAAAGAGGAGGCGCTAAATTGAGCATTGCGTGTTTGTAACACTATTACAATGAACTAGAATGGTTATAGTAGGTATATTTGATCTATAACTTCCCGAAATTGCTCTCAAATTAGGACGAATAGAGTAATACGATTTTATAAGACGGAATTTCATGGAAATAAAAGTAACTCCGTCTTCAACAGATTTCTGTTTAGAAAAGAAGCATACGTTATAATAAAAAATGTGGCATAAATTTACATTATGTTCTACGACGATTTTTGTATTACAAAAGGTTTTAGGATACATTGATTTTCATCAGGAGCAGTGTTACATATTAAACCCCTTATGCCGATATAACATGCTTATCGTGAATTTAGCACATTCCATTCATGAGGAGAGACACTAGTTTTGTGTTTTATTGCCAAAAATTAATTTCGTCAATACTGATTTTATAAATATTACTTAAATATATTTGTTATTTTGAATTGGATTTACTATGTGAATAATGTGACGACCAACTTTTACGCCATTACAGGATTAAGCAACGAGCCACGACAACCTGTTGATTTATGCTGACATACTGGCTTGCTGCGAAGCAGCAATCTCTCATCCAGCAAAGCCACAGCCGGGACAACTCGGCAGAGTCATTCACCGGGCAAGGTCCGAAGAATTACCCTCCAAGCCCGACCCCAGTCGCCGGCTAGATCTAAGCTCAGGTCATGAATAGACGCAGTCAATGCGATCACAGCCACCTGGAAGAGTCTAAGGACTAACTGTCTCACCGGTACGACGTTCCGTTCCTCGACAGCCGGTTCCTCGGTTTTATTTGCCCCTCAGGTTGGTGGATCAGAGCTACAGAGCTAGGATCCGTTCAAGGATAAGAAAATAGTGGCTTTATTTAGCTTTATTGGCCTATATTTAGCCATATATAGCTTCAGCCGTATCAGATGGTCATCTAAATCAAACGCCATTGAATATCACTAGACGAGAGTGAATACATTTCTATTTTTATGCACATTTGCAGAAACTTTGATATCATTGTAGCCGTGGATCAATTTTGATAACAATGCTTCGCAGAAATAGGTAATGGAATTAATAAGGTATGACAATATTACTTCTATTGATATAGAATCATGTTCTTTCAAATTAAAATTTTACGATTTTGTTGAGGAAGTTCCAAAACACTATTTGCATAGTGTTTATGTAAATAAAATAATTGATCTCACTTATATAAATGCATGACAATGATAACGGAAGATAATATTAATATCGTATTACGTTAATTGATATTTTGGATGTATTTTTACGAATCGATATTTTGATGCCAACATACAGGGTGTATCTGAATTCATCATCAATATTCGGTGGAGAGGTAGGGAATAGGATGAGAAGACTATTTCACATAGGAAAGCATAGGCGCAAACGAACGCATGACGGTGTAGAGGGCGCTTTGTGTCCACAACTCCCATTTACGCGCAAAGCTGTTTGACGTGTGGTTCCAGCATGATGGCGCTCCAGTATATTTCGCAAATGATGTGCGTGGTTACCTGACCAGAAAATTTGGTGCTCAGTGGATTGGTCGCGGTGGACCGGTTTGTTGGCTACCACGGTCACCGTATTTATCGCCGATCGACTTCTTTGCATGGGGTGCGATGAAAAACATGGTGTACGAGACCCCTATTGCCAGTGCTATGGACCTTGTAGCACGCATATCGGTTGCCGCCGCAAACATCCGGGAAATGCTGGACATATCCCAGAAAGTCCGGTTGTCCATGCAACGTCATTGTGAGGCATGTACTCTAGCAAATGGTCGGCATTTCGAGCACCTATTGTAAGTCTGTACAAACGATGCACAAATAAATTTTTTTTTCCTACAACTTTCTTGTTATGTTTTCTTGTTGTTGTTGTTTCTTATCCCACTTGACCGACAGCAACATCAGATCAAGTCCATGAATCCGTGAGTCTTCAGAAGATGAAGAACTACTCCAGGACTGGAGTACAGCTGGCTCCTCCGGCATCCAATACATGTCAAGGTATGGGCATGAGTGGCCTGAGCCAAATTGCACTTCGGGCAAAGGGGATGTACCTTAGAACCCAACACATGTCGAAGAGCACGAAGATGGCCGCTGGGGAGTCTGGCCAGAGCCGTCTGTTCACCCCTACTGCCCGCCCCAGTCAAAGCAGCACCAGGATGGCTACAATACAATGTTTTCTTTCCATCATTTAACCGGGCTCATGTTGCCCTACTACATGACGTCTGCGCCCATGCTTTCCTATGCAAAATAGTCTTTTTTCCCTATTCCCTCTACCTCACCACCAAATATTGATCATGAATTCAGATACACCCTGTATATGACATTTGATGCCAATATATAACATTTTGAAGCCAATATATAACATGGCAGCATAGGACAAAAATTGATATATTTATGCATAAAAAGAGCTATATATGGCTCAATGATCACGAGACTTAGTATTTTCAAATATTGTTGTGAAAAATAGCCGCGATACAATTTTTTGTTTGTAACGTCATTAGCCCCCTTAAGAGTTAGTTAAACCCCCGGGGAGCGGGCATTGTCAAGTGTATTATCAGAGGAAATACTTTTTTTCAAAACATTTAAAGTGAAGGGTGTTGTATTCATTTGGACTCACGATACCGATTTTTCAAAATTTCTTTTGCAAAATTTGGAAGAAAAAAAAACTACTTAAAAATAGATTCTAGCACGAGAAAATCGAGTTGAAGCAGACTCAGGGTAATTTTTTTCACTCCTGCAACATTGTATCAATAGATCAACAGTATAAAATCCCATGTTGGCTGTTAGAAAATTGTTTCACTCGATTTTTACGCAATGTGTTATATAAAAAATTTCTGTGGAATACTCTATGGACATTTCTGTGGAATACTCTATGGAAAAACTGACGTTCCAGTCTATGTCAGGACATTTCGTTGCAAAACTCTATCTCAAAACTCATCGAAGTGTATATCATGACAATTCTGTGGAATACTGTATGGAAAACTGACATTCCAGTCTATCTCTGGACATATCGTTTTCGTGTCCGTCGTCGAAGTGTATGTGGAATCTGTAGAATATTTTTGGTTGCCGCCTCTTTCAGTCTGAGGTCCGACGCGCCTCCTTGGCTATCATTGGTCGACCCCAGGGCCATGTGACCAGACAATTTCCATATTGGCTAACATTTTTAACTCGTGGCTTTACTTTGGCCTCCTAGGTTTAAGGCTTATATAACCTCTCGAGTCAGAGTGCCATAAAACTGGCGTCCGTAAGTCTGATGCCATTGTCAAACATTACAACACTCATAAATAATGAACCTAAAACTGTCTCACATATTCCTAGTTTCACGTTTCTATTTCTGGTCTCACAGTAAGTACAAATAATTATACATTATTCAGTAGCGTGAAAAAGGTATTTTGGGGGTCATACGTCATTGATGGAAAAATTGCCTAAATTCTCCATCGAGTCCATATTGGAAAACAAAATTCAGCACTGTACCTTTCAGTTGTAATTCTGTTTTCGAGATACTGGCTATGACTATGTACTATTGAGGAACGATGTACTGTATCTGTATAAATATACTGTGAATACATGGAAAGTAATTAACACTTAAAGCAAACATATTTATTCTGTTTGAAAAATGCCCATAAAGTACTAATTGAATCATGTTGGAATTACAAATTCTGATATAAAGATATCTCTCCTATAGAAACCAATGGCATTTATTTCTTTGCAGAAAATATTTTTCTCATTAAACTTTCTTATATTCTATATAAATTTCACTCGCAAGTACAATATCTCCGCATAGATTAAAAAAGGGAGAAAAACTTATTTTACCCACAAGTCACTTAAACGGGAACTTTTACGATAGCACGCAGTATTTCAGTCAAAAGATTTTTTGCATTTACGATCGCAGTGAAAAATAGAAACCATGGTAAAATCCCTGATCGACCGTTATTCTGGAGAAACTCTTGGTAAAACATTTTTATTGCGTTAAACCCTCCCCTGGTTAGAAGAGCAAAGTGAGTTTTGTGGGAAAGTTTTAAAACCCCCAATAAAGTGTTTTATTCTTCAATGGAGATGTCTGTCGTAAGTGGAAGAAGTAGGGGGATGAGCTAGGTCAGGGATAATTTGGATGTATGAAAATGAGACAAAATGCGCATAACAATGCCGAATGGACTAATTTATGATCTTAATTGGCTACTAATTAAACCTATATCAGGTTTAAATAACACACAATTATCTTCAGCTGTATAAGGTTTATTCTACGTATATCGTTCTTAAGGCACATTAGAATGAACAACACATATTTGTAACTTACAATGGAGATGTAATTCGTAAAATTTTAATACGGCTTTTGAATTTGCCTGATATTTTCAATTTCCTGTATGTTTAGGTTTACTGGTATGTTACTGGTTGTGTGCGTTGGCCTTGGTAGTGCTGCTATCTGTGGTGTTTTTTTTGGTGCCCTCCTTTTGGTGTCTGAGGCTTCGGGTTGCCCAGCGTGGCACCAGGTGTCCTGGTTGCGCTATCGCAGCGACCAGTTCTTTTACCATGTACCTTCGGGTTGGTCGGTGTTCTCTTGAGTTACCGGTATGTTAGGTTTGTTTAGCTTGAAGAACAAAGCCAGATTAAATTGATCAGGCGAGCGCTGGTTAGTTTTAACATATATGTAGTTTTAGTCGTATCCAATACTGGAAACAATTATTTACAAAAATTAAGTTGTATCAAACCTACGGCAGTATCTCTCATAATTCGTGTATAGTTGTAAATTAGGAACTGAAATAATATTTCAGGATTCACCATAATCTGGACTGGCAAAAATGGAAATAACTTCATTGTATTTATCTTTTTATCTTTATGTGAAATATTACGCTAACGGCCATTAATTTCTATCTACATGTTTGAAGGATAAAGATCTAGGTCTGCAATATCAATTAACAAGAAAGATCAATCATGCATAAACCATTGATTATGAAACACTTTCCAACTCTAATGCCATTTTATTTAAACATCTCTAAAATGCGATACATTCAGCGGTGATATTTTTACTGTTAGTTCATTCAGCGGTGTTTTATTCATATTAGCTATATTTCAGACTCCAGAGCTAAGTAATTTTGCGTTAAAGAAATTCAGCAATTCTTATACAACTCATCTTACATCTTGATGTGTTTACATTCTCCATACGTGAACGTTAGACTTTGTTGTAGAAATGATCAAAATTTGATGATCATTTAAATTCTAAAATATTGTAATTGCGTTGGCGCAGTATATAAGTGCACAGAAAAAAATAAAAAATAAAGCGGTTTTAGGACGGATACAACACTAAACATGAATTAAAAAGAACTTTAAAAATCACGATTTTGACACAAGATGGATGCCATATTTTATTTTGAAGTGGATCTCATGATCTTTTCATATAATATGGGTACAATTATTATTTTAATTTTTATTTAAAATACTACCGAACATATTTTGCTGAAACTGTTTTTATATATTTTATGGGATAATTCGAATATTTCCTAAAGTTTTCGAAGCAATTTATGAATTTTTAATTCGCCTAAAAAATGTTTGAAAAATTAGGTCCCATAGGGTTCAATGTATTTCATTTTTTCAGCTATGTTGTAAAGTGTTAAAAACGAATACTTTTAATAAAAAAGGAAAATTTAATATATTTATTACCAAAAGGGGAGGGGCTAAGGACTTTTCAGCAAAAAAAATTTGTACAGTGATCACAACGATGATTTAAACTATAATTTCTAGTGATCAGTGAACTACAAATAAATTCTTTCATAAGTGATTTTTGTCAAATTTTGTCTTATGCTGCCATGTTAAAACAATATAAAATTCAGAATAAAATTCAAAGATTTCGCTTGTATTTAAATTTGTTTTATCTAGTTCTAGATTTTTTTATAATAAAGCAGGATATAAAGTTTTGCTAAAATCCATTAATATTCGTGGCTGCTATCAAGTACATAAAAAATAGACCACAGACAGACGGATATCACTCCAAAAATAGCCAAAGCGTATTCAGAAGGTCTTGAAACATATATTGACAACAAAATCTGGAAATAAAAAATTTTCGTGAAAGCAATACTTTCTCACTACTGCGTATAAGTAAAAATTTAGCTGTAGCATATAAAATCTTGTCTAATAAATATCTCAAATAAAAAATCATGTTTTCCATTTGTTCAAATTATAAATTAACCTTTATATATATTTACGTGCTTGAAACATTCCCAGTTGCCAGCAGTCTGACAGCTATATTAATCTTTAAAACATCTATATTTAAAATACTCTGATTGGTTTTACATTTAAATTTAGTGCAGTATATTTAGTGAAGGTCTCTCTTTTATTTAGCTCCAAAAACACTAGCTCAAGCTTCGTCTGGGATATAAACATGTCCTCCACACCCATTATGTAAAATGAATGGCAGCCGTTTTTAAGCGTGCACTAAGCTTATTGCCTGCCCTTCCTTGCTGCAAACTCAATTAGAGAATAATTTCTAATCCATTTCGAAAAATTTAATCTCATAATTCATCCACACATTGATTTTCCTATTTTTTTTTGTTATTTCATTTAATGGATTCTGCGAATAAAAATGCCTTATATTCAGTTCTGGAATATAAAATTAAAATTTTTTGGTTGAATTGCTATTAGAAAATAAATTGAGATGTAGGAGATAGGAAAATTTTTTCGCACAATATTGAACTAATGCTGTCATTCGAACATAATAGCTTTGTTTCAAAAATATGTCCAACGTTTCACCGATATTGGTAGACAATATATAGTCAAGATTAAAGGCAATAATTGTGGCGATTAAAAATATAATAATACGACAAAATCACGGATAAACCGCTTGAGAATAATCGGGAGTTGATTGTATTGGATATCATCCAATGTTGGCAGTCATGATTTTTTCCATAAGAAAAACAAAATGGTAGATAAATTTTTAAGTTATTGGCAGACATTATTGGTACAATATTCCAAATGTATATATTGCATAGTCTGTACTGGATAAAAATCGGGCAGTCAACTTCCAATTATTTGCTGCAATGTTTGGCACAAGTTCGTGGATAATCCAAAGTTTACATGAAAAATAATTTAAATACAAAATACACGAATAATATAAGTACTATGTTTTATTCGGTTTAACCAATTATCGTAATATTTCTTGCAATATTTAAATACATATTGAAAAGTTACTTTTTCAAATCTTCTTAAAATAAACAGTTACTTTATTCTGCTTCTTCACATCAATACATATTTATTTGATTCAAGACTGCAGTCGGCGCAAAACCAGCTTTTCAGCTACACTGTGAAACATTCTGAAACCTTTGCTCATTTTTTCAGCTACTTTGAGACGAAACTATCAGAAAAGCCGCAATTGCAGGCGTTCGTGAAAATTCCAGCTGTATTTCTGAAATATTCAGATAATTGTTGTCTGCCGAAGCTTTATTTTTGTATATATATATATATATATTATCATAACTATCAGGAACCTTACTCCCCATTACAGACAGTTGATTCTCCTGAAACTTTCAGTAACATGCTTGCAAACATTTTACACAGTGTAATAACGCTTTGTCGTTTCGTTTAAGGTAGTTGAGCAAAGCTGGTATGGTCGAAACCGGTGTGTGTTCATTGAGCTTGATGTTCACAAAACCAGTCTAGAGTAAAGCTTTATCTATATCTTCATGCGCTAACAGTTTCTTTGCTTTTCTTTCTTCTATCGCGGTCTATAAACTGGCTAAAGATTGAAACGACAGATGCTTAAAGTTCCTACTTCTGTTTTAGAATGTCAGAAACCGCTGTTTCCCCTATTCCTTATTCTAAACACATCTGTTTTCTCGTAGATCTTTAAACAAGCTTATTAATAACTAGAAACTGTACTTGGAGCTGTCCGGGATTTATCCATTGCAAGAAAATTGCAAGCATGTTACTGAAAGTTTCAGGGGAATCCCCTGTCAGTAACGGGGAGTAAGGTTCCTGATAGTCATGATATATATATATATATATATATATATATATATATATATATATATATATATATATATATATATATATATATATATATAATTTGTATAGAATTATTTTAGGAATTTTTGAAAAATATAATATCAACTTAAAATATTCAAATTTTCTCTTTAAAAAACTACTTAATTTCACTCTCTATGAGAATTATATTCAACATGGTGGACTTTTTTCAAACAACAGGTTGGTATCCCACAAGGGGGGTGTGCCTCTCCATTGTTAGCTAATCTGTATTTATTCTTCTATGAAAAAAACAGTAATCCGAGCTTGCATAATATGCACATGTTTAGATATTTAGATGACATATTATGTGTATCCCCAAATAATAACCCTATAGTATTAAACTTTTATCCAAAAAATTTACAATTAAATGCAAGTAATAATGACTCAAATGTTGCAAACTTTTTAGATTTAAATTTAAATTTACAAAATTGTAATATGGTTATAAACTTGTATGATAAAAGACAGGATTTTAAATTTAATACATCAAAAATTCAACATTTTGACTCTTGTTTGCATATATCTGTATTTAGAAATATTATAATAAACCAGGCTCTTAGAATCAATAAAATTTGTGATGAATATTATAAATTAGCGCATTGTATGGAATTAAGGAGTACAGCGACTAATAATGCATATCCTCCCAAGTCTGTTATTAAAATTATCAACTCAGTGTATCAACTTTCACTCGATAACATCCTAGAAAACTTTCCCATTTATAGTGACTAACATACATTTAAAAAAAAAATTATATATAATTATTTATTAATTATATAAATAAATAAAAATGAAAAATAATAAACTAAGTCAAAAAAATTAGAAAAATCAAAAAATCGGAAAATAAGATGCATTAACATTAATGTTTTGAATTTTATTTTCGCAAAAAAATTGTAACTTTTGCCAGTATTGAAACTACGATTTGAGCGCCCTTATAATGGTGTATAGTGGCATTCTCGTTTATCCAGTTTTCCTATGAATTACTTGTTTAGTAAGAATTTTCATCTTTGATTCATGCTCATATTCATGATTGCATATATGGGTTGTTCATTTTCTGAATTGCTTGTCCGGTCTCCAGCTTAGACTCACTGGACGGGTCTGGGAGTATTACTATGAACGTTCGTACTGCCTCCCTGGTAGAATTTCCACTTGTTCATTCCGATGCTTCTAGATAATTAAGCTGTTGATGCTGATCGTGTATACACGTGGTGGAAGAAGAAGGGTTCATGCCGCATGGTAATACAAATTTTCTTAATGTATCCTATTTTCATTTTTTCATTTTTTGATGCCTGTAATCTGAGTTTGGGTATTCATAGTAATGTACTATTGCCCAATCTGAAACAGGCATATGTTTGGGTTGGTTAGAGTTAAATACTCAGACCTGAGGAGGAATTTGACTCTGACTAATCATCCAGTTTGGACTGGTTGCTGTTTGTTCTCTGCTCTTGTCGGCCGTGGATTTGCTTCTATGGTTGTGTTGATATTGCTTTTTTTTTATTATTACACATTTTTTTTATTATTACATATTTCTAATATATATATATATATATATATATATATATATATATATATAACACTTCGGCAGACGATAATTAGCTGAGTATTTCAGAAATAAAGCTAGAATTTTAGTGAACACCTGTAATTGTGGCTTTTCTTATGAGTTTGCGGAAATTATCAACAAATAGCTATAACAATTGAGCAAAGGTTGTAGAATGTTTTTCAGTATAGTAGGGATTAATTAAATTCATTAAATTTCTCAAAAGGCTTAGTCACCTGCTGCTCAAGCACATGCTTAAAGCACAAAACACACGCGAGCACGTTTGCCTTAAATAAGCACCTAATCACACCATATTTTTTTAAACATCTTGAAATCTAAGCGCCTACTAGATATAAATAATTAGATAAACGTCCACTGCTTAAATAATACATTTGAACACAATTTAAAGGGGCTTTGATACGAAAATTGTAAGATTCAAAACGCATGCGCTCTTCGCAAAAGCAAAAAATATGAGACTCACAAAATGACCGTATATTTAACACACCGCTCATGACGACGGGAAACACGAGCCTCTCACTGAATCCCAAAATACCCACTCCCCTAAACAAAATGAATATCGTCCATTTCCCAGTACATTTCGACTTTCGGCCTCGAGTTGGGTCCGAAGACCGCTAGATCCGTTCAAAAAATTAAAAACACGCCTCGGATAAAAAATTTGTTATTAATCAACGGGTGGGTTTATGAAATCATATTTTTTCTGCAGTGGTCTGCTATATTTTATGCAGCTTTTGAAAGAAAAATGAACGTTGGATAGTGCATCAATTTTAATGCATCGTAATATAAAAATTGGAGAGGTTTAAATCGGACGAAAAGTATATATTTAAAAAAAATCATTACAAGTTCTCTATCCATCATATAGAATCGGTTCAAAGTTCGTTTTTAATAGATGATTATTCAATCTTTCCGGTGGTGTTAAGATTAAAAACCATACATTTTAACGATTAAAACAAAAATATAACGAAATCGCCGATAAACCGCTCAAGGATAACTGGGAGTTAACTGCATTGGATATCATCCAATGTTGGTAGTCATTGTTTTTTACATAAGTGAAAAAAAAGTGGTAGCTAATATTTTAAACTATACACTGACAATATTGAATAAATATTGCAAATATGTATATTTCATAATCTATACTGGATAAACGTTGGATATATTTGACTAAAATTGATAATAAATATTTATCCACATAGGGAAAATGGTAGTTAACATTTAAATTATTATTTTATTAGTTAAATATTATAAAAATATATATTTCATTGTGTATGCTGGGTAAACATTGGATATATAGACCGATTATCAACCAAAATGTATACTGAATAAAAGTATAAGAAAAAAGTGGTAGTTAAAATTTTAAATTACTGATTAACAACCTTGGTTAAGATAAATACATATTACAATCGATACCAATTAAAAGTTGGATATATTAAATAGATCAAAATTGATAGGTAATAAAACCACAATGAAAACATGTAGTGTTTAAAATTTTAAATCATTAGCTACAGCATTGACTGAAATTAATATATGGCAATCTCTACTGGTTAAAATTTAGATATATTAGATACCCCACCAAATCAGAATCCCATTGTGAATAAAACCACAAGGAAAAAAAGTGGTAGTTAAAATTTTTAATTATTGGCTAACAGTGTTGGTTAAAATAAATATATTGCAGTCTATACCGAATACAAGATCAATATATAAGATATCGACTAAAACCAATAGCAAATAAAATCGCAAGTAAAAAAAATGGTAGTTTAAATTTTAAACCATTGGTTAATAGTATTGATTGAAATAAATATATTGCAGTCTATACCGAATAAAATTTGATATATTAGATATCAACTAAAACCAATAGCGAATAAAACCACAAGGTAAAAAAGTGGTAGTCAAAATTTTAAATCATTTGCTAACGTATTATTAACGTATTTGTAACGTGTTTTAAACAAATAAATTATAATCTAAATCAGATAAAAATTGGATATATTGAATACTGCCAAATATTGGTAATATTTTCTAAAATGCTCGCATGATAGTATAGTTGCGGACCTTCTAACATCAGGGATCTCTTAACACCCATCATGCTGATCAATGACAAGAACTTTTTCAAATGCGAAAACTCAATTTTATAGATGTTTTCTGTAAATATAACTTTTTTGTTTAATTCTTCCCATTACTTTTGCATTTGAAAATGGCTGAATCATTTTTAATAACGTCTTCTTATATTTTTCACCCAGAGGGTTTCGATTTTTGTTCAGATATAAACATATTTGATACACCTATTATGCAAAATAAATGGGGGCAATTTTAGAACGCGAAGTAAGAATATTGCTGTTCTTTCCTTGGTGCAAACTCAATTAGTGAGCAATTTCTAATGATCTCGAAAATTTAATCTCGTCATTCATCCAGTCATTCTTTCATTGTTTTTTTTTATTTCCTTCGCTGGCATATGTGAACAAAAAATGAAAAAGCTTCACTTATAAAATATGTAATTAATTTGTGTTTTATGTAATACTAATATATGGAAATCTAAAGGCATAACAGGCACTCGAATTAGGAATTTCAATCAATTAAGTACCAATAACTAAGGTGTATAACTAACTCAATAGTTTAAGTTTCAATCAAAGCTAGTTATATCCATAATCATATTAAGAACTTTTAAAGGAAACACAGCCGCATTAAATGTGCAAAAATTGTTAAATTTGAGGTTAACTAAATATTATATCCAAAGTTATTCATCTTAAGAGCCTTGTGATACATGTCATATTAATTTAATATTATACCTGGCATTTTAAGTTGTATATATGAAGTTTTGACGTAGAACTACGTGTTTCTCCGCACTAGACATGGGGGGCAAACTTGGGAACTGAATATCACGAAATGTGCAACCCACTCTCGCCGTTACTGTTCGCAAATGAAAAGTGAGAAAGAGATAGTGTATACCGTGTTAGACAGAGAAAGAAACAGCACGGTAAAAGATATCAACAATTGTAGCTATGTCTTTCCCAGTTCTAGATAAGAGGGGCAAACTTGGGAATTGAGTGTTACGAAAAACTGCAACCTAGTATCGCTGTTACTGTTCACAACTATCCTTAGCTGAATACTTTAAGGACGTAGCATTAGTGAGATAGTTCCATAGCGACAGTTGACGTAGTTCTACGTAGTGTGCGGCGGCGCAGCTGATACTGTCCTCTGTGTTTTCTTTGTTCATA
Organism: Amaurobius ferox; assembly: GCA_951213105.1. NCBI lineage: Eukaryota > Metazoa > Arthropoda > Arachnida > Araneae > Amaurobiidae > Amaurobius > Amaurobius ferox. The sequence continues at coordinate 63,959,541 of OX578150.1, read as the reverse complement.
ATTTCCCTACTTATATAGGATAATTAAAGGCGGTACGACGGACAACGCAAAGGATGTATATTTACTCCCTCGTTATATCCGGTATCGCAGTAGAACAGAAGAAGTTATAACTGGCGCCCACCGTATTAGAAACATGCAAATGATGGCTTTACAAGCAAAATATATAACATATCGGGAAATATCGTTAGCTGCTTAATTTTACTTTCTTGCAATTAGTTTCGACAATTAGTCGTCAATTTCACTGATTTAGCGTCATTTTTACCCAGTTGGCGAGATTTTCGTTAATTTGGCAACATTTCAAAAAGTCGCCAAGTTGGCGACATTCCGCCGAATTCGTCGCCAAAATATCGCCAAGCGTTATAGACGGAGAAATAAGTTATTCTTATAACAGATAAATGACTATTGGCGTTCGAATACAAAAGTATTACTCAAAGTATCTTTTCTCATGATTGGAACGAGCTAGATCCACGAGAATGATGTCACCAAATTTATCGCATGATATTACATATGAAAAGTGAACACGTTTCTCGAAAGTTAATATTTTTTTTTAATTTATAGGATTTTGATAAATTTATTTGAAAAATGTGCAATATCTCGAGAATGGTTCATGCTAGCGTTCTAAAATTTATGTCAATCGTTTTCTAAGGAGAAATTACATAAGAAATATCTATTTGCGTAAATTTATTAAAGGTCTTGATTTTTTAATGATTTTTTCAAAATTTCACTCGAAAATTTAGGGGGGGAGGGTTCTGAACATTCGATTACGTTTAACAACAATAAGCTTCCAGTATTCAGCAATTGTGATTTTTGTACCAAATTTCACTCGAATCGCTCCGTTCGTTCGTGAGATATCGTCTCCACAATCTCACTGACACACACACACACACACACACACACACACATACTTTCACACACACACACACACACACACACATACTTTCACACACACACACACAGTCATCACCTCAAAAATGTTTGATTCGTGATCAGGGATGCTTGAAACGTGCTCTTCCGTCGAAAACTAGAATTCGAATTTTCAACCCCGTCACAATACTTTCCTTATACATTATGTATATAAGGAAAGTAATAATTTGGGGGAGACGCCGCCGTCTCACAAAGGTTGACAAGCACTGCAATAGACTGCACTACTGTACATATTTTTCTAACTTTTAATACTAGGTAAGTATAATTAATACTATTACTATGCAAATGGAATCTTACTGCACCCTCAATTTGATTCAATTTCGTGAGAGATTAATATTTATTCTCTATTTTTCCAAGTATCACTCTTGTGTAAGGGAAAATATTAAAACATTTTCTCTCATAATTTATTTTAATTTTTTTTAACCACGCCACTTGTTACCAATAAAACCAGCATTACTTCTAACCGTCTAACTGTCAATTGCGATATTCACAGAACACACTTAGTTACATAATTTCAATTGTCTTTCTACGCTGCAAGGAAGTGAATAGAACAGAACAGAATTAATTACATCAAACTTCGCTACCTCGCTAGTTCAAAATCTTACAAATATGATAATTCATACACGCATCCATAATTCCCATTCAGAATTCTCTAAGAGAAACCAATAAAATATTCGATGCATTGTCGTGCAATTCAATATTAATATCTTTTTGATCTTCAGAAACGCCTCTAACGTAATTAACGCAAACTGGCCAAATTAATTATTTCAAAATTTCAGTGTAACACCAGCTACATCCTAAAAGTAACAAAGTAAACACAATAGAGACAAATGTTCCCGACAATTTCCCAAACATAACGCATTTCAAAAGAATTATTTTCCAAAGAAAAGCGAAATCTGGGAAAATTCGCGAAATATTGACTTCATTTCATTTATCTGTTTTCGCTTTTAGAGGCGATACGTTTTGAAATGTAATTACGGATGCATTGTGAAAGAATGGAGTTTTCTACAAATATTTATAAAATTGTTCAGACCCTGTTTTACTCTGGAAGTCCCAGCAATTTTTATGAGCAACACATTTTTTTAGCCTCTCAAAGACATGAAAGCTAACACTCTTGCAAATGAAGTTGAATTTTTGTAGTGTTTCAGAATATTTTTAGATTTCTTAGAATTTTTTAAATTTTTAGAAAAGTTGAAATATTGTAGTGTTTTAGGATATTTTTAAATTTTTAGAATTTTTTAATTTTTACTTTCCTTAAATACATAATGTGTAAGGAAAGTATTGTGACGGGGTCGAAAATTCGAAATCGAGTTTTCGACGGGAGAGCACGTTTCAAGCATCCCTGATCACGAATCAAACATTTTTGAAGTGATGTCTGTGTGTGTGTGTGTGTGTGTGAAAGTATGTGTGTGTATGTGTGAAAGTATGTGTGTGTGTGTGTGTGTTTGTGTGTGTGTGTGTGTGTGTGTGTGTGTGTGTCAGTGAGTCTGTGGAGACGATAACTGACGAACGAATGGACCGATTCGAACCAAATTTGGTATAAAAATCACAATCCATAAACACTGGAAGCCTATTGTTTTTATACGTAATCGAATGTTCAGAACCCCCCTAAATTTTCGAATAAAATTTTGAAAAAATCGTCAAAAAATCAAAACCACTAATAAAGTTACGCAAATAGACATTTCTTATGTAATTTTTCATTAGAAAACGATTGACATAAATTTTAGAACGCTAACATGAACCGTTCTCGGGATATTGTTAATTTTTTTTAAAAAATTATCAAAAAGTCATATAAAAAAAAAATTCCTATTGAGAAACATGTTCACTTTTCATACGTAATACCATGCGATAAATTGGGTTACATCATTCTCGTGGAACTAGCTCATTCCATTCATGAAAAAATATACTTTTAGTAATACTTTTGTGTTTGAACGCCAATAGTCATTTATCTGCTGTAAGAATAACTTATTTCTTAATGCATAACGCTTGGCGAGATTTTGGCGACGAATTTGGCGGAATGTCGCCAACTTGGCGACTTTTTGAAATGTTGCCAAATTAACGAAAATCTCGCCAAATGGATAAAAATGACGACTAATTGTCGAAAATTTAATATCTTGGAAAGAATATTAGTATCTACTATAAGAAAAGCCTACTTTTTTTTTACTGTAAAAGTAGTAAATTAATTACATTATATAAGGAAAGTCATGTGTTGCCCACATCAGATTTTTTTTATACGCAATCGAATGTTCAGAACCTCCCTGAATTTTCGAGTGAAATTTTAAGAAAATTGTCAAAAAATCAAAGCCGCTAATAAAGTTATTCAAATAGACATTTCTTATGTAATTTTTGATTAGAAAACGATTGCCATAAATTTTAGAGCGCTAACATGAACCGTTCTCGAGATATTGCACATTTTTCAAAAAAATTATCAAAAAGTTATATAAAATAAAAAAAAATATTTCCTATTGAGAATCATGATCACTTTTCATATGTAATACCATGCGATAAATTGTTTGACATCATTCTCGTGGATTTGGCTCGTTCTATTCATGAAAAAAGATACCTTGAGTTATACTTTTATGTTTGAACGCCAATAGTCATTTACCTGCTATAAGAATAACTTATTTCTCCATCCATAACGCTTGGCGAGATTTTGGCGACGAATTTGACGGAATGTCGTCAACTTGGCGACATTTTTAATTGTTGCCAAATTAACAAAACTCTCGCCAAATTGATAAAAATGACGCGAAATCAATTAAAATGGCGACTAATTGAAGAAAATTCAATATCTTGGAAAGAATATAAGTATCTACTAAAAGAATAACATTTTTTTAAACTGTAAATGTAGTAAATTCATGTAGTAATTCATTGTAGGAAAGTCATGTGTTGCCCACATCAGATTTTTTTTTATAAATACATAAATTGAGGTTATGCCCCCCTACCTATGTCCATGCTAACATAATTGTCCCAGAAATTATCAATGTTGTCCCACAGGTAATAATGCTGGAAATATCTGAATTTGAATCTTTCTGTTCATGGAAATTTTTACATATTCTATTTAGTTCTATTTTAGCATAGATTTTAGCATGATACAGACTTATTGCATGGAAGAAGGTTGGTTGGGGTTCAATGGCACAAAATTCATTGTATGAAGAAAAAAATCCAATAATTTCCGAAACCAGTTTCTTCTACTTTTCCAAGTGCCATTGTTGTGTAAGAGAAAATATTAAAAAAAAAAATTCTCATGATTTATTTTAATTCTCGAAACTTCGTCACTCAGCACCAGTAAAACAGGACCTAACAGGTCAATTACGATCTTTACAGAACACTCTTGGTTGCAGGTAAATTTGCAGAGCAAACTTCGACGATAACAGCTTGCAATTTCGTCCCAGTTGCTCAACGGTAGAGCGACGGCCGGCTACTCTGAAGATCAAGGGTTCGATTCCCGGTTGGAGCAGCAAGGTTCTTTAAAATGGCGCCAGAACAAATCAACCCTGTAGGTTAATGCAAAGATATCGGAGGTCTGGAAGTGATCCTAGTACGACTAGTACGGATTCAGTGGACCCTGATTGAACTCCGATTTCAAAATTTGAGAGGATAATGGCCCCGCAGGATACTATCCAGGGTAAAAATAGTAATATCAGGAGGCTAAATTGTGGGGGAAATAGCAGGAGGTGGTCAGTCAGATTGTCAGTTGCCCGCCAATTTGGCATTAGAGGGTGGAGAATGCAGAGTCCACTTCAACTATAAGAGCTTGCAATTTTTCATCCCGACAGATCATAAGTAGAGCGCTGGCTGTCTATTTCAGATATCTAGGGTTCGATTCCCGGTTGGGGCTGCAAGACTCTTTACAAATTTATTTTCTGAATATAATATAATTTCAATTGTCTTTCTACGCTGCAAAGGAGTTGTTGTTGAAACCCAAACCGTCCGACCTACCAGAAAGGTGTAAGGTAACAGTTTGGACGGTCGGGAAGTGCCACCCAATTTAGACCGGAACCCAGTGGGGGAGGCATCTACAGGGACCATACCCTCCTTCCTCTACCACCAACCTCTCGGAAGGACACGCTGCAAAGGAGTGAAAAAATAGAACAGAATTAATTCCACCAGAGTTTGTTAACTTGATGGTTCAAAATCTAAACATTATAATAATTCACAGACACGTTGATTTTTCTCATTCAAAATTCTCAAAGAAGAAACCAAAAAATATTCGACGCATTGGCGTGCAATTGAATATTAATTCTTTTTGATCTTTCAAAACTCCTTTAACACAATAAACACAAACTGACCAAATCAATTATTTGGGAGTTGCTTGTGACGCCAGCAACGTCGTTGGTTGATTGGCAGAAAATGCATTCTATGAAAAAGGCAATCCAATGATTTCCGCAACGAACGTATGCTTATACAGTCAACCCTCCTATAACTTGATGAATTCGAACCGCGTCATATGAAAACCGCGTTATAAGAAACTCAGATTAGCGCAAATCAGATTAATTCGTACCATGTTATATCAAAACCGCATACCGTGTTGTATAGAAACCGCGTTATAAGAAACTCAGAATTAGTACAAATCAGAACAATTCGGGCCACGTTCTATGGAAACCGCATTAAGTGAAACTCAGAAAATATAAATCACGCTGATTCGTTCAACGTTATATAAAATTGCATTTTTAGAGCACCATGCTATGATGAATACGGTTATGAAACATAAGTTTATAGATACAAAAGGCAATAAATACATATTTTGAATAATTTTTATTGAGTTTAAGACTTCATGTAAGAAAATTAAAAAGGCTAATATGAAATATAAACTTTAGAAATTTTTTCCAACAAAAATCCTATTAACATTCATCTTCGCTGTCAAATATTAGTGGCCTAATTATTACTTTCCTTATATACATAATGTATAAGGAAAGTATTGTGACGGGGTCGACAATTCGAATTCGAGTTTTTGACGAGAGAGGACGTTTCAAGCATACCTGATCACGAATCGAACATTTTTGAAGTGGTATCTGTGTGTGTGTGTGTGTGTGTGAAAGTATGTGTGTGTGTGAAAGTATATGTGTGTGTGTGTGTGTGTGAAAGTATGTGTGTGTGTGTATGTGTGTGTGTGTGTGTGTATGTATGTGTGAGTCAGTGAGGCTATGGAGACGATAACTGAAGAACGAATGGACTGATTGGAACGAAATTTGGTACAAAAATTACAATCCGTAAACACTGGAAGCCTATTGTTTTTACACGCAATCGAATGTTCAGAATTCCCCTAAATTTTCGAGCGAAATTTTGAAAAAAAACGTCAAAAATTCAAAACCTCTAATAAAGTTACGCAAATAGACATTTCTTATGTAATTTTTCATTAGAAAACGATTGGCATAAATTTTAGAACGCTAACATGAACCGTTCTCAAGATATTGCACATTTTTCAAAAATATTATCAAATAGTCATACAAAATAAAATAAAAATATTTCCTATTGAGAAACATGTTCCCTTTTCATATGTAATACCATGTGATAAATTGGGTGACATCATTCTCGTGGATCCAGCTTGTTCCATTCATGAAAAAAGATACTTTGAGTAATACTTTTGTCTTTGAACGCCAATAGTCATTTATCTGCTGTAAGAAGAACTTATTTCTCCGTCCATAACGCTTGGCGAGATTTTGGCGACGAATTTGGTGGAATGTCGCCAACTTGGCGACTTTTTTAAATGTTGCTAAATTAACGAAAAACCCGCCAAATGGATAAAAATGAGGCTAAATCAAATGAAAATAACGACTAATTGACGAAACTTCAATATCTTGGAAAGAATATAAATATCTACTATAAAAATAATCTATTTTTTTTTGCAGTAAAAGTAGTAAACTCATTGCATTATATAAGGTAAGTTATCATCTGCTCATATCAGATTTTTTTTCTTTTCATGTCTTCTTCACTTTGCATAGCTTCATTTTCGTTTTCAAATGTAGTTTTATTTTGTAACTCTACCAAAATCTCTCGCTAAGCAATTTTATAATTCTCTTTTGAACTTTGCTCTTCGAACTGTTGAAGATTCATTTTCAACAAAGTAATTTTCTAATTGCTTACCCAAATCCAGTCCCATTTTCAATTATTTGAATTGGAATCTGCAATCCATTCTTTACCCATATTTTCATCTACCAATGCATTTGAGGTGAATGTATTTATTTTTTTACAGGGGATTTCCCTGATAACTGAAATTGAAAAATGGTGATGTAAATGGAGGAAAAAACATGAGAATTCCCCATTAATTTCAAGAAAAATCCATGCTGTAGAGAGACTGCTTAAACTAATTGAGTTGTATTACAGAGAAACCTCGTTATAAGACCACCGCGTTGTATGAAAACTGTGTTTTATGAGAACCGCTTTATGAGAGGGATGTCGTAATTTTTGCTCCGCTTTATACGGAAACCGCATTATAAGAGTACCACGTTGTAGGTGGGTTGACTGTATTCCTTTATTTGCGCTGCATTTTGTGTTGTGCCTCATATTGTTATTTATTTTACACATTTTATTATATATTACTTTCCTTATAAACATAATGTATAAGGAATGTATTGTGACGGGGTCGAAAATTCGAATTCCAGTTTTCGACGAGAGAGCACGGTTCAAGCATACCTGATCACGAATCAAACATTTTTGAGGTAATGTGTGTGTGTGTGTGAAAGTATGCATGTGTGTGTGTGAAAGTATGTGTGTGCGTGTGTGTGTGTGTGTGTGTCAGTGAGTCTGTGGAGACGATATCTTACGAACGAACGGAGCAATTCGAATGAAATTTAGCACAAAAACCACAATCCGTGAATACTGGAAGCCTGTAGTTTTCAAACGTAATCGAATGTTCAGAACCCCCTGAATTTTCGAGTGAAATTTCGAAAAAATCATCAAACAATCAAAACCTTTAACAAAGTTACGCAAATAGACATTTCTTATGTAATTTTTTCTTAGAAAACGATTGACATAAACTTTAGAACGCTAGCATGAACTGTTCACGAGATACTGCACATTTTTCAAATAAATTTATCAAAAAATCCCATAAATTAAAAAAAATATTAACTGTTGAGAAACATGTTCACTTTTCATATGTAATATCTTGCGATAAATTTAATGACATCATTCTCGTGGATCTATCTCGTTCCATTCACGAGAAAAGATACTTTGAGTAATACTTGTGTATTTTAACACCAATAGTCTTTTATCTACTATAAGAATAACTTATTTCACCGTCTATAACGCTTAGCGAGATTTTGGCGATGAATTTGGTGGATTGTCACCAACTTGGCGACTTTTTCAAATGTTTCCAAATTAACGAAAATCTCGCCAAATGGATAAAAATGACGCTACATCAATGAAAATGACTACTAATTGTCGAAAATTTAATATCTTGGAAAGAATATAAGTATCTACTATAAAAAAAAAAGGTATAATTTTTACTGTAAAAGTAGTAAATTCATTGCATTATATAAGGAAAGTCATGTGTTGCCCACATCAGATTTTTTTATTTATATTACTAACCTCTTATAGACTTATATGCCCAGAATATTCATAAAATTAGTATGCCTGCTATTTTAGGTTCAAAAAATTAATTAATTTATACACTTACATCTGTATACGCCTAATTTTAGATAGAGAACCAAATAAAGTTTTCGATGCGCAGTAAAATAATTGAATATTCTCATTTTTTGATCTCTCGAAACTTCGCTAACAATTATTAACATGAAGCTGCAAAATATAATTATTTGCAATATTCCTGTAATGCCAAAGATATTCTAAAAGCGGCAATGTAAATCTGGCAATAAAATTGCTACAGTTTCATGAACAAAATTCCTTATTCGAAAGTGCATATTCTGTGAAACTAGTGAAATATATATATATTTACATAATATTTTCAACTTATTTTTATAGTTTGTCTTTTAGAGGGGGGATATGTTTCAAAACTTAATTATCAAAGAGCAGTGAAAGGGAATAAAATTCTCGGCAAATATTTGCCAAAATTGTGGAGATCCTGTATTGAGAAAGTCTTTTGAAATCTTAACACGGATTATTTTGTTCCTTTATCCTATTTGGGATTTGATGATTTTTAACACTTTACAACATAGTTGAAAAGTGTTTATGACTTTGTTCATTCTGTCTGTCTGTCTGTCCGTTCGCACGATAACTTCCGTAAAAATGACTTTATCAAAATGAAATTTCAATATGTTGTTCAGAGAGTCTGTGGAACCTGTGAGAATATGAATGAATAATATCACTCAATTAGTTTTAGATTGAATCCGGAATGAAAAAAATGAAATACATTGAACCGTATGGGACCTAGTTTTTGAAATATTTTGTAAGCGAATTTAAAATTCATAAATTGCTTCGAAAATTTTAGGAAATACTCAAATTATCCCATAAAAATATAAAAAAAAATTCAGCAAAATATATTCAGCAGTTTTTTAAATAAAAATTAAAGTAATAATTACATCCATATAGTATGAAGAATAACGTGATCCACTTCAAAATAAAATAAGGCATCCATCTTGTGTCAAAATCGTGATTTTTAAAGTTCTTTTTAAGTTATATTTTATGTTGCATCCGTCCTAAAACCGCTTTATTTTTTTTTCTGTGCATCTATATACTGCGACAACGCAATTACAATATTTTTGAGTTTAAATGATCATCAAACTTTTATTATTTCTACAACGAAGTCTGATTTTCACGTATGGAGAATGTAAACATATCAAGATATAAGATGAGTTGTATAAAAATTGCTGAATTTCTTTAACGCAAAATTATTTAGCTCTGAAGTATGCAATATAGCTGATATGAATGAAACATTCATTGATTTTACATTGAGAAGCAGACGATTCTATTGCATTTTTCGAGGAAGATTTAAGCATGGAGTTATACAGTAGTTTTACCCCCATAGTTTTAAGTTTTTAAGTGAAATAAATTATTGTTGTATTGTTAATAATTTAAATATCGCCTCTGAATGAAAGAAATGGAAAAAAATTTATGAATGAAATATTAGCAGCTTTTATAGAGAGAGCCAGGTGATTTATATTTCGATGACGTTATTTGAATAAAGTTCATTTATTTCAGATGAAATTTTCAAATATAATAAATTGTAGTATGGTGATCATTTTTAAAATATGACAGCTGAATATATCGCATTTTAGAGATGTTTAAATAAAATTGCATTGCAGTTGGAAAGTGTTTCATAATAAACGTTTTATGCATGATTGATCTTTCTTGTTTAAATGTGTAGTAGTTTACTGGCATCAGATTGTAACTAAAAGAGTTTCGATTCATTTGGAAGAAAATATATACTTTTTAATTATTTTTTCTTAGAATATTAATTTTTATTATATATTTTATCATAAAATACAATTTGATAATTTTTGAGTGTATTTGCCGATATGCTTGAGTTTATTAGCATCAGATTGTAACTATAAGACTTTTGCCATATTTGGAAATAAATATATAATTTTTATTTATTTTTTTGTGTCAGAAATTTTCCGAAGCTACATTTTCTTAAAAATATTATTTAGAAATATTGCTAATATGTTATAGTTTATTAACTTCAGAATTTAACTATTAGATTTTTAACGCATTTGAAAGCATATATATAATTTTTAATTTTCTATTTTTTTAAAAACGTCAATATCAAATATTTTCCTTTAAAAAATGTAGTTTATTAATTTTAGAATGATTTTGTTTAATATGTTAAGCAGCATTGGCAATATTGTTACGGCAATATTGTTTATATGTTATAGTTTATTAGCTTCAGAATATACCAATAAGGTTTTTGACGCATTTAAAAGCAGTTATATAATTTAGAATTTTTTTAAGGACATTAACATCAAGTATTTTCTTTATTAAAAATGTATTTTATAAATTTTAAAACAATTTTGTTAATATGTTAGAGTTCTGAGGATAATACTTAAACAATAGAATTTTTTATGCATATGGAAGCAGATATATATATTTCTTAAAATATTCAGTTGAATATATTTTTTAAATATAGATTATTAGTTTTAATGCCAATATATTAATATTCTAAAGTTATCAGACAGTAAAAAAATTGATACATTTGGAAGCATATGCATATTTTTAAAATTTTCACTTCGAACATTAGTTTCGAATCTAATTTTTATCATAAAATATAGTTTATTAATTTTAGGGGCAATTATGTCAATAGGCCAGAGTTTGTGAGCATAAAGCTAAAATAATAAAATTTTTTAAGCATCATTTGGAAGCAAATGCATGATTTTGAACATTTTTTCACTTCGAACATTAATTTCGAATTTAGCCTTTGTCAAAAAATAGTTCATTAATTTGAGGACGATTATGCTGATTTGATAGAGTTTGCAAGCATCAGACTGTAACAATAATATACTTGAGGCATTATTTAGATGCAGATGCATAAGTTTGAATTTCTTCACTTCGAACATTAACTTCCAATCCAACTTTCCTAAAAAAAATGCAGTTTATTAATTTGTACTAGAATTTGTTAGCATCAGACTAAAATAATTGGATTTTGATGCATCTGGAAACAGATACATAATTTTAAATGTATCTTAAGAATTCTAAGAATTTGCACTTTCGGTTCTAGAGATGTCACTTCCAACTCAAAAATTTTATTTTCCTTGAAACATTTATTTATCAGAATCGGCTGTAAATAGATTTTAGGTGAGGGCTGATATTAATTCAGCATTAAATTTTGGGGAGAGTAGGAATATGATTCACTAAGAATTTCCACTTCGTTTTATTTACGGCCAACGACCCTACCGTGCTGAAAACACCGGTTCTCGTTAGATCACCGAAGTCAAGCAGCATCGGGCACGGTTAGTACTTGAGTGGGTGACCACCTTGGAACACCGCGTGCTGTTGGCACCTTTCGCGCGTGGTAGCCCAGTGGTTTGCGCACTGGATTTGCACGCTGCCACAATTGCCGCTATGTTCATGCGGAGTACGATCACGTTAAACATGTGGGTCCGTAAGTCCTTCCGAGAGGTTGATGGTAGGGGAAGGAAGGTACGGTCCCTGTGGATGCCTCCCCCACTGGGTTCCGGTCTAAATTGGGTGGCACATCCCGGCCGTCCAAACAGTTACCTTACACCTTTCTGAAAGGTCGGACGGTCTGGGTCTCAACAACAACAACAACAACTTACCTTTTATTTGCACTTCCAGTTCAGTAGTTTTCCATAAAACTTCAATTTCTCAGGATTGGCAACAGGTAAAGTTTATATGATGATTAATATATATTAAGCATCAAATTTTAGAGGTATAGGGTTCACTAAGAATTTCTCCTTCCGGTTCTCTCTTTTTCTACTTCCAATTCAAACATTAAGATGTGCTTTGCAACATTTATAGCTCAGGATCGGCTATAGATAAAACATTAATGATAACGGACATGGATTTAGTATTGAATTCCGGTGGGGATTGAGAGTCTACTAAGGAACCACCTTTCCCCTTCCCTTTATTTTCCACCCTTTGAATATTTTTTTTTTCATTTTTCAGATTTGATTATATAGTTAGGATGATGAACAAATGGATTCTATATCCAATTTTGTAAGTGGTTAATATTTTGAATGCCGGTTCTGGAAATTTCACTTTCGGTTTTGTTCTTTAAAAATGTGTTTGACTGTGCGAGAAAATTATACAAAAGAGTATAATGTAAAAAGTATATACGTGTATATGTTTCAATAAAGCTTAAGAGCTTTGTAGAAAATGAACTGTACACACAAATCTCCACCAAATGCAGGCTCTTTCAACAATTTATTGTCAATATTTTTACTTTTCTTATATACAATAAAGTATAAGGAAAGTATTGTGACGGGGTCGAAAATTCGAATTCGAGTTTTCGACGGGAGAGCACGTTTCAAGGATCCCTGACAACGAATCGAACATTTTTGAAGTGATGTCTGTGTGTGTGTGTGTGTGTGTGTGTGTGTGTGTGTGTGTGTGTGTGTGTGTGTGTGTGTATGTCTGTGTGTGTGTGTGTGTATGTGTGTGTGTGTGTGTGTGTGTCAGTGAGTCTGTGGAGACGATAACTGACGAAAGAATGGACCGATTAGAATGAAATTTGGTACAAAAATCACAATCTGTAAACACTGGAAGCCTATTGTATTTATGCGCAATCGAATGTTCAGATCCCCCTAAAAATTCGAGTGAAATATTGAAAAAATCGTCAAAAAATCAAAATGTCTAATAAAATTACGCAAATAGACATTTCTTATGTAATTTTTCATTAGAAAACGATTGACATGAATTTTAGAAAGCTAATATAAACCGTTCTCGAGATATTGCACATTTTTAAAAAAAATTATCAAAAAGTCATATAAAATAAAAAAAAAATATTTTTTATTGAGAAATATGTTCACTTTTCATATGTAATACCATGTGATAAATTGGGTGACATCATTTTCGTGGATATACCTCGTTCCATTCATGAAAAAAAGATACTTTGAGTAATACTTTTGTATTGTAGCGCCAATAGTCATTTATCTGCTGTAAGAATAACTTATTTTTCCGTCCATAACGCTTGACGAGATATTGGCGACGAATTTGGTGGAATGCCACCAACTTGGCGCCTTTTTTTAATGTTGCTAACTGAACGAAACACTCGCCAAAGAGATGAAAATGACGCTAAGTCAATGAAAATGACGACTCATTGACGAAAATTCAATAGCTACGGAATATAAATATAGGAAAGAATATAAATATCTACTACAAAAATAATATATTTTTTTTACTGTAAAAGTAGTAAATTCATTGCATTATATAAGGAAAGCCATGTGCTGCCCACATCAGATTTTTATTCTTTCTGCTAGCAAACAATAAAAACAAAATAATTTATACACACTGACATTCCTTTTCACCTAAACATTTTAAAGGAAAACTTAGAAAACATTCCACGCATTGCCACTCACCTGAATATTAATATTTTTTGATCATTCAAAACTTCACTGAGAATTAGCGCAAAGTTCCCAAATCAATATTTTCCACGATGCGTGCAAAGAAATATACAAACAGCGGCAAAGCAAGCATGCCACCTAGACACAAAAGTGTACATGATAGTTTCACAAACAAAATGCATTTATAAAAAAGCCATCTAGCTCTAGATTAAATACAGAAAAGTTCGGGGAATATGGAGTTCCTTATTTTTCGTCATGTGCCTTTTAGATACGATAGGTTTCAAAATCTAATTAAAGATATGGGAAAAGAATTCTCGATAAATATTTACAAAAAAAATGTTGCAATCCCGTTTTGTGTCGGGCGTTCTTGTAAATTGTTAAAACAATGCTTGTTCTTAACTTTCTTGGGAGTAAATAAGTTGGAATCCGTCTATATTTTTAATAGATTGGAGGTTGTAAACAGTATACAAGAAAATAAGATTTTTGACGCATTTTTACTTTAAGTATTATATGTAGTATAGAGAAAGTATTGTTTTCACAAAAATTTGTGAATTCGAGATTTTGATGCCAAGATATGTTTTATGACTTTCTGAACAAGTTTTGAACATTTTTGGAGTGATATCCGTCTGTCTATCTGATGTCTGCGGTCGGTTTCTCGCATTCACGATAACGGCTACAAATATTAATGGATTTTCGCGAAACTTTGTATCCCGCTTTGTTGTCAAAATATCTAGAACTGAATAATTTTTTTTTAACCTTTTGCTTACGGGTGGGGCAGAGTCAAACCTAGACAAAGAATCTATCAAAAAGACAGGTATTTGACATACCCTATCGCAAACAGTTCGATCCTCTTTTACAGACATTGGTGTCCGACGCCATTGTCTGCAAAGAGGGATCGAGCTGGTTGAGATAGGGTATGTCAACTGCCTGTCTTTTGAGAGGTTCTTCGTTTGGAAGTGACGCTGTCCCACTCGTATTCGAGTCCCATCCTAATTCGAGTGGAAACTACCGCTATCAAATGTTACGTATTAGAGACAATATGTGATAAACTGTAACTAGATATAATTTTTATTCTTACCCATTATTAGACTTTGAATTAGTCCAATTTAATATATTTATACAATTTTTACTTCCCTTATATAGTACATAATGCATAAGGAAAGTATTGTGACGGGGTCGAAAATTCGAATTCGAGTTTTCGACGGGAGAGCACGTTTCAAGCATCCCTGATCACGAATCAAACATTTTTGAAGTGATGTGTGTGTGTGTGTGTGTGTGTGTGTGTGAAAGTATGTGTGTGTGTGTGTGTGTCGGTGAGCCTGTGGAGACGATAACTGACGAACGAATGGACCGATTCGAACCAAATTTGGTACAAAAATCACAATCCGTAAACACTGGAGGTCAATTGCTTTTATATGCAATTGAATGCTCAGAACCCCCCTAAATTTTCGAATGAAATTTTGAAAAAATCGTCAAAAAATTAAAACCACAAATAAAGTTACGCAAATAGACATTTCTTATGTAATTTTTCATTGGAAAACGATTGACATAAATTTTAGAACGCTAACATGAACCGTTCTCGAGATATTGTACATTTTTTAAAAAAATTACTAAAATGTCATAAAATAAAAGAAAACATATTTCCTACTGAGAAACATGTTCATTTTTCATATGTAATACCATGCGAGAAATTGGGTGACATCACTCTCGTGGATCTAGCTCGTTCCATTCATGAAAAAAGATACTTTGAGTAATACTTTTGTATTTGAACACCAATAGTCATTTACCTGCTGTAAGAATAACTTATTTCTTAGTGCCTAACGCTTGGCGAAATTTTGGCGACGAATTTGGCGGAATGTCGCCAACTTAGCGACTTTTTCAAATGTTGCCAAATTAACGAAAATCTCGCCAAATGGATAGAAATGACGCTAAATCAATAAAAATGACGACTCATTGTCGAAAATTCAATATCTTGGAAAGAATATTAGTATCTACTATAAAAAAAACCTATTTTTTTACTGTAAAAGTAGTAAATTCATTGCATTATATAAGGAAAGTCATGTGTTGCCCACATCAGATTTTTCTTTTTATCGCGGCTATTACGCACAACAACGATTGAAACTATTAAGTCTAGCGATCAGTGAGTCAGAAATAAACCATTTCATTCATGATTTTGTCGAATTTATATTCTTTCTTTAAGATATTTATATTTTTTCTTTAAGATATTTATAATCTTTCTTTAAGATATTTATATTCTTTAAGATATTTATATTCTTTCTTTAAGATATTTATATTCTTTCCAAGATATTGAATTTTCGTCAATGAGTCGTCATTTTCATTGATTTAGCGTCATTTTTATCCATTTGGCGAGTTTTTCGTCAATTTAAAAACAATTACAAAAAGTTGCCAAGTTACGACATTCCACCAAATTCGTCATCAAAATCTCGTCAAGCGTTAGGGACGGAGAAATAAATTGTTCTTCCAGCAGATAAATGACTATTGGCGTTCAAATACAAAAGTATTACTCAAAGTGTCTTTTTCCATGAATGGAACGAGCTAGATCCACGAGAATGATGTCACCAAACTTATCACATGGTATTACATATGAAAAGTGAACATGTTTCTCAATAGGAAATATGTTTTAATTTATTTTATATTACTTTTTGATAATTTTTTTTTAAAATATGCAATATCTCGAGAACGGTTCATGTCTGCTTTCTAAAATTTATGTCAATCGTTCTCTAATGAAAAATTACGTAAGAAATACCTATTTGCGTAACTTTATTAGAGGTTTTGCTTTTTTGACGATTTATTCAAAATTTCACGCGACAATTTAGGGGGTTCTGAACATTCGATTGCGTATAAAAACAATAGGCTTCCAGTGTTTATGGATTGTGATTTTTGTACCAAATTCCGTTCAAATCGGTCCATTCGTACGTCAGTTATCGTCTCCACAGACTCACTGACACACACACACACACACACACACACACAGGGACATCACTTCAAAAATGTTCGAATTGTGATCAATGATGCTTGAAATGTGCTTTCCCGTCGAAAACTCGAATTCGAATTTTCGACCCCGTCGCAATACTTTCCTTATACATTAGTATATATAAGGAAAGTAAAAAAAAAAAAAAGAATTTCAGAATAAAATTCAAATTTTTCGCTCGAATGTAAACAATTATATCTAGTTCTAGACTTTTTTTTTATTACAAAGCCGGATATAATGTTTCGTGACAATCCATTGATATTTGTAACTGCTATTGTGTACACAAGAGATCGACCACAGACAGACAGCAGACGGACATCACTCCAAAAATAGTCAAAATCTGTTCAGAAGGTCTAGAAACATATATTGGCATCAAAATCTCGAAATCGAAAGTTTTCGGGAACAATACTTTCTGTACTTCGGGAAAACAATACTGTATATGAAAAAGTAATACACTTATACTGAAGTTTAACGAAAAAGTTCTAAGGATTGCACATTTTATCACAGTCACACTTCAAGGTTCATCTATTCTTCTAACACATGATCTAAACAATATAATTCATAGGCAAGTGCTTTTATTTGTTAAATGGCCAGCGAACATCGCATGTATCCATTCTAGCTAAAAAAAATCTGATGTGGGCAACACATGACTTTCCTTATATAATGCAATGAATTTAATACTTTTACAGTTAAAAAAATGGTATTCTTATAGTAGATACTTATATTCTTTGCAAGATACTGAATTTTCTTCAATTAGTTGCCATTTTCATTGATTTAGCGTCATTTTTATCAATTTGGCGAGATTTTTGTTAATTTGGCAACAATTAAAAATGTGGCCAAGTTGGCGACATTCCGCTAAATACGTCGCCAAAATCTCGCCAAGCGTTATGGGTGGAGAAATAAGTTATTCTTACAGCAGATAAATGACTATTGGCGTTCAAATACAAAAGTATTACTCAAAGTATCTTGTTTCATGAATGGAACGAGCTAGATCCACAAGAATGATGTCACCCAATTTATCGCATGGCATTACATATGAAAAGTGAACATGTTTCTCAAAAGGAAATATTTTTATTTTTTATTTTATATAACTTTTTGATAATTTTTTTTAAAAATGTGCAATATCTCGAGAACGGTTCACGTTAGCGTTCTAAAATTTATGCCAATCGTTTCCTAATGAAAAATTACATAAGAAATATCTATTTGTATAACTTTATTAGCGGTTTTGATTTTTTGACGATTTTTTCAAAATTTCATTCAAAAATTTAGGGGGGTTCTGAACATTCGATTGCGTATAAAAGCAATAGGCTTCCAGTGTTTATGGATTTTGATTTTTGTACCAAATTTCGTTCAAATCGGTCTAATCGTTCGTCAGTTATCGTCTCCACAGACTCACTGACACACACACACACGCACACGCACACACACACACACACACACACACACACACACACACACACACACACACTTTCACACGCACACACGCACACACACACACACACACACAGACATAACTTCAAAAATATTCGATTCGTGATCAGGCATGCTTGAAACGTGCTCTCCCGTCGAAAACTCGAATTCGAATTTTCGACCCCGTCACAATACTTTCCTTATACATTATGTATATAAGGAAAGTAATATTATTTACCAAATTTCCCAAAATTTGGTAGTTAAGACACTTTTTGATGATCTTGGTGTTTATTAGATTTTGGTACATTTCGGGAAAACTGAAACTGTGTTTCTTTTAAAATGGTCAGCAAAAATCATGAAAATGGAAAATAAAAGGCTACGTATGCTCAAATGCATCAATTAAATGATTGTTTGGCATGTAATTTTTGGCGAGAAAAATAATAAAATAAACTGTATTACTCTAAGATTAGCGGTTCTCAAGATATGCGAGTTTTTTCGCGTTTTTACTACGCCGCTGTTGAAAATGAGTGCAGTTACCAAATGAAAACGAAAATTGAATTAAAAGTGCAAATTCAATGTAATTTAAAATAATTATGCGCTTTATTTTGTGCAATGAAACTTTTTGAAAAGATTATTAATGATGATTAATTATTAATGAAATAAAGAGAAAATGAATTTCAGTCTGTAGCGAAAGTTATGTGCTGCCCACATATGAATTTTTCAAAGGTTTGAAATATCTCAACAACAAAATAAACACAACACCTAGATACAGAAGTGCATGACAGCATCACTCGCAAAATACATTCTTGAAATGTCACCTTGTTCTAGACACTGATTAAATCCAGAAAAGTTTTCGAAATATAGATGTTTTGTTCTCAGTTTACCTTTTAGAGGCGATATGCTTCGAAATCTAATTAAAGAAGAGAAAGTCATGACAATTCTATATAAATATTTACAAAAAAATGTTGAGAACCTGTTTGGTATCGAATGTTACTATAAACTCTTAAAACAATATTTGTTCCCAACTTACATTACAGTAAACAAGTTGAGATCCTATGATATTTTTTTTAAAATTGAAGCTCGTCCACATTATGCAAAAATCTGATGTGACCAGTACATGCCTTTCGCTACAGACTCAAATTCGTTTTCTTTTCATTTCATTAATAATTTAATAAATTGAGTTTAATTACACCAAGTAACACGCGTAATTATTTGAAATGACACCTAACTTAGATTTTTGATTCAGATTTCGTTTTCATTTGGTACCTGGACATATTCTCAAAACCGGCGTAGCAAAAATGTGAAAAAACTTTATCTCGAGAACGGCTTGTCCTAGACTGATGAGATCGATCTTATTTTTTTCGTCGTCAAGCATTACGTATAAAAAAATCATTTAGATGATACAGTTAAGCATACGTAGTCTTTCATTTTAAATTTTATTGATTTATACGGGATATTTCGCAAAAAAGGCAGATTCATTTATTCAGAATGGTACCAAAATCTAATTAGCACCAGAGCAACTCCTAAGTGACTTATCTACCAAATTCTGTGAAATTTGGTCAATTAGCTTTTTACCTAGAGTGGATACATGCGATTTTTGCGGGTATTTCATAAAAAAATCTGATGTGGGCAACACATGACTTTCCTTATATAATGTAATGAATTTACTACTTTTACAGTAAAAAAATACGTTTTTCTTATAGTAGATACTAATATTCTTCCCAAGATATTGAATTTTCGACAATGAGTCGCCATTTTCATTGATTTAGCGTCATTTTTATCCATTTGGCGAGATTTTCGTTAATTTGGCAACATTTCAAAAAGTCGCCAAGTAGGCGACATTCCGCCAAATTCGTCGCCAAAATCTCGCCAAGCGTTATGGATGAAGAAATAAGTTGTTCTTACAGCAGATAAATGACTATTGGCGTTCAAATACAAAAGTATTACTCAAAGTATATTTTTTCATGAATGGAACGAGCTAGATCCACGAGAATGATGTCACCCAATTTATCCCATGGTATTACATATGAAGAGTGAACATGTTTCTCAAGAGTAAATATTTTTTTTTCATTTTATATGACTTTTTAATATTTTTTTTGAAAAATGTGTAATATCTCGAGAACGGTTCATGTTAGCGTTCTAAAATTTATGTCAATCGTTTTCTAATGAAAAATTACATAAGAAAAGTCTATTTGCGTAACTTTATTAGTGGTTTTGATTTTTTGACGATTTTTTCAAAATTTCATTCGAAAATTTAGGGGGGTTGTGAACATTCGATTGCGTATAAAAACAATAGGCTTCCAGTGTTTACGGATTGAGATTTTTGTAGCAAATTTGGTTCGAATCGGTCCATTCGTTCGTCAGTTATCGTCTCCACAGACTCACTGACACACACACACACACACATACTTTCACACACACACACACACACACAGACATCACTTCAAAAATGTTTGATTCGTGATCAGGGATGCTTGAAACGTGCTCTCCTGTCGAAAACTCGAATTCGAATTTTCGATCCCGTCACAATACTTTCCTTATACATTATGTATATAAGGAAAGTAAAAAGGCAGGTTATTTTATTCTGAATCTTACCAAAATCTAAACAACACCAGGGTAACCCACAAGCAACTTACTGATAAAATTTTAGAAAATTTAGTTCATTAGTTTTTGAGTTAGTGTAGTTACATATATTGCACACACACACGCACATACACACACACACAGACGTCACTCTAAAATAGTTTTTTTCGTGTTCTAAAAGTCCTAAAACGTGTAAGTTACTCCTGTCACATCTACCTCGTAAATATGCGTTTTTATGCGATCTTTATCTTGCTATTATTTAAAGAACGTCTAATTTTCGTAAAATATTAATTCGAGCTTTTGACAAAACGTTAAATGCACATATATAACGCTGAACAGTTTCTAATAGATAGTATTTTGCGCACTGTCAGAACTTCAAATCCTGTCCCCTCCTGTCGCCACCTAAGACCTGAATTTTATTTATGCCTTATATGAGAATCTATAACTGCTTAAATCATTATAATACCCTAAATACTTACGTGTTTGGTGTCTATGAAGTATTTATGCGATAACTCACCTAGTTTAACATCGATATGAACTACATTTTGATTTCTAAATTAGCAGTTTCAGCATAGCGTATATATAAGGGAAATTGAGAAAAGTATTTATAGATAACTTATTCGTATCGCATGATATCAAGCTTTACTTTTGGATTGCTCATATGAAGTTGCCTTGCAGATTAATAATAAGAGCTTGCAATTCCATCCCGATAGCTCAACGGTAGAGCGTCGGCTGGTCAATAGAAAGATCCGTGGTTCGATTCACGTCTAGGACAGCAAGGTTATTTACAATGGCGCCCAAACAAATCAACCCTGCAGGTTAGTGCAAAAATGTCTGAGGTCTGAAGACCCCAGACTGTGCGACTCACATAGTGGGTTCAGAGTAGCTAGCTTCACGACCGGTAAAGGATACCTCCTGCACTCAGGAGGCACCCAAGGCCTACCATCCCGCCAAACGAACATTTATTTAGATCTAAAAAGATAATAATTGATGACAAATATTGTGATTAAACAGACAGTTTTACATTATATTTGAACTTGACAAGTACGTCCATTTTTCAAAAATGGGAAAAGGGGTATTGCGAATACAGATAAAAAAAATCATTGAAAAATAAAATTTACAGTGAGATGTAATAACATAAATAAATTAAAATTAAAGAAATTAATAAAATTTTAAAAGTAGAATTCAGAAAATATATAAAAAGAAAATACATGAAAAGGAAAAAAAATAGGCACATGAAAAACAAAAACAGAGTATTAGAATAAAATTTAGAATAGAAAAATTAGAAAACATTCAAATAAAAAGGGTCAAAAGAAAAAGAAAGAACCGAGAAAATAAGAACAGTTAACATAGTTTTTTGTTTTTTTTTGTAACAGAAAATATGGAGGGAACACAATAAGTTCATATAAGTTAATAAGAATGGAATAAAGGGATTCATTGATCAAAATTAATTGAGAGCAGAATCTACTCATAAGTTTAGGTCACTTTATTAGAAATTTCCATGGCAACAAGAATACAGATTTTTAATTTTATCTACTGAAGAGGGATTTGAGCGAACTTTGGAGAACTACATGTAGGAGTACTGAAAAGGACCCTAGTACGACTAGCACGGATTCAGTGGATTACGGGATATAAAGCGTCGCTTTCAAATAAGGAGCATAACGACCACGTAGGAAACTAAGCTGGAGGATAAAAATAGCATCAGTAAGCTAACCTGAGGTAAAAGTAGCAGGAGGAGGTCAGTCAGATTGTAAGTTGCACACCAATTTGACATTAGAGGGTGGAGAATGCAGAGTCCACTTCTATTAGAGCTTACAATTCCTTCCCAGTAGCTCAACGGTAGACCGTTGATTGGCTGGTACGAAGATCCGCGTTCGATTCTCAGTTGGTACAGCAAGGTTATTTACAACCTTAGAATGCTATATATGGTGGAAAAACGGATATTCTGTAAGGATATTGGCATGCAAATTGCCCATAAGCTTGCAGTGAGCGATACGTGCAAGTTCTTAAAGATCTTCACGTTGTTCTCAAATACAAGGAAACAAATATTTGCACAAATATGAATTCAATCAGATGAGTAGTTTCTGAGATTGTGCAATATAGATCAAAATGCGCATGCGCGTAATGCACGTGATACGAGCAAAATTTCCGAAATTAGCAACATTATTCTCCCATTATTCTAACAGCCCAACCACTTATTAAATCCACGCGTCATACTGCATTTCTTGATGCAACTCAACTCGTACTATTTTATCAGTCAAAACACAAAAACTGCACAGATAAGAACTTTAAATGTCCTTCCATCCAATAAAGACATCTAAATACTGCAATCGATGTTTGGTTAATGTGTATATTTGCATTCACTGAACGATGAACTTCTATTGACTTTGAGGACAAATTTATATTCACTAAAAGGTTTCTGTAAAAGCATTTTACTGTTCACTACTAGAAATTTTGAACAAAAGAAATGGCTAACCACAATTTGTCTTCTGCGACCCAAGGATTTCAGTCGATAACCGATTGTTTGGCGCGTGGAAAAATACTATCTAAATTCTGTTTAAGTAAATAGAAAGTGAACACTTAACTTTGTGGTCACAAGGAGACTACCTGAAAAAAGAAGTTGAAAGTAACCCTGTCACGCACGTAGTGGTTTTAGTTGGAGCTTACTATGGCTGGTTTTCATCATCTTTTGTAGAAATTGTGTTTGTCTTCAAATTGGTGAAAAAATAACTATTTAAGTAAAGCAAGGCGAAAATGTATATTTAAGCTTTGGAATACTTTTCAGTTGTCTAACGTTTTTCGAATAGTGCAGAATGTAAATTTAAAGTTTTAAAGGATATTGTTTTTTTTTTTTTTGTTTTTTTTTTTTTTAAACAACTAATGTTAGAAAGAATTTAAATTCGTAAATCAATTGAAAACACAGTTGAAACATTTCTAATGCTTGCAGTTTTAATCTTACTGCTTTTGTTGTTTTATTGACCAATGATTAAATGATAGAGTCACTGTGAAATGTACGAAAAGTCATAAAGTTCTTTCGCAGATTTTGTCTCGAATGATATATGTACAAAGCTCGTACTTTAAATTTCACTAATTTTGTTGTCCTGCGAGCTAATCGCTATCTGGCAAAACCACTTTGGCAACAAGTACGAAAGATTATCCTCAAATTAGATCTTCATTAACCTTATGTTTCTGTGAGACCAGAAATAGATCTCACACTAGTTAATGTGAGACAGCTTTATGTACATTATTTATTGTGTCTGAAACGTCTGACAATACCTTCAGCCTCAATGACACCAAAGTTTACAGCATGCTGACCCAAAGGTCAGAAAACCATACATTTAGGGGTGTCAAGACAGAGGGGGGTCGGAGGACTCTTAAGAAAGTGTTGTTGTTGTTGAAACCCAGACCGTCCGACCTACCAGAAAGGTGTAAGGTAATTGTTTGGACGGTCGGGAAGTGCCACCCAATTTAGACCGGAACCCAGTGGGGGAGGCATCCACAGGGACCGTACCCTCCTTCCCCTACCACCAACCTCTCGGAAGGACTTACGGATCCACATGTTTAGCGTGATCGTACTCCGCATGAACACGGCGGCAGTTTTGGCAGTGGCTGGAATCGAACCCGGGCCAACCGAGTGCAACTCCAGCGCGCTAACCACTGGGCTACCGCGCCCTCTTAAGAAAGTGTTGTTGTTGATGATGAAACCCAGACCGTCCGACCTACCAGAAAGGTGTAAGGTAACTGTTTGGACGGTCGGGAAGTGCCACCCAATTTAGACCGGAACCCAGTGGGGGAGGCATCCACAGGGACCGTACCCTCCTTCCCCTACCACCAACCTCTCGGAAGGACTTTCGGACCCACATGTTTAACGTGATCGTACTCCGCATGAACACGGCGGCAGTTTTGGCAGTGGCTGGAATCGAACCCGGGCCTACCGAGTGCAACTCCAGCGCGCTAACCAATGGGCTACCGCGCCCCTCTTAAGAAAGTGTTGTTGTTGTTGAAACCCAGACCGTCCGACCTACCAGGAAGGTGTAAGGTAACTGTTTGGACGGTCGGGAAGTGCCACCCAATTTAGACCGGAACCCAGTTGGGGAGGCATCCACAGGGACCGTACCCTCCTTCCCCTACCACCAACCTCTCGGAAGGACTTTCGGACCCACATGTTTAACGTGATCGTACTCCGCATGAACACGGCGGCAGTTTTGGCAGTGGCTGGAATCGAACCCGGGCCTACCGAGTGCAACTCCAGCGCGCTAACCAATGGGCTACCGCGCCCTCTTAAGAAAGTGTTGAAGACCCAGACCGTCCGGCTCGTCAACAAGGACTTGAGCAATCTTAAGAAAGTGTGAAGTAACTAATTGGATAAAAAGGCTGACCAATTGAGAAGAAGCTTGTAGCGTCACCCTGAAGACTGCAAATGAGAGCAAAGGAGGAGTGTCAGTCCTGGGGCGAAAAGAACCACAACCTATGACATAAGAACGACGATAAAAAAAGAGATATAGCGAGAAACAGATTTACAGCACGACACTTCGAAAAGATATGGAAATAGAATGACTTAAGAACGATGAGAAAGAACCGACTACTTGAATTACATAAGGACGGAGATACAGAACGAGGATACTTCAAGAGAACCGACTAAGAGAATGACATAAGTACGAGTGTTTGGGCCAGCAATACAATATGATCGGCGAATTATGTGTCGGTGAATTACACTTCGAGTTAATTTCAGTAATATGATCGGTGAAGTACGTGCTGATGGCCAAGCCAAGAGAGCCTTGAAGATATGTGTTCCTCAAATATGATATAGGTCTTAAACACATTCTAGGCATTTTAACAAGTGGTCTCACATTGTCTCTCTCCGGCGCGAACAAGAGGAATAATTGTTGTAATTAAGTTATTAAGTATTTTGTGTTTTTAATAAATGATTTATTGTTCAAGTTAAAATAGTGCAATCAATTTAGTATTATATTAATTAATATTCTTTTACAGAACTCGCGCGAAAGATAAATAATGGGAGGGTTATCAGCGGCAAACAACGCAAAGGTATAATTTAATGAGTACCACGAATACGATCAATTTACGGCCATGTATATTAAGTATAATTTAACAATTTAGCAGTATTATATTTTGTTTATGCACACCACAGTTTCCATTAACTTTAGGTTTCCAATAACCTTAAGTCTCCATTTCGAAAGCTCTAACTCAAGTTGGTTCTCCATTTCTAAAACTCTAACTTTCAGTGTTGTTGCTTTCGCTGTCCTACAATAACTAACTGCTTAAGGATAAAGCCACTAGGACATCAAGTACGAACATTTCTAAATAAAACATTTATACAAATGAAACATTTCTAAAGCTCGTACTTTCAATTTTGCCGATTTCTTTGCCGTACTAACCCTAACAGCATAATTTTTCACAGTGACGTAAAATTTAAGTCACACTGTGACTTTGGGACGTCACAGGACGTCGCAGTACGTCTCGGCAATGTCATATTGAGGTCACAGCGAAGTCATTTTGGTCATTTTCATGGTCGTTTGTGACGTCGCATATTAACTTGTTTGTGACGTCACATTGTAATTGCCATTATAATGTCGTCACATTGTTATGTGTTAATTAAATTATGGAAGCATCACAGAATATATTCACAATGAAGTTACAAAGATACAAACACGTAACGTCGCATAGAAGTCACAAATATGATGTCACATTGTGACACAGGTGCCATGTGACTACAACGTGACGATCTTTGTTGTGAGGGAACTAATTGCTAAATGCTAAGACTACTAGGACAACAAGTACGAAACGTTATTTTCATATTGGGTCAATAAAACATTTGTAAAGCGCGCACTTTCAATTTTCTGATTTCGTTGTCCTACTAAATGGTAAAACTACTAGAACAACGGGTACGAAAAGTGTTCCTCAGATTGGATCTGCAATGAAACATTTTTAAAACTCGCACTTTCAATTTAACACGTTCGCTGCCAACTACGAGAATACTCGTAGTTGGCAAACTGAGTTCACTTGCCAGCTACGAGATAACTCGTTATTGATCGCCTTACTTAAATCACCGAGTACAAGTATTTCCGTAGCAAATGTATGCAATGTTTAGATGTTTGACGTTCAGGAAAAGACTCAATAATACTCTTGGCGTACTGAAATGGACCATTTATTTCTCAAAACGTAGATACAATAAATAAATGTTCAGAACGCAAAGGCATATCTATTCACGATATATTTTAAAGAGCACGACAAATAAAATATATTTTTTTATTATATTATGTTAAAATTTTAATAAGTATAATGAAACAAAATTATTTGTGATATGTTTTAAAACAATTTTCCGCGCAAAGTGCTGGTTTTTCTTCACATACCGGGCAAAAATATCTTGTTTCACGCCTTATCTTCTGTCCAGTAAGTAATCAGGCAAAAGTAATATGTTATATCTATATTTTAAAAATAAAACAACAGAAAATAATTTAAAAGCATGAAAATGCAGATAGGATCTTGGCACATGTGAACAACGGGCACCATATCAGCTTTAACAAAACTCTAAATGGCAAGACCAGCGGGACAAGTACGGAAATGCATACTGTTCCTCCTCGGTTTGGGTCTCCGATGAGATATAATAAGCGGTTATACAAACTAGGTGCTTTATTTTCACGTTAGATGACATATCCGATATCGAAATTGGTCTTTTATAAGTCCATACGATTTATGCATTGGTGTCAATTTTCAGGCAATTATTTCTAACAGGATCTTATTCCTATACTGTAAAAAACTAGAATATTGGAGCAATCTCGAGGTTCGCACATGTGAACAAAGGCAACATATCAGCTTTAACAAAGCTCTAAATAGCAAGACCAGCGGCACAAGTACGGAAATGCATACTGTTCCTCCTCGGTTTGGGTCTCCGATGAGATATAATAAGCGGTTATACAAACTAGGTGCTTTATTTTCACGTTAGATGACATATCCGATATCGAAATTGGTCTTTTCTAAATCCAAACGATTTATGCATTGGTGTCAATTTTCAGGCAATTATTTCTAACAGGATCTTATTCCTATGCTGTAAAAAACTAGAATATTGGAGCAATCTCGAGGTTCGCACATGTGAACAAAGGCAACATATCAGCTTTAACAAAGCTCTAAATAGCAAGACCAGCGGGACAAGTACGGAAATGCATACTGTTCCTCCTCGGTTTGGGTCTCCGATGAGATATAATAAGCGGTTATACAAACTAGGTGCTTTATTTTCACGTTAGATGACATATCCGATATCGAAATTGGTCTTTTCTAAATCCAAACGATTTATGCATTGGTGTCAATTTTCAGGCAATTATTTCTAACAGGATCTTATTCCTATGCTGTAAAAAACTAGAATATTGGAGCAATCTCGAGGTTCGCACATGTGAACAAAGGCAACATATCAGCTTTAACAAAGCTCTAAATAGCAAGACCAGCGGGACAAGTACGGAAATGCATACTGTTCCTCCTCGGTTTGGGTCTCCGATGAGATATAATAAGCGGTTATACAAACTAGGTGCTTTATTTTCACGTTAGATGACATATCCGATATCGAAATTGGTCTTTTCTAAATTCATACGATTTATGCATTGGTGTCAATTTTCAGGCAATTTTTTCTAACAGGATCTTATTCCTATATTGTTGTTGTTGAAACCCAGACCGTCCGACCTACCAAAAAGGTGTACGGTAACTGTTTGGACGGTCGGGAAGTGCCACCTAATTATACCGGAACCCAGTGGGGGAGGCATCCACAGGGACCGTACCCTCCTTTCCCTTCCACCAACCTCTCGGAAGGACTTTCGGATCCACATGTTTAACGTGATCGTACTCCGCATGAACACGGCGGCAGTTTTGGCAGTGGCTGGAATCGAACCCGGGCCTACCGAGTGCAACTCCAGGGCGCTAACCAATGGGCTACCGCGCCCCTATTCCTATACTGTAAAAAACTAGAATATTGGAGCAATCTCGAGGTTCGCATATGTGAACAACGGGCACCATATCAGCTTTAACAAAACTCTAAATGGCAAAACCAGCGGAACAAGTACGTAAATGCATACTGTTCCTCCTCGGTTTTGGTCTCCGATGAGATATAATAAGCGGTTATACAAACTAGGTGCTTTATTTTCACGTTAGATGATATATCCGATATCGAAATTGGTCTTTTATAAGTCCATACGATTTATGCATTGGTGTCAATTTTCAGGCAATTATTTCTAACAGGATCTTATTCCTATACTGTAAAAAACTAGAATATTGGAGCAATCTCGAGGTTTTCCATGCAAAATAAGTAAGCATTATATTAAGCACAATACACTTTATGCGAATGATAAAGAGAACTTGAATAATGTATAGAAGCACAAATATCAATAATAATGTAGTGTCAGAACTTCACTTGTGATTAAAAGGACACCCTGGTAAGAAAAATCTTCAAAAAATCGATTTTTCAATTTTACTGCCATTTTATAGCTTACTTCATTCTGAACACAATGATATATAGTTTTAATTATTTACCATGATTAGAAATAGCAAAACTTACATTTAAACAGAGCTCACTCTGCTTCCTGTGCTGGCCCCACCCACTTTTTAAACGCGATTTTCTCAAAATGTAGTTTTTTGAGTTTCAGGTGCAATTATTAAAACAAAAACTATGAGAGATACAGATATGAAATTTTATATGCATTATTAGCTCATAGTATACTATGTTTTGTACCTATAATTATATTCATGTCGTTAAAAAATTATAATTTATGCTGATTTTAACTAAAAAAATTTTAAGAATTTCCATAGTACCATGTAATTTTTTGGATAATTTAAAAATTATCACTCCTGTAATGCAAATAGTTGTAGGTATAATTGTGACATTAAACATAAATTAGTATATTCTGAAAGTTTCATGACACTGTGGTGGCAAGTTGTTTTGTAAAATGTACCGAGGAATTTTTTCATAAAAAAAAATATATTTTCCTTTCATAAAACCTATGATAATATAAAAAGTGCACATAGTAATGAAATTATTTTACCTATAATTTTCTCAACTTATCTTGATCATAATTAGGTAAAAAAAAATTAAAATAATTCTTTTGTGTACTTTTGAGCATTGATTTCCGTGAAAGCATGAAACTACATTTTTTCGTCGATTCCCCTTGCCAGAGGCTCTTTAAATCGCAATCACTGTACTATTCTTAGATTACATCAGTTAATGTAAAATCTTTTCTTAATCTAATGCATAACTTTCCAGAAAAAGTACACAAGTCACTGGTACTTTCCTCTAGTTCAGCGTGAGGAAATTAACAAGAAAGATCAATCATGCATAAAGCATTGATTATGAAACACTTTCCAACTTCAATGCAATTTTATATAAATATCTCTAAAATGCGATACATTCCTCGATAATATTTTTAAAATTATCATAATACTACAATAATGTATTATATTTGAAAACTTCATCGAAAACAAATGAACTTTATTAAAACGACGTCATCGAAATATAAATCGTCTGTATATAAAAGTAGCATTTCACTTATAAGCATTTTTCCAATCATTTCATTCATCACAATACTATAATAATTCATTTTATTTAAAAATTTGAAAAAATTTTATCTACCAAATTTATTTTAAAATGTGAAGTCTCTCTTATATAAAAAATAATTAAACTTTTAGAAAGATATTTATTATATAATATATCCCTTTTTTTTCTGGAGGATGTAGCAAGAGTCAGAATTTAATTGGATTTGTTTTTCTCCCTATATTAAATAATTTTTATTTAAAAAACTACCTGACATATTTTACTGATTTTTTTTTTATATATTTTATGGGATAATTTGAATATTTCCTAAAATTTTCGAAGTAATTTGTGTATTTTAAATTTGCTTAAAAAATATTTGAAAAATTAGGTCCCATAGGGTTCAATGTATTTCATTTTTTCAGCCCGGGTTCAATCCAAAACTAAATGGGTGATATTATTCATTTATATTCCCATAGGTCCCACAGACCGTCTGAAAAGCATACTAAAATTTCATTTTGATAAAGTCATTTTTACGACAGTTATCTTGCTAACTGACAGACAGACAAACAGACAGACAGAATCAACAAAGTCATAAACACTTTTCAACTATGTTGTAAAGTGTTAAAAACAAATGATTGAAAAGATCATAAAAAAAAGAAGTTTCCTTTTTATCGAAAAAACGATAAATGGAAATTCCTCTTTACGTTTTAAAGAAAAGGTACTAATTTCAATTGCAGTAGCAGAATGGATGAAGAATTGCCTAATCAATCGGAGATTGATTGTTCGGTTTCCATCTAAGCTAGAGATCTGAACAACTTGCAGATTCAACTTCGGCAATAAGAGCTTGCAATTTCGTCTCAGTAGCTTAACGGGTGAGCGTCGGATGGTCAGTTAGAAGACTCGAGGTTCGATTTCCGGTTGGGGCATCAAGATTCTTTACAAATGGCACTTAAACAAATCAACTCTGTAGGTTAGTGCAAAAATGTCGGAGGTCTGAAAGTGACCCTAGTTCGACTATCACGGATTTGGTGGACATTGAGCTCCAATTTCAAATCCTGAGGATAACGTCCCTGCAGGAGGCTAACCTGAGGTAAAAATAGCAGGAGGTGGTCAGTCAGATTGTCAGTTGCACGCCACTCTAACATTAGAGAGTGGAGAATGCAGAGTCCACTTCCACAATAAGAGCTTATAATTTCGTCCCAGTAGCTCAACGGTAGAGCGTTGGCTGGCCAGTTCGAAGATCCAGGGTCCGATTTTCGGTTGGAGCAGAAAGATTCTTTACAAACTGCAGTGCTATATTGTAACGTAATGACTGTAATGTGCAACTAAGTTTTATAAGTAATGAAAAATCTCTACTGCTTTATGATATTTTCAACAACTCCAACTCGCACTATTTAATCAATCAAAAACAACAAAAGATGCTACCGATGAAATTTTGCAAAAGTTCTTGCAAACATTTATCATTAGAAAATCGCACTCCATTTTATTGATTAGTCGATACGCTTGTATATTTGAAGAACAAAGAACATGTGTTGAAAGTGTGTTACCCCTGAAAATTTATATTGTCAAAACTTTTACAATAATATTTTACTTCTCCTAAACAGAAAACTGGCAGAAAAGGTTGTTTAATCCCAATTCATCTTCTGCAACCGCAGCAATTGTTCAATAGATAAAATCCTTGCACGCGACGGGTCTTAGTAAATTGTGCGTAAGTAAATACTGAGCCAACATTTGAAGCCATGCTTTCTTTTTTTTTTTTTTGAAGCAGAAGACAATGTGAAGGAAAACTTCTGAGTAATTCTGACACGCGCACAAAGTGTTTGAGCTTTTTTCTTTCAAAAGAAGTGATTCGAAAATAGCACAGAGCGGTCTTAATGAACTTTTGTGTTAATTGTGTTTGTATTGTTGTTTGGTCTTACGTGGTATTTTAAATGAATAACGGCAGTGTGTATTTATTTCTATTTAACTAAAAACATTGGATAGTTTTTACTTTCCCTGCAATACATGGTAATGTATAGGGAAAGTATTGGAATCATGCCGAAAATCACAACTCGAGTTTTCGACGGATCTATACCTTTCGAGACCTCTAGAATGCGAAAAAACTATTTTTAGCGTGACGTCTGTGTGTGTGTCTGTGTGTCTGTGTGTCTGTCTGTCTGTGCAGATTTTGTATCCACTCTAACTAAAAAAGTAATAGACCGAATTTCATAAAATTTGGTAGGTAAGTCACTTGTGGGCGACTCTGGTGCTGAATAGTTTTGGGTACGATTCGGGATAAAAGAACCCGCCTTTTTCTGCGAAATAGCCCGCACAAGTTTGTATCCACTGTAACTGAAAAACTAATGGACCGCATTTCACAAAATTTGGTAGATGAGTCACTTGTGGGTTACCCTGGTGCTGATTAGATTTTGGTACGATTAAAAAAAAATAACCTGCCTTTTTTTGCAAAATGGCCCTCAAAAATCGTCAAAATCTGAACTAAAGAATTATGTATACTCAAATATATCCATTAAATGCTCGTTTAATACTTAATTTTTAACGACGAAAAGAATAAGATCAACCCCATTACACTAGGACTAGCCGTTCTCGAGATATTTTAGTTTTTCGTATTTTCTCTACGCCACCTTTGATAATAAGTCCGGTTACCGAATGAGAGCGAAAATTGAATTAAAAGTGAAATAAATTTAATTAAATAAAGAGAACGTGAATATAAACGTCTGCAGGGAAAGTCATGTGCTGCCCACATCAGATTTTTACTTTCCCTGCAATACATGGTAATGTATAGGGAAAGTATTGGAATCATGCCGAAAATCCCAATTCGAGTTTTCGATGGATCTACACGTTTCGAGACCTCTAGAATGGGAAAAAACTATTTTTAGCGTGACGTCTTTTGTGTGTGTATGTGTGTCTGCCTGTGTGTCTGTGTGTCTGTGCAATATATGTATCCACTCTAACTCAAAAACTAATGAACCGAATTTCATAAAAATTTGGTAAGAAAGACCCTTAGGTGTGACCCTGGTGCTGATTAGTTTTTGGTTCAATTCGAAAAAAGAACCCGCCTTTTTGTGCGAAATCGCCCGCAAAAATCTCATGTAATCCCTCTAGCTAAAATACAAATTGACCAAATTTCACAAAATTTGGTAGATAAATCACATGTGGAAAACTGTGGTGCTGATTAGATTTTGCTACGGTTCGGAAAAGAACAACCTACCTTTTTTTACGAAATGGCCCTCAAAAATCGCCAATATCTAAAAAAAGAAAACGTATGTTCAAATGTATTTATTAAATGCTTATTTCCCTAACAGCATTTTTTTTTCACAGTGACGTTAGATTTACGTCACATTGTCACTTTAGGACGTCACAGGACGTCGCAGTACGTTTCGGCAATGTCATATTGAAGTCACAGCGAAGTCATTTTGGTCATTTTCATGGTCGTTTGTGACGTCGCACATTAACTTGTTTGTGACGTCACATTGTAATTATAATTGAAATGTCGTCACATTGTTACATGTTAACTAAATTGTGGAAACGTCACGGAATATAGTCACAATAAAGTTACAAAGTTACTAATGCGTAACGTCGCATAGAAGTCACAAATATGATGTCACATTGTGACCCAGGTGTGACGTGACTACATCGTCACTCTCACACATGTGACGATCTTTGCTGTGTGGGTTTATACGTAATTTTTGACGAGGAAAAGAATAAGAACAACTCCATTACTCTAGGACTAACCGTTCTCGAGATATCTGATATTTTCCTCATTTTTTTATGCCGCCTTCGGAAAAATGTCCAATTACCAAATAAAAACAGAAATTGAATTAAAAATACAAATTTAGTGTCACTTTGTACAATTAAATTCAATTTAATGAGTTCTTAAAGAAATAAAGGGAAAATGAATTTGAGTCTGCAGGGAAAGTCATGTACTGCCCACATCAGATTTTTTTAGAAATACAGTTAA
Organism: Amaurobius ferox; assembly: GCA_951213105.1. NCBI lineage: Eukaryota > Metazoa > Arthropoda > Arachnida > Araneae > Amaurobiidae > Amaurobius > Amaurobius ferox. Next base: position 63,925,231 of record OX578150.1, on the reverse strand, counting down.
ATGTCGATTTATTGTGTATATTATTTATACCGTCTATGGTCGTGGTATGCGGCTACATTCAGACCAATACAAAACTTACAAGCGTTTTGAATATTTTTATCTCTAAACCTAATAGATAAAAAAAAATCCACGAAAATGTGTGTTACCTCTACTATGAAACTTCACTTTTGATGTGTTCAATTCGATTGCTTGACTGCCTACTACCTTGCAGTCCTTTCTTAACGGTTGTTAGGAGAAGATACTTTATTGGCCGGAAGAAGAGGGTTAAAACACCTTCGAAACAATTGTAGCCACCTGCATTTCATATGCCTGCTTTCTTTAAGGAAGCATTTAAAATGCCATTCTCACAAGCAGAAGGTTCTTTATTGTGATAAGTAATGTTATTTGTCATGGATGAGCGAAGCGACGTCCATTCTTCATTTCTAACGTATCAAAATCAACCTGATTGAATGACTATTTGCCTGAATTTGCCTGATGAATTCACCTGAATTTTGTTATCCCTTTTACTCGAAAACTGCAATAGCTAAGAAGATTAATTTTACATATATACTTGAAATTGCGCTCAGATTTGCAGAACTACAATTTCAATTACTTACACGAACGGCAACAGAGCGAAGGGCCAATTTTAAATTGCGCTTTCTTACAACACTTTGTATAAATAACAAGTAAACAGAAACTTTTAAACAGCTTGATTTTAAACAGCTCTTGGCTGAAAAATCGTCAAATCTGCAAGCCTATTCCGAACCTCAAGAATCTGGAAACCCTAGATTTACGCCATAGGAAAGATTTCCTGTACGGGTATTTACTCCTCCTGGTTACAAAAGGGAACTTCAGTGAGGAAAGACATTTTAAGCATTTGTAGCAATGTCATTAAAAAATAATGCTGTGGGAATCATTTATTTATAAGCCCTATTCTATGTAGGTAAAGTAACAGTGGACACGTTTCATTGGAACTCAACCCACTCCATTTTATCAAAAGAAACTAAAAAATCTGATGTGAGCAGCACATGACTTTCCCTGCAGACTCAAATCCATATTTTCATTATTTCTTTAATAATTGATTAGATTGGGTTTAATTGCACCAAATAACACTAAATTTGCATTTTTAATTCAATTTTTGTTTTTATTTGGTAATTGGATATTTTTTCGATAGCGGCGTAACAAAAATGCAATGCTATTTTTCGTCAAAAATTGCGTATATCTTACGTCACTGTGAAAAAAATGCTGTTTGAGAAATAAGCATTTAATTGATACATTTGAACATACGTCTTTTTTTTTTAGATATTGGCGATTTTTGCGGGCCATTTCGTAAAAACGGGCAGGTTGTTCTTTTCGGAATCGTGCCAAAATCTAATCAGCACCAGAGTGTCCCACAAGTAACTTATTTCCCAAATATTGTGAAATTTGGTCAATTTGTATTTAAACATGAGGGTACATGAAATTTTTGCGGGCCGTTTCGTAAAAAAAGGCAGGTTGTTCTTTTCCGAATCGTACCAAAATCTAATCATCACAAAAGCATCCTACAAGTAACTTATTTACCAAATTATGTAAAATTTGGCCAATTAGTATTTTAGCTAGAGTGGATACATGAAATTTTTATGATCCATTTCGCAAAAAAAGGCTGCTTCTGTTTTTATGAAAACTACCAAAAACTAATCAGCACCAGGGTCTCACCCAAGTGATTAACCTACCAAATTTTATGAAATTCGGTCCATTAGCTTTTTAGTTAGAGTGTATACATACATTGCACAGACAGACAGACATACAGACGCACAGACAGACGGACACACAGACTCACACACACAGACGCCACGCTAAAAATAGTTTTTTGTGTTCTAGAGGTCTCGAAACGTATAGATCCGTCGAAAACTCTAATTGTGATTTTCGACATGATTCCTATACTTTCCTTATACAATACCATGTATTGCAAGGAAAGTAAAAATCGTCCGCTGGTAAGAACTTGCTAAAATTTCTGCAGACGATAAAGGAATATAAACACCCCATTCCATCTTTCATTACATTGCGTAATTGCTTTCACAGAACGATGAACCTATGTTAAGATTGATTCTAAAATACTATTGACTGAAAGACTTTCGTAAAAGCATTTCAATATTGTTATCCAGAAAACCTAAAGATAAACCCCCCAATTAACCCCAATTCGTCTTCTAGGTCTACAACCTAAGCATCTGGTCGATCAACGATTCACTAGCACGCTACTAAAGCCTGCGCAAGTCGTATCTAAGTAAATACGTGGCCAAACACTCGATGTGTTATGTTTGAGAGGTAATGCAGGCATTTCAATGTTGTTATCCAGAAAACCTAAAGATAAACCCCCCAATTAACCCCAATTCGTCTTCTAGGTCTACAACCTAAGCATCTGGTCGATCAACGATTCACTAGCACGCTACTAAAGCCTGCGCAAGTCGTATATAAGTAAATACGTGGCCAAACACTCGATGTGTTATGTTTGAGAGGTAATGCAGGCATTTCAATGTTGTTATCCAGAAAACCTAAAGATAAACCCCCCAATTAACCCCAATTCGTCTTCTAGGTCTACAACCTAAGCATCTGGTCGATCAACGATTCACTAGCACGCTACTAAAGCCTGCGCAAGTCGTATCTAAGTAAATACGTGGCCAAACACTCGATGTGTTATGTTTGAGAGGTAATGCAGGCATTTCAATGTTGTTATCCAGAAAACCTAAAGATAAACCCCCCAATTAACCCCAATTCGTCTTCTAGGTCTACAACCTAAGCATCTGGTCGATCAACGATTCACTAGCACGCTACTAAAGCCTGCGCAAGTCGTATCTAAGTAAATACGTGGCCAAACACTCGATGTGTTATGTTTGAGAGGTAATGCAGGCATTTCAATGTTGTTATCCAGAAAACCTAAAGATAAACCCCCCAATTAACCCCAATTCGTCTTCTAGGTCTACAACCTAAGCATCTGGTCGATCAACGATTCACTAGCACGCTACTAAAGCCTGCGCAAGTCGTATATAAGTAAATACGTGGCCAAACACTCGATGTGTTATGTTTGAGAGGTAATGCAGGCATTTCAATGTTGTTATCCAGAAAACCTAAAGATAAACCCCCCAATTAACCCCAATTCGTCTTCTAGGTCTACAACCTAAGCATCTGGTCGATCAACGATTCACTAGCACGCTACTAAAGCCTGCGCAAGTCGTATCTAAGTAAATACGTGGCCAAACACTCGATGTGTTATGTTTGAGAGGTAATGCAGGCATTTCAATGTTGTTATCCAGAAAACCTAAAGATAAACCCCCCAATTAACCCCAATTCGTCTTCTAGGTCTACAACCTAAGCATCTGGTCGATCAACGATTCACTAGCACGCTACTAAAGCCTGCGCAAGTCGTATATAAGTAAATACGTGGCCAAACACTCGATGTGTTATGTTTGAGAGGTAATGCAGGCATTTCAATGTTGTTATCCAGAAAACCTAAAGATAAACCCCCCCAATTAACCCCAATTCGTCTTCTAGGTCTACAACCTAAGCATCTGGTCGATCAACGATTCACTAGCACGCTACTAAAGCCTGCGCAAGTCGTATCTAAGTAAATACGTGGCCAAACACTCGATGTGTTATGTTTGAGAGGTAATGCAGGCATTTCAATGTTGTTATCCAGAAAACCTAAAGATAAACCCCCCAATTAACCCCAATTCGTCTTCCAGGTCTACAACCTAAGCATCTGGTCGATCAACGATTCACTAGCACGCTACTAAAGCTTGCGCAAGTCGTATATAAGTAAATACGTGGCCAAACACTCGATGTGTTATGTTTGAGAGGTAATGCAGGCATTTCAATGTTGTTATCCAGAAAACCCCCCAAGATAAACCCCCCAATTAACCCCAATTCGTCTTCTAGGCCTACAACCTAAGCATCTGGTCGATCAACGATTCACTAGCACGCTACTAAAGCCTGCGCAAGTCGTATCTAAGTAAATACGTGGCCAAACACTCGATGTGTTATGTTTGAGAGGTAATGCAGGCATTTCAATGTTGTTATCCAGAAAACCTAAAGATAAACCCTCCAATTAACCCCAATTCGTCTTCTAGGTCTACAACCTAAGCATCTGGTCGATCAACGATTCACTAGCACGCTACTAAAGCCTGCGCAAGTCGTATATAAGTAAATACGTGGCCAAACACTCGATGTGTTATGTTTGAGAGGTAATGCAGGCATTTCAATGTTGTTATCCAGAAAACCTAAAGATAAACCCCCCAATTAACCCCAATTCGTCTTCTAGGTCTACAACCTAAGCATCTGGTCGATCAACGATTCACTAGCACGCTACTAAAGCCTGAGCAAGTCGTGTCTAAGTAAACACGTGGCCAAACACTCGATGTGTTATGTTTGAGAGGTAAGTAAAACGAAACTGGAAACTAACTCTAGTTGTCACGCACGCATGGCCTGAAGTGATGTTTTTATGGCCTGAAGTGATGTCATTGAATAGAAGAAAATCCGTAACATTTAATCAACTTTTATGCTTATTGAATATATTTTGAAGGTTTTCCATTGGATGATAATTTTGAACAAAGCGCAAATAACGGTGCACACTTTTTATTTGAACTCCAAGCAAATCATTTGATCAATATAAGTTAAATACAATAAAACGGCCGCTGGTAAGAGCTTGCTAAATTTTCTGCAGACGATAAAGAAATATAAACACCCCCTTTCCATCTATCATTAGATTGCGTATTTGTATTCACCGGACAATGGACTTGTGTTGACATTGATTCTTAAATACTATTGACTGAAAGGCTTTTGTAAAAGCAGCATTTTAATGTTCTTATCCACAAAACGTAACCCCCCCCCCTCCTTTAATTAACCCCAATTCGTCTCCTACAACCTAAGCATTTGGTCGATCACGGATTCACTAGCGTGTGTTATGTTTGAAGGGTAGCATAATAAAACGAAACTAGAAAGTTACTCTGGTTGTCACGCACGCAAGGTCTTTGAAAAACTAAAGTTTTTATGGCCAGGAGTGATGTCATTGAATAGAAGAACATCGGTAACATTTAATCAACTTGTATGCTTATTGAATGGGTTTTGAAGGTTTTTCATTGCATGATAATTTTGAACAGATAGCAGATAAAAACATTCCCATTTCTATTTATTTGAATGATTTAAAACCATGAAATGATTTTCTAAATTCAATAGCATGCAGATAAAATCTTCAGATTAACATATTTTCATTTTTATTTTTAGAAATGTTATTCAGATGTAGATTTCAGGTTAGTTTGAAATGTAATCATTAGCATAATTTAAATCGCACAAATCTTAACTCTTTCTGTTATTACAATGCTTATAATTCATGCCTGTGTGATTGGGATACTCATGTTACTTTGACTAACTATATATCTCAGTAAGGACAATATTATTATTACCCTACTCAACCAATGCTTGAGTGGTTAAGATAATTCCATCTCACACATAAAACAATCTGATGTGGGCAGCACATGACTTCCCCTGAAGACTTATATCTACGTTCACTTTATTTTAATTAAATTTAATTTACTTTTAATTCAATTTTCGTTCTCATTTGTTAACTGGATTCATTTTCATAGGTGGCGTAGAGAAAATATGAAAAAACTAAAATATTTCGAGAACGCTTAGTCCTAATGTAATGGGATTGGTTTTATTCTTTTCATTGTTAAAAGTTACGTATAAAACAAGCATTAAGCATTTCATGGATATATCTGAGCAAAAGCAGTTTTTATTTTAGATTTCGACGATTTTTGAGGGCCATTTTTCAAAAAAAGGCAGGTTATTTTTTTCGAATCGTACCAAGATCTAATCAGCACCAGGGTAACCCACAAGGAACTTATCTACCGAATTTTGTGAAATTCGGTCCATTAGTTTTTTAGCTAGAGTGGATACACGCTTTTGCAGGCCATTTTGCAAAAATAGGCGTGTTCTTTTATCCCAAATCGTACCCAAAACCAATCAGCACCAGATTCGCCCACAAGTGACTTATCTACAAAATTTTATGAAATTCGGTTAATTAGTTTTTTAGTTAGAGTGGATACAAAATCTGCACAGGCAGACAGACAGACAGACAGATAGACACACAGACAGACACCAGAAACACACACAGACGTCACGCTAAAAATAGTTTTTCGTATTTTAGAGGTCTCGAAACGCGTAGATCCGACGAAAACTCGAGTTGCGATTTTCGGCACGATTCCAATACTTTCCCTATACATTACCATGTATTGCAGGGAAGGTAAAAATCTGATGTGGGCAGCACATGACTTTCCCTGCAGACTTATGTCCACGTTCTCTTTATTTTAATTAAATTTATTTCACTTTTAATTCAATTTTCGTTCTCATTCTGTAACCGGACTTATTTTCAAAGGTGGCGTAAAGAAAATACGGAAAACTGAAATATCTCGAGAACGGCTAGTCCTAGTGTAATGGGGTTGGTCTTATTATTTTCGTCGTTAAAAATTACGTATTAAACGAGCATTTAATGGATATATTTGAGTATACCTAGTTCTTTAGTTTAGATTTTGACGATTTTTGCGGGCCATTTTGCAAAAAAAGGCAGGTTATTTTTTTCCGAATCATACCGAAATCTAATCAGCACTAGGGTAACCCGCAAGTGACTCATATACCGAATTTTGTGAAATTCGGTCCAGTAGTTTTTCAGTTAGAGTGGATACAAGCTTTTGCGGGCCATTTCGCATAAAAAGGCGGATTCTTTTATTTCAAATCGTACCCAAAAATAATCAGCACCAGGCTCGCTTACAAGTGACTTACCTACCAAATTTTGTGAAATTCGGTTCAATAGTTTTTTAGTTAGAGTGGACACAAAATCTGCACAGACACACAGACACACACACAGACGTCACGCTAAAAATGGTTTTTTCGTATTCTAGAGGTCCTGAAACGTGTAGTACCGTTGAAAACTCGAGTTGCGATTTTCGACATGATTCCAATACTTTCCCTATACATTACCATGTATTGCAGGGAAAGTAAAAAACACTGCTTGCTTCATGATAAAATTAACTCGAATGACGCTCAACTCAAGTTTCTCATACCAGAGTCTATTTTTGTTAGTTTTTTTTTTTCAAATTTTATAAGAAAATGCTTTGAGAAATCGGTATTATATGTCCAAATGAATACAATTATATCATCTCACCCTTCGCTTTAAAGGGCTTGAAAAAATCTTTCGATAGATAGCTTTTGTGAGAATGTACCCCTCGGGGTAGAGGAGGGGTAACTTGGCCCTCAAAGGGAGCTAATGACGTCACGAATAAAAGAAAATTGTATCGGGGCTATTTCTCGCAATAATGATTGAAATTATTCAGTCACGTGATCATTAAACCATAAATAAAACATTTTATGCATGATTATGCCAAATTTTGTCTTATACTGCCAGGTTAAAAAATATAAAATTTCGAATAAATTTCGAAAATTTCGCTTTCATTTAAAAGAAATTCTATCTAGTTCCAGATTTTTATATAATAAAGCCGGATATAAAGTTTCGAGAAAATTCATTAATATTTGTGGCCGCTTTTGTGTACATAAGAAATCGACTACAGGCAGAAAGGCGGATATCACACTAAAAATAGCCAAAACGTATTCAAGACGTCTTAACACATATATACGCATCAAAATCTCAAATTCGAAAATTTTCGTGAATACAATACATTCTCCATATTATATTACATAGTACGAGAAAGTAAAAATCTGATGTGGGCAGCACATGACTTTCCCAATATAATGCAATGAATTTACTTCTTTCACAGTGAAAATATGATATATAAGATCCGCTCCACAATCTTTTTAACGTTGAGTTGTAATTTTGGCGATTTCAGGATGAAAACATGCAAGACTTTTTCGAAGAACCTAATTAACTCAAATCTCGCGCAAGTCTAAATTGACAATTAACAATATTAATAACATCAGTAATAAGCAATATAGTCCATATATTATAATATTTTGATAATTATGTCTTCGATTTGGCGTTATTTTCGTTAACCTAGCATCGCTTTTGCTATTTTGACGATATTCTCGTCAATCTGGAGGCGAAATATCGCCAAGTTGGCAATGTTTCGCTACACGAGTCGTCAAGTTCGACAGATTAATCGCCAAGCATTGCGGACAAATGGAGAGAAACGCATCTGTATATATAAAGAAGAAAAGTGTGTATGTATGTATGTATGTATGATCCACCATACCGGGAGAACGGCTGAACCGAATTCGATGAAATTTGGTAGGTAATTTTGAAATCGCCCCACTTAAAACATAAATCATGTTTCAAGTTTCTACGACCAGTGGTTCTCGAGGTATTAGTGAAAAACGACACTTTTTCGTTTGCTTCATCATCACTGGAGAACGGCTGAACCGAATTTAATAAAATTTAGTGGGTAGATTTGAAATGGCCATCCATAAATTTAGTCCAAGTTTCGAGTTTCTAAAACCAGAGGTTGTCGAGATATTGATAGAAAACGAAACTTTTTCCTAGGAGTTCTACTCTCTAACTCCATGATACCCAACGAAAAAGATTAGAAATAGTTGGTTTAAAACGTGAAAATCAATTAAATCTCTGAGTTTTGTGGAATTTTATTGAACGTATTAGTCACTTTTGAAAATCGCAGCCCTCACAGCAAAGATCGTCACATGTGTGACAGTGACATTGTAGTCATGTGGCACCTGGGTCACAATGTGACACCATATTTGTAACTTTGTAACTTCATTGTGACTATAATCTGTGACGTTTCCACAATTTAATTAACACGTAACAATGTGACGACATTACAATGACAATTACAATGTGACGGCACAAACAAGTTAATGTGCGACGTCACAAACGACCATGAAGATGACCAAAATGACTTCGCTGTGACTTCAATATGGCATTGCCTAAACGTACTGCGACGTCCTGTGACGTCCCAAAGTCACAGTGTGACGTAGATCTTACGTCACTGTGAAAAAAAATGCTGTTAGGGAGGTTTGAGATATGAATTTAAACGGAAACTATCACCATGGTTTATTTCTCACAAGCTTACTCATCAACGAAAAGTATTAAGAAATCACAGGAAAGATCAAGTGATCTCTTCATATAATGGTCACGTGATCTCTTCATATAATGGACACGTGATCTCTTTATGTAATTGTCACGTGATCTCTTCATATAAAGGATTTAATTATTATTTTAATTGCTATTTAAAAGAACTACTGATTATATTTTGCTGAACATTTTCTTTGATTGAACAGTGACAAAACAATGTATAAGATTCACAGCCCTATAAGTTCAGGTGTAATTTTTATCACAGTTTCGCATGGCAAATCCCGAGCAACGACGGGGAGTCGCTGCTAGTTTCTTATATATAAATAGCTAATGGCGGATTGTTGGGTGTCAAAATACAAAACTATTATCCAAAGTACCTTCTTTCGTGAATGGAACTAACTAAATGCGCGAAAATGATGTTAACAATTTTTTTGCATACTATTACCAAATATAGATTGTATTGTACAAAAGAGCACGTAGAAGCGGTTAAACTGATGTATGACTTCTGTTATCTGCATTAGAAGCACGATTCTAACTTTAGTAACACCCATTTTATGCAGGTTCTTTGAATATGAACGAGAGTTGGGATACGGAAGAACTAAATGGTGCCGCCCTTTAAAAGAAAGTTGCTTTTTAACACTTTCCAACATAGTTGAAAGGCGTTTATGACTTTGTTCATTCTGTTTGTCTGTCTGTTTATCCGTCCGCACGATATTAGCCGTAAAAATGACTTTCTCAAAATGAAATTTAAGTTTGTTGTTGAGACAGTCTGTGGGACATATGAAAATGGAAATAAATAATATAAGCTACTTAGTTTTGGATTGAACCCGGGTTCTAAAAGTCAAATACATTGAACCCTGTGGGACCTAATTTTTCAAACATTTTTTAAGAGAAGATGAAATTCAGACATTGCTTCGAAAATTTTAGAAAATATTCAAATTATCCCATAAAATATATAGAAAAAATTCCAGCTAAATATGTTCGGTAGTTTTATAAATAAAAAATAAAATAATAATTACATCCATATTATATGTAGAGATTACGAGACCCGAGAAATTAAAATACGGCATTCATATTTTTTCCCAGTGTAACGATCGTGATTTTTACAGTTCTTTTAAATTTATATTTAGTGTTGCATCCACCCTAAAACCGTTTAATTTTTTCTCATTTTCTGTGCATCTATATTCAGCGCCAACACAATGATAATATATTTTAGTCTAAATGATCATTAAACTTCGATTATTTCTACAACGAAGCCTAATTTTAATAGCTGCAGAATGTAAACAAGTGATTGTAAGTTGAGTTGTATAAGAATTGCTGAAATTGTTTCACGCAAATTTATTTATCTCTGGAGTCTGGAATAAAAGTGATATGAAAGTAATATTCACTGCTTTTACACATAGAGCCAGATATTCCCGGCCGTCCAATTAGCTGTTCATGTCCACTGGATGAGTCGGACGGTCTGGGTTTTCAACATAGAGCCAGATGTGGGTGACCACCTGGGAACATTGCGTGCTGCTGGCACATTTCGGGCGCGGTAGCCCGGTGGTTTGCCCGCTGGATTTGCACGCTGCCACAACTGCCGCCATGTTCATGCGGAGTACAATCACGTTAAACATGTAGGTCCGTAAGTCCTTCCGAGAGGTTGGTGGTAGGAGAAGGAGGGTACGGTCCCTGTGAATGCCTCCCCCACTGGGTTCCGGTCTAAATTAGGTGGCATTTCCCGGCCGTCCAAACGGTTACTTTACACACCTTTCTGGTAGGTCGGACGGTCTGGGTCTCAACAGCAACATAGAGCCAAATGATTTATATTTCGATGACGTCATTTGAATAAAGTTCATTTTTTTCTGTTAAGTTATAAGTTTTGAAATATGATAAATAATTATAGTACCTTGAGAATTAAAAATACATCAGCGCTGAACGTATCGCATTTTAGAGATGTTTAAATGAAAATGCATTTCAGTTGGAAAGTGTTTCATAATCAATGTTTTATGCATGGTTGATCTTTCTTGTTATTCGAGAATTTGTAAGGTAAATCCTGTCAGATGTATGCATCATGCTAGGAAAGGCAAAATAAAGATAACACGTGCAGACTATGTAGTCTGGGCAATAGAGAATATTGAACTTCCTCGAAAAAGTCTTAAAAATTCTAACCACTCAGACATGGGTTGGGCAAGGTAAATATATAATTATTCTATACATGGAAACGTGGTCTGAGAAACGTAATAATTTTAGGTACGTGGCTACGTTCCACCCCGACAAGTTGTCATCTAAACCGTCATTCAAACCGTCATTCGTTAACTAGAAGACCTTTCCTGCGGTTCCATGACCTTATCGTCACACACAAAAGCACATAAACATTTTCCCATTTGAAATATGCGAGAGCGATTATGTTTCATATCAATCTATAAGGAGTACCAGAGTTAATCTTTATTACTTTCCCTGCACTACATGGTAATGTATAGGGAAAGTATTGAAATTATGCCGAAAATTACAACTCGAATTTTCGACGGATCTACACGTTTCGAGACTTTTAGAATACGAAAAAACTATTTTTAGCGTAGCGTCTGTGTGTGTGTCTGTCTGTCTGTGTGTCTGTCTGTCTGTGTGTCTGTCTGTGCAGATTTTGTATCCACTCTAACTAAAAAGCTAATGGGCCGAATTTCACAAAATTTTGTAGGTAAGTCACTTGTGGACGACTCTGGTGCTGATTAGTTTTGGGTACGATTCGAAATAAAAGAGCCCGCCTTTCTTTTTACGAAATGGCCCTCAAAAACCCGTATCCACTCTAGCTGAAAAACTAATGGACCGAATTTCACAAAATTTATTAGATAATTTGCTTGTGGGTCATCTTAGTGATGATTAGATTTTGGTACGATTCGAAAAAAATAACCTGCCATTTTTTTTAAAAATGGTCCGCAAAAATCGTCAAAATCTAAAATAAAAACTACGTATGCTCAAATATATCTATTAAATACTTGTTATATACTTAATTGTTAACGAAGAAAAGGATAATACCAGCCCCATTACACTAGGACTAGCCGTTCTCGAGATATTTCAGTTTTTTCGTATTTCCTCTACACCACCTTTGAAAATAAGTCCAGTTACCAAATGAGAACTAATAATGAATTAAAAGTGAATTAAATTAAATTAAAATAAAGAGAACGTGGATATAAGTCTGCAGGGAAAGTCATGTGCTGCCCACATCAGATTTTTCTTTAATTTAACAACCTAATGAATGTAAATTTGTGTTAAACAGAAAATTCGAGTAAAATTTTGAAAAAGTAATCGCTCTATATTAAAATAAATCTTGACTTTTTCTGCTAAATCATATTCATTTTCTCGTTATTTATTCAGTAATTCATTAAATTGAGTTTAATTTCACACAACAGCACGCATAATTTCTTTAAATGACACTGAATTTCCACTTTTAATTCAATTATCGTTTTCATTTAGTAACTGGACTCATTTTCAAAGGTAGCGTAGCGAAAATGCAAAAACCTAAAATATCTCAAGAACGGCAAGTCCTAAAATAACGGAGTTGGTTTTATTCTTTCGTCGTCAAAAATTACATATAAAACAAGTATATAATTTATACAACTGAACATACAGTCTTTTATTTAAGATTTTAGCGATTTTTGCAGGCCATTTCACAAAAAAGAAAAAAAAACCAGGTTCATTTTTACCTCGAATGGTACCAAAATTTAATTATCACCAGTGTAACCCACAAGTAACTTATTAAATTTTATGAAATTCTGCCAGTTAGTTCTTGACTCAGAATGGATACATATATCGCACAGATACACACACAGACGTCACGCTAAAAATATATTTTTCGTGTTCTATAGGTCCCAAAACGCACAGATCCCTCGAAAACGCGAGTTGCGATTTTGGCATGACTCCAATACTTTCCCCATATATTACCATGTATTGCAGGGAAAGTTAAAATTAGCCGCCGCTGATGTTTGAGCACCGAGATTCCCTGCTTCATACCGAAAAAAACTATAGCATACTAAAATGAAAAAATCTGATGTGGGCAGCACATGACTTTCCCTGCAGACTTATATCCACGGTCTCTTTATCTTAATTAAATTTAATTCATTTTTAATTCTATTTTCGTTCTCATTTGATAACTGGACATATTTTCAAAGGTGGCGTACAGAAAATACGAAAAGACTAAAATATCTCCAGAACGGCTAGTCCTAGTGTAATGAGGTTGGCCTTATTCTTTTCTTCGTTAAAAATTACGTATTAAACAAGCATTTAATGGATGTATTTGAGAAAACGTAGTTTTTTATTTTAGATTTTGGCAATTTTGGATGGCCATTTTGCAAAAAAAGGCAGATTATTTTTTTCTTCGAATCCTACCAAAATCAAATCAGCACCAGAGTGACCCCACAAGTGACGTATCTACCGAATGTTGAGAAATTCGTTCCATTAGTTTTTCAGCTAGAGTGGATACAAGCTTTTGCGGGCCATTTCGTAAAACAAGCGGGTTCTTTTATCCCAAATCCTTCCCAAAACTAATCAGCACTATCAGATTCGCTTACAAGTGACTTACCTACCACATTTTGTGAAATTCGGTCCATTAGTTTCTTAGTTAAAGTGGATACAATATCTGAACAGACAGACATAGAGACACACACACAGACGTCACGCTAAAAATAGTTTTTTCGAATTCTAGAGGTCTCGAAACGTGTAGATCCGTCGAAAACTCGAGTTGCGATTTTCGGTATGATTCCAATACTTTCCCTATACATTACCATGTATTGCAGGGAAAGTAAAAATCTGATGTGGACAGCACATGACTTTCCCTGCAGACTCAAATTCATATTTTCTTTATTTCTGTAATAATTCATTAGATTGAGTTTAAGTGAATCAAATAACACTAAATTTGCATTTTTAATTCAATTTTTGTTTTTATTTGGTAATTGGATGTATTTCCGAAAGCGACGTAACAAAAATGCAATAAATCTCAAATATCTTGAGAACGGTTAGTCTTAAAGTATAATGGAGTGTGTTATATTATTTTCCTCGTCAAAAATTACGTATAAAACAAGAATTTAATTGATACCTTTGAGCATACACTACTTTTTTTTAGATTTGGGCGATTTGGGCGGTCCATTTCGTAAAAAAATGCGGGTTCTTCATTTCCGAATAGTTCCAAATTCTAATCAGCACCAGAATATCCAACAAGTAACTTATATACCGAATTTTGGGAAATTTGGTCGATTAGTATTTTAGCTAGAGCGGATAAATGAAATTTTTACTGGCCATTTCGCAAAAAGAGACGGGTTCTGTTTTTACGAGTCATACCAAAAACTGATCAGCACCAGAGTCACATTCAAGTGACTTACCTACCAAATTTTATGAAATTCGGTTTTATGAAATTAGTTTTTGAGTTAGAGTGGATACATACATTGCATAGACACACAGACAGACTCACAGATACACAGACAGACATGGTGATGACCTTTTGTTTTTTTTTTTTGCTGATTAGATTTTGGTACGATTCGGAAAAAATAACCCTGTCTTTTTTTTGCGAAATAACCCGCAAAAATCGTTAAATCTAAAAATTAAAGACTAAGTTGCTCAATATATCAATTAAATACTTATTTTATACGCAATTTTTGGAAGGAATAAGACCAACCCTATTCTTCTAGGGTCAACCGTTGTCGAGATATTTTAGTTTTTTGTATTTTTGATACAACACCTGATCAGATAAAATTACCAAATGGAAATGAAAATTGAATTAAAAGTTCAAATTCAGTATTATTTAAAATAATTATGGATGTTATTTTGTGCTATTAAACTTGATTTAATGAATTATTGTGGAAATAAAAAGAACGTGAATATGAGACTGCAGGGAAAACCCCGTGGTGCCCACATAAGATATTTCTAATTTCGATGTAGTTTACACGATATTTTATTACTTTCCTTATATACATAATGTATAAGGAAAGTATTGTGACGGGGTCGAAAATTCGAATTCGAGTTTTCGACGGGAGAGCACGCTTCAAGCATCCCTGATCACGAATCAAACATTTTTGAAGTGATGTCTGTGTGTGTGTGTGAGTGTGTGTATGTGTGTGTGTGTGTGAGTGTGTGTATGTGTGTGTGTGTGTGTGTGTGTGTGAGTGAAAGTATGTGTGTGTGTGTGTGTGTGTCAGTGAGACAGTGGAGACGATAACTGACGAACGAATGGACCGATTCGAAACAAATTTGGTACAAAAATCACAATCCGTAAACACTGGAAGCCTACTGTTTTTATTCGCAATCGAATGCTCAGAACCCCCCTAAATTTTCGAATGAAATTTTGAAAAAATCGTCAAAAAATCAAAACCACTAATAAAGCTACGCAAATAGACATTTCTTATGTAATTTTTCATTAGAAAACGATTGACATAAATTTTAGAACGCTAACATGAACCGTTCTCGAGATATTGCACATTTTTCAAAACATTTATCAAAGAGTCATATAAAATAAAAAAAAATATTTCCTATTGAGAAACATGTTCACTTTTCATATGTAATACCATGTAATAAATTGGATGACATCATTCTCGTGAATCTAGCTCGTTCCATTCATGAAAAAGATACTTTTCTATTTAAGTAATACTTTTGTATTTAAACGCCAATAGTCATTTATGTGCTGTAAGAATAACTTATTTCTTCGACCATAACGCTTATCGAGATTTTGGCGACAAATTTGGCGGAATGTCGCCAACTTGGCGACTTTTTGAAATGCTGCCAAATTAACGGAAATCTCGCCAAATGGATAAAAATGACGCTAAATCAATGAAAATGACGACTAATTGTCGAAAATTCAATATCTTGGAAAGAATAGTAGTATCTACTATAAGAAAAACCTATTTATTTTACTGTAAAAGTAGTAAATTCATTACATTATATAAGGAAAGTCATGTGTTGCCCACATCAGATTTTTTTTTATGCACTTCTGAAGTGAAAAATGTATTTTAGTAATCGATTTTCTTTATCTCGTACAGTAAAATCTGTATCAAACAAAAATATGAGATTTGGTACATTTCTAGAGAAATAATAGGGTAACACGGTGAAATAAACTGTTTACCGATTTAAATTTTAGTTTGCATCGAAATAGCTCGCGAAGCGATATCTGTGATCGCAGTGAGTAGGAGGCCAATCCTCCCGACTCACGAACTGATTTACGGGTGTTGGTGAAATGTAGCGAACAAGGAACAGAGGTCCGCTAGTTTTATTCAAACTATACTTTTCCAAACTATACTTTTTATTACTTTCCTTATATAAAATAATGTATAAGGAAAGTATTGTGACGGGGCCGAAAATTCGAATTCGAGTTTTCGACGGGAGAGCACTTTTCAAGCATCCCTGATCACGAATCGAACATTTTTTAAGTGATGTCTGTGTGTGTGTGTGTCAGTGAGTCTGTGGAGACGATAACTGACGAACGAATGGACCGATTCGAACGAAATTTGGTACAAAAATTACAATCTGTAAATACTGGAAGCCTATTGGTTTTATAAGCAATCAAATGTTCAGAACTCCCCTAAATTGTCGAGTGAAATTTTGAAAAAATCGTCAAAAAATCAAAACCTCTAATAAAGTTACGTAAATAGACATTTTTTATGTAATTTTTCCTTAGAAAACGATTAACATAAACTTTAGAATGCTGGCATGAACCGTTCTCGAGATATTGCACATTTTTCAAATAATTTTTCAAAAAATCCTATAAATTAAAAAAATATTAACTGCTAAGAAACGTGTTCACTTTTCTTATATAATATCATGCGATAAATTGGTTGACATCATTCTCGTGGATCTAACTCGTTCCATTCATGAAAATAGATACTTTGAGTAATGCTTTTGTATTTGAACGCCAATAGTCATTTATCTGCTGTAAGAATAACTTATTTCTAACGTCCATAACGATTGGCGAGATTTTGACGACGAATTTGGTAGAATATCGCCAACTTGGCGAATTTTTTAAATGCTGCTAAATTAACGAAAAACTTGACAAATGGATAAAAATGACGTTAAATCAATGAAAATGATGACTCATTGACGAAAATTCAATATCTTGGAAAGAATATCTACTGATAAGGCATCTGCAATGGGAATGTTTTCCACATTTTAGTAACGGCCCTTATAGGCGGGTTTTGTGTTCATGGACTTTGTCTTTGCAAGTTCATATGGTCTGAGCTGTATTGTTCGTTACTAATTCCCCCGTACCTTACACCTTTCTGGTAGGTCTGACTGTCTGGGTCTCAACAACAACAACTAATTCCCCCGTGGTGAAGGAGCTCCTAAGCACCACGTCCGCAATACCCCCTAGGGTTTCCCATGGAGAAGGGGAGGAGATTTGCAGCTTCACTTTTATAGAGGCTCCCCGAAAGGCAGAAGTCTGACTTGGCCTCGACATGACAACATCCATGCCCGCTGGCGAACCGCAATCATGCCCGAACCCGGACCCCGGCAATCCAGCGATCAGACGGAAACGCATGCCCCTGATCCCTCGACCGCCGAATCGGCGAGCTATATCGTAAATGAATTTTATACCGACCACATAGAAGGACTGAAATTGTCAATTAAAATAGAAGATCGCTAAAGTTATATCTTCTTTCTGCCTTTGCAGATATCAGTTGTTCCGTGCTGACGAGCGCATAATAAGCGCGAAACCAGTCCATGGATATTGGTATCTGCAGTGGGGGGTGTCTTTCGGACTCTGTAATTTTCTAATTTTCCTTTAAAAAGGAAGAGGACGGATTATTGAATTTCTACTGTAGTAGATAAACTTACATTCACTGAATGAGGAATTTATGTTCACAGTGCAGGCGAATTTATATTGATTGCAAGACTTTAATAATATGACTGAAGGACTTTAAATATTTTTACTGCTTTCATTCTAAAACACTGATAAAGGAAATGTACCGAACTTAATTCATATTTTGTAATCCAATTATTTTGTCGATAACTGATTTGTTGCCTCGTGGTAAAATACTGTGTACATTGTAACTAAGTAAATAAGAAGAAACGCACTTGACGACATGGCCGTGCTCTAGAGGAAACTATAATAAGTAGCAAAAGTTAAAATGACCTTTGACAGTCACGCACGCAGTGTTCGGGAGTTGAGTTTTTATGACCAGACGTGCTGTCATTGGAAAATAACTCGAGTTATTTTTAATAAATTTTTATGCTTATTGTATTTGTTTCAAGAATTTAATCTTACGTGATGTTTTCAAACGAAGAAATGAAGGGCATATTCATTTTTATTTATTAAAGCACTTGATAGATTTTTTAAATGTAACTAAATATCGATTCAAAATAAGGCATGACGAATTTTTTCTCATAGTTACAAAATTTTCGATATGATTTCATTTTATAAATTAAATGACACAAAAATAAATTTATAAAGGGACCTTCATATGAATGTACACATTGTTATCGGGGGAGATATTAAGTATTTTTATTCTCTTTTGCACATTTATTTTGCATAGTCGCACTGATTTTTGAAAAATCAGAAAGGGATATATATGCAGAACCGGAAGTGGATATTTTTAGTGAACCCACCTCCCTTCAAAATTTGGTGCTGTATCCAAATCAGTTATCATCTAAACTCTATCTGAATCGAATCTAAATCCAATCCAAACTGGGATTTCAAGGAAAAAGTATTTATTAATCTGAAGTGACTGATATAGAACTAGAAAAGGAAATTCTTGGTGACCCCCCCCCCTCCATAATTTGATGATGAATCTATATCAGTCATCATTTACCTTCGTTTCGACTTTATCTATGGACAACACTGAAAAAAAATAGAGGTTTATGGAACATTTTACTTTCCCTGCAATACATGAGGTAATGTATAGCGTAATAATTGGACGCGTGCCGAAAATCGTAATTAAAATTTTCGACGGATCTATACGTTTTGGGCCTCTAGAACACCAAAAAACTATTTTTTTAGCTTAACGTCTGTATGTTTGTCTGTGTGTGTGTCTATCTGTTTATCCGTCTGTTCTGTCTGTCTGTTCTGTCTATCTGTTCAGATATTGTATCCACTCAAACTAAAAACTAATCGACCGAATTTCATAAAAATTTTTAACTAATTCCCTTCTGGATGACCCTAGTGCTGATTAGATTTTGGTATGATTTGGAATAAGAGTACCTGCCCTTCTTTGCGAAATGGCCGCAAAAATAACCTGTATCCACTCTAGCTGAAAACCTAATATACCAAGTTTCACAAAATTTAGTAGACAAATTACTTGTAGATTAACCTGGTGCTGATTAGATTTTGGTACGATTTGGAATAAAAGAACCTGACTGTTTTGGCAAAATGGCCCGAAAATTTCGTTAAATCTAAAAATAAAAGACTTCGTATGCTCAAATATATCAATTAAATGCTTATTTTATTCGTAATTTTTGACGGCAAAAAGAATAAGACCAACCCATTACTCTAGAACTAGCCGTTCTCGAGCTATTTTAGTTTTTACGCATTTTCGCTACGCCACCTTTGAAAATAAGTCGAGTGGATTTCGCTGAAATTTTGTTCTCTGCAGGTAGAATACAAAACAAGAAATTTATGAAGAAGTTTGCATATTGTGGAAAATAGTTAGCACTCATTTTTGACTACGCTCATATCTAAAAGTTAAGCAACAAACGAAAAAATTAGCATAGTCGACGAAAGAAACAAATGAAGCCCCAAAATTTGCACACATGATAGGCGCACGCATACGAAAACTAGCTGGCAGAAAACATTTTGCATATTCACATCTTTTAAGAACGAAACGTATTAGGTATAAAACTGGACTGTTTTGTGCAGAGCCTGCATCTCCACTTTACATATTCGAGAAGGAAAAATATAAATAGCCAAATTTTGAAAAATGAGTCGACGACATCATCTGAGTGACGCCAATGCGATGAGGGGTAATGGGAGTCTCAAAGGGCGCCAGAGACAGTCGGAAGTAGCCCGAACCCTAAATGTTAATCGTTCCGTCATTTGCCGCCTTTGAACCGGTATCAAAGTGAAATAACAGTCTCTCGAAGACCAGCAAGTGAACGTCCAAGGGTTACAACCGCCCAGGGTGACCAACATTCTGTGTCTATAAGCACGATGCCACAGGTTAATCACTGCACATCAGCATGCTTCCGACCTTGCAGCGTCGGCAGAAGAGCAGTATCTCGGCAAAGTGTTTACAGACGGCTACATGCAGGTCAGATTTTCCAATTTGCAATTTACAAATGATGAATGAATCATCTGAGTGGCGCCATGAATCATCTGAGTGACGCCTTGAATCATGTGAGTGACGCCAAGCGATGAGGGGTAATGGGAATCTCGAAGAGGGGGCACAGACAGTCGGAAGTAGCCCGAACCCTAAACGGCAATCGTTCTGTCATTTGCCAACATTCTGTCTGTGTAAACACGATGCTATAGGTTAATCACTGCACATCAACATGCTTCCGACCTTGCAGCGTCGACAGAAGAACAGTATCTTGGCAAACTGTTTACAGACGGCTACATGCAGGTCAAATTTTCCAATTGGCAATTTACAAATGATGAATGAATCATCTGAGTGACGCCATGAATCATCTGAGTGACGCCTTGAATCTTCTGAGTAACGCCAAGCAATGAGGGGTAATGGGAATCTCGAAGAGGGGGCACAGACAGTCTGAAGTAGCACGAACCCTAAATGGCAATCGTTCTGTCATTTGCTGCCTACGAAACCAGTATCAAAGTGAAATAACAGTCTCTCGAAGACCAGTAAGTGAACGTCCAAGGGTTACAACCGCCCAGGATGACCAACATTCTGTCTCTGTAAGCACGATGTTACAGGTTAATCACTGCACATCAACATGCTTCCGACCTTGCAGCGTCGGCAGAAGAGCGGAATCTCGGCAAACTGTTTACAGACGGCTACATGCAGGTCGGATTTTCCAATTGGCAATTTACAAATGATGAATTGGCAGATTGTGATTTGAACAAAGCCCATGAACACACAAAAGACACGGAATTTCATACCCACTTGAATCATTGACTGGGGAAAAATTTCACTCTAGATTAAAAAAGGAAAAATAAGTACAAAAAATGTACTCCAAAGCTGAAATAAAAACACCGGCTTGACAACCAGCGGCAGCAAAAACAAAGGATAATCAGATTTAGGGAGAATAAAAGAAAATGGCAAATAGTTCCATTGTTCAATTAGATGCGATGTCTGACAGGAAGTGTTCCTTAGACAAACTACATGTTTTTCCGAAGTAAAATCCCCACTTATATCTTTGTGATAAACATAGAAACGTCTTTCCCTAATTTTTCCCTCTTGTTATTCAGATGTCCATCACCGGTTTTGGTTCGGATGTTTAGTTTTGCATATGCACAGAGTTCCACAAAGAAAAAATGTATCTAGATATGTGACCGACTAGTGGTTTGCGTCCCACTGACGCAGAGAAGGGCCTGCCTAAACTGGTCTCGATATCACCTCAACTGGACTCCACAACAATGAGGTACTGTGCTCTTTACGAATCCTCTTACTATCAAGCTAGTAACATCTGCGAAATGCACGCATACAGAGGCGATGGTTTGATGGTTTGGACAGGGATTTCTGTCGGCGTCCGACCTGATCTCTACATCTTCCGTCGAGATCCTGCGACTACAGTTCAGTATAGAGATGACAGTATAGAGATGACTCATTTCTTGCGGTCATGGCCCTACTGCTATTTTACAAGCGATAACATGTGAGGTCACAGGGCTCACATTGTCGGCCAGTACTTAAAATCGGAAACACTGCTTCATATGGAATAGCCGTCGAAATCACCCGACTTGAATCCCAACAAGCATGTATAGAATATGCTTGGGAAACGTTTAAGTTTTCCCCATGACTCTCCCTGGAAGCTTTACGAGCTAAGGACATATCTCCTACGCGAATGGATACGGCTACACTAAATCACCATAGATGATCTTATTCTTGGCATGTATCGACGCTGTCGGACATGTGCTTCCAGCCTAAGTCATCAACTTCCATATTGACAGACCTCCACCAATAAACTGTTTTTGTCGCCCAGAATCCTATGTTTTTGTTGATCCCTGTGTTTTAATTATTTATTGATAATTTTATTTGCATTCCCTCTCACTAGTATCTTTTGTTATACCCTATGATCTGTGAAAGTTTCAATGAATTTGAAGAAATACTTTTCTTTTTATCTGATTTTTTCATTTGTTGCTTAACATTTGGAACATGAGTTGTATTAAGCATTTTATTCCAATAATTTTGTACAATCATACTAATTTTTGAACGTGGCATCTCCAGAACCGGAAGTGAAAATCCTTAGTGAATCTCTCCACTTCCTCTAGAATTCCATGCCGAATCCATATCAGTTCCATCTAAACTCTCTCTGTAGTAAATTTTGAAAAATATATGTTTCAATACATTTGTTTGGATCTGAAATGAAAATCCTTAGTAAATACCTACCTCCTCCAGAATTTGATGGCAAATTTATATTAATTATCATCTACGAGTATAAGCTCTAATCTTCAAAAATAAATGTTTAAAGTAAAATGCACATTTTTGAACCGGAAATGGAAAAAGAACCTGAAGTAGAATTTGGTAGTGAATCCCTATCTCCTTCAAAATTCGGTGTTGAATTTATATGAGTCATCATCAAAGCTCTCTATAACCAATCTTAAAAAGATGCTTTAAGAAAAGTTTTTGAACCGAAAATAGAAAAAACCGGAATTTGAAATCCTTAGTATACCATTCTATATCCTCCACAATTTGGTGCACTCATATCAGTTATTAACGAGACTCTATAGTGACAAATAGATGTTTCGAATAAAATTGAAGTTTTGAACCGGAAATGGAAAAATAACCTGAGGTGGAAATATTTTATTATAGCAATCTACCTCCTTCAGAACGTGTTGCTAATTTCATATTAGTTATCATTTAAACACTATGTATAATCTATCTTTAATAATATATTTCAATTAAAACGAAATTTTTTGAATTGGAAAGCAAAAATGAAACGGGAATTGAAATCTTTAATGAACTCCCTACTTTCTCCGGAATTTAAAGCTGACTCTATATCAATCATCATATAATCTGTATGGCAGATCTTGATAAATAGGTTTTCAAGGTAAACTTTTTAGCAAAAACAATAGCGTGGCAAAATGTTTGCTAATAATAAAGATGATATATTCGTTATTTGTGGCATTGAGAAATGAAATATATTATTATATTGCGCAAAATTTCAATGGTCGTCCAATGGTGATTTTTATGTGAGGTCATCCTCTTTTCCTCCTTGTATGAGGGTTATTGATTTTGATGGTGATCTTGGTTCCGTCGGTGTGCATATTTACACCGACGGTTCTAAGATGGGAAATGATGTGGGATTCGCCGTTTGTTGCTTTATTGGAGGTTCTTTGGTCCAGAGGAAACTCCGTTCGTTCAACTCTGTTTTTCAGGCCGAGATCCTGGCTATCAAATTTGCTTGTGACTGGGTCCTGCAGGAAGATAGGCGTGCTAATGTATTTACTTACAGTTTATCTTCACTTGCTGCTCTGGAATCTATTAGTAATAAATCTAATTTTTTAGTGGAAGTTAAAGCTGGTATCTTTAGGGCCTTTCCGGTGGTCGGAGAGTGATTACAGATTACCAATCGGTATCTGTTTTTCTTTCTCTCTGATCATGGTCCCTTCCCCAGCTACCTGCACAGGTTTAAGGTCTGGGAATCCCCGGCGTGCCCTTGTGGCGGCTTGGGTGACCCTGACCATTACGTCTTTGAATGCACGTTTAGCGGGGAACACCATTTGGCTCGGCCGCTGGAGGAACACAGGGCAGTATGGATTAAAAGGGTTGTTGCTCGCCCTCGCTCCATCAGGAAAATTGTTAATTGTGTTTCAATTGCTAAGAGTATCACTGAAGATTTTAATAAATTTTTAGAATTATAAGTTTTATGTGAATTGTTAATACTGATGTTTTTGTGTTTAAAGGATTTTGAGGATATTTATAATGATTGTATTTTCTGTTGGTACCTGCAATCCTTTATATATTGGAAATAGTATTTTATGAATTTTGATTGCATCTTTGGGATTTTTTTAATGTTTTGATATAAACTGATTTATTTTTGCTGATTAAACCTTGTTGGCTCCGGTGTGGGAGTTGGTTTTTATGATAATTACTATTATGGTGTTCAATTATTACTAATTATAGTTTTGTTGACGTCTTTTTGCAATATTATAGAGATTGTTATAAATTTGGTTTCTATTCCCCGCCTATGCGGAAGCTATTTTGTAAAAGTCTCCCATGTGGAGCCATGTTGATTTTTTGTTTATAATTAATAAATCCGTGGGTGTTTCGGGTTGTGGGTGCATCGCTTGGGGGAGTCGACGGCTTTCCTTGTCCGCTGGGCTTGGGTTGCCCGTTGGCTCTTCTTTTTGTTGGGGTTAGACTTTTTTCCCGGCCCGAGATTTTAGATGCTCGTCCATATATTTGTGCTAGCCCTCGGGTCTGGGCCGCGGTAATGGTCGTCCAGTGTATTCGGGTGGCCCGTTGGGTCGGTTTCGTGTTGAACAATCTTTTCTCAGCCATATACCTAATTTCTCTTAGCCAATAGGCTGGTTTGGGATATGGAAATGGAGTGGTTTTCCGCATTTTTTTATTTGCATGCCTATGTATCCGTATATATTGTCATTACTGGTCTTTGTATATTGTCATTACATGTCTATGTATATTCATTGTTTGTCTTTGTATGTCTATGTATATTGTCTCTGCATATCTATGTATATCTATGAACATTGTCACTGCGTGTCTATGTATATTGTCATTGCTTGTCTATGTATATCTATGTACACTCTAAGACAAAAAAATCGGCGCACCCCGCAAAATAATCTGATACTAATGAAACTTTACATGCAAACACCTTTCGACCGAATATGCAAAAGATCAAAAATTCGCAGCCAATGAATGAATAGTCGGAAGTACAGCGCATTGACACTGAGCACCATGGTGGTTGAAGACCCAGACCGTCCGACTCGTCCAAAGGACTAAGAGCAACTATTTGGACGGCTGGAGCACCATGGTGGTGTATATGAGGAACGAACTTCTCTTTCAGGAACAAAACATACAGTGGATTTCGATTGCGTTTATGTACCTTGATTATAGCAGAGCCTCGCCGGCGAATTCGCGGCCACTACGATCATATGAAGGAGTTTGAAGAGGGCATGCGGTCGGACTGCATGAAGCTGGATGGGTACCCCGGAGAATCGCTCGGCATTTGGGTAGGAGCGATGAAGAAATTAGACGATGGTGGCAGGAATGGGTCCGGAATGGTAGATTTCACCGGAAAGCGGGCAGCGGACGGCCTAGAGTGACGACAGAACGGGAAGATAGAGCGATCGTCAGAGCAGCTATGACAGCACGAGATTCGTCTTAACAACCACCCAATGTAGTATAACAAACACAGAAGGGACCACCCGGACCATTAATAGACTACCGGAGCGTAATTTATACTCGTGGCACCCAATACGTCGCCTACCTCTGACCAGTATGCACCGTCAACAGCGATTGCAATGGTGCCGGGCCCGATCAGCGTGGAATTGTTCGGACTGGGAACGAAATGCCTTCAGTGATGAGTCCCGTTTCGAACTGAGGCCCGACGAACAGCGCAGACGTGTCTGTGGACAGCCCGGACATCGTCAGGGTCCTGCTCTTATTGTCACACGCCAAACAGCCCGACAACAGAGAGTTATGGTCTGGGGTGTCATTTCGTTTGATAGCCGGATCCCTTTGCCCTTTGATAGTCCTCCGTGGCACTATCAGATCACAGCAGTACGTTGCCGACATTCTATGATCCGTTGTATTGCGATACTTTTCGCGACGCCCCTGGCTAACTTTTCTACAAGATAATGCCAGACCACACACGGCACGTCCCTCTATTGATTGTCTGCGTGCTTACGATGCACTTCCTTGGCCGACCAGATCCCCAGATCACTCGCCTATTGAGCACATTTAGGCTGAGATGGGGCGTCGCCTGCGACCATCCCAGAATGTAGACAAAATTAGCTCGTCAATTGGAGGCCATTTGGAACGAAATCCCTCAAAACACCATCCAGCAACTTTATGCACCAATGTCACGTCGGGTAACAGCTTACATCAAGGCCAAAGGTGGACCAGCGCCATATTGACGTGCTCACTTTGTGTAGATCTTTCAGTGCAATAAATCATCCAATTATTCTAAAATTCTAATCATTTCTTTTTCTGTACTTCCATATTACACGTACCAAATTTTGTCTCATTTGGATAATTCTTTCTTGGTGTGTCGATTTTTTTTGTCTTGAGTGTATATTGTCTTTGCATGTCTATGTATGTATGTCTATGTATATTATCTTTGCATGTCTGTGTATATTGTCTATATTATTTATGTATCTCTATTTTGCCCTGCCATTTCTTATAACTGCCATATACCCTTTGGGGTGAGCTGGACGACCTGGGCAATAAAAAATATAGTTTACCGGTATTCTCATAGCAAAATGTATCTCAGATAGTGTGTATTAATTTGTGTATGATTAGCTTATGCTCTCACTGTTGTTCTGATCAATGTATAATTGTTTCACTATCTGTCTGTTCTCTATCTTTTCTATTCTGTCTTTGTGTTCTTTTTTATTAACATGTGTTTTTTTTTTGTGTTTTGTTCACCTTTTTATTTCTCCCTCTTCTTGGTTTAGGCATTTTCTTTTTAAATTTTTTTTCTTAGCCCTGTTTCTTGTATAGGCAGCTTATCTAACCTAAAATATAAAATTAACACCCAAACCAGCTAATACAGAACAACGAATTCCGCTCCTTGAGTATCTGTGAATAGAGGAAAATATTTTGGCAAACTCCATTCTATAAATATACGCCATACAAACTCTATTCTACAGAAATACTCCATGCAAACTCTATTTTACAAAAATACGCCATGCAAACTCGCATGTTTCTACATATAAATAGATTCCGTTTTAAAATAAACGTACATTCGCATGCTATAAAGAACCTAACAATCATCTCAGCCCTTTTTTACGATTCCTAATGACTTTCTTAAAGCATTTCTCCTTTTTTGTGCACTGTAATTGTTATTGCAAAAATAAGAGGATAATAAAAAGTCGTTTAAAAGATAACAACGTAATTCAGGAAAAAAATCTCTTGTTATGTATTAGAAAAAATAGACAAATGTAATTATGCATTAACTTTAAGTAATAGGGAATTTATAAGGAGAATGCAAATTAAAAGATTGGAATGAAGATTGACTACTAAAGTACAATAGGGCAAGATGATTTAGTTACAGTGAACAATAATTAAAAGAACGTAAATTCCAAAAAAATGCCAAGTAAATGTTTCCAATAGATTAAATTCGAAATATTGTTACTTTCCTTATATGCATAATGCATAAGGAAAGTATTGCGACAGGTTCGAGTTTCCGACGGGAGAGCACGTTTCAAGAATCCCTGATCCCGAAACGAACATTTTTGAAGTGATGTCTGTGTGTGTGTGTGTGTGCGTGTGCCAGTGAGTCTGTGGAGACGATATCACACGAACGAATGGAGCGATTCGAATGAAATCTGGTACAAAAATCACAATCCGTGAATACTGGAAGCCTAATGCTTTAAAACACAAGTGAATGCTCAGAACCACCCTAAATTTTCGAGTGAAATTTTGAAAAAATCATCAAAAAATCAAAACCTTTAATAAAGTTAAGCAAAAAGACATTTCCTATGTAATTTTTCCTTATAAAATGATTAACATACACTTTAGAACGCTAGCATGAACCGTTCTCGAGATATTGCGCATTTTTCAAATAAATTTCTCAAACAATTCCATAAATAAAAAATAAATAATAACTCTTAAGAAACATGTTCACTTTTCATATGTAATATCATGCGATAAATTTGGTGACATCATTCTAGTGGATCTAACTCGTTCCATTCACGAGAAAAGATACTTTGAGTAATACTTTTGTATTTGAACGCCAATAGTCATTTATCTGCTGTAAGAATAACTTATTTCTCTTTCCATAAAGCTTGGCGAGATTTTGGCGACGAATTTAGCGGAATGTCGCCAACTTGGCGACATTTTTAAAAGTTGCTAAATTAATGAAAATCTCGCCAAATGGATAAAAATGACGCTAAATCAATGAAAATGACGACTAATTGAAGAAAATTTAATATCTTGGAAAGAATATAAGTATATACTATAAGAATATAATTTTTTTAACTGCAAAAGAAGTAAATTCATTGCATTATATAAGGAAAGTCATGTGCTGCCCACATCAGATTTTTTCAGGATAGATTATTTTTCAGTAATTTTACTTTTAAATACATATTTTTATAATTTCTTATTTTTTCACACTCCTCTCTGATTTTTTTTTTGATTTTTTGTCTGATATATATATTTTTTTTTTTTTTTTTCATACTCCTCTCTGTTTTCCCGGCCGTCCAAATGGTTGCTCAAGTCCTTGCTGACGAGCCGGACGGTCTGGGTCTTCAACACTCCTCTCTGAAAAGAAGTATTATATTTGAAGCAAACAAACTTTTAGACCGAATTATAATTCAAACGTTTCTGATAGTGCTGATAGCCAGAAATATTTTGTAGCATTCTGTCCGTGTCTCTTTCTTTTTTTTAAGAACTTTGCAAAGGACATGTCTCAACCGGGAATCAAACCCGGATCTTTGAATTAGCCTGCCGGTGCTCAACCGTTAAGCTACTGGGACGAAATTTCTAGCTATTATATTCGAAGAGGGTTTTACGTTCTCCACTCTCTAATACCAGATTAGCGAGAAGCTGACAATCTGACTGACCACCTCCTGCGATTTTTGCTTTAGGTTAGCCTCCTAATTATATTTCTATCTTCCAGGTATACCTCATGCGTGCTCGTTATTCTCTCGATTTGAAATCGACGTCAATATCCCAGAGTCCACTGAATCCGCATTCCTCGTACTAGGTCAGTTTCATACCTTCGACATCTTTTCACTAACCTAAAATATTCATTTGTTCGGGAGCTATTGTAAAGAACGTCGCTGCCCCAACAGGGAATCGAACCCAATCCATCAGGCTGAGGACCCGCCGCAACAGAACCAGCCAGACAATCTACGCGAAAGTGTAAGGTATTACATTGGACTGCCGAGACAGTGCCACCCAAAAGACTGGTACCCAGTAGTAGGGGAGGCATCCGCAGGGACTGTACCCTCCTTCCCTTACAACCAACCCCTCCAAAGGGCCCACAGATTTTATGTGTCCGTACTCTGCGTAGACATAGGAATAGTTTGGGTAGCGCAGGGAACTCCGAGTGCAATCCCCGTACGATAACCACTGGAACAGGCTCCGACGCGACACTAATGGTTTACAATATAAATGGATTGAAATTTCTTACGCTTAACTGACGTGGTAAAAGAGCTAGCCCACTCCGGGAGTTGAGTTGGTGAACATCAGCAAGTAAGTAGAGAAGCCTCAATAGGCGTATCACGCCTGCGTAGCAGCCAAGTCGAAAAAAGATCTCGCGAAGCGAACTCCGGAGTTTTTCGAGCGTTAGAAAGCAAGAGGCGTAGCCCTTAGTATTTTGAAATTAACTAAATATGATACGAACAAAACATTACTGAGAAAATTCTAGCTCCAGTCATGTTAAAGTAATTTGTTTCGAAGTTACATTTCTCACTTCAAAATTAATTGTATTTACTTCAAAATATATAATCCTATTTTCTTAAGAAAATTCACTATTTACATATATATTTAAGGTAATTACATTCATTAAAATATCAAATGTTTTATTCCAAGGAACTTGCATATATTCCTAGAAAAGATATGTTTAACGAAAACCACAAATTGCATTTGCAAAATGTGAATGTTCAAATTTAAATAAAAATTGAAGTTAGTCGATTTGAATATTGGTATGGGAGTGAGAATATAGAGATATTTTGGGAGAAATCCTTAAAGATGAATTTGATTGTAACTAAAGAAGTATATTTTTTTTTTCATGTAAAAGACATAGAATGTGGAGTAAGAATTTTAAGCAAAATGCTTTAAATGTTATCGAAAATGTATAACTAAAAAGGGGTATTGGAAGTTCTATGGATTTCATGATGAAATGGTAATGCGTGTGACAAAGGATTTGACATCAAATTTTATATTTGACTTCAGTTGTGCTCCAATATGTGCCTTTAAGCTACGAGTACATTCCAATATTTGACTTCAATTTGTGTAGCGACTAGTATCCATGAACTGGTTTTGAACGTTTTATGGCTTTTCAGCAAAAATAATTGAAGAGTGTAGCAAGAAAATTTGATCATATTTTATATTTGACTTCAGTTATGCTACAATATATGACTTTAAGCTGCACTCCAATATTTGACTTCAATTTGCATAGCGACTAGTATTCAAGAACTGATTTTGAACGTTTTATGGCTCTTCAGCAAGAAATAGTTGATAAGTGCAGGACGAAGATTTGATACATAGTGCAGGTTTAAAAATAAGGCGATGGCCAACAAAATCGGTCAATTTCAGTTAAAAACCGATGATATAAATTCGCAGACAGACAAATGTTATAGTATGCTAAAGTTGATATCTGTAATTGACAACATCAAAAGTGTTTGATATTTTCATTCGGTGTAAAGTGTTTTTCCCACGAAAACAATATTTTTCTCTAGATTTGATATTAAAAAGCTATCTGCGTTAAGAATCCAAATAAATATTCAAAATGGAATATCCAATAATTTGTATGCATAACACCATTGAGAAAAAAAATTAGAAAAATAATCCCAATTGCTGTTTTCAACCTCGTAAATACAATTGTTCTTAGTATCTTTGTACAAATTGTCAGTATTGTTTTCATGGAGTTAGAGAGAAGAAGTTATGGACGTTTAAAAATGCCAAATGCGTTTAAATATGGACGTTTAAAAGTGTTTGATATTTTCATTCGGTGTAAAGTGTTTTTCCCACGAAAACAATATTTTTCTCTAGATTTGATATTAAAAAGCTATCTGTGTTAAGAATCCAAATAAATATTCAAAATGGAATATCCAATAATTTGCATACATAACACCATTGAGAAAAAACAATTAGGTAAATAATCCCAATTGCTGTTTTCAACCTCGTAAATACAATTGTTCTTAGTATGTTTGTACAAATTGTCAGTATTGTTTTCATGGAGTTAGAGAGAAGATGTTATGGACGTATAAAAATGCCATAATGCTTTTAGAATCATAGCTAGTGTTAGTGAAGTAGCTGCTATTGTTAATTGACACAACAGAAAAGTGTAGCATTTAGTATATATATTTTTGATTATTTTTAAATTAAGGGTTCTCTAATTATGAGTATAATTAACCAGTATTTTTAGTTACAGGATAGAGTACAGAATATAGAAAGATAAAAATAAATTGAAAGGGTAAAACAATTTTGAAACGTGTGAATATACGTTATTGTTCCAGTTCTACTTCGCATTGCGCTAATAATTTTTTTTACAACATTGACAATTTAAATAAATATTTTAGCCCTTTCGCCAAATAAAAGCATACAATGCAGGACTACTTACTTATCCTAACACCACTTGAATTATTGTCTCGAACGACAATGACGAAGTTTTTATGAAGTTTTAACTCCTTACTTTTATCTCCATGGTTCTTTGCAAGGAAAAATGAAAAGAAATAATAAAAGAATCTGAAAGTATGCATAACAAGATAATAGGAATAGGAATATGTTAAACTTTAGAAGGAATTATAGAATTTTGCTTGTTTTGATATAAGAATATGAAATAGTGATGAAGGATATGGACATCAAACGTTTACTTTTGCATTAGTATACTATTGTACAGATAAATTCTTCATCTTCTAAAAATTTTCTAATTTGATATTTTAACGAAAAAGCACATTTTAGTAACTTTAATAACTTAGAGTTCTGCAATAACTTAGCTTTTAATAGCTTTTATCTCCATGGTTCTTTGCAAGGAAAAATGAAAAGAAATAATAAAAGAATCTGAAAGTATGTATAAAAAGAGAATAGGAATAGGAATATGTTAAATTTTAGAAGGAATTATAGAATTTTGCTTGTTTTGATATAAGAATATGAAATAGTGATGAAGGATATTGACAACAAACGTTTACTTTTGCATTAGTATACTATTGTACAGATAAATTCTTCATCTTCTAAAAATTTTCTAATTTGATATTTTAACGAAAAAGCACATTTTAGTAACTTTAATAACTTAGAGTTCTGCAATAACTTAGCTTTTAATAACTTTTATCTCCATGGTTCTTTGCAATGAAAAATGAAAAGAAACAATAAAAGAATCTGAAAGTATGTATAACAAGAGAATAGGAATAGGAATATGTTAAACTTTAGAAGGAATTATAGAATTTTGCTTGTTTTGATATAAAAATATGAAATAGTGATGAAGGATATTGACATCAAACGTTTACTTTTGCATTAGTATACTATTGTACAGATAAATTCTTCATCTTCTAAAAATTTTCTAATTTGATATTTTAACGAAAAAGCACATTTTAGTAACTTTAATAACATAGAGTTCTGCAACAACTTAGCTTTTAATAACATAGCTTTTAATTACTTTGCCTTTAATAACTTAGAGTTCTGCTATAACTTGGCTTTTAATAACTTTGCTTTTAATAACTTTGCTTTTAATAATTTAGGGTTCTGCAATAACATAGCTTTTAATAACTTAGAGTTCTACATCGGGGCTGGTACCCGCGGTTACTCTCAGGTTATCCGTTTTGTGGACCGAGTTCGTGTCCGGATTTCTTTCATTTTCAAATTGCGCGTTGGATTCTAGCGAAGTTAACCTTACCTTTCAAGCTGCGGGTCGGAATTACTCGCAAATATTGGTCTTAAGGGCTATATATTTTATTGCATAATTTATAAGAGTAACTGGATAAATGCCTAAACGGAGATTATAAACTGCAAACAGCAGAGAATTGTGCAAAGCATTATAAATTAAAAATTTGCTGAATAGAATTTTGAAATACAAATCCATTGCGAGTTGCAGGTCGGGTATTTGGCTCACTCGCGGGGGAGCAGTCGACTTTTTTTGGTGCAGGTTGTAAAGTTTTGTCTCTTTATCCTCTATACATGCCTTTGTAGAAGATATTTACTGAATATGTCAAAATTGGCAATTCAAATCTCGACCTTTTGGTCCAAGAGCGATAGCACAGTACTTCACAGAAATTACAGCAGCTTGCTGTTTAAAGCAACGGACAATATATATAATAATTGTTATTGCTCACGCCTGGAATAAATGATCAATATACAAGCTACTACAATATACTAGGCTGGCTATAATGCTTACATGGATACGCATTTACAAAGCCTAATTGCTTGATTATCCCGGCATTCTGTTACTTCGCCCTTATTGCAGCCACACCCCGAATACTAGACTCTTCCTAGTCATCATTGTATCAAATGGGGTTTCCTTCCACTCACTACTCGAATCCTTCATCGTCTACTGAAGAACCCTTCGTTCATTCCAAGAATCCTCTACTCAAGAACACGCTACTCAAGAACACTCTACTGAAGAGCACTCTACTCAAGAATACTCTACTTACGCAGCCACTACTCAAGAAGCCATTGAAACTCTCACGATCTTAAACATATTCCTGCTCTACCGTTGGAACTCAGAAAATGCTGATTAGCTCGGTGTGATTGGTCTATCAACCGAACCAGTTAGATTTGTTAGTTTAAGTAAACATACATTATAACCGAGGAAAATAATAATCGAAATGTTATTTAGACCTCACAAGGTTCAGATCGCGTTGCGGGTTAACAATTTTCTTTGCTGCGGGTGCAGTTCTGGTCAAATCCGATCCGCGGGTTGTGTATTCGGGCCGCAGGTCGTGTATTTCATTGTTGGAGGTTAAGGTCGGGTTGTGGGTAGAGAATTTTCTTTGTTGCGGGCGCGGTTCGGATCAGACCCTATCCACGTAGGACTCTACCCTGAACACATTTCGATTGCTTATAAATGACTTTGTTCGAAATGTTACAAATACTTTCTAATAGTTGAATATACTTTGAATACACACATGCACACAAACGTCTATCAACACAATACCTAACTATGATCTATTATACATAAAATGCAGTAAATGGCATTAAAATTGCACAGACGTGCAGTAAATGACATTAAAATGCATGTATCTGCATGTCTGTGCATGCATGGTGAAAAATAGGCGCATACACAGACGTCACGCTGAAAATAGTGTATTCGTGTTCTAGCTTGCTTGAAACGTTTACATCCGTCAAAAACTCAAGTTCCTATTTCCAACGCTATTGTTTCAATAAATCTCTATACAATAACAAATACTGTATGGAAAGTAAAATTAAAGAGTTTTCTTGAGAGACTTACTTATTTACGAACATTTTGAAAAGCTAATTCAATTTATAAGAGAAATAAAGATTTAAATATTTAATATTGATGACGCCCCATCGGAGTAAAGTAAATGGAGTTTTAAACAGAATCTAAATGAATTTTTAAATATGTATGTACTTCGATTTAAATCGAAATATCCTATCCTGACATGCGAATCAGTAAATAACCATACCTAGGGCGAAATCATTAGATCTCGTTTTCTCGTTTATAAATAAGGTGGAATATTTTACAACTTGTAAATGGCAATGCAATTTAAATGAAAAATGAAGGAACTTCAATTTCAGGTGCAATTTGAAATTAAACAGGAGCGTGGAACTTTTCGTGTTTTTCAAGGCGGGAATATCAAAAGTTATTTAATTTGAATTTATTGCCGCTTCATCGCAAGAATATTCATAGAAGTTTACTATTATATTTATTTTATAACATGAGATTTTATATATAAAACTTGTTCAAAGATCTTGTTTTCAGATCAGTGACGACTTTAAAATTACAATAAATTGTTCTGCAGGACTAATAATTTTTTTTTTCTTTTTTTTTTTTGTTCAAAATTGAAGACTATGAACTGAAATCCTTATACAAAGCTACATAAAGTGGTAAATAGAGCACAGATGAAATAGAATAAAAAGCAGAAATATATGCATGGAATTGCAAACAAGCAAACTGAATTTAAAACGATTTAAAGCAAGACAGGGGGTCTCCAGCCTCCCAATAGCTATTTCATGGCGATTATATATAGTTCCACACCAAAAGATGAGACATAAATATGATTAGCATTCATGAACTTGACATCCGTGCAGAAGGATAACAAAGGACTGTCCATCGGGGTGGGACAGCTCAATGGTTAGCGTGCGGTGATTGCACTTGGAGGACCCTATTTCAATTCCCGGCTTTGTCCAAATTGTTTCCGTGTTCACGTGAAGTACTGGCACGTAAAATATGTGAGTCCGTGAGTTCTTCCAAGAGGTTGGTGGTAGGGGAAGGACGATACGGTCCCTGTGGATGCTTCCCCAAAAGGGTTACAGTCTATTG
This sequence comes from Amaurobius ferox, assembly GCA_951213105.1. NCBI lineage: Eukaryota > Metazoa > Arthropoda > Arachnida > Araneae > Amaurobiidae > Amaurobius > Amaurobius ferox. Next base: position 63,889,770 of record OX578150.1, on the reverse strand, counting down.
GGTGGCACTATCACGTCGATTCAGAGTAATACCTTACACTTTTGGGCAGATTGCCTGACTGGTTCCGTTGCGGGAGGGGCCCTGGCCTGGTGGGTTGGCCTTTCTGCTGTTCTCATCGGCGTTCCTCGCGGAGGATAGCGGTTTCTTAGTCCCTCTCGGCAGGGTGGGATCTGCTGTCCCCTTGGTGCTCCTGGGGGTGTGCGTGATGCATAATTGGGTCGGCGGTATTGTTCGTTCAGCAGGCTCGAATGGCCTGTTGTTCCTTTTTTGTGTCAGGGGTTATCTTTTCCCGGCTGCAACTGGTAGTTGCTCTAAGCCTTCTTGTCAAGACGTGCGGCCTGGTGTCCCGGTCTAAATTGTGTCGGTCGACTAAACAGATACCCCGCACCGAGATTGTTCTTGATGGAAATGAAAAAAAATGGGAGGCAAGACAATTGTACCTTGTAGTCATTTTGATAGCCACCTCTGCCTTTTTAATGGGACAATCAAAAAGTTCCGAAACAAGATCTCTTCATGGTTTGTTTGTTATTCTTTCTAAAAGACAGATGTTATGGTCATTTTTGTTGAAATGGTGAATGCTGGAGTTATGCTATATCAAAGGTAGCCTCCCTACAAGAAGACTGTGCCAATGCGCGTACTCCAGCATGGTTTGTTTGTTATTATTTCTAAAAGACAGATCTTATGGTCATTTTTGATGAAATGGTGAATGCTGGAGGTATGCTATATCAAAGGTAGCCTCCCTACAAGAAGACTGCGCCAATGCGCGACTCTTTGCCAATGCGACTTTCATTCCTTTTCTCTTATTTCATTCCTTTTCTCTTACTTCTTCCCTTTTAATTCCTTTTCTCTTATTTCATTCATTTTCATTCCTTTTCTCTTATTTCATTCCTTTTCCCTTATTTCATTCTAACTTACTGCGGTCATGACACAGTTTAAGTCTGTTTTTTTGAGCAATTTTTGACGCACGGGAGTTTACTGTATTGTAAAGATAAGTCGTAGCGACATGTAATATTAAGTGAATATTTTTATGTTAATGGATATACTTTTACCACTTTAGATGAAACTTGCTGGTAATAATTGAAGTTTGAATCACTTTTTATTACTGTTACTTTTACTACATTTTTAAATTTACAATATGTCAAGAAGAATTTATTTCGAGAAAAAGTGACAATTTTGCGCCAATATTCAGTAGGAAATTATTTTAATTGATTATTCTTTTGAGACTATTTTTCAAACAATTTAAAAAAAGTTCAAACTTGCTCATAGAATCTGGCATTCATGGCTTGGGATAATCATACCAACTTTCATTTAAATTGCTGCATTCTTTCTAGCAGTACAGTGTTCAGGACACACCCTCTCCCTCTTCTTATCTACCTTACGTATTTTCCGCTATCTTTCCTGATTTCTTTTCATTTATATATATCTCTCCCTTTCTCTCTTTTCTTCGCATCTTTTTCTACCCTGCTTTCTTTTATATCTTTCTCTCTCCTGCCCTATTTTCTTTTACACATTTCTCTCTCCTGCTCTCAATTCTGCCACCTATTTTTCTCCCATCTTATTTTTTCTTTCACATCTTTATTCCCCTGCTCTTTTTATTTCATATCTTTCTATCTCCTAATATCTTTACTTTCACTTTTTTCTCACCCGTGTCCTCTATCCTTTCACATATTATTCCTCTTCCATTTTATCTACTCTTGCTTTTAAAGCTTTCTCTTCCCCTTTCTGGCCTCATTTTACCCTTTATTTTCTGACTTTCTTTATTCCCCTACTCAACCCTTTCTCTCTTCCCCTAATCTTCCCTCTCTCTTTTCCCCTTTTCTTCTCCTTCTCTCCACCTCTTTCTAATTTAGTCTATCTCCTACTCACAGAATCCCTTCAAAAGATTTGATCCACATTTAGCGATGCACAACGCATGTAGCATTTTAACCTGTTAACATCGGTTGATCTATCAGTTATACATTGCACATATGAAAAGTAACAAGAAAGATCAATCATGCATAAAGCATCGATTATGAAACACTTTCCAACTTCAATGCAATTTTATTTAAACATCTCTAAAATGCGATACATTCCTCGGTAATATTTTTAAAATTATCACAATACTATATTAATTTATTATATTTGAAAACTTAAAATTTTATCGAAAAAAATGAACTTCATTCAAATGACGGCATTGAAATATAAATTGCCTGATTTAAACATCTCTAAAATGCGATACATTCCTCGATAATATTTTTTTTAATTATCATAATACTACAATAATTTATTATATATGAAAACTTCATCGAAAACAACTGAAATTTATTCAAATGACGTCATCGAAATATAAAACGCCTGGCTCTCTCTATAAAAGCAACATTTCATTCATAAACATTTTTCCATTCATTTCATTCATCATAATACTATACTAATTTATTTTATTTAAAAACTTAAAGCCATGGAGGTACAAGTAATTAAACTCTATGTTTAAAACTCCATCAAAAAAATCGCCCTTCTCTCTGTAAAACCAATAAATATTTCATTCATATCAGCTATATTGCAGACTCCGTGAGCTAAATAATTTTGCGTTAAAGAAATGCAGCAATTCTTATGCAACTCATTCTACATATTTGCTGTTTACATTTCCCATAAGTGAAAAGCAGGCTTCGTGGTAGAAATAATCAAATTTGGATGATCATTTAAACTCAAAGATATTGTAATTGCGTTGTTTCAGTATGTAGATGCACAGAATTTAAGCAAAAATAAAGCGGTTTTAGGACGGATACAACACTAAATATGAATTATAAAGAACTTTAAAAATCACGATTTTGACGCAAGATGGATGCCATATATTATTTTGAAGTGGGTCACGTGATCTCTTCATATAACGGTCACGTGATCGCTTCATATAAAATGTGTAATTAATATATTAATTTTTATTTAAAAAATATGATGTGGGCAACACATGACTTTTCTTATATAATGCAATGAATTTACTACATTTACATTGAAAAAAAATGTTATTCTTATAGTAGATACTTATATTCTTTTAAAGATATTGAATTTTCTTCAATTAGTCGTCACTTTCATTGATTTAGCGTCATTTTTATCAATTTGGCAAGATTTTTATTAATTTTTCAACAATTAAAAATGTCGCCAAGTTGGCGACATTCCGCCAAATTCGTCGCCAAAATCTAGCCAAGCGTTATGGAAGCGTTATGGAGAAATAAGTTATACTTACAGCAGATAAATGAGTATTGGCGTTAAATACAAAAGGATTACTCAAAGTATCTTTTTCATGAATGGAACGAGCTAGATCCACGAGAATGATGTCACCCAATTTTTCGCATGGTATTACATATGAAAAGTGAACATGTTTCTCAAGAGGAATTTTTTTTTTATTTTATATAACTTTTTGATAATTTTTTTGAAAAATGTACAATATCTCGAGAACGGTTCATGTTAGCCTTCCAAAATTTATGTCAATCGTTTTCTAATGAAAAATTACATAAGAAATGTCTATTTGCGTAACTTTAATAGCAGTTTTGATTTTTTAACGATTTTTTCAAAATTTTACTCGAAAATTTAGGGGGTTTCTGAACATTCGATTGCGTATAAAAACAATAGGCTTACAGTGTTTACGGATTGTGATTTTTGTACCAAATTTCGTTCGAATCGGTCCATTCGTTCGTCAGTTATCGTCTCCACACACACACACACATCACTTCAAAAGTGTTTTATTCGTGATCAGGGATGCTTGAAACTTGCTCTTCCGTCGAAAACTCGAATTCGAATTTCCGACCCCATCACAATGGTAGGTATGTTTTTTGTGGGAAATCCTGATGCTCATTAGATTATAGTACGATTCGTAATAAGAATCGGCCTTCTTTGCGAAATGGCCGGCAGAAGTTGCCTTTATCCACTCTAGCTAAAAACTAATGGAACAAATTTAAGAAAATTTGGTGTATAATATTTCAATAACCTGCAAGTGATTTATATACCAAATTAAAAAAAGTTTGGTATATAAATCATTTGTAGGTTATTCTAGTACGATTCGGGAAAAAGGAATGGGCTATTTTTACGAAATGGCCCGCAAAAATCGTGAAATATAAAAATGAAAGACTACGTGTGCTCAATTATATCAATTAAATTCCTATTTTATACGTGATTTTTGACAACAAAAAGAATAAGACTAACCCCATTACTCTAGGACTAGCCGTTCTTGAGATATTCTAGTTTTGTCGCGTTTTCGCTACGCCACATTTGGCAATAAGTCCAGCTATAAAATGAGAACCAAATTTAAGTTTAACGTGCAAATTCAATGCCATTTAAAATACTTATGGCTGTTATTTTGTGCAGATAAACTCAAATTATTATTGAAGAATTAAAGAGAACGTGAATATGAGTCTGCAGGGAAAGAGATGTGCTGCCCACTTCGGCATTTTTAATAATATTGCAACAATGATTTATAGAAGTGAACGGGGATTATTTGCAGGCCATTTCGAAAAAAATGTATGATCTATATTTAAAGATCCACCAAATTTTTGTAAAATAAAATGTTCAACAAATTTAAGCTGTGTACCAAATTTTAACTTTCTAGGACGTAGAAAAGTGCATTAAAAATGCCATCAAATAAGTATATCATGAAGAGTTATATAAAATTTAAAAATATTTGAGAAATTGTTATCAACCAAATTTATTTCAAAATGTGTAGCCGCTCTCATATACAAAATGATTAAACTCTTGGAAAGATATTTATTATATAATATATCTCTTTTTTCTTTCTGGAGGATGTCGCAAAAGTCAGAATTTAATTGAATTTGTTTTTTTCCCCATATTAAATAATTTTTAAATAAAAAACTACTTAATATATTTTACTGAAATTTTTTATATATATTTTATGGGATAGTGTGAATATTTTCTAAAAATTTCGAAGCAATTTGTGAATTTTAAATTAGCTTAAAAAATGTTTGAAAAATTAGGTCCTATAGGGTTCAATGTATTTCATTTTTTCAACCCGGGTTCAATAAAAAACTAATTGGGTGATATTATTTATTTATATTCCCATAGGTCCCACAGACCGTCTGAACAACATACTAAAATTCCATTTTGATAAAGTCATTTTTACAGCAGTTATCGTGCTGACGGACAGACAGACAGACAGAATGAACAAAGTCATAAATACTTTTCAATTTTATTGTAAAGTGTTAAAAAGGAAAGTAAAAACTACTGAATATACTTTGCTGAAATTTTTTTATATATTTTATGGGATAATTTGAATATTTCCTAAAACTTTCGAAGCAATTTGTGAATTTTAAATCCACTTAAAAAATGTTTGAAAAATTAGGTCCCATAGGGTTCAATGTATTTCATTTTTTCAACCCGGGTTCAATCCAAAACTAATTAAGTGATATTCATTTATATTCCCATAGGTCCCACAGACCGCCTGAATAACATACTAAAATTTCATTTTGATAAAGTCATTTTTACGGCAGTTATCGTGCTAACGGACAGACAGACAGACAGAATGAACAAAGTCATAAACACTTTTCAACTTTGTTGTAAAGTGTTAATAAAGCAAGTGATGTTTTCGTCGGAAAGTTGTTCTTTCGATTATAAAGCATTGAATTTTCTTCCAGGATTTAGAGCACATGTTCTAGCATGTTTTCAACTTTCATCGATCTCTAAACGCAGGGAAAATTTCTCACAACTTGTCAGCATAATAGATGAGTAAATGTATTACGAAGTGAAAGTAGAAATATGCTATAATTTCACATATCCCTAAGCCTAAACGAAGAATGTTCCTAAATGGCTATGAAAAATGGACTCAACTTTTCAACATTATTAATAGTTTACGCGTTTAGCGTTCACCTCCTGGGTGTGCTTGTGAGGAACATTATTTTTGAAAGACATATTTCACTGCGTGCTGCTTGAATATTTATTTAAATAATATTCTCGGAGAAATAATAAACTGATTGTCATAAATTAAGAGAAAGCAAGAAATTTATGAGGGCAAGGCCTTTATATAGTGGCAAATGCTATGTACACTTCATTTTTGACGGAACAATTAAGCATATTTATTCTCAAATGCATACTTATTTCGTAGAGTCATGCGAGTTTTCTTAGAAAACAGGAAATGACATCTCCAGAACTGGAAATGGAAATATTTAGTGAATCCTCTACCCCCTCAGGATTTCGATGCTACATCCATATCATTTTACATCTGATCTCTATTTTCATACAATTTTGGAAAACATACTCTATAACAAAAAAATCGACGCACCAAGAACGAGTTGTCCGATTGTTATGAAATTTCGTATGCAAAGGCATTTTGAGCGAACATGCAAATGAATAAAATTTGGAGTCCAATGAAAAAACAGTGGGAGCTCCAGCGCATCGGAACTGCGCATTCAGCAGGTGTATATAAGGAGCGATTCTGAATCTGTGGTCAAAATTTCTGTTGCATTTCGACTGCGGACATCTTACGGCTTTGGTAGTCATTTCTGTCACACTGACAGCACAGCGGTACGTAGACAACATTCTACCACCGGTGGTGTTACCTTTCCTCTTGCGACACCCCGGACTTACTTTTCAACAAGATAATGCCCTGGCCGCACACGGCACGTGTTGCTATGAATTGTCTTCAAGCTTTTTCCAACACTTCCTTGGCCAGCTAGGTCTCCTGATCTCTCTCCCATAGAGCATATTTGGGACGTTATGGGAAGGCGATTGCAACCATCCCGGAATGATGACGATTTAGCCCGACAGTTGGAGACAATTTGGCAAGACTTTCCGCAGGACACCATGCGTGAACTTTATCAGTCTATGCCACGCCGGGTGACATCTTGCATCCAGGCCAGAGGTGGACCAACGCCTTATTGACTTCCTTCCTTTGTATACGGTCAAACTCTAAATCATTAAATTGTTCTGAAATTTTAATCATTTCTTTTTCTATGTAAGTTCTTCATATCCACCAATTTTTATCACAATCGAACAACTCCTTCTTGGCGCGTCGATTTTTTTGTTAGAAAGTGTATATGTTTCAAGGACATTTTTTGAACCGGAAATAAAAAACCCAGAACTGGAAATAGGTATTGAACCCTCTACCTCCTTAATCAGTATCAGTCATAATCAATCTATATCAGTATCAGTCATAGCTCTGTAGCTAATCCTGAAAAATAGATGTATTAAGAATTTTTTTAAACCGAAGTGGAAAAAGACCCAGAAATGAAAATCCTTAGAAAATTTTCTATTTTCCTTCGAAATTTCAGGTTATGTTCAAATTAGTCATTATGAGATCTCTATTTATAGTAGATTCTGAAAAATCGATATTTCAAGAAAAATACTTAACTCCTAAAAATAATAATTTCAAAATATTTGCCGCCAATTGCATAAAAATATTTTACATGAGAAATATTTTTCGCTAGAAAATTAGCACATAGAAAAACTTATAAGCATAAACAGTGTTCTATAAACAGTAATTAAAAACAGTTCTATAAACTTATATAAAGTGTTCTTATGAATCATTTCTAGAGCCACCGCCAATATTTCTGATAGATGACACTAATATACATGTTGTTGTTGAGACCCAGACCGTCCAACCTACCAGAAAGGTGTAAGGTAACCGTTTGGACGGCCGGGAAGTACCACCCAGTTTAGATCGGAATGCAGTGGGGGAGGCATCCACAGGGACCGTACCCTCCTTCCCCTACCACCAACGTCTCGGAAGGACTTGCGGACCCACATGTTTAACGTGATCGTACTCCGCATGAACACTGCGACAGTTGTGACAGCGTGCAAATCCAGCGCGCAAACCAATGTGTCAACCAATGTGCCCGAAATGTGCCAACAGCACGCGGTGTTCCTAGGTGGTCACCCACCCAAATACTAACCGCGCCCGATGCTGCTTGATTTGGGTGATCTAACGAGAACTGGTGTTTTCAGCACGGTAGGGCCGTTGGCATACATGTAAAGAACCTTGCCGCCCCAAACGGGAATCAAACCCTGGATCTAAGAACTGGCCAACCGACGCTCTACCGTTAAGCTACATAAACGAAATTGCAAGTTCTTATCGTGGAAGTGGGCTCTGCATACTCCACCCTCTAATATCGGATTGGTGAGTAAATGGCAATCTGACTGACCACCACCTGGTATTTTTACCTAAGGCTAGCCTCTTGCAATTACTATTTTTACGCCTGCGTCGTTGTTATCCTCTTAATTTTGAAATCGGCGCTCAATCTTCCAGAGTCCACTCAATCCGTACTAATCGTATTTTCAAACCTCCGACATCTTTGCACTAACCTACAGGGTTGATTTGTTTGGACGCCAGTATAAAGAACCTTGTTGTTCTACCGGAAGTCGAACCCTGGATCTTCGATCTAGACAGCCGACGCTCTACCGTTGAGCTACCGGGACTAAACTACAAGCTCTTATCGTCCAAGTGGACTCTGTATACCTTCAGAAATACATCCGAAATATAGTGAGCTGTTTTTAAAACGTCGGACGATGAGTATAGACCTTTTTTCCATCATTTGAAGAATATGGCGTTTATCCAGTGAACTAATTTTACTTTCCTTGCAATACATGGTAATGTATAGGGAAAGCATTGGAATCATGCCAAAAATCGCAATTCGAGTTTTCGACGGATCTACACGTTTCGAGATCTCTAGAATACGAAAAAACTATTTTTAGCGTGACGTCTGTGTGTGTATATCTGTGTGTCTGTGCAATGTATGTATCCACTCTAACTAAGAAACTACTGCACCGAATTTAATAATATTTGGTAGGTAAGTCACTTGGGTGAGACCCTGGTGCTGATTAGTTTTTGGTAGAAGTTATAAAAACTGAATCCGCCTTTTTTTGCGGAATGGCCCATAAAAATTCCATGTATCCACTCTTGCTAAAGTACTAATTGACCACATTTCACAAAATTTGGTATATAAGTTACTTGTAGGATACTCTGGTGCTGATTCGATTTTGGTTCGATTCGGAAAAAAACAACCTGCTTTTTTTTACGAAATGGCCAGCAAAATTTTGATGTATCCACCCTAACTAAAATAGTAATTGACCAAATTTCACAAAATTAGGTAGATAAGTTACTTGTGGGATAATCTGGTGCTGATTAGATTTTGGTACAATTCGAAAAAGAATAACCTACCTTTTTTTACGAAATGATCCGCAAAAATCGCCAAAATCTAAAAAAAAGGAGACCGTATGCTCAAATGCATCAATTAAATTCTTGTTATATACGCAATTTTTGACGAGGAAAAGAATCTAACATACTCTATTATGCTTTAGGACTAACCGTTCTCAAGATATTTGAGATTTCTTGCATTTTTTTAAGCCGATTTTGGAAAAATGTCCAATTATCAAATAAAAACAAAAATTGAATTAAAAATGCAAATTTAGTGTTATTTGGTGCAATTAAACGCAATCTAACGAATTATTAAAGAAATAAAGAAAATATGAATTTGAGTCTGCAAGGAAAGAAGCCATGTGCTGCCCACATCAGATTTTTTATTTTCGAACAACATTTCTCTATCCATTCTTATAAGATTATCATAGAAGAGTTTAAAAAATTACTCATACTCTAAAATTCATACCCGTATAACAATTATGTGTTTAATAAAGAGTTTTCGAGAAACTGGATCTATTACAGACAAATGAAGAACATACTCAATGATCGTTTTACGCATTAAAAACAACAGACGACATTTCTAATATATTTTTGAGGATACGTTAATGCCACCTAGCGGAATAAATTTCTACTACTTCAATTTCTTGGAATATTATTTTAAAATGTGACGTGTGCGAATTTTCAATCAAATATTAATTTGCTACACAAGTTCAATCACAATACCAATTCCATTCGGAATTCATTTCCGCATATCTCATATTCCCCAAACAAAGCATTAAAGTGAATCTTAAAGTGAAATGTATTATTAAAATTAACTGCTAATGGATAAATGACATTACAATTTAAAGACATTAAGTAATTCCGCTTTAATTAACAAAGCAATCAAATCATTTGCACAAATTAGGCAATAAATGTTTCTCTTTTTAAGCAGTGTTTTAAAAATAACGCTTTAGGTGAGGGATTTTGAAGAAATGTTTCTAGGAGAAGCAGGTAAGATGAATTATATCTCCGGAAGCATTGAATAAAAGTTTATGGCATTTCAATATGCATTGTCTCCTGAAATCAAACAATGCTAAAAGGTATAATTTAATGTTGAACATTTCTCTACTTAAGCATATTTCTGTACAGAAGCAGGCGTTATTTTAGGATGTGATTCTTTTTAATGTTCAAGACATTTTATGAAATCAATTATATGATTATTAAGCTCCGATAATGAAAATATTATTCAAACTCAGGGAATAACATCAAAAGCGAAATATATTTTCAATTCAATTTTGGTTCCTTTACGATGTGGATAAATTAACTGCACAAATTTGAAGACCATTGATATATTTTCGAAAGATTGGATTTTAACAATAGCGATGAAAGATGAATACTTTTCTGAAAGACATCTTTGAAAGTTGATCACATTCATCAAAATTATCTTTGAGCAAATGAGTTGGCTTTAATTCATATGACATTTAGGGCGTAAATTTTACAAAGGATTAAATATAAAATGTGATTTTGGGCAATAACAATTAACAATAACAACAAAACAGAATATATTGCTGCACTTGGGCATATAAAATGATAGACCCAAACATCAAAATAATATGGTTAATGATTTAGCCTTATGTTTCTGAATTATGATATTAGTTTATTTTTTTACACCCCAATTTCGCATATATTTTTTGGGGTAAAGTAGCCCAGTGCATAGCGCGCGCGAATTGCACTCGGTAAGTCCGGGTTCGATTCCCTCCGCTGCCAAAACTGCCGCCGTGTTCACGCGGAGTACGACCACGTTAAACATGTGGGTCCTTAAGTCCTTCCGAGAGGTTGGTGGTAGGGGAAGCAGGGTACGGTCCCTGTGGATGCCTCCCCCACTGGGGTCCGGTCTAAATTGGGTGGTTCTTCCCGACAGTCTAAACAGTTACCTTACACTTTTCTGGTAGGTCGGACGGTCTGGGTCTCAACAACAACACCCCAATTTCGCAGCCTTACTATATCTGTATTTGAATACTGTTTTCCGTTTTACTTTTCTTTTGTATTACTGGGTGGCGCCACCACTGTTGTAGTTTCGACTTTTTTCTAACACATAATTAAGTTCTTATTTAGAGTAAAGATTTTCACAAATTATCGTCAACTTTTGTTATTTTAGTTACGTAGCCATTAAGTTGTGATTGTCGTTACGTTGGGGATCATTTTAAACAGGTAATTTTACGCTCCGGTTCAAGTCAATACCACATAGAAATCTCATTTTTGCCTCAAAATAAATATTCAGATTATTGCCAATTTTCGGAGGATTTAAAATTTTTAGATTGTCCATATGTATTAGTAACAAATTTTAGATTTCATATAACAATATCGAGGAATAAAAATGCACTACAAATATAACTGACATAGTAAGAAATTGATGCTGTTACATCAGTTACAGAAGCATATGACGTCAGCTACAAAAGATATCGTAATTTTTGAAATTATGATTGATAAATAAAATATAAATTGGTATGCATTTCGTTTTTGAGTTACTTAGAATTGTTTATAAGCAAAAAACACCATTCTAGCATTTTGATAGTATTTAACTTTTTACTGAATCAGTAATTACATCTTGTCAAATTGCTTTACGTCAGTTGCACAATTTTAAAATCAAACTGTAGAGGTATACATTCAAAGCAAGATTTTTTTAAAGTTACTATATGATAAACATAAGTAATAAAAATTTTAAAGCATAAAGTTTTACTTTTTTCACTTCTTTAAAAGGTTTTACTTTTTTTAGTCATTTTTAATAAATGTTTCCTGGTATAAATAAACCATAAATTCTGTATTGATTTTCACGTCAGTTAGAGTGGAACTGATCTTTGCCAACTACTCGCTTGTTAACCTGCTTAAAATGGTTCTTCAAAATTGACCAATTTAAGTTATTAAACAAGTGCGTAAAATGATCTCATCCTACCTCTTTATTTGTTTAAAACGGAATCTTTAGCGTAAAATGAAATTGTGGCAATCAAAAAAGTATATTGCTTAAGTTAAACTTTTAATTCTTAAATTCCTTAAGATAATTATTATTTGAATATTAAATTCATTTAAGGTGACATGGCCGTTATATTTTCATATAGTGGATTTAGTATTTTAATCGTACATTGCTATTTGTGCCGCTATATACCCTCCAATTATTTTACCTTTCGTGCGAGTCCTGTAAAGGAATAATTAATTAATAAAATGCTAAATTCATCACACCATTTAAACTTAAACAATAAAACATTTATTAAAACATAAATCTTAATTAAATTCTATTACACTATTATTCATATTATTAATTATATGCTTAACAACAATTATTTTCATTAATTATTGCAGCGGAGGGGACATATGCGACCAGAATTATTAAAATTACTATCGTGTCTATGACCTGTGATTGTTATTGAGCACATACTTTCCAATTCGTCTTGGGCTTTGATCATATCTCAAATGCTTGCTTCAGTTATACAGTATTGTGGCAATTAATTGAGAAATGTCATTTTTTTCGTTTTATCACACGTAAGCTTAGGAAGAAGCACTCCAAATTAGCTCAGAGTTCAAATTGCAGTTATTATCAAAATAGCAGGTTTTCGTATGCACCTGGTAAGTAGCAGGTGTTCAAATTGCAGTTATTATCAAAATAGCAGGTGTTCGTATGCACCTGGTAAGTAGCAGGTGTTCAAATTCCTCCGCCAGGTGGCAGGTGTTCCGCAGTGGTAGTTTCTCAGTTGTTGCGGGGCTCATTAGCGTCATGGATATCAGCGCGGAAACACGTGCTAAAGTGATTGCGCTTAGAGAACAAACACACTTCTAAGACGTTCGAGGAAATAGGTAAAATATGTAGAGTGAGTACAGCAAGTGTCGGGAGGATCTGGAAGCGGTTTCAGGAAACAGAAAATGCTGGAACCAACCGCTCTGGAAGATGCGGCCGAAAAGATCAACTTCGACTCGTGACGACAAAACTTTACATCGAATGAGTGTTAAAAATCCTCGATTAACCAGTTTTTACCTGTCTAAGTCCATGGTGGCAGCTGGTGTTGATATTGCACCGTCAACAGTGCGATACAAGCTGTTAGAACGCGGACGGAGAGCACGTCGACCGCACAAGAAGCAGCTTCGGACGCTTCGCATGAAGAAAAAAAGGTTGGAATGGGCACGGAAATACAAAACATGGACTGAGAAGGACTGGGAGAAAGTTCTCTTTTATGACGAAACACATTTTGTGGTTCAGGGATTTAGATCTATGTTCGTGAGAATGAGCCAAGGAGAACCTCTCAATCAGCACCACATCAATCAAGCACCTAAGCATCCGCCCAAAAAGATGTTTTGGGGTTGTTTCAGCGTTTTGGGGACAGAATCTCTTGTTCCCGTAGAGGGAATGATGAACAGTGCCAGTTACGAAGTCATATTGACCCGAAAAGTGCTTCCAACCATGGCTAAACTGTGGCCGAACGGAGATTGCGTTTTTCAACAAGACAGCGCGCCATGTCACACTTCGAAGCGAATCAAAAATTTCTGCTAAAAAAAATATATTACCGTACTGGATTGGCCCGGGAATTCACCAGACTTGAATCCCATAGAAAATTTGTGAGCTATTGTCATAAAACGGCTTCACAAATTTGACTGTACGACGATAGACAAGCTAATTTCGGCCGTTATTGACATATGGTTCAGAGACGTTGAAATTAAAACTACATGTGCTAGTCTAGTACATTCATTGCCGAAACGTGTCTGTGATGTTATAAAGTTTCGGGGAGGTCATATCACTTATTAGTTTTAAATGTATCCATAGAAAACTTGAATAAAACTGAATTTTATAAAAAAAACTGCATTTCTCAATTAATTGCCACAATACTGTAAGTACTGGCCATAACTCTTTGGTGTTGTTGAGACCCAGACCGTCCGACCTACCAGAAAGGTGTAAGGTAACTGTATGGACGGCCGGGAAGTGCCACCCAATTTAGACCGGAACCCAGTGGGGGAGGCATCCACAGGGACCGTACCCTCCTTCCCCTACCACCAACCTCTCGGAAGGACTTACGGACCCACATGTTTAACGTGATCGTACTCCGCATGAACACGGCGGCATTTGTGGCAGCGTGCAAATCTAGCGCGCAAACCACGGGAATACCGCACCCGAGATGGCCAACAGCACGCGGCGTTCCGAGGTGGTCACCCACCAAGTACTAACCGCGCCCGATGCTGCTTCACTTCGGTGATCTAACGAGAACCGGTATTTTCAGCACGGTACGGCCGTTGGCCCATAACTCTTTGGTGTGTGGCTCCTCCTCGTACTCTGATTGCACTCACACATTAATATATCTCCATTATTTTGGAACCTCTACGGGACACTCTACAAGTCTGTTAGGTTTTTCATTCTTCTCTAGTCGTGCTCTTAAGTCAACATCTTCGTTGGCAAACTCTTTAGTCAAAATTACATATCTGTCTGCTCTGGTTCTCGGGTCACAGGTTGTGGTTCCCACGGTGGTGTGTGTGTGTGGGGGGGGGAACTCCGCCTTTACTTCTTTTTGGCGCTTATTGGTTACTCCTTTACCCAATGGCACCATTCCACATCTCGTAAGGCCCAGCTCAGCCGCTCTGTCATGGCCCCCTAAATTTATGGTCTTCTGACCTTTAGGTTCACGGAGTGATAAACTTCGGTGCCAGCCAGTCTACACGCTTTGTTCGCCGTCTTGCCCACAATAAATTTCTACATAAAAGTGTCTCATCAAATGTGAGATCTATTTCTGATCTCACAGAAATACACCCATTATTGCGTGCAATTCTCATATAAATGAATAAAATAACACATTTTCATAAATATACTTCTCCTATAGTGTTGGATAAGCAATATATTTTATTTTATTCATAACCACACCAAAATATAAAACATTTTATTCGTAAATTTTGGTCCCTGGTTTCGTGTTTTCCCGCTGAATTTGCCTAACTTTCCCAGTCATGACAGGCAGTTAGTACTTTATGTGCCAATCTTCAATTTGAGATCAATCAATTTGTGATATTTTGTTTAAAATGAAACAACTGAATAAAATCCGTAGAAAACACCATCCGTTGCAAAAATGTCTTACAAAAATGATAAAATGTATTTAAAAGCTAATGCACAGATTAAGCGATTAGGGAAAAAACGAACAAATACAATTAAAACTTTAAAACGTTAAATTGTGAGCGAAAAAAAGTTAAAATTATGCGACAAATCTCATTTAAGTGGTGGTATAAACAAAAACATGTTCAATACTTAGATAAAAAAATAAAAATAATAACACCCTAGGTAATTCGGGTAATGAGGTTTGCAGGTTGTTTTTACTTTCCCTACAATACAATGTATATGTAACGGGAAAATATTGTGGTGGGGTAAAAAATCCGACTTACGAAATTTGATGAATTTGATGAAATTTGAAGTACTCATGTTTAAATCGATCGTAGAATCCCTAGCGCAACGTTTAAAAAAAATCTGATGTGAGCAGCATATGACTTTCCTTATATAATGCAATGCATTTACTACTTTTACAGTAGAAAAAAATAGATTATTTTTATAGTAGTTATTTGTATTCTCTCCGAGATACTGAATTTTCGTCAATGAGTCGTCATTTTCCATGTCGTCATCATCAATGAGTCGTCATTGATTTAGCGTCATTTTTATCCATTTGGCGAGTTTTTCGTTAATTTAGCAACATTTAAATAAGTCGCCAAGTTGGCGACATTCCACCAAATTCGTTATTAAAATCTCGCCAAGCGTTATGGATGAAGAAATAGGTTATTCTTACAGCAGATAAATGACTATTGGCGTTCAAATACAAAAGTATTACTCAAAGCATCTTTTTTCATGAATGGAACAAGCTAAATCCACGAGAATGATGTTATCAAATTTATCGCATGGTATTACATATGAAAAGTGAACAAATTTCTCAACAGGAAATATTTTCTTTTATTTTATATGACTTTTTGATAATTTTTTGAAAAATGAGCAATATCTCGAGAACGGTTCACGTTAGCGCTCTAAAATTTATTCTAATCGTTTTCTAATGAAAAATTACATAAGAAATGTCTATTTTCGTAACTAACAGTTTCGATTTTTTGACGATTTTTTCAAAATTTCGCTCGAAAATTGAGGGGGATTCTGAACATTCGATTGTGTTTTAAAACAATAGGCTTCCAGTATTCATGGATTGTGATTTTGTACCAAATTTCATTCGAATCGCTTCATTCGTTCGTGAAATATCGTCTCCACAGACTCACTGGCATACACACACACACACATACTTTCACACACACACACACAGACATCACCTCATAAATGTTCGATTCGTGATTAGGGATGCTTGAAACGTGCTCTCCCGTCGAAAACTCGAATTCGAATTTTCGACCCCGTCACAATACTTTCTTTATACGTTATGTATATAAGGAAAGTAAAAATTGGTAACAATTAAAAGTATTTTATTAAAATCTCCTTTTTACGACGTACAAAAATCATAAGGCCATAGCTCTTTCCGGCATTGCTATGCCCTTCATCAGTGGCGAAGTGAAAATATGGGGCACATCGCAAGACAAAATTTACATATTAATTTTATATTTTTACATTTCTTAAATAGGAGGTATTTAAAATATAATTTAACCATAACATATAAAGTACCGTTCTTTATCGCTATTTCCTATAGAAAACAATGATAATTCCCAAAACAATGTTGGTAGTAAATAATATGTTGACTAAATTTATAATTTAACTAGTTTACCTTAATACAGATGTTCCAAATGCATCCATAGGCGTTACTAAGCTTTTATCGAATTGAAAAAAATAAATTTTTTAAGAATTTTTAAGAAATTATTCTAAAGAATATCTTGCGAATAAAAACTGATAAAAAGATACAATATTTTTCTATTTTGATACCGAATATATGAAATGAATACATTTATTGAATGTCACATATTTTCACTGAAAGTTGAATCTGCCACTTGACTTTTGCTGAATGTATGTGAAAATCAAGCGAGGACGATTTTCATGTACGACATACAGTGAAGTCACATACTTTCAGTGAAAGTTGAATCTTCCATTTTACTTTTACTGAATGTATGTGAAAATGAAGCGAGGACGATTTTCATGTACTGAATACAGTAGAGTTACATACTTTCACTGAAAGTTGAATCTTCCACTTGACTTTTAATGAATATATGTGAAAATAAAGCGAGGACGATTTTCATGTACTGCATACAGTGAAGTCACATACTTTCAGTGAAAATTGAATCTTCCACTTGACTTTTACTAAATGTATGTGAAAATCAAGCGAGGACGATTTTCATGTACTGCATACAGTGGAGTCACATACTTTCAGTGAATGTTGAATCTTCCACTTGACTTTTGCTGAATGTATGTAAAAATCAATTGGAGGTGACTTTCATATACACTCAGAGTAGTCACATATTTTCAGTGAAAGTTGAATCTTCCTCTTAAATTTTACTGAATATTTATGAAAGTCAAGTGGCGACGACACTCATATGCATTCAGTGGAGTCACACAATAGATTTAAGTGTAGAGCTTTTTAAAGATTTTTTTTTCCTTTAGAATTGGCGAAATGTTTAAAAACGAACAAGCGAATTCTTTGGGATATTCTTTTTCCAATAATGTATTAGTACCCACTAGTCTGCAGTGACCGGGCCGCTGACAAATCGGAAAAAATATTCTTAACATTATTAACTTATGACTTTGTTCATTCTGTCTCTCTGTTTGTTCACACGATAATTGCCGTAGAAATGGCTTTATCAGAATGAAATTTTAGTATATTATTCAAACGGCCTGTGGGACATATGACAATGTGAATGAATAATATCACCCAATTAGTTTTGGATTAAACCCGGGTTGAAAAACGGAAATACACTGAATACTATGGGACGTAATTTTTCAAACACTTCTTAAGCAAAGTTAAAATTTGCAAATTGCTTTGAAAATTTTAGGAAATATTCAAATTACCCCATAAAATGTATAGAAAGAAATTCAGCAAAATATGTTCGGTAGTTTTTTAAATAAAAATGAAAATAATAATTACACCCATATTGTATGAAGAGATCACGTGACTCACGTGATTTTTGACGTTCTTTTGAATTTATATTCAGTGTTACATCTGTCCTAAAACCGCTTTATTTTGGTGTATTTTCTGTGCATCTATATTCTGCACCAACGCAATTACAACATTTTTTAGTTTAAATGATCATCAAATTTTGATTACTTCTACAACGAAGCCTAATTTTAATGTATGCAAAATGTAAACAAATCAAGCTGTAAGATGAGTTGTTGTTGCTGAAACCCAGACCGTCCGACCTACCAGAAAGGTGTAAGGTAACTGTTTGGACGGTCGGGGAGTGCCACCCAATTTAGACCGGAACCCAGTGGGGGAGGCATCCACAGGGACCGTACCCTCCTTCCCCTCCCACCAACCTCTCGGAAGGACTTTCGGACCCACATGTTTAACGTGATCGTACTCCGCATGAACACGGCGGCAGTTTTGGCAGTGGCTAGAATCGAACCCGGGCCTACCGAGTGCAACTCCAGCTCGCTAACCAATGGGCTACCGCGCCCCGCTGTAAGATGAGTTGTATAAGAATTGCTGAATTTTTGTAAGGCAAAATTATTTAGCGCTGAAGTCTGGAATATAAGTGATATAAATGAAATATTCATTGATTTTACATGGAGAAGCAGACGATTATATAGCTTTGCCTATTTCAATGAAGTTTTAAGCATGGAGTTGGAAAGTACTTTTACCACCATGGTTTTAATTTTTTGAAGTAAAATAAATTATTGTAATACTGTGATAATTTAAAATATATCAGCACTGAATGTATCGCATTTTAGAGATGTTTATATGAGGCTATGTTCACTACTCCCCTGCACACGCACCAAATTTCGATAAATCCAAAGAAAATTCTAATCAAAGTGGGCGGTGCTCACCGATAACCGCATACAGCATTTCCAGAAGCGAACGTAAGACTATTTTTCTCTTCTCCCAGTACCTAACAACTAATAACTGATAATTCGTCACTATCTGCCATAGCTACTGAAAAAAATCTGATGTGGGCAGCACATGACTTTCCCTATATAATGCAATAAATTTACTACTTTTACAGTTAAAAAATGTTATTCTTATAGTAGATACTTATATTCTTTCCACGATATTGAATTTTCTTCAATTACTCGTCATTTTCATTGATTTAGCGTCATTTTTATCCATTTGGCAAGATTTTCGTTAATTTGGCAGATTTAATTTAAATTCGTAGTCAAAATCTCGTCAAGCGTTATGGACGGAGAAATAAGTTGTTCTTACAGCGGTAAATGACTATTAAAAAAATATTACTCAAAGTATCTTTTCTCGTGAATGGAACGAGTTAGATCCACGAGAATGTCACCAAATTTATCGCATGATATTACATACGAAAAGTGGACATGTTTCTTAACAGTTATTATTTTTTCTTTAATTTATGGGATTATTTGATAAATTTATTTGAAAAATGTGCAATATCTCGAGAACGGTTCATGCTAGCTTTCTAAAGTTTATGTAAATCGTTTCCTAGGGAAAAATTACATAAGAAATGTCTATTTGCGTAACTTTATTAAACATTTTGATTTTTTGATGATTTTTTCAAAATTTCACTTGAAAATTTAGGGGGCTTCTAAACTTTCGATTGTGTTTTAAAACAATAGGCTTCCAGTATTCACGGATTTATTTTGATTTTTGTACCAAATTTCATTCGAATCGCTACATTCCTTCGTGAGATATCGTCTCCACAAACTCACTGATACACACACACACACATACACACACAGACATCACTTCAAAACTGTTCGATTCGTGATCAGAGATGCTTGAAACGTGCTCTCCCGTCGAAAACTCGATTTCGAATTTTAGACCCCGTCATAATACTTTCCTTATACATTATGTATATAAGGAAAGTAATAACTGTCACAAATGCTACTCCGCTCTCCAATGGTATAATATGTAGAGGGTCTTGCACTTCGAACTAAGAATGTCCTTACGTGACATCTAGCTTGTTCATTTCTAGAGAAGCTGATCGGCGAAAAATGGGAGCGAAGACCTCTTTAGCAATCACGCTACACCACTATCAAATATATCACTATCAAATACACATTCACTCTATGCATCGACAGAACAAGTGCATGTATTTACCAGTTTGGAAAATATTAATTTTTTATATGAATTTTGGCATGCCGAGTTCCAGCCAGATGTATGCAATGTACTCAAATGTACCAGACTTTACTTTTTGTCTAGTACATTCGCGTATATTATTTTGTAAATCTCGTTTTTTTTTTCCTTTCCTTTTTTTTCTTTCTTTTGTGTATGTCACACATTCTTTTACATGTATAGCATATATTTTTTTGTAAATTAAGGTTTTTAATTATTCAGGGCATATTCTTTTCCCAAAACATATTCATTTTTAGATTTTCGCTTTTACTTTCCTTATATACATAATGTATAAGGAAAGTATTGTGACGGGGTCGAAAATTCAAATTCGAGTTTTCGACGGGAAAGCACGTTTCGAGCATCCCTGATCACGAATCGAACATTTTTGAAGTGATATCTGTGTGTTTGTGCGTGTGTGTTTGTATGTGAAAGTATGTGTGTGTGTGTGTGTCAGTGAGTCTCTGGAGACGATATCTCACGAACGAATGGAGCGATTAGAATGAAATTGGGTACAAAAATCACAATCCCTGAATACTGGAAGCCTATTGTTTTAAAACGCAATCGAATGTTCAGAAACCCTTAAATTTCCGAGTGAAATTTCGAAAAAATCATCAAAAAATAAAAATCTTTAATAAAGTTAGGCAAATAGATATTTCTTATGTAATTTTCCTTAGAAAACGATTGACATAAACTTTAGAACGCTAGCATGAACCGTTCTCGAGATATTGCATATATTTGAAATAAATTTATCTAAAAATCCCATAAATTAAAAAAAATATTAACTGTTAAGAAACATGTTCACTTTTCATATGTAATATCACGCGATAAATTTGGTGGTATCATTCTAGTGGATCTAACTCGTTCCATTCACGAGAAAATATACTTTGAGTAATACTTTTGTATTTGAACGCCAATACTCATTAGCCGCTGTAAGAATAACTTATTTCTCCGTCCATAACGCTTGGCGAGAATTGGACGAATGAACGAATTGAACTTGACGAGAATTGGACTTGGTGACGAATTTAGCGAAATATCGCCAACGTGGCGACATTTTTAGATGTTGCTAAATTAACGAAAATCTCGCCAAATGGATAAAAATGACTCTAAATCAATGAAAATAACGACTAATTGAAGAAAATTCAATATTTTGGAAAGAATATAAGTATCTACTATAAGAATAACATTTTTTTTAACTGTAAAAGTAGTGAATTCATTGCATTATATAAGGAAAATCATGTGCTGCCCACATCAGATTTTTTTATGAAGTGAAGAAATATCCCATCCTTTCGCTGCTGACTAGTACATGCTACCCGTTAGCAGCCATCTAAAGTCAATAAACATGCTGCTTATAAACGTTTTAACAGTTTAAAAATAGCTTAAATAACAAAATGACTTGTAACAATTGAGCAGTCGCAACTACGTCACTATTATATTTTAAGCCATTTAAACTACATGTTTTTTGGAAATAAAACATTTCTAGCATGAGACGTGATATGTTATTTATCAGTAACACCCCTGTCTATATTTTGCTGAAATCGATTAAGTAGCGTTCCATTCATTACAGGGAGAACGTAAGTACTAGATGTGGAAAGACATAGTGGCGGCAATATATGAATGCGTGATCGGCGAGAAAAATATGCTGCTCCATTATTTCCAAATATATTTATGCTCGCAACAAATATCAAAGTAAAAATGAACTCCTCATATATACTTAACTGTCTTTCTGTGTTTCTGGTGTCTGGTTCCGTATCAATAACAAATATGTTTATCTACGCGATGTATTTGATATTTATTTGCTCAAATTTTAATGCATTATATACATTGCATATGTTGATAGTTTATTATACAAAAGAGTTTGTTAAGAACAAATCCCAACGTAAATTATTGTGCCAGTAAAGGGATAAAAAGCAGACGATCGTGTTTATCCCTTTATTGGAACAACATGATCAACGATCGTGTTATATACGTAATGTACGATCTGTTTGATATTTATTTGCTCAAATTTTGTTGCGTTATATATATTGCATATGTTAAGAGTTGATTGTACTTCTAAAAACAAATCACAACGTAAATTGTGCCAATAAAGGGAGAAAGGACAAACGATTGTGTTTATCCCTTTATTGGCACAACATGATCAACCATCGTGTCATCTACGTAGTGTACGAACTAGTTGATATTTATTTGCTCAAATTTTGATTCATTATATATACTGCATATGTTGAGAGTTGATTGTACTTATAAAAAAAATCACAACGTAAATTGTTGTGCCAATAAAGGGATAAAACGCAAACGATCGTGTTTATCCCTTTATTGGCACAACACGATCAACGATCGTGTTATCTACGTCATGTACGAACAGTTTGATATTTATTTGCTCAAATTTTGATGCATTATATATATTGTGTATGTTGAGAGTTTATTGTACTTATAAAAACAAATCAGAACGTAAATTGTTGTGCCAATAAAGGGATAAAATGCAAACGATCGTGTTTATCCCTTTATTGGCACAACAATGATCAAAGATCGTGTTATCTACGTCATGTACGAACTGTTTGATATTTATTTGCTCAAATTTTGATGCATTATATATATTGTTTATGTTGAGAGTTTATTGTACTTATAAAAAAATCACAACGTAAATTGTTGTGCCAATAAAGGGATAAAATGCAAATGATCGTGTTTATCTCTTTATTGGCACAACAATGATCAAAGATCGTGTTATCTACCTCATGTACGAACTGTTTTACATTTATTTGCTCAAATTTTGATGCTTTATATATATTGTGTATGTTGAGAGTTTATTGTACTTATAAAAACAAATCACAACGTAAATTGTTGCGCCAATAAAGGGATAAAATGCAAACGATCGTGTTTATCTCTTTATTGGCACAACAATGACCAAAGATCGTGTTATCTACGTCATGTACGAACTGTTTGATATTTATTTGCTCAAATTTTGATGCATTATATATATTGTATATGTTGAGAGTTTATTGTACTTATAAAAACAAATCACAACGTAAATTGTTGTGCCAATAAAGGGGTAAAATGCAAACGATCGTGTTTATCTCTTTATTGGCACAACAATGATCAAAGATCGTGTTATCTACGTCATGTACGAACTGTTTGATATTTATTTGCTCAAATTTTGATGCATTATATATATTGTATATGTTGAGAGTTTATTGTACTTATAAAAAAAATCACAACGTAAATTGTTGTGCCAATAAAGGGATAAAATGCAAACGATCGTGTTTATCCCTTTATTGGCACAACAATGATCAAAGATCGTGTTTTCTACGTAATGTACGAACTGTTTGATATTTATTTGCTCAAATTTTGATGCATTATATATATTGTATATGTTGAAAGTTTATTGTACTTATAAAAACAAATCACAGTGGAAATTGTTATTCCAATAAGGGGATAAAACGCAAACGATTGTATGGTAAATACTTGCGTTTTTGATGCGAAGCATCTTACCTTTTAATTATGAAAGAAATGTGACGCGGATTGAATAGCAGTGTGTAACAGAAATGACATCATATTGTTAATGAAAACGTAACAGAAAACAACTGTTATAATTTGAAGGTCTGTGTCGGTCGACAATTGCAACAAATTCAGTATTCATGGTAATGAATTTGGAGAAACATCGCTATACTACCTACTCTTGGCGAGGTCTGGAAACTTCGCAGATTGGATAAGAACTTGAAGAAAAACTAGTTTGATAAAGAAGCTTAAATTTATTTTTGTAAATGGGCTAAGAACTTTACAAGTTGCGTACTTTTTCTAGAACTTTCCACAGAGGGTATATATACTTGTCACTTTTCATTTGGATTGCTGACATGATACGAGTAATGGTATCTGTCGAACTTAATACAGAACCTAATATGCTCTTTTGATTTGCATGTAAATTTTTGAATAGAAATTTTATTTAAATTCAATTTTTGTACTACTCCTAAAATTTATTACCCTTTCGTTGTTTCTTTTGATCGAATAAACTTGGTTTAAGTGCTACAACATTGACAATATTTCAGTATCAAATTTGCATATTAGAGAACCGGATTTTTTTTCTTCAAAATGTCTTTAAATGAATCAATTAAAGCCTTGGATATGCTGCGCTACAAGCAACGATTATTCAGTATAGCAATAAAAAATCATCTTGCTTTTGTTTATAAAAATAAAAAAGTAATAAACGGTAGAATCCATGACAACGTCTTTAAATAATGAGTTAAATAAAATTACAATTTAACAAGAAAGATCAATCATGCATAAAGCACTGATTATGAAACACTTTCCAACTGCAAAGCAATTTTATTTAAACATCTCTAAAATGCGATACATTCAACGGTGATATTTTTAAAATTATCACAATACTACAATAACTTATTATATTGAAAACTTAAAACTTCATCGTAAAAAAATGAATTTTATTCAAATGACGCCATCGAGATATAAATCACCTATGTAAAAGCGATGAATATTTCATTCATAAACTTTTATTCCATTTCTTTCATTCAGCGGTGATATTTTAAAATTATCACAATATTACAATAATTTATTTTACTTAAAAACTTATAACCATGGAGGTAAAAGTACTTTCTAAGTCCATGCTTAAAACTTCATCGAAAAAAGCAATTCTATAAAATCGTCTTCTTCTCTATGCAAAATCAATGAATGTTTCATTCATATGAGCTATATTCCAGACTCCAGAGCTAAATAATTTTGCGTTAAAAATTCAGCAATTCTTATACAACTCATTTTACAGCTTCATGTGTTTATATTCTGCATACGTTAAAATCAGGCTTCGTTGTAGAAATAATCAAAGTTTGATCATTTAAACCCAAAAATATTGTAATTGCTTTGGCGCAGTATAGAGATGCACAGAAATTACGCAAAAATAAAGCGATTTTAGGTCGGATGCAACACTACATATAAATTAAAAAGAATAAAAATCACGATTTTGACATTTGGAAAAAAGATGGATGCCATATTTTGTTTTGAAGTGGGTAACGTAACCTCTTCATTAAATATGGGCGCAATTACTATTTTAATTTTTATTTAAAAAAAAGACCAAACATATTTTGCTGAAATTTTTTTATATATATTTTATGGGATAATTTAAATATTTCTTAAAATTTTCGAAACAATTTGTGACTTTTAAAGTCACTTAACAAATGGTTGAAAAATTAGATCTCATAAGGATCAATGTATTTCATTTTTTAACCCGGGTTCAATCCAAAAGTAATTGGGTGATATTATTTATTTACATTTCCATATGTCCTACAAATCGTCTCCATAACATACTAAAATTTCA
Organism: Amaurobius ferox; assembly: GCA_951213105.1. Lineage (NCBI taxonomy): Eukaryota > Metazoa > Arthropoda > Arachnida > Araneae > Amaurobiidae > Amaurobius > Amaurobius ferox. The sequence continues at coordinate 63,864,137 of OX578150.1, read as the reverse complement.
TTTTGATAGTCATTTTTACGGCAGTTATCGTGAGAACGGACAGACAGATAGACAGACAGTATGAGCAAAGTCATAACCACTTTTCAACTATGTTGTAAAGTGTTAAAAAGTAAAAATAAAAGTACAAAAAGTAAAGATGAAAATTCAAACGTTACAATCCACGGCAATGTATTTTATAGTGACAATTTATTCCTTCGCGAGTGCATTATTATACAGGATGATTAAAAAAAGATGGGCAAAACCTAACGAGGTGGTAGGACACATCAAACCAAGTATTTTTCGAAGTAGTTTACAGGGTCGGAAATGAAACGTAAAGGTGCCAGTTGGCGCTTAATGGTGAGATCGATAAGGTGAGGCGAAAACACAAGAATGACTTAAACGTTATAAAATGGCATTTAATAGACAATAATAACAGCAATGACTCAAAAGAGCGGCTGCCAACCTGAATGCACGTCTCACAGCGGCGATGGAGGGAATGGCGAACTCTCTCGAAAAGACCAGGAAGGTCGCGCACTTCGGCAGCAGAGGCCGAAATTCTGGCGACGAGTTCCTCTTCAGATTCAAAGGAAGTGTCATAAACAAAACTCTTGAGATATCCCCACAAAAAGAAGTCTACACATGACAGATTGTGGGGGCCCAGCTGTGGAACCACCTCGCCTTATCCGCCGATGCAAGCGTTCGAATGTTTTACGATTTGGCAACCGCCTATGGGAATAACATTCCTCGTACGATCGTTGTGACCATGGAGTTAGAAAGGAGGAGATAAAATTCCTATGGATGAAACGCTTGAAAATGCCATAATGCTTTGAGAATTATATCTAGGTGTCGCTAGTGTTTGTAAAGTAGTTGCTATTGTTAGTTGACACTATAGAAAGCGTAGTATTTAGTATATGTATTTTTAATAATTTTTAAATTAAGGATTCCTTAATTATGAGTATAATTAACCAGTATTTTTTCATAATTGTAGGATAGAGTACAGAATATGTGGAGATAAAAATGAATTGGAAAGTAAAATAATTTCGAATATGTAGGAATATTCTTTATTGCTTCAGTTATTCTTTGTGTTGTACTAATAATTAATTTTTACAAAATTGACAGTTTAAATACATATTTTAGGTCTTTCGCCATAGAAATGCATACAATACAGGACTACTTAACTTATCCCAGCGCCACCTGAATTATTGTCTCAAACGATATTGGCGATTTCTTACTATGAAGATTTAACTCCTTACTTTTACCTCCATGGTTGTGACGCTCTGCCATTCCCATTTGCAGCTCCATAGATGAAATGCATATCGGCTTTTTCCCTATTTGTAAATTCTTCGATCGTCTCAAAAGTTGGAGCTGCCAATAACTGCTGCAAACTGATAAGGCCGTACATTCAGTGTTACGAAAATTTACATAAGGGTTCTTCTTCTTCAACAGATAAAAGTTACATACGTGGTTTTCTTCTTCAACCACAAAATAACAACGAGAATGACACTTTTAAGTTTGCTGAGCGGGCGCTTCCCAACAAGTAAGCCCCCCTGTAACGCCTTTACGTTTCATTTCCGACCCCGTAAACTATGACAAAAAATGCTGGGTTTGGTATGTACTACCGCCTCGTAAAGTTTGGGCTCATTTTTTTTAATCACCTTATATATATATATATATATATATATATATATATATATATATATATATATATATATATATATATATATATATATATATATATATATGTATATATATATATATATACATATATATATATATATATATATATATATATATATATATATATATATATATATATATAAATATAAATTATTAAATCCAAAGTTAGAATGTATGTAGTAACTCTCTCTCTCTATATATATATATATATATATATATATATATATATATATATATATATATATATATATATTCGTAAAGTTTGGGTCCATCTTTCTTTAATCACCCTGTATATATATATATATATATATATATATATATATAGATATATATATATATATATATATATATATATATATATATATATAGTGTAAAAGACAAGAACACAAAACAATGTACTTTTCGGACAGGAAAAAGTAATGACTTAGTCTGAAAGGCGCAATGCTGCTCTCTCCAGATAAGTATATATATGAATTTCAAAAGAACAAAAGGTAATAAAGCCAACAGGTAAAATATTAAGTGGCCAAGGAGGATTGTGACCCCTTGTTCCCAGTTATAGCATGCTATTACACCAAGGTAACACTCCTAGGCCAATGGCCGTACCGTGCTGAAAACACCGGTTCTCGTTAGATCACCGAAGTCAAGCAGCATCGGGCGCGGTTAGTACTTGGTGGGTGACCACCTCGGAACACCGCGTGCTGTTGGCCATCTCGGGTGCGGTATCCCCGTGGTTTGCGCGCTAGATTTGCACGCTACCACAAATGCCGCCGTGTTCATGCGGAGTACGATCACGTTAAACATGTGGGTCCGTAAGTCCTTCCGAGAGGTTGGTGGTAGGGGAAGGAGGGTACGGTCCCTGTGGATGCCTCCCCCACTGGGTTCCGGTCTAAATTGGGTGGCACTTCCCGGCCGTCCATACAGTTACCTTACACCTTTCTGGTAGGTCGGACGGTCTGGGTCTCAACAACAACAACCAAGGTAACACTCCTGGAAACAATACCATACTGAAGCTTTAATTCCGAATGTCTGTCAAGCAAAAGACACAATTAAAGAGCAAGATCAAATGGACAAAGAATTTTCGAATGAAAATTCATTATAACGAAGTTGACAAGAAAACCAAATCTTTCATCCCAAGTGCAACAGCTACGTCCATGCACTCACGAAGCGAGACAAAGATTCGTTGTCTGATGCATATTATGTACCGTCAGTTGTGTCCGTTGCCAATTACTTTTTCAGAACTTCGATATTGCCAAAGTCCGCATAAAATGCGTTGTATTCTTTACCCTAGAGTGTTTTATAGTAATGTTTCAGAAAACGCACAGGAAAATGTTGTCCGATTGCTTCTTTAATAATCTTTTTGTCGCTTACTATGTGATCTCTCTTGAAAGTATGGATTTTATTGTTTCTATAAAAATTTACTCCTCACTCATTGACATCACATGCGAGCGCCATCTGGTTGAGGTCGTTTCGTAAAAATATTTTAGGATATTATTTCGAGATATCGAATTTCTCCTCCTCTACAAACATATTAAAGGGGTTTTTTTACGCTAGTTATGAGTTTCCGAAAAATAATTTTTAGTAGCTTCAAGGGGACAAAAAACTTTTGTTTTTACTTTCCTTATATACATAATGTATAAGGAAAGTATTGTGACGGGGTCGAAAATTCGAATTCGAGTTTTCGACGGGAGAGCACGTTTCAAGCATCCCTGATCACGAATCAAACATTTTTGAAGTGATGTCTGTGTGTGTGTGTGTGTGTGTGTGAAAGTATGTGTGTGTGTGTGTGTGTGTGTGTGTGTGTGTGTGTGTGTGTGTGTGTGTGTGTGTGTGTGTGTGTGTGTGTGTGTGTGTCAGTCAGTCTGTGCAGACGATATCTGACGAACGAATGGACCGATTTCGTAGGAACGAATGGACCAAATTTGGTACAAAAATCGCAATCTATAAACACTGGAAGCCTATTGTTTTTATACGTAATCGAATATTCAGAACCCCCCTAAATTTTCGAATGCAATTTTTTAAAAATCGTCAAAAAATCAAAACCGCTAATAAAGTTACGCAAATAGACATTTCTTATGTAATTTTTCATTAGAAAACGATTGGCATAAATTTTAGAACGCTAACATGAACCGTTCTCGAGATATTGTACATTTTTAAAAAAAATTATGAAAAAGTCACATAAAAAAAAAATTCCTATTGAGAAACATGTTCACTTTTCATATGTAATACCATGCGATAAATTGAGTGACATCATTCTCGTGGATCTAGCTCGTTCCATTCATGAAAAAATATACTTTGAATAATACTTTTGTATTTGAACGCCAATAGTCATTTATCTGCTGTAAGAATAACTTTTTCTTAGTGCATAACGCTTGGCGAGATTTTGGCGACGAATTTGGCGGAATGTCGCCAACTTGGCGACTTTTTCGAAATGTTGCCAAATTAATGAAAATCTCGCCAAATGGATAAAAATGATGCTAAATCAATGAAAATGACGACTAATTGTCGAAAATTCAACATCTTGGAAAGAATATTAGTATCTACTATAAGAAAAACCTATTTTTTTTACTGTAAAAGTAGTAAATTCATTACATTCTATAAGGAAAGTCATGTGTTGCCCACATCAGATTTTTTAAAATGCAAATTAGTTCTTTAATTACTGTACTTTGACGCGCAATTTTTAACAATTTTCACACAAATCGCTTCTGTAGCAATCCGAAATATTATCGCAGAGTTTCCACTTTAACCCAACCAGAATGTTCAAATAAACTTCCTCTAAAGAAATCTTTGAACAAAATATGTACTATGAACGGACGAATTTCCATGAAGTTTTGAAAAAATATATACTGTTTGTGTTTTGTGTAATTACAGCTTTAATAATAATAATAATAATAATAATAATAATAATAACTAGTAATAATAACAATAATCTTTGTTGAGCCACACAATACACTTACAAACTTATATGTGTGTGCATAACAAAAAAAAGAAGCTGTAATTAAGCCTGGCAAATCCAGTCCCCAGATAAACAGACAACAAGCTAGCAAAAAATCAATAACTTATGGCAGTGCAAAATACAAAATAAAACAAATTAACGACAAGCTAGAAAAATATTTAGTAACAAAATACAGTAATTTAACAAACGATCAGTACAAGAGAAGCAATTTTAAACACCTCTGAAAACTATTTTTATTGTTTATTGATGTTAAAAAAAGTGGAAAAGATTTTCACGATCTTGATGCTACAGAATTGATGTTTAAATATAAAATATTTGTACATGATAAGAGGAATAAGCATTGATTTCTTTTTCACGCATAAGACACATTGGTTTCTATTTTGAGATGATCGTGAAAATTTACATAAAAAATACCGCTCTGCTGATTACAGTGAATGTACTGAAACATAAACAAAGGCAGACGATAGTAAAAATCATAGTAGAAATTTCGGGCAGCGCTGCGGGTACATTTTTAAGTAGGAAACATTGACGTGAAAATCTTAAATCTCGAAAAATTCTATTCTTTGCGAATACAAAGGTATTATGTCTAGTTTTAGATTTTTACATAAAGTTTCAGGACATAAAATTTCACAGCTGTACGTGCATTGGATCCCGAAGTGTGTCCACACATCACGCACAGATGGATGTATTTCCGACAGTTTCAAAATGTGACCAGGAAGTCTTAAAATGTAATTTTCAGCCCAAATTTGGAAACTAATAACTTACGAGCAAAAAATACTGTCTCTCTACTGTAATATGAAAAAGTAAAAATATAACATAATCATTTATGAATTGACAAGTATTTAACCCAGTCAAAAACAGGAAAACTAACACTCTTAAACAATTAAGCTGCTATATTTCTCAATAAGTTTTTATTTGTTTAGGAATTTATAGCGCTTAGCGTCGAAAATAATTATCTCAATTGAAAATTTGCCGAGTTCGGTTCTTCCCCGTGGCCAAGTTTCAATGTTTCCTGCCCCCCGGTGCTGGGAGGCTTCCGGAGGGATCTGAAGCACTTTTCCCTTTCCTCTTCCATTTTGTCTTTTCAGGGAGAAAAAATCTAAATTCCTGCTCCGTCAGGTTCGATCCAGTGGTCGATACTATAAATGTTCAAAGATTGAACATTTTAAGCTACCAGGCGGCTGCTTGGGGATCTGGAAAGACTTTAAAATCTCCGACCCAGGGGAGGGGTTGAAAATCGAACTGCGTTAAGTTCTCTCCGATGGTCAATACTATAATTGTGTAAAGATTCATACTTTTAAGTTACCAGAGGGCTGCTTGAGAGTCTGGAAAGACTTGAAGAAAAAAAATAACCTCCGACCCAGGACGAGTGGTTGAAAATCCAACTGTGTTAGGTTCTATCTGATGGTCTGTAAAAATTCAACCTATTAAGCTAACAGAGGTTTGTTTTAGGGTCTGGAAAGACTTGAAGAGTAAAACCTCCGACCCTAAGAGAGGAGGGTTGAAAGCCTTACGTTCTATCCGATGGTTGTTACTATAAGTGTAAATATTCAGCCTTCTAAGCTACCAGAGGGTTGCTTCAGGGTCTGGAAAGATTTTCAAAAAACAACCTTCGACCCAGGGTGAGGGGTTGAGAATCCAACTATTACAGGTTCTATCCAATAGTTGATATTATAAGTGTGTAATGATTCAGCTTTTTAAGCTACCAGGGGGATGCTTGGGAGTCTGGAAAGACTTTAAGAAAATAATAATCTCCGACCCAGGGGAGGGGTTGAAAACCCAATAACGTTAGTTTCTATCCGATAGTTGATACAATAAGTAAGCAAAGACTCAACCTTTTTGTCGCCAAGAAGGGCTTTTGGAAAGTCTGAATAAACTTTTAGAAAACCCCTATTTTCTCCGTTCCCAGGGTGTAAATCAAAAACCCGGATGCGTAAAGTTCTGTCCGATGTTCGATGCTATAAGTGTGCAAAGATTCAGGCATCTAGGTCAACTGAAGGGCTTCCGAGGAATTTGGAAAGCCTTTTCGAAATCATCCATTTTTTCCGCCCCCAGAGAGATAAATCGAAAGTCCAGCTCCGTTAGGATTTGTATTATAGTTGATACTATAAGTGTGCATAGCTTCATACTTCTAGGTCACCGAGGAGCTTTTGGAGTATTTGAAAAGACAAAAAACATGACAAGCACGTTAGACAATTGTATATAGTGATTTTCAAAAAATAAATATTTATTTCAACAGAAATCTATATAATATGCACTTATCTAATTGATTGAACGTGTGAGGATATGTAAGGAAATGATGTATCGAAATTATGGAGCACTTTAACTCTAGGTCGAATCTTAGTTTTGGTAAAAGCTTGCAAAGCTTTCTTGAATAAAGGAGGCATATACCAGTAAGGTGACAAGAATTGTTGTGAGATCGTATAACATCCCCGAAACAGTGGTCGTCACCTTACTGACATATGAGTCAATTGTATTCAAGTAAGTTCTGCAAGCTTTTATCTTACAAGTCTTAGTATTGGTGTCATTTAATACTTCGAGATCAAGGGAAACAATTGCCTTCACTTTACTGACACGTGCGCCTGCTGTATTAAGGATGTTTTACAAGCTTTTATCTTAGAAGTCTTCGTATTGGTGTCATTTAATGCTTCGAGATCAAGGGAAATAATTGCCTTCACTTTACTGACATGTGCGCCTGCTGTATTAAGGATGTTTTACAAGCTTTTATCTTACAAGTCTTCGTATTGGTGCCATTTAATGCTTCGAGATCAAGGGAAATAATTGCCGTCACCTTACTGGCATGTGCGCCTGCTGTATTCATTGAAGTTCTGCAAACTTTTATCTTAGAAGTATTGGTGTCATTTAATACTAGCATTGGTGTCATTTAATGTAGTATATAGTCGGTCATGTAATATAGATATTGGTGTTATTTAATGCTTCGAGATCAATGTAAAAAATCAGCGATGGCTCCACTGCGATGGAGCCGGAATGGTTTTGCGTGAATAACATTTTACAAAATAAAACTCTAGAAATGTTCAATAAGTTTATTTGATTTTTTCAACAAGTGTATTTCATTTACATGCTTTCAAAGGGTTGCAAATTAATCGCGAACTGTTTATAGCTAGTTAGCACTTTTAGTTTTCACCCCAAATTCATCTGGATACTCTCAGCATAGTTTTACGAAATATCAAATTATTTTACTAACTGCTTAATGGTATGTAAATTAAACTTTAGCTGAAATCTTGTCAGATTTATATTTTATCTATAAATTTCCCTGGCGGTACATAAATATATACTTGATTATGTATATTTCCATCATCCATTCTGTTCGAACCTCACCAATCGTTAAACATATTTAGAATCCCCAAGCTCATTTAACCTCCTAATATTTTTATAGCAAAATAGAATATCTCGTGCTTCTGCACCAATATTTCGCAAATGACAGCGTAAACTTAAGCTGCAACACGCTTGACATTTTAAGTAGTACAGTTTTCCCACCCATTGGAAAACCCAGGTTAAATTATCAAACCCATATTAAATTATCAAAATTATAGCCACTATACTTCTAAAACTAAGAGGTCGGCTTAATTCAATTCATAATTCAAACAGTCCACTGAAAATTCGCATTGGTTTTTTCTTTACCTCCATCATCACTGTATATAGCATGTAGATAATTGAACTAGCCAACCGATGTTGCAGCAAATTTATTGACCAGACTATGATCAGACTTCAGAAGACTGCAATAGTTTATATAACAGCTTATAGACTTTTTGCAATTTCTTTTGGGCCCTATATCGCAAAGTAGCGAGATCAAAATTTGAAGTAAATTCATTGACCCGACTGTGATAAAACTGCACAAGACGGTAATAGCTGTTATTATGCAATAGCTTAATAAAAGCTATAGTTTTATAATAGACTGCAATAGCTTTCTGCAAAGTTTATATTACTTTCTTTATATATATAATGTATAAGGAAAGTATTGTGGCGGGGTCGAAAATTCGAATTCGAGTTTTCGATGGGAGAGCACGTTTCAAGCATCCCTGATCACGAATCAAACAATTTTGAAGTGATGTCTGTGTGTGTATGTGTGTGCGCGCGCGCGCGCGTGTGTGTGTGTGTGTGTGTGTGTGTGTGAAAGTATGTGTGTGTGTGTGAAAGTATGTATGATATGTGTGTGTGTGTGTGTGTCAGTGAGTCTGTAGAGACGATAACTGACGAACGAATGGACCGATTCGAAAGAAATTTGGTACAAAAATCACAATCCGTAAACACTGGAAGCCTATTGTTTTTATACGCACTCGAATCTTCAGAACCCCCCTAAATTTTCGACTGAAATTTTGAAAAAATCGTCAAAAAATCGAAACTGCTAATAAAGTTACGAAAATTGACATTTCTTATGTAATTTTTCATTAGAAAACGATTGACATAAATTTTAGAACGCTAACATGAACCGATCTTGAGATATTGCACATTTTTCAAAAAAAGTTATCAAAAAGTTATATAAAATAAAAAAAATATAATTCTTACTGAGAAACATGTTCACTTTTCATATGTAATACCATGCGATAAATTTGGTGTCATTATTCTCGTGGATCTAGCTCGTTCCATTCATGATAAAAGCTACTTTGAGTAATACTTTTGCATTTGAACGCCAATAGTCATTTATCTGCTGTAAGAATAACTTATTCCTCCGTCCATAACGCTTGGCGAGATTTTGGCGACGAATTTGGCGGAATGTCGCCAACTTGGCGAGATTTTTAATTGTTGCCAAATTAACAAAAATCTCGCCAAATTGATAAAAATGACGCTAAATCAATAAAAATGACGACTACTTGAAGAAAATTCAATATCTTGGAAAAAATATAAGTATCTACTATAAGAATAACATTTTTTTAACTGCAAAAGTAGTAAATTCATTGCATTATATAAGGAAAGTCATGTGTTGTCCACATCAGATTTTTTACAGAATGCGCTGATGTAAGAGGTTCCTAAAGTCTTAAATCGCGCTTCCATTGCAGCGATTAACATTCGCTGACCAATTCCACGTTCTCAAGCGCTCTTCGGAATAGTTGAAAACTACAAACAGCCGATATTTTCCAATTAATTTTCATACCAAGTATGAAATTAATTTTTATTCCAAGAACTTCCAAATAGCAAAAAAACAATGACGAAACAGAAACTCTTTCATAAAGACTATTTTGCGTGCTGGCAGAATTTAAGAACACCAACGCGAAATTCCTATTTAGTATGCGATTAATCAAACTGCTGAATCTAATGACAAAACATAAACAGCACTAATTAAAGAATATGTTCTTACGCAAACCTAACACGAAAAGTTTAGGGTTTCTTCGTGGTAAAAGTAGAAAAAGAAACCTTTAAAAGTACAGAACGCATCCAACGCAATCTAGGCTCCACAAGCATCGATTTAATAAGTTCTTCATCGCCGATTCCTATGAATGTTTAAGGAGGTAGAGTTGTGTTGTTCCTGATTCGTGACTTGGGAAAGGAATTTTGCCAATTAGTCTGTCAGTCTTTCTCGGCAAGTATAGATGCCTTTCATATGAACGAGAAATATGAGTTATTTCTTATTTGTCCGGGTATACGAATGTTGCTATGGCAGAATGTAGATATTTATAAATATTAGTATACAATTATTGATGCTTATTGTAGATGCTAGATTTAGTTTGTTAAATCAAAACATTTTCGCTTCTGTTTCTTCACCATAATCTAGACTAACAAATAATTTATTTAGTAACTAGCACAAATACACGGCGTTGCCTCAGATAGTAATGAAATAAAATTTACTCGGTAGAAAATATGAAATATTTGTTATCTATACACCATATCCTTGCTTAAGGGAGGTGGAAAAACTTTCTACCTTAAAAATCGCGTTTATAGTGAAATATTCAAAATTTTATGATGCTATCATTATTTCTTCAAATGCTATCAAATTTTTTAGCTTGCATATTACTATTCTTAAACAATCACTTTATTACAAAAAGAACACATTTAATAACTGCATAGCCTATATAACCTTATGGTTATGTTTTCCCTTAGTTTACGTTTCAAGTTATGATTTACTTACTAACAACTTCCTACTGGTTCCGTTATGTAGACCAATCCAGAGCCAGCTAACAATTTTCTGCCATCCTGATTGTAGAATAGGATAAGGTTTCTGTTCGTGGTGAGTAATTATTCGTATTCGCATGAGTCGCCATCGTTCCAGAAGGAGTTAAGCATTGAATTTACAGGTTAGACGTGTGACGGACAGTCTAGCAATAAGTGGTTAGTGTTCTAAAGGTGTGGAACTGATATTACAATAGGAATTTACTGCTATAGTTCCTCCTGAGGTTTACCGGCATCATGTGATGGGAGTTTGTAAGAATTATCCATCTGTATTGTTTAACTGTGAGTAATCCCAAAATTCGCATATATCACCAAGCCCTGTCATTTCTGTGTTTTCAGTTCATTCAACTGGACGGGCCTGTGAACTAGTATATCTGTTTTCTATATGCAGATCACTTTGGTTCTACAGCTAGTAGCTGAATAACATAGTTTCTGTCAATAAAGAAGTTGGATTTAAATCCTAGGTCTCTGTCTGTTTGACTTGACCGTTAAGGCTATTTTAAGTTATCCCAGAAAGTCTTAGTTGTGTTCCTTTAAGAATCAAGTATTGAGATACGAGATAGGGACTTTATAAGTTTGATAGAAAAAATTATTAGATTGATAAACTTTGAATATTATTCTAAATTTTATTTTTTACATTCCTTATGTACATAGTATAATGTATAAGGAAAGTATTGTAACGGATAGAAAATTCGAATTCGAGTTTTAGACGAGAGTGCACGTTTCAAGCATCTCTGAACACGAATCAAATGTTTTTGATGCGATGTCTGTGTGCGTGTGTGTGTGTCAGTGAGTCTGTGGAGACGATATCTGACGGACGAATGGGGCGATTTCGAATTAAATTTTGTAAAAAAATTACAATCTGTAAATACTAGACGTCTATTTTGTTTTAAACGCAATCGAATGTTCAGAACGCCACTAAATTTTCGAGTGAAATTTTGAAAAAATCATCAAAAATCAAAACCTTTCATAAAGTTACAAATAGTCATTTCTTATGCAATTTTTCATTAGAAAACGATTGACAGACACTTTAGATTGCTAGCACGAACTATTCTTGAGATATTGCACATTTTTCAAGTATATTTATCAAAAAATCACATAAAATAAAAAAAAAAATTAACTATTGTGAAATGTGTTCACTTTTCATATGTAATATCACGCGATAAATTTGGTGACATTATTCTCACGGATCTAACTCGTTCCATTCATGGGAAAAGATATCTTGGTTAATACTTGTGTAGTTGGGCGCCAGTTGTCATTTATCTGCTATGAAATAACTTATTTCCCAGCCAAAGCTTGGCGAGTATTTGGCGACGAATTTGACGGAATATCGCCAACTTGGCGACTATTTTAAATAACGAAAATGTCGCCAAATTGATTAAAATGACCCTAAATCAATGAAAATGACGACTCATTGACGAAAATTCAATATCTTGGAAAGAATATAGGAATCTACGAGTACTATAAGAATAACCTGTTTTTCCGTCCGTAACGTTTGAATAAAATTTTGGTGACAAATTTTTCGGAATATCTCTAACTTGGTGTCTTTTTAAATGTTCCCAAATTGACGAAAATGTCACACAATAGATAAAAAATCTCCAAATTAATGAAATGACGCTGAATCAACGAAATGACGACTAATTGATGAAAGTTCAATATCTTGGATAGAACATAAGTATAGACTATAAGTATAACCCATTTATATATAACTCCGTCCATCTAACCGTAATGTTTGGCGAGAAATTTAGCGGGACGTCGCCAACTTGGCGACTATTTTAAATTTTGACAAAGGCACAAATATATATCACGAAAAAATGACGCCAAAGCAGAAGTACTGTTTTTCAAATTTTGAATTCCGTCATATGACTGGCATACATTCTAAAATATAAGAAATGCTCTCTTCTCCATATGTCTGTAACATTTGGTGATGCATTTGACAAACTTGGCAAATAATCTAGCAAAGTATGGCCAACTTGGCTATTTTTCACGCCAAATGGACAAAAATATCGTCAGATTGCAAAAATTACGTCAAGTTAATGAAAATGACGCCTAATTGATGAATTAATTATTAAAATATTTTAATATAGACTATATCACTTATTGAGGATGCTATCAATATTGATAATTGTTTATGTAGAGTTGTGGGAAATATAAGTTAATTGGGTACTTTGAAATAGTATTACATGTTGTCACCGGAAAATTGCCAAATATATGGTTCAACATTAAAAACAGAGTACCGTGGATCTTATACATTATTTTTTTACTGTGTAAAAGGAGTAAATTTATTGAATTATATAAGGAAAGTCATGTGTTGTCCACATCAGATTTTTTTAACATGATAGCATAGGACAAAATTTGACATGGTAAAATGACCACAAAAATATCAAAAACTTTGAGAGAAAATATTTTAATAAATAATTATTGATAGACAGCTATTTAAATTTAGGTGGATAATGTATCTATGCACGTAATACAAAAGCATTCACAATTTTAAGTTTCCGGATTGCTTAATTTTGACCCTACAATGCTGCAAGTTCGAAAACAGTAATTTTAAGGAAAACGTCATCAAAATCAAGAAGGTTTGCTTATTGCAATATTTTCACAATTCTATTTTTAAAATATTCTTAACAATTTATTAAATAAAAATTCAAGATATCAAATGACTTTTTATTTATTAAATAGCTCCTTTCCCAACTTAACAAAGCAGTTCAAGGTATATAGATCAATTGAGCTATTTTGGACTTATGTGGGTGTTCAAGTCAGACAAATGTAGGTAATTTTATAACTGTACCTCTGAGAAAAAGCTAATTGCGTATTTCGGGAAATATTTTGTTTCAAAACGTACTTCCATTTTTTTACCTTTTATATATTACAAATGGGAAATTTAGATATATCTTATGCTCTTATTTTTTATCCCTTTTATATATTAATAGCAGTATATCCGTTCTTCGTACGAAATATATAAGATAAAAAACTTTTAAGTTCACAATTATATGCAAATTCCTAGAATAGTATTTTAAATAGCGTTATTATTCAAAACATTTTATTGAGACGTTTAATTTCATTCTTCTGAAAGTAAGTATGACAATATTTGTTCTCACTGTACAAAATCGTCTTCGCAAGTAGATCTTAAAAATAAAATATCCTGTCACATTTATAAAAAATCTGATGTGTGCAGCACATGACTTTCTTTATATAATGCAATGAATTTACAACTTTTACAGGTAAAAAAAATGTTATTCTTATAGTAGATACTTATATTCTTTCCAAAATATTGAATTTTCTTCAATTAGTTGTCGTTTTCATTAATTAGCGTCATTTTTATCCATTTGGCGAGAATTTCGTTAACGTGGTAACATTAAAAAATGTCGCCAAGTTGGCGACATTCCGCTAAATTCGTCGCCAAAATTTCGCCAAATGTCATGGACGGAGAAATAAGTTATTTTTACAGCGGAAAAATGACTATTGACGTTCAAATACAAAAGTATTACTCAAAGTATCTTTTTTCGCGAATAGAACGAGTTAGAGATCCACGAGAATAATATCATCCAATTTATCGCATGATATTACACATGAAAAGTGAACATGTTTCTTAACAGCTAATATTTTTTTTAAATTTATGGGATTATTTGATAAATTTATTTGAAAAATGTGCACTATCTCAAGAAGGGTTCATGCTAGCGTTCTAAAGTTTATGTCAATCGTTTTCTAAAGAAAAATTACATGACAAATGTCTATTTGCGTAACTTTATTAAAGGTTTTTATTATTTAGGGGGTTCTGAACATTTGATTGCATTTTGAAACAATAGGCTTCCAGTATTCACGGATTGTGATTTTTGTACCAAATTTCATTCGAATCGCTTCATTCGTTCGTGAGATATCGTCTCCACAGACTCACTGACACACACACACACACACACACACACTTACACACACACACACACACATACATCACTTCAAAAATGTTTATTTCGTGATCAGGGATGCTTGACACGTGCTGTCCCCTCGAAAATTCGAATTCAAATTTTCGACCCCATCACAAATACTTTCCTTGTACATTATGCATATAAGGAAAGAAACAAATTTACAAAATATATAAAATTGGATCAACATATGCCCAAATAAAAGCGCTAAAATGGCATTAGGAAATATACTCTTATCATTTTCAACAATTGGCTCAAAACAATATATGAATTAAATTGGCTAAACACAATATGAGTTTTATATGAGTTTGACGAGTTTATGACGAGAGACCACGTGTCAAGCGTCTCTGATCACGAATCGGACAGTTTTGAGATGATGTCTGTGTGTGAAAGTGAGACTGTGGAGACGATAACTGACGAACGAATGGACCGATTCGAACAAAATTTGGTACAAAAATTACAATCTGTAAACACTGGAAGCCTATTGCTTTTATAAGCAATCGAATGTTCAGAACTTCCCTAAATTTTCGAGAGAAATTTTGAAAAAATCATCAGAAAATCAAAACCTCTAATAAAGTTACGCAAATAGACATTTCTTATGTAAATGTTCATTAGAAAACAATTGATATAAATTTTAGAACGCTAACATGGACCGTTCTCGAGATATTACACATTTTTCAAAACATTATCAAAAAATCATATAAAATACAAAAAAATATTTCCTATTGAGAAACATAATCACTTTTCATACGTAATGCCATGCGATAAATTGGGTGACATCATTATCGTGGATCTAGCTCGTTCCATGCATGAAAGAAGATACTTTGAGTAATACTTTTATATTTAAACGCCAATAGTCATTTATCTACTGTAAGAATAACTTATTTTCCCGTCCATAACGCTTGGCGAGATTTTGGCGATGAATTCGGTGGAATGTCGCCAAATTGGCGGCTTTTTTAAATGTTGCTGGATTAACGAAAATCTCACCAAATGGATGAAAATGACGCTAAATCAATGAAAATGACGACTCATTGACGAAAATTCTATATATTGGAAAGAATATAAGTATCTACTATAAGAAAATCCTATTTTTTACTGTAAAAGTTGTAAATTCATTGCATTATATAAGGAAAGTCATGTGTTGCCCACATCAGATTTTTTTATAATTATCTTGGTAACCCCTGGTACTAGAAACTCGAAGCATGAAATATATTTTAAGTGGGGTAAGTATTCCAAGGATATTCACAAAATTTCATGAATTTCAGATCCGCCGTTCTCCCGTGATGACGAAACAGACAAATAAACAAACAATCAATCAATTTTATTTGTATAAATTCTTCAATTTTCAAATTTATTTGTATAAATTTTCAAATTTATCGGTATAAATTCCAAAAATTTATTTCCAATTTTATTTGTATAACTTTTCAATTTTATTTATATAAATTTTTCAATTTTATTTGTATATATTTTTCAATTTAATTTGTATAATTTTTCAATTTTATTTGTATAAGTTTTTTAATTTTTTCAATTTTATTTGTATAAGTTTTTTAATTTTTTCAATTTTATTTGTATAAATTTTTCAATTTTCAATGTTATTTGTATAAATTTTTCAACTTTCAATTTTATTTGTATAAATTCTTCAATTTTCAATTTTATTTTTATAAATTCTTCAATTTTCACTTTCATTTGTATAAATTCTTCAATTTTATTTGTATAAATTCTTTCAATTTTCAATTTTATTTGTATAAAATCTTCAATCGCTTTTATATATTCCAGTTGTGCACGGTTAAAGACCTTAATTTACATATAACAGAGGAACATATTTTTTATACATAAAAAAAAACTGATGCGAACAGCACATGACGTTCTCTATAGACTCAAATTAATTTTCTCTCTCATTTTTACTTTCCTTATATACATAATATATAAGGAAAGTATTGTGACTGGGTCGAAAATTCGAATTCAAGTTTTCGACGGGAGAGCACGTTTCAAGCAACCCTGATCACGAATCAAGCATTTTTGAGGTGATGTCTCTGTGTGTTTATGTGTGAAAGTATGTGTGTGTGTGTGTGTCAGTGAGTCTGTGGAGACGATAACTGACGCATTAATGGACCGAATCGAACAAAATTTGGTACAAAAATCACAATCCGTGACTACTGGAAGCCTATTGTTTTCATATGCAATTGACTGTTCAGAACCCTCTAAATTTTCGAGTGAAATTTTGAAAAAAATCATTAAAATATCAAAACATTTAATAAAGTTATGAAAATAGACATTTGTTATGTAATTTTTCATTAGAAAACGATTGACACAAATTTTAGAATGGTAGCATGAACTGTTCTCGAGATATTGCAGATTTTTCAAAAAATTACTAAAAAATCATGTAAAATAAAAAAAAAGTATTACCTATTGAGAAGCAGGTTCACTTTTCATATGTAATATCATGCGATAAATTTGGTGACATCATTCTCGTAGATCTAGCTCGTTCCATTCATAAAAAATATACTTTGTGTAATATTTTTGTATTTGAACGCCAATAGTCATTTATCTGCTGTAAGCATAGATTACTTCTCCATCCATAACGCTTGGCGAGATTTTGGCGACGAATTTGGTGAAATGTTGATAACTTGGCGTCTTGTTTAAATGTTGCTAAATTAACGAAAAATTTACCAAATGGATAAAAATGAGGCTAAATCAGTGAAAATGACAACTAATTGACGAAAATTCAATATCTTGGAAAATATCTACTTTAAAAATAACCTATTGTTTTTACTGTTGAAGTAGTAAATTCATTGCATTGCATAAGGAAAGTCATGTGTTGCCCCACATCAGATTTTTTTATAAATCATCCACTTAATTAGTTTAATAGCACAAAATAACACGATAATTATTTGAAATTGCACTTAATTTGCAGTTTCAATTTCCTTCTTTTAGCTTCAGGATGTATTTTTCAAGGCAAGGTGGTAAACTTAAGGAAAAAACTACAATATCTCGAAAATGATTGGTCCTAGAGTTATGGGGTTGAGTTTATTCTTTTCGCCGTCAAAACCTACTTATGAAACAAGCGTGTAATTGATATATATATTTGAGCATGCGTTGTCTTTTATTTTAGATTTTGGCAATTTTTGCAAGCCATTTGGCAAAAAAAACGCAGGTTCTTTTCCCCCGAATCGTACCAAAATCTAATTAGCACAAGAATCCATAATTAAATTATCTATTAAATTGTCGGAAATTTGTTCCTCAGATAGAGTCGATACATACGTTTTTTACAAGTTATTTAGAGGAAAAAAAGCAGGACTATTATTTTTTAATCTTACCAACTAATCAGGACCAGAGTAACCCACAACTGACTTATCTATCATACAGGGTGTCTCAAAAAGAATGAAACGCGCTTTAAACCTTTACCTGTTGGGGATAAGTGGGCAATGTAAATTACAAAAATGTTGAAAGTAAGGTAGGAAATAAGACTACGTTAATGAAATAGTCCTCCCATTCATTTTCAAAAAGTTACACTTTTGAAATTTTTATACGACCCTCTTAGGTCTATCAGAAATTTTTTATTTTTAATGCAAAAGGATCATTAAAATAACCGCATATCTGTATCTTTAAAATTGACCGAGTTATATTTAATTGAAAATTGAACATTGTGAATGGGGACCCTGTATCAAATTAGAAATGTAAATTTGTGACATATCACAAAAGATAAAACTGGATAATAATACATAGGATACATAACCGCGTTGAAAGTACCACTGCTTTATATGATCTCTACCTGTGTAATGCTTTATTTAGATGCATTTGTGATAAAAAATGTTGACATACATTGACGTATTTTTGATCTAAACAATTTCCATCGTCAATTTGTTTATGATCCCTATTTTCACTGACGAAACAGCCTTTCACATGATACGAAAAAGTGTCAAATTTTAAAAGTGTCATAAGTCAGATTTTTTCTTTTATCATAATTCAGTTGATTTTAAAGATACAGATATGTGGGGTTTTTTTAATGATCTTGTTGCATTAAAAATAAAAATTTTCTGATTGACCAAATTTGTGTAAAGGGGTCGTATAAAAATTTGAAAAGTGTAACTTTTTAAAAATGAATGGGAGGACTGTTTCATTAACGTAGTCTTATTTCCTACTTTACTTTCAACATTTTTGCAATTTACATTGCCCACTTATCTCCAACAGGTAAAGAATTAAAGCGGATCTCAAACTTTCTGGGACACCCTATATAGCGCGAACATTTTGTTTATATGCCATTCATTCTTCTGCTTGGAAGCAAGGCAAAGGGATATGATTTGTAACTGTAAAAAACAGGATTTATGCTTCAGCAAAAGAATATTTATAAAATCAATATTCTTAAATATTTTGGTTAGAATGCGAATGCATTATTATTACCTTCCCTGCAATACATGGTAATGTATAGGGAGAGTATTGGAATCGAGTCGAAAATCGCAAGTCGAATTTTCGACGGATTTACACGTTTTAGAACCATCTCTGGAATACGAAAAACTATTTTTCAAATGAAGGCTGTGTGTGTGCAATGAATGTATCCAATGTAACCCAAAAACTAATTGTCCAAAATTCGTAAAATTTTAACGGTAAGGTACGTGTGGGGGACCCTGGTGCTGATTAAAATTTGGTACGATTCGGGATAAAAACCAACCTTTTTTTGCGAAATGACCGGCAAAAATTGTCTGTATCCACTCTAGCTAAAAAAACAATTGGTCGAATTTCACAAAAGTTCACAACATTTGGTAGATAAGTCTGTTATCGGTTTCCCTGGTGCTGATTAGATGTTGGTATGATTCGAGAAAATAGAAACTGCATTTTTTTTTTCAAAATGGCCAACAAAAATTGTCAAAATTTAAAATAAAAGACTGCGTGTTCTCAAATATATTAATTAAATGCTTGTTTTATACTTAATTTTTTACGGTAAAAAAAGACGCTTACTGCATCTAAGACTATACGGTCTCAATACATTTTATTTTTTCCGCATTTTCGCTAAGCCACTTTAAAAATAAGTCCAGTTATCAAATGAGAACAAAAATTGAATTGAAAATGCAAATTCAGTGTCATTTAAAATAATTCTGCGTGGTATTTTGTGCAATTAAACTCAATTTCATGAATTAATGAAGAAATAAAGAGAAAGTGAATATGAGTCTGCAGGGAAAGTCATGTGCTGCCAACATCAGATTTTTTTATGATGTTAATTAATGTATTTGTTTCCATGACTAAACATTAAAGAATGTAATGTACATGTTTTAGCATAATAGTGGATAGTTGCTGTTGAAAAAAGTTCTAATATATAAAGTTTATTTACGTATTTTTCTTAATTAATGTTACAAAAATAGTGAGAGATCTTCATTACTTTTTTCGTAATATTACGTTGCCCTCATTAATTGCTAAAAGGTCTCAAAATCGAACAAAATTAAATTAGGACAGATTTGTGGAATATTAAATTAAATCGCAATGAAAGTAATTTGTAAAGTCAAGTCAAATTCTTAGGTTGTTAAAAGAACTGTCTATAAAAGCTTTGAAATACGAAGCAAATTTTGCAGATCCAATGCTAACCTGATTAATGAAAAGTGAACATATTTTAAATTCATTAGTTTTATGTGTTCAAGATGGAGCAATATAAGGAAAAACATTTAATTAGTAGTACAGTAAGATCGCGTTAATGAAAGTTAATGATCACCAAATTGAAATCAAGCGGAACATGTATTATATCGTTAGGAAAACCATACATGTGAAGTTTGGCCTCCCGATCGGCCGGCACAATCCGTGCCTGAAAGACCAAACTGATGTGTAACGAATTGCCAGCAAATAGTTTATACTGTTGGACTGTGGAAATTCCTGCAGTTCTGTCGGCCTGTGCTTGCGCTATTTTCGAACTGAAGTGTACAGCACGGCCTTCCAGCCTAGTCTTCAGTTTAAGGGTTTGTATGCGTTGTTCAACATCGTCTGTGTTTACATTATTTTCGTTAAAAAGTTTAATATGTTAGAGTTGATTTTTACAAAAAACATTAAAACACTAATTTTTACAAATTACATTAAATCTTTACTTATACTGGTAATGCTACATTTTATAATTCCTTGTCGCTGTTGTTAGCAAGAAATCTTCTCTTGACTCTGAATTGAAATTTACTGCCTGACTACATGAACGTTTCCCGGGAGATTCTTGGTCCATACTGATAGTTCGGCTGAGGGGGGCCATTAGAAATGCTGGAGCTGGCGCTTACTCTATAGACCTTGCATTATCTTGCACAGTTGGAAAACACTTTGACAACTTTGATGGCGAAATAGTCGCCATTTCTTTAGCCTTAGACAAAATGGAGCAGTGTGAAAAGGAAAATATCGTCTTTTTTCTTGATTCCAGGGCGTCAATTATGACCTTAACAACTTTCAATCTCTGGGAATGTGAAATTTCCAAGAATTGTGTGAAAAAAAATAGATAAGATGCTGAACATCAAGAACCGCATTGATTTGCAGTGGATTCCAAGGCACTGCGGGGTATATGGAAATGAGCGGGCAGATTTATTGGCCAAGAATGGATCTGATGGCGAAATAGCCGCCATTTCTTTAGCCTTAGACAAAATGGAGCAGTGTGAAAAGGAAAATATCGTCTTTTTTCTTGATTCCAGGGCGTCAATTATGACCTTAACAACTTTCAATCTCTGGGAATGCGAAATTTCCAAGAATTGTGTGAAAAAAAATAGATAAGATGCTGAACATCAAGAACCGCATTGATTTGCAGTGGATTCCAAGGCACTGCGGGGTATATGGAAATGAGCGGGCAGATTTATTGGCCAAGAATGGATCTGATGGCGAAATAGCCGCCATTTCTTTAGCCTTAGACAAAATGGAGCAGTGTGAAAAGGAAAATATCGTCTTTTTTCTTGATTCCAGGGCGTCAATTATGACCTTAACAACTTTCAATCTCTGGGAATGTGAAATTTCCAAGAATTGTGTGAAAAAAAATAGATAAGATGCTGAACATCAAGAACCGCATTGATTTGCAGTGGATTCCAAGGCACTGCGGGGTATATGGAAATGAGCGGGCAGATTTATTGGCCAAGAATGGATCTGATGGCGAAATAGCCGCCATTTCTTTAGCCTTAGACAAAATGGAGCAGTGTGAAAAGGAAAATATCGTCTTTTTTCTTGATTCCAGGGCGTCAATTATGACCTTAACAACTTTCAATCTCTGGGAATGTGAAATTTCCAAGAATTGTGTGAAAAAAAATAGATAAGATGCTGAACATCAAGAACCGCATTGATTTGCAGTGGATTCCAAGGCACTGCGGGGTATATGGAAATGAGCGGGCAGATTTATTGGCCAAGAATGGATCTGATGGCGAAATAGCCGCCATTTCTTTAGCCTTAGACAAAATGGAGCAGTGTGAAAAGGAAAATATCGTCTTTTTTCTTGATTCCAGGGCGTCAATTATGACCTTAACAACTTTCAATCTCTGGGAATGTGAAATTTCCAAGAATTGTGTGAAAAAAAATAGATAAGATGCTGAACATCAAGAACCGCATTGATTTGCAGTGGATTCCAAGGCACTGCGGGGTATATGGAAATGAGCGGGCAGATTTATTGGCCAAGAATGGATCTGATGGCGAAATAGCCGCCATTTCTTTAGCCTTAGACAAAATGGAGCAGTGTGAAAAGGAAAATATCGTCTTTTTTCTTGATTCCAGGGCGTCAATTATGACCTTAACAACTTTCAATCTCTGGGAATGCGAAATTTCCAAGAATTGTGTGAAAAAAAATAGATAAGATGCTGAACATCAAGAACCGCATTGATTTGCAGTGGATTCCAAGGCACTGCGGGGTATATGGAAATGAGCGGGCAGATTTATTGGCCAAGAATGGATCTGATGGCGAAATAGCCGCCATTTCTTTAGCCTTAGACAAAATGGAGCAGTGTGAAAAGGAAAATATCGTATTTTTTCTTGATTCCAGGGCGTCAATTATGACCTTAACAACTTTCAATCTCTGGGAATGTGAAATTTCCAAGAATTGTGTGAAAAAAAATAGATAAGATGCTGAACATCAAGAACCGCATTGATTTGCAGTGGATTCCAAGGCACTGCGGGGTATATGGAAATGAGCGGGCAGATTTATTGGCCAAGAATGGATCTGATGGCGAAATAGCCGCCATTTCTTTAGCCTTAGACAAAATGGAGCAGTGTGAAAAGGAAAATATCGTCTTTTTTCTTGATTCCAGGGCGTCAATTATGACCTTAACAACTTTCAATCTCTGGGAATGTGAAATTTCCAAGAATTGTGTGAAAAAAAATAGATAAGATGCTGAACATCAAGAACCGCATTGATTTGCAGTGGATTCCAAGGCACTGCGGGGTATATGGAAATGAGCGGGCAGATTTATTGGCCAAGAATGGATCTGATGGCGAAATAGCCGCCATTTCTTTAGCCTTAGACAAAATGGAGCAGTGTGAAAAGGAAAATATCGTCTTTTTTCTTGATTCCAGGGCGTCAATTATGACCTTAACAACTTTCAATCTCTGGGAATGTGAAATTTCCAAGAATTGTGTGAAAAAAAAATAGATAAGATGCTGAACATCAAGAACCGCATTGACTTGCAGTGGATTCCAAGCCACTGCGGGGTATATGGAAATGAGCGGGCAGATTTATTGGCCAAGAATGGATCTCAAATGATGCAACCGGATCCTCCCTTGCCTGTGCGGCATAGAAAACGATATATATCCTTCTCTATTAAAGCTAAACGTTTCAGTCTGTACAGGGAGAGAGCTTCTGGGAAAAAGTGAAACTCCCTGTTAAATAAGTCGGCAAGAATAACCAGTTCCTTGCATAGAGCAGTTGGCGTGGCTTGCTTTAGACTTGTCACGGGTCATGATTACTTAAGAGTCACCTGTATCGAATGGAACTGACAGATACAGATGTCTGCCCTCTTTGCGACCATGGAGTTCCCATGACTGTAGAACACTTCAACATATGCCCTGCTGTTCTTGACTGTTTTTCGTTATGTGTTACTGACAGGGCTTTTAGCGACTGTTTTTAACGTTCTTCATTGTATTGGGCTGCTCGTCGACTTATGACCGAGAGGTCGGAGACGGGCATAGGATAAAAAAAAAAACATTTTATAATTTTGTATTTCATTATATAAGGATTAATCAAAATTTAAAGCCGGCCTTGCCCATCTAATGTCCATATTAGTTTGTATCTGAATTTTCAGAACTGTAAGTTTTGCAGACTAAACGCAATGTAGCGTCGAAAATTCATAGAATTTTTACTTTCCCCCATATCTGTAGTACAGTCAATCCTCCTATAAAGCGGTACTCTCATAACTCGGAGCAAAATTTGGGACAGTCCTCCCATAACGCGGTACTCATAAAATGCGGTTTCCATATACCGCAATAGTCTTATAACGCGATTTTTCTATAATACAACTCAATTATCTTAAGCAGCTTCCCTAGAGCATTAATTTTTCTATTACACATTTACAGTTGAAATTAATAAGGAATTCCCCTGTTTTATCAACCACGTACATCACCATTCTTCAATTTCTGTTATCAGGGAAATCCTCTGCAACTGCAGAAATATACAGCATTGATGTGGCAATGATTATTAGTTTCCATATAACGGGGTATGAATTGTTCTGTTTTGTACTAATTCTGAGTTTCTTATAACGCGGTTTCCATACAACACGATATGCGGTTTCCATACAATACGGTATGCGGCTTCCATACAATACGGTATGCAGTTTCCATACAATACGATATGCAGTTTCCATACAATACGGTATGTAGTTTCCATACAATACGGTATGCAGTTTCCATACAATACGGTATGCGGTTTCCAAACAATACGGTATGCGGTTTCCATACAATACGGTATGCGGTTTCCATACAACACGGTATGCGGTTTCCATATAGCACGGTACGAATTAATCTGATTTGCACTAATCTGAGTTTCTTATTACGCGGTTTTCATATAACGCGGTTCGAATTAATAGCGTTATAGGAGGGTTGATTGTATAATATAGGGGAAGTATTGTTGTTGTTGTTGAGACCCAGACCGTCCGACATACCAGAAAGGTGTAAGGTAACCGTTTGGACGGCCAGGATGTGCCACCCAATTTAGACCGGAACCCAGTGGGGGAGGCATCCACAGGGACCGTACCCTCCTTCCGCTACCACCAACCTCTCGGAGGGACTTACGGACCCACATGTTCAACGTGATCGTACTCCGCATGAACACGGCGGCAGTTGTGGCAGCGTGCAAATCCAGCGCGCAAACCACCGGGCTACCGCGGCCGAAAAATGTGCCAACAGCACACGGTGTTCCCAGGTGGTCACCCACCCAAGTACTAACCGCGCCCGATGTTGCTTGACTTCGTTGATCTAACGAGAACCGGTGTTTTTAGTACGGTAGGGTCGTTGGCTCAGGGGAAGTATTGTGTCGGGATCGAAAATTTGAACTGCAGTTTTCGACGGATAAGCCAGTTTCAAGCATCTTTAAACTTAAATTGGATGTTTTGAGGTCATGTCTGTAAGTGTGCATGTATGTGTGTATGTCTCACTATCTCACGAACGAATGGAGCGTTTTGAATAAAATTTGGTACAGATATTACTATAGGTGAATACTGGAACATTATTGATTTTAAACGCAATCAAATGTACGATCTTCCAAAATTTTGGAATGAAATTTTGGACGAAAAAAGCTAAAAAAATCGAAACCTTCAATAATGTTATATAAATGATCCATTTCTTATGTAATTTTTTATTACAAAACAAATACAAAAACTTTAGAACGCTAGCATAAACCGTTCTTGAGATATTGCAAGTTTTTCAAATATATAAAAAAATTACATACAATTAAAAAAAGTATAAGTTATTGGGCAATACGTTCATTTTTTATGTACAGTATTATGCTACAAATCTGTTGACATTACTCACGTGCGTTTCATTCACGAGATAAAATACTTTGGGTAATAGTTTTGTATTTTAATGCACAACAATTCATTAATAGTCATTTATTTATATGTAAGAAAAGCTCTACTCTTTGTTTGTTTGCAACACTTGGCGATAAATTTTGAAAACCTGGCGACTAATTTGGCGAAACTCCAGATGAACGAAAATATCGTCAAAATTGCAAAATTTACGACACATTAATAAAAATTAAGCCAAATCGATAAATTAATTATTAAAATATTTTAACATATGTATTATATATCTTATTGGGGATGTTGTTAATATTAATAATATTATTTTTATCAGTAGTAATAAGTTATAGTAGCGCGAAATATAGTTGATTGGGCACTTCAAAATAGTTTTACATGTTGTCATCTAAAAGCGCCAAATGTACAGCCGCGGGAAAAAAAAAACGCCCCACCCTCTGTTAATCGATCATCGTTCATCGTAGAGAAAATTGAATGATACCATTCGATTAAGAATAACATCCTCTACAAATTAATGTGCGTAAAATTTGCATAAGGGGCCGTCTTCATATCTAAACGCGCACAAACTTTGAAATTTTCAATGACAACACCCAATTTTGACAATGTAGTTCGAAACTAGAGCAAAATTCAACCTGTGATACCAAATTTCAAGTCATTTGAGTGAAGCATTTCTGAGTTGGGAGTATGTAAAGTTTTGAGCTCCTAATGTAAAATTGGTTTCCAAGACTTCCATTTATATCTTCTGTAATAATTATCTTCTCACGCATGATTATTTGTATGACGTTACTAATAAACACCCAAACACATTTACGTGATTTCTATTTTTGTAGAATAAATTGTTTGTATGAAATATTAATTATTAAATCAGTAATCGAAAAAATATGAATACAAACCTGGACACATTTTGATAAAAATTGATTCACAAAGAGTTTTTATATGTTTATATAAAATTTCAGGTATTTCCTCCCACTAGTTCTTTCGAAATGTTTAAATATTCAGCACCACGAGGACTTTAGGGGTCGTATATTAGCTTAAAAAATGAATAATTTGAAAAAGTTATATTAATTGTAAGTTAATTTTTATTTTAAAAAAACGAGCATTTATTTTTACCCAGTTTTAATAAAAACTTTGTATAAATAGTGTTGTATAGATGCAACCTAATCAACGTAATTCTGCAACTGTATTGAAGGATGCAAACTTGTATTGTTATAAATGGGATCTACTTATGTTACTGCCGATTAATAGTTCCCGAGCTACTGCGAGTTGAAATCCCCCACAAAATGTAATAATTTCTAATAAAAAATATTTATATAAAACAATAACAAATTATAAAATTATGTGATACTAAACACCAACAAGACTTCAAACGGCGATTGATAATGACGGATTGATACTTTAAATTCGTTACCAAGTTCCAACGGAGTTGTTTTGTCGCGTCATCTGCAGATATTTGTTAGGCTCATGAATTGATTTTGAAAAAGCATTATAAAATGACATTTGAAAATAAACATTTCATACTTCTTTATTTCTTCTTTCTTTTATTGACCCTGGCACGAATGCCCCATTAGTTTTTAGCAACGTATCCAGTACGACTTTTTACCCTAATAATCGTGCTCTATTTAAGACCCATATAATCCTACCCATTACAGGCCCACTGCCTTAGTAACACACACACACACACAAGACAACACCACACACAGCCATGAAAATGCTCACCCTATCATGCAGGAATCAAACCTGCGACCCTTTGGCTTTGAGGTAAGCCATAATGCTGAATGTCAAGAGGATAGTTCAATAATTTACAACAGTTCTGTGGTCAATCACCGAAACATCGCTCTTCAAATTGCGGTTTTCAATATGGAGCTGATCCCCGAAAATCGCACATTCCGGAATATTAAATATCTTCGGATATAAAGATAGAAACGTCGTGAAAATTTGAATTTGGACTAATTTGGGGGTCTAGAACTTGTGGGTGACGTCAAACTTGGGGGTTGCCATTGAAAATTTCAAAATTTGGGCGCGTTTAGATATGAAGAAAGCCCCTTATTCAAATTTTACGCACATTAATTTGTAGAGGATGTTATTCCTAATCGAATGGCATCATTCAATTATCTCTACGATGAAGGATGCTCGATTAACAGAGGGTGGGACGTTTTTTTTTCCGCGGCTGTACATCCCCAGTAGCAATCCAATATTGGCCCAATATTAGCTTTTATTGGGTCAAATATTGGACAAATATGAAAAAGTGGACATTTTGACGGAATTACCTCAATATTGGCTTAAAATATTGGGTCAATATTACGCCAATATTTCCAATGTGACACCAATATTGGCGTCATATTGTAATGAAAATATTAGCCAATATTGGAGGCCAATCTAACCCCCAATATTTGCCCAATATTGGTATTGTATTGGAAGTATTTCCAAGGTATACGATATTGGTCCAATTATGGACCAATATTAAATGCTACTAGGGATACAATTCAGCGTTTAAAACCTTGTGCCGTAAAACTTATGCATTATTTTTTTTCACTGTAAAGAAGTAGGAAATGTCATTTGTTGTCCTCATCAGATCTTTTTTTTTTTTTTTTCAATATCGAAATGTACATTTTTAACACTTTACAACATAGTTGAAAGGTGGTTATGACTTTGTTCATTATGTCTGTCTGTCTGTCCGTTAGCACGATAACTGCCGTAAAAATGGCTTCATCAAAATGAAATTTTAGTATGTTATTGAGACTATCTGTTGGACCTGTGGGAATATAAATGAATAATGTCACCCAATTAGTTTTGGATTGATCTATGGTTGAAAAATGAAATGCATTAAACCTTATAGGACCTAATTTTTCAAACATTTTTTAAGTGAATTTAAGATTGACAAATTGCTTCCAAAGTTTTAGGAAATATTCAAATTATCCCAAAAAATATATAAAAGAAATTTCAGTAAAATATATTCAGTAGTATTTTAAATAAAAATTAAAATAATAATTACACCCTTTATATGAAGAGATCAAGGGACCATTATATGAAGAGATCACATGACCAACTTCAAAATAAAATATGGCATCCATTTTTGTCAAAATCGTGATTTTTAAAGTTCTTTTTAATTCATACTTAGTGTTGTATCCATGTTAAAACCGCTTTATTTTTGTTTAAATTCTATGCATCTACCTACTGAAACAACGCAATTACAATATATTTGAGTTTAAATAATCATCCAAATTTGATTATTTCTACAACGAAGCCTAATTTTCCCTTATGGAGAATGTAAACAGCAAAATATGTAGAATGAGTTGTTTAAGACTTGCTGCATTTCTTTAACGCAAAATTATTTAGTTCATGGAGTCTACAATATAGCTGACATGAATGAAACATTTATTGATTTTACATAGAGAACCAGAGATCTTTTCGATGAAGTTTTAAGCATAGCGTTAAATTACTTATACCTCCGTGGTTTTAAGTTTATAAATAAAATAAATTATGTTATTAGTGTGATAAATGAAAGGAATGGAAAAACATTTATGAATGAAATGCTGCTTTTATAGGGAGAGCCAGTCGATTTATATTTCGATGACGTCATTTGAATAAAATTAATTTGTTTTCGACGAAGTTTTCAAATATAATAAATTATTGTAGTATTATGATAATTTTAAAAATATTACCGAGGAATGTATCGCAATTTAGAGATGTTTATATAAAATTGCATTGAAGTTGGAAAGTATTTCATAATCAATGTTTTATGCATGATTGATCTTTCTTGTTTAAATAAAAATTGCAACACGAACTTTGGAAGTCGTTTCTTACAAGTACATCATAATAAATTAGATAATCAGGATGCCGCTAATACCAAATGATTCTCCTGAATACAGGAGCCTTATCTACAGAATAGGGCACACAATTTAATCCATCTGTGAAGGCGACGAGTACGCCATGAAAATTAGTATGTACAGAGGAGTACATCAATAAGTTTAATATCTTAAAAGGGCTACGTAAATGCTGAAAGTTTGTGAAGCACTCTAATAGAAGATTACAGTCAAGGCATGATAGGAATATAAAATTTGTAACACCTGTAAAATATTTCTCAACAGTTTCTGGATGGAGTGCATAACGATGAGTTCTGATGGGGATGATTATAATGCCCTGCCCTAAAACTGCATCACCTTTGTAATCACTCTCTTCTGTTATACTCAAGACTTGATTACTAATTCCATATTTATTTTGGGTTTAACTTGATCCTAATTATGTTTTCACGTTAAAAAAATCTAATGTGGGCGATACATGACTTTGCCTAAAGACTCAAATTGATTTTCTCCTTATTTCTTTAATAATTTTAGAATCATTTTTAAATTGTAAGTATTTTAATTTTAGAATACTGCAGACAGTTTGAGCAAAATATCCACTCTATATTAAAAAAGTAGCTATATTAATCTTTATGTCTGTCTCTATATTAAAAAAAGTAATATCTCCTCTGTTGTCGTATCAGCGTCGAAAGTCAGTTGGACTTTTGTTATTTCCGGTCTCGATGTTTGTCGGAGAATTGAACGAATATTCTGTTCAGATTATCGAAAATATTAGAATATAAAACCACCATCACGACTTTTGGGAAAGCTTACATCTCTGTCGTGTTTAGTATGTGTGTGCAAACTTTGCGCAAACTATTAATAACTCGAAAACTAATAAACAAGAATTAATATAAAGGAAGAAGATTACATTATATATGAAAAAATCTGATGTGGGCAGCACATGACTTTTCCTGCAGACTTATATACGCGTTTTCTTTATTTTAATTAAATTTATCTCACTTTTAATTCAACTTCCGTTATCATTTGGTAACTGGACTTATTTTTAAAGGTGGCGTAGAGAAAATACGAAAAACTAAAATATCTCGAGAACGGCTAGTCCTAGTGTAATGGGGTAAGTCTTATTCTTTTCTTCGTTAAAAATTACGTAAAAAGCAAGCATTTAATGTTTATATTTGAGCATACGTAGTTTTTTATTTTAGATTTTGACAATTTTTGCGGTTCATTTAAAAATAAGGCAGGTTATTTTTCCCGAATCGTACCAAAATCTAATCAGCACCAGGGTGACCCACAAGCGACTTATCTACCGAATATTGTGAAATTCAGTCCATTAGATTTTCAGCGAGAGTGGATACAGTCTTCTGAGGGCAATTTCGCAAAATAAGGCGGATTTTTTTATCCCGAATCATACCCAAAAATGATCGGCAGCAGATTCTCCCACAAGTGACTTACCTACCAAATTTTATGAAATGCGGTCAATTAGTTTTTTAGTTAGAATGAATACAAAATCTGCCCAGGCAGACAGACACACAGACAGGCAGATACACAGACACACACACACAGACGGACATACACACACACAGACGCCACGCTAAAAATAGGTTTTTCGTATTCTAAAGGTCTTGAAACGTGTAGATCCGTCGAAAACTCGAGTCGCGATTTTCAGCATGATTGCAATACTTTCCCTATACATTACCATGTATTGCAAGGAAAGTAAAAATATAGTATTTATAAAACATCCAAGGTCAACACGCAGTGGACGCATGCGTATTTAATTAAATTGCAATATCTCGCTTAACTATATTTCAATATTTTATCTTATTATATTGCAATATCTCGCTTAAATATATTTCAATATTGTATCTTATTATATTGCAATATCTCGCTTAACTATATTTCAATATTTTATCTTATTATATTGCAATATCTTGCTTAACTATATTTCAATACTTTATCTTATTATATTGCAATATATCGCTTAACTATATTTCAATATTTTATCTTATTATATTTCAATATATCGCTTAACTATATTTCAATATTATATCTTATTATATTGTAATATCTCGCTTAACTATATTTCAATATTTTATCTTATTATATTTCAATATATCGCTTAACTATATTTCAATATTTTATCTTATTATATTGTAATATCTCGCTTAACTATATTTCAATATTTTATCTTATTATATTTAAATATATCGCTTAACTGTATTTCAATATTTTATCTTATTATATTGCAATATCTCGCCTAACTATATTTCAATATTTTATCTTATTATATTGCAATATCTCGCTTAACTATATTTCAATATTTTACCTTATTATATTGCAGTATATTGCAAATTACTCAGCTGATTGAACTCAAATTTGGAATAAACGTAGAATGTTACATATACGAGAATAACACTGTAGTTTGTTGAAAACTTACTTCTGGGATTGTGCGTATTAAACGCATTCACATTTCTAATATTCCAATGTTATCGGATTGATACTAAATGTAGTATGCTAGGATAATTTGATATAAGGGTTTCAAAATTGCATTTAGATTTAGCGTGAGTTGATTTCTACTTATTTACACTGCGCATGCGCTATTTAATAATATTATAATTCTTATTCCATTCGCACTTACGGAAAGCTTGGAAAACTAATAACACCGCCTATACTCGGAATGTGAAAATTATAGAAATTCTCCCAATACCCCTTACATGCATACATGGCTTATATTGTATGGAAAATAAACTATATCATTTGTGACTTATTTTCTTCTTTCAATCTAGCTGTGTTATAAACTCCTTGCTCCCATTTATTAATTAATTTCTTCTAAATTTTATTTTAGGAAAAGCTAGTTCAAAATTCTATTTTGTTCCATTGTATTCGGCAAGGTTTAATTTCGTTTCCGATTCAGAATTCTATTCTTGTTTTTTATTCCAAA
The DNA here is from genome assembly GCA_951213105.1 of Amaurobius ferox. NCBI lineage: Eukaryota > Metazoa > Arthropoda > Arachnida > Araneae > Amaurobiidae > Amaurobius > Amaurobius ferox. Next base: position 63,831,789 of record OX578150.1, on the reverse strand, counting down.
TTGATAACTGGCCAAATGTTTCCCTTTGACCTCTGGAGTCTTTCTGTCTGTATGAATAACCATTGGTGTTATGATACACTTTTTGGGGATACACTTACCAGGTTATCATACTCTCGTGTTATGATAACCCGGATCTAACTTTTATATTAAAATGTACTGGAGCTATTTTTTACTTTCGTCATATACATAATGTATAAGGAAAGTATTGTGACTGGATCGAAAATTCGAATTCGAGTTTTCGACGGGAGAGCACGATTCAAGCATCCCTGATGACGAATCAAACATTTTTAAGGTCATGTCTGTGTGTGTGTGTAAAAGTATGTGTGTGTGTGTGAAAGTGTGTGTGTGTGTGTGTGTCAGTGAGTCTTTGGAGACGATATCTCACGAACGAATGGAGCGATTCGAATGAAATATAGTACAAAAATCACAATCCGGGAATACTGGAAGCCTATTGTTTTTAAACGAAATCGAATGTTCAGAATTCTCCTAAATTTTCGAGTGAAATTTTGAAAAAAGTCATCAAAAAATCAAAGCCTTCAATAAAGTTACGCAAATAGACATTTCTTATGTAATTTTTCCTTAGAAAACGATTGACATAAACTTTAGAATACTAGCATGAACCGTTCTCGAAATATTGCACATTTTTCAAATAAATTTATCAAAATATCCCATAAATTAAAAAAAAAATATTAACTGTTGAGAAACATGTTCGTTTTTCATATGTGATATCATGCGATAAATTTGGTGACATCATTATCTTGGATCTAGCTCGTTCCATTAATGACAAAAGATACTTGAGTAATACTTTTGCATTTGAACGCCAATAGTCATTTATCTGCTATAAGAATAACTTATTTCTCCGTCCATAACGTTTGGCGAGATTTTGGCGACGAATTTGGCGAAATGTCTCCAACTCGACGACTTTTTGAAATGTTGCTAAATTAACGAAAATCTCGCGAAATCGATAAAAATGACGCTAAATCAATGAAAATGACGACTAATTGTCGAAAATTCAATATTTTGGAAATAATATAAGTATCTACTATAAGAAAAACCTATTTTTTTTCTGTAAAAGTAGTAAATTCGTTGAATTATATAAGGAAAGTCATATGTTGTCCACATCATATTTTTTTGTTACGTCACGTGCGAGTGCACTTACATCAATGATGATCGCTTATGAAAAAGTGATTAGTACAGTCGTCGATGGATTCCTAAATTGAGTAGACGCGTTTTGCCCTCGGGGCAAGAATGAAATACTTTTATTCTAAATTAATAACCGCGTAAGGCAAAATTTACATGAAAGTAAATATGTAATGTCACGCCTTCGATGTGAACGAAAGGGTTTCGCGAGAATTATATTTTGTACGAGATTGTCTGTAACTGCGTTTTCGAAGTCGATGTATTTCGTTTTCATAAAAATGTATACGCTCAGGCCATGTGAAATATGAGGTTGTCCAATATCTGTACTGTATAAGTAAATTAAGATCATGTGTCGTCGAATAAAGGAACAGTTTATTATTAGTTTATTGAACTCATCTTTTGAACCTCCACTACTTGCCATCTCCGCATATAATGCAATCCCAGCTCCCTCACCTCAGCTTTTATATTCAACGACTCGTCCTGCTGTTCAACCACGGGTACCGGCTACTCAGCCCCTTCGTTCCTTCAGTGCCTCATTTGACTCACCCGCCTGCAGCGATCGAGCTCCTAATCCACTTCTCGACGGAGTTCTCATAGCCTTTCCGGATAGTCAATCCCATGTTGTGCACTTTCAACAAATCTCGAACGCAACCCAAAAATATTTCCAGCCCTTTTACGATCACAGCTAGTTCGTATGCCAATGGACATATATATCCATACTGTATTATATCCAGAACTTGATAATTAACTATAACTGCAGAAAAATAATTATGAAGGTCCTTCTATGGTAGCAAATTGAATGTAGGTTTAATTTTCAATGGAGCTATTAATCATTTTTATCCTATTTTTCAAATTTATTTCGTACATTCATACAAATTTTCAGAAACACTGAAAGCGAAATGATCCGGAAGTGGAAATTTTTAATGAATCCCTAACCCCTACTGAATTCGGTGCTGAATCCATATCAGTCATCGTTTAAGCTCCATCTATAGTTGATCTTGAGAAATATATGCTTCAGGGAAATTTTTTAAGCCATAAGTTAAAAGAAAAACGGAATGTGAAATCCCAGTGAACAACCTATCTCCTCTAGAATTTCATGATGGTTTTATATCAGTCATTATCTAAGCTTTATCTATGGCGGAACTTGATAAGTAGTTTCAAAAAGCATTTTGAACCAGAAGTGTAAAAATAATCAGAAGTAAAAATCCATAGTTAAGCCCAATCTCCTCCGAAAGTTGAAACCGAATCCATATCAGTCATCATGTACGCTATATCTGTAGAATATCCTGAAAAATAGATGTTTCAAGGAAAATGCAAATTTTTGAATAGGAATTGACATCTTCAGAACCGCAAATGGTAAATTTTTGTAAACCCTTATCTCCTATGGGATTCGATACTATATCGATATCAGTCATTATCAAAGCTCTATTTATAACCAATTTTGAGAAATACAAGTTTCAAGGCAATTATTTTAAACGACAGTGGAAAAGAAACCAAAAATAAAAATCTGATGTGGGCAGCACCTGACTTTCCCTGCAGACTTATATCCACGTTCTCTTTATTTTAATTAAATATATTTCACGTTTAATTCAATTTTCTTTCTCATTCGGTAACCGGACTTATTTTCAAAGGTGGCGTAGAGAAAATACGGAAAACTAAAATATCTCGAGAACGGCTAGTCCTAGTGTAGTAGGGTTGGTCTTATTCTTTTCTTCACTAAAAATTACGTATTAAACAAGCATTTGATGGATATATTTGAGCATAAGTAGTTCGTTAATTTAGATTTTGACGATTTTTGCGGGCCATTTTGCAAAAAAAGGCAGGTTATTTTTTCCGAAGCATACCAAAATCTAATCAGCACCAGGGTGACCCACAAGTAATTCATCTGCTGAATTTTGTGAAATTCGGTCCATTAGTTTTTCAGTTAGAGTGGATACAAACTTTTGCGGGCCATTTCGCAAAAAATAGGCGGGTTCTTTTATCCCGAATCGTACCCAAAGCTAATCAGCACTAGACTCGCTCACAAGTGACTTATCTACCAAATTTTGTGAAATTCGGTCCATTAGTTTTTTAGTTAGAGTGGAATACAAAATCTGCACAGACAGACAGCCAGCCAGACAGACAGACACACAGACACACACACAGACGTCACGCTGAAAATGGTTTTTTCGTATTCTAGAGATCTCGAAACGTGTAGATCCGTCGAAAACTCGAGTTGCGATTTTCGACATGATTCCAATACTTTCCCTATACACTACCATGTATTGCAGGGAAAGTAAAAATTCTTAGTGAACTACCCCGCCGCATCCGGAATCTTATGCTGAATCCATATCAGTTATTACTTGAGCTCTATTTATAGTCAATCTTGAGAAAGAGATGTTTCAAGTTAAATAAAAAATTTTGAACCGGAAATGAAAAAAAAATTGGAAATGTAAATCCGTAGTGAACCCCAACCCGCCCATTCTGTTCCGGAATTTAATAATACATCCAAATCAATCATGGTCTCAACCCCATCTATAGCAGACTCTGAGAAATAAATGGATGTGTCAAGAGAAAAAAAATCTGATGTGGAATGCACAGGACTTTTCTTATAGGCTCAAATTCATTTTATTTTTATTTCTTTAATAATTCATTAAATTGAGTTTAATTGCACAAAATAACACCCATATTTATTTTAAATTCCACTAAATTCACTCCCTACTTCAATTTTAGTTTTATTTTGGTAACTTGACGTATTCTTAAAACCGGCGTGGCTTTTGCTACACCGGTTTTAAGAATGAGAAAAACAAACATATGACAGAAAAACAATGCAGATAATGCATTGTTATGCAGATAATGTATTGTTATTTCTGCAAATAACAATGCAGAAAAACAAAATACCTCGAGAACGGCTAGTCCTAGAGTAATTTGAGTTAGTATTATTCTTTTCATCATTTCGAAAATTACGTATACATCAAGCATTTAATGGATACATTTGAGCATACGTAGTCTTTAGTTTTAGATTTTAACGATTATTTTTTGCTGGCCATTTTGCAAAAAAAGGCAGATTCATTTTTTCCGAATCGTACCAAAATCTAATCATCACTAAAGTAACCCACAAATGACTTATCTACCTAATTTTGTGAAATTTGGTCATCTAATTTTTCAACTAGAGTGGATGCATGCTTTCTTTTGCAAGCCATTTCGTGAAAATAATATGTTCTTTTTTTTCCGAATCGTACCAAAATATAATCAGCACCAGGGTATCTCACATTTTCCTATAAAATTAAAAAAAAAAATGGCCAATAAAGTTTTGAGTTAAAGTGGATGCATATTGCACATTGAGACACACACAGAGACATAGACACACACACAGACGTCACGCTAAAAATAGTTGATTTGTGTTCTAGAGGTCCCGAAACATGTAGATCTGTCAATAACTCGATTTGTGATTTTCGACATGATTCTATTACTTTCCCTATACATAACCATGTATTGCAGGGAAAGTAAAAATCTGATGTGGGCAGCACATGACTTTCCCTGCAAACTTATATCCACGTTCTATTTATTTCAATTAAATGTAATTCACTTTTAATTCAATTTTCGTTCTCATTTGATAACTGGACTTATTTTCAAAGGTGGGGTGGAAAAATACGAAAAAAACTAATATATCTCGAGAACGGCTAGTGCTAGTGTAATGGGGTTGATCTTATTCTTTTCGTCGTTAAAAATTACGCATTAAACAAGCATTTAATGGATATATTTGAGCATACGTAGCTTTTTAGTTTAGATTTTGGCAATTTTTGCGGGCCATTCTACAAAAAAAGGCAGGTTATTTTTTTCTGAATCATACCTAAACCTAATCAGCACCAGGGTGACCTATACGTGACTCATCTACAGAATTTTGTGAAATTCGGTCCATTAGTTTTTTAGCTAGAGTGGATACAAACTTTGCGGGCCATTTCGCAAAAAAAGGCGGGTTCTTTTATTCCGAATCATACACAAAACTAATCAGCACCAGCCCCGCCCACAAGTGACTTACCTACAAAATTTTGTGAAATTCGGTCCATTAGTTTTTTAGTTAGAGTGGATACAAAATCTGCACAGACAGACAGACAGACACACAGACAGACAGACACACAGACAGACAGACACACAGGCACACACACAGACGTCACGCTAAAAATGGTTTTTTCGTATTCCAGAGGTCTCGAAACGTGTAGATCCGTCGAAAACTCGAGTTGTGATTTTCGGCATGATTCCAATACTGTCCCTATACATAACCATGTATTGCAGGGAAAGTAAAAATCTGATGTGGGCAGCACATGACTTTCGTTGCAGAATCATATCCAAATTATCTTTATTTTAATTAAATTTAATTCACATGTAATTCAATTTTCGTTCTCATTTGGTAACTGGACTTATTTTCAAAGGTGACGTAAAGAAAATACGAACAAACTAAAATATCTCGAGAGCGGCTAGTCCTAGTGTAATGGGGTTGATTTTATTATTTTTCTCATCACAAATTAAGTAGAACACAAGCATTTAATTGATACATTTGAACATACGTAGTCTTTTTATATAGATTTTGACAATTTGGGGGGACCATTTCGTAAAAAATGGCAGGTTGTTCTTTTCCGAATCGTACCAAAATCTAATCAGCACCAGAGTATCCCACAAGTTACTTATCTACCAAATTTTGTGAAATTTAGTTAATTAGTATTTCAGCTAGAATGGATACATGAAATTATTACGGGCTATTTCGCAAAAAAAGGCGGGTTCTGTTTTTACGAATCGTATCAAAACTAATCAGCACCAGGATCACACCCATGTGACTTACCTATTAAATTTTATGAAATTTGGTCCATTAGTTTTTGAGTTAGAGTGGATACATTCATTGCACAGACAGACACACAGACAGACAGACAGACACGCAGACGTCACGCTAAAAATAGTTTTTCGTATTCTAGAGGGCCTAAAACATGTAGATCCGTCGAAAACTCGATTTGCGATTTTCGACACGATTCCAATACTTTCCCTATACATAACCCTGTATTGCAGGGAAAGTAAAAAAAAATCGCAAAAACAATAGTACTAAAGAATTTCTGCCACCAACAAATACGCAATAATGAAGAAACGCGTTTAACTATTTGCTCGCTAGCAGAACATTTTCAAACAATCAATCACTATAAGCAACTTACAGTATTCCGCTGACGTAAGAAAAAGTTGAAGTACAATGAAAGTGGGAAAATGTTTTCCCTTTTGAAAAGAAAACGGAATGTGACTGACGGATTTATGGAAGGCAAAAGAGGGCCATCCTTGTTTATTTTAGAGGCGAAGAAAGTTACTTCTATTACGCAATATATATTTATTTATATATGGGTCATTTTTTATCATTTGATTTTGCGGAAAAAGGAATGGATATTTTGGAAATTAGTTTGCAAAGAGGCATTTTATTGACCTAGATTTGAAGTGTTCTAAGATTTTATAAAAGCACTATGAAGATATGTACGAAACTTATAAGAGTAAAAGTAGCTTTGGTTTTAAAGTTCTCAATACGTGGTTGGAGTGCTGCAGCTGGTAGTACATTTTATTGTAATTCACGGGCCCGTAATTTTTCCCTATTTGCGATTCTCAGTTAAAGTTTAAATGTCTATGTATCCTCTTTACATGCCTTTGTAGAGGATATTTTCCTAATCTGTCTAAAGTAACTTAACTCACATTTAGAGTACTTGATATTTCGATCTTTTGGTCCAAGAGCAATAACACAGGGAGGCACTGTTTTAACTCAAATTCAGTTTAATGGGGACCTCAGAGAAATTACAGCAGCTTGCTGTTTAAAGCAACAAACAACATTTGTACTAATTGTTATTGCACATGCCCAGAATAATTTACAAATCTACAAATTACTACAATATACTAGGCTGGTGATAATGCTTATATGAATACGCATTTACAAACCTTAAATGTTACTCCGGCATTCTATTACTTTGCCCCGTATTGATGCTCACCCCGAATACTAGACTCTTCCTAGTTATCGTTGTATCGAATGGGGTTTCCTTCCACTCACTTCTACTCAAGAACACTCTCCTCAAGAACCCACTAATCATGCAACCACTACTCAAGAAATAACTGAAATTTTCACGATCCGAAACATATTCCTATTCTACCGTAGTAACGCAGAAAATGCCGATTCGTTCGGTAAGTCCTCTAACTACCAAACCAGTTAGGATGATTAGTTTAAAGAAACATGAATTATAATTCAAACTGAGGGAAATAATAATCGAAAGGTTTTGACCTCACAAATGTTGTTTTAAGATCAAATGAATTCTAATGCCTTACAATTTGTACCTGAACTGAATTTATCTGTGGTATCGGCACGAGGAGGTAAATTTATGTGTGGTCGGCTTTGCACCAAAGAGGGATAATACAAATAACTCCTTATATGGCTGGAGTAGTGTGGCTGATAGCATATCTGAACGCAGTAAAGAAGACCCGTCTTTGATCCCCTGTTGAGACCTAGTGCTGTTTTGAATTCAAATTATGCCCCTTACTTAATAATTAGCACCCAAACTATATTATAGTGTACTCTTACTAAATAGAGCTCATGGAGAGAGTACATACATGTTGTGGCGTATGTAAGGAGCGTAGAACATGCACCAGTTCAAGTCCGCCCTTGCAGTGGTTCCATTCACTTAGGTATCTGGTGTAGGTGGCTTGACGGACCCGAAAGAAATACGAATAATTGGGGGCGTTTTAGAGGAGACGTATTGTAGTCTTAAGAGAAGACGAGTATGGTCAACCAGACGTATCTGGTAGGAGAGATATAACTATATGACGATGTTGATAGCAATTGGCCTAGAATATAAACGCCAAAAAAGATATGAACGCCTTAATCAAACTTTTGACAGCGAGGATTGTGAGTTAGTAAGAACAGCTAGAAAGACACCTTCAGCTCGTCAATCGATAACCCAAAGACACCTAAATTCTTCCATGCATCATGCAATATCAAATCGTACCATTGGAAAACGACTAAGTTAACAGGACTGCTCTCTTGATAATCATATGTCTACCACGAACTATCCAACACAGGCATTGATGTTGCTGTTGCCTTCCCTCCATTAACTAGCGGCAACTAGACAATCTCCATGAGTCCGGTAACCCTCAGGAAATCAAGAGCAAGTAAAGGCTTTTAGGTAAAACCATCTCTAGTAAGTTGCAGACAGTCGAGAGTCAACTTCAGAAAGTCGTCTTTTTATCAGGCATTGATGCTTCCAGTAATCTCGAACCTAGAAATCCTGCGTTCGAGATGTCTCGTATAGTACTTAGCGACGAATACCGACTAGAAGCAGATGACCACTTAATTTTTATATGGATGAGATCATGTCCGCTCTTTATTACAGCTTCAGTTGTCGCGCTGCAAGCGCATATATCCATCACACTTAGTATGACAGACTGGCGAGTTATCTTCTATGATAGTCAGTCTCCCCAGAACTGGTATTTTCACAGTTTACGTGTACGTTGAAGATAAAATGAGGCTAATTGTGTTTCTTAATCTGTCACGCTTTCTGAGAACTATTTTCCAACATGATAGTTCTTGGTCACACATAGTACATATTTCTCGAGAGTGTCTACGAAATGTTGATAACTTTGTCATGGACATCCAGGTTTACGTATCTCACGCCATTTGATCGTGACTGGGATATAGTGTGACTGAAATTCATCTATAACATACTTTAAGTGATCTGGATGATAAATTACCAAACTCCTAACAGAATCTGCAACAGAGCATCTTTTCATTATTGTTTGACCATATACCGATCCGTTTATCGTACTATCTACTATCATCTGACCATCGTGTTGCCATTTCCTCGTAATAAAAAGTCCTTTGTTTATACAAGTTCTTTTGTTTATACAGGACCTTTCGTTTATATAAGGAAGTAGAATTAAAGTATTACCAAAAATTCAACAATTTTTCCCCAACAAACTAGTAAATGGCATTATTTGCAAAAGAAAACTGATATCCTTAACGTAGATCGCAGTCTGAAGGTAGATTGCATAATGATTTTAGGTCGAGAGCATATTGATTTGGGGTCGATCGCATAATAATTTTTAATCAATCAAATGATATTCACATCACTCTAAGATCCTCCAAAACAAATTTTGGAAATATTTACTAGAAAATAAGAATTTCAATTTCAGAAAGCGTGTTGAAAATTAATACATCTGCTTTGGTTTTGCGTATTTGTAGAAATCGGCATTTTCGCAAATGATCATTATAAAATTAACAGCCGGACATTTGGAATGATTCTTAAGAATGGATCTGATTTGTTACATTCTAAATTACAAAAAACGTATAAACACGTTACAGTGTAGAACATTCAATGCAATTTCCAAAGCATCTAGAAGTTCAAGATGGAATTTTGTGCATTTTTATGCTAAATGACTTTAGTTATGTAAATTATGGTGATCTTGAACATAATATTGTTATTAAACCATGTTATTAGCATGATGTAATATGCTTCATTTTATATTAAATTAAAATTTAAAATGTACCCCCAAATCAGTGGCGTAGCGTCTATTGAGTCTAAAATGCTGAGCCTACCCTGTTTAAAATCTAATTTAAATAATTATTTAAACATACTTTTATTTAATAAAATTTTTAAATAACTTTCCGAATATATATGTAGAAAAGTGTTGCCTTTTATTTGCTTAAAGTGGCACGTTTCAAAGTATTTTTACCATTAAGACGCATATTTTGATGTTATAGAAGCTGAAATCCTCCAGTCTCCGTGGCTTATAAGGAGAACTATGGTATTAAGCCCACGCAATTGTTAAAATCCTCCCCAGCTTATTAACTAATATGTAAGTTAGCCTTCAGAAAGGCGTGGTTATTGCTTCCTCCATTTTCAGCCGTTTGTAAACAGTCAATAATTGGATGAAAGAGCATTTCTTGGGCAAGGCAAATGGGTCTTCCATTTCGGGTCAAACGTAATTCTATTAATTGTTATTTGCAGAAAATAATCATTATTTGTAATACTAAAGAATTTGAGTCAATTTTCAAGAATAATCTAGCATTTACCTAACTTTACACAATATAAAAAAGATGAAATATACTAAGAATGACTTCCATTAAACTTATGTTGTTTGCAAAGCAGTCTTAGCTATTTATTTCGGCATCAATATGGAAAATCCGTTTGCGTGTTTGGGAGTTTTAGAAAGAATAAATCTAATTTCCATTTAAAATCCCCATGTTACACGAGAATCTATAGAAGATGTTTTAAAGTTTTCATAGCACGGTATTTGTAAATAATTAATATAAAATATTGTTTAAGGACATTGTTGATTACACTGATTTTCAACTTAGCTTATGGTGAGCGACCATGACTTCTTATTTAATAAAACGGTTGTAAAAGTTCACCCAATTTATAAATAAAGAAACATATAAATTGTTATATTTTGTACTTATTTATCTTACATAGGTAGCATATTTTTAAATTTCGTGCATTTCATTCACTCTCAGTACTTTTATCTTAAATTATTTTATTTTACTCACCAAGGAAATTAAACTTTTTGAAAGTGCGAATTTCAATATAAATTTCACTTATAATGAATGCATAAACCCTTTCCAAGTTTAAACGCCAATCCCTCAGCCTCCCCAGTCAAAAATATCATGTTACGCTACTACTTCAAATTAAGTAATTATGTTTTGAAAACTATAAAAGCTTATGGAATGTTGTTGTTGTTGAGATCCAGACAATCCGACCTACCAGAAAGGTGTAAGGTAACTGTTTGGACGCCCGGGAAATGCCACCCAATTTAGACCGGAACCCAGTGGGGGAGACGCCCACAGGAACCGTACACTCCTTCCCCTACCACCAACCTCTCGGAAGGACTTATGGACCCATATGTTTAACGTGATCGTACTCCGCGTTTACATGGCGGTAGTTTTGGCAGTGACGGGAATCGAACCCGGGCCTACCGAATGCAATTCCCGCGCTCTAACCACTGGGCTACCGCGCCCTCAAGCTTGTGGAATGTGAAATAATGTGTAAATATTGTTTTATACTACATTTTTAAAGAAGAATTTTCCTTTGTCTCAATGTTTAAAAAGTAGATCTTGGATTTGTACTGGAAAAGTAGATCTTATGTGAAAGTTATTATGCACTTCTAATATATATCAAGTTTGACTCCCATTTTCAATAATGATAAAAGGCTCTTAAATATTTGTTATCAAACTGTCATTCAACGAAAATTAATTGAAAGAACTCAAGTTGAAAATGAAAATAAATTTTCGTTGATGACTTTAAAAATGGATAAAATGGCTTCTCTTTTAAAAAAGAAATTATAAAATGTCTGATGGATTTACAAAATGAAGGACAAATCATTGCAAAAAGCACTTTGTACATTTTTTTTCCCTTGGAGGAAAGACTTTTTTTGATAGACATATATATGGGATTTTCTCATCATTTTTTTCATCTAATCATTTTTCATCATGGGGAAATTTCAAAGCATTCTAACTTTGATATCTCTTGAACCACGGGATGGATTTTGATGAATTGTTTAACGTGCAATGAGATTGTGTTCAGAAAATATTTTGATATAAGAAGTTTTATCACCCTACAATGAAGTCCGCAATAACGAGAATCAAGTACTTCTGTCTGTCTTTCATGAGGTTTACAAATCGGGAATGGCACAACATACATATTTACATATCATTACCCTGGTTTATTAAGCTTTATAAGAAGCAGGTGTATGGTTGAAAGTATTTCCAGTCCTTTGCGCTTTAAAAAAAAGTTCCAAAATACGTTTCCATATGTTCTTAAATATATGTTGAAATACAAAATCTAATTTGATGAAAACACGTTCAAGCAATTAAAATACATCCAGTAGATGTTATAATATTAGTTTTATTCACTTATACCATTCAATTAAACAACTGGAATTAAAATGCATGTTTTATCAGTCGGATATTGCCGCTTATAATTCGATAAAACTCAACCAATTTACATGCAATTTTTTGCCTGTTAAGCGTGTTAGTGAGAACATTCATAGCTATAATATTCCAGATTTTGTGTCACGTTAATTTTATCTCAGTACTAGCAGCATACCCGTTCTTCGTACGGAGTATATAATATAAAGAAACTTATAATTCGCAATCATGTGAAAATTCTGTTAAAATATTAAATTTATTGCTCCTAAAGAGAAGTTTAAGAATATATGTTCTCACTATGCAAAATTATCTTCACGCGCAGATCTGAAGAATAAAACATCCTAGTCACTTTTGTAAGCAAATTTATAAATAAAAATAGAAAAAAAGGAATTGAATCAATATATGCAACCCCGTAATACTTATATTGTCGCAGATTAGAAAATATGCTAGTGTGTTAGTAGAAAATTTCTCGTATTACAATATAAGTCTCTAAAATATTTACCAAAATAAAAGAGATGACGTAATAAATTAAAAATATCAATAATCCCCGTACTCTTTATACCAGAAGGTCGTAATTGATTCCAATATATGCCAATATATATCAAAACATATGCCAATATACCTGTACTATTTATATTCTCTAGAGTCTAGATTAAAAGATATACCCCTGTATTTGTAGAAGATTACTCGTACAATGTACAATATAGGAGTTTAACCAATTTTTGTCATAATAAAACAATTGCATAATAACTTAAAAATATCAATAATCCCTGAATCAATAATCCCCGAAAATAGCAATAATAATAATGTTTAAACCTGAAGACCGTAATTGATACTATCCAGTCAAAAATGCTATAAGAAAAATCAAATCGTTCTTTTCTAAAATATATTTTTATATCCATTTATTTATTATTCAAATCGAAAAAATAATTATTAAAATTAACAGACAGATTTAATTTAATTGCGTTTCTGAGTAACATGATATAAGATAGAATCTTCCTCATAAACTGCGAAATTAAATGACCATTTTGATTTCTTTATACTTTTCATTGTTCAGTAAAAACTTGTTTTAAATAAACCATGGAGATAGATTTCCCCTTTAAATCAGGTTTCAAACAATTCATGTTTTCAGAAAGTGACTAATTAGCGCAAAAAATCTCCCATCAAACTCGGAGATTAAATTTCAATTCACTTTCAAACGATTTTCAAGCTTTTCGTTTGGATAAACCACGGAGTTAGAGAGTGGAACTCCTAGGAAAAAGTGTCGTTTTTCATTAATATCTCGACAACCCCTGGTCTTAGATACTCGAAACTTGGGCCAAATTTATGGGGGGCTATTTCAAGGCTATCCACAAAATTTCATCAAATTCGGTTCAGCCGTTCTCCCGTGATGGTGAGACAAACGAAAATTTCGTTTTTCACTAATATCTCGAGAACTACTGATCGTAGAAACTCCAAACATGGACTAAATTTTCAGGCGACCCACAAAATTTCATCAAATTCGGTTCAGCCGTTCTCCCGTGATGACGGGACAGACACACAGACAGATTTTCAATTTTTATATATATATAGATTATCCCAGTCAACGATGGGTATTTTTGCGGGTAATTCATAAGGGAATAAAATGTGGTGTTTCAAAATTTTTGTTGTTAAAGCATTTGCTTGATCTAAATTCGAATATACAAAACTGCTACGAAAACAATCAAGTTTCCATTTAAAGAATAAATGCTTGTATAAAATCACTTTTAATATTGATACTTTTAAAGCTGCTTGTGAATAAAATTTTGAATAGTGACAACAGTACTTCTTGTATGTTTTTGAGAGAATGGATTTAATAAAATATTTTTGTGGTGCCTGTGAAGAAAATTTTGAATAGTGACAACAGTAAGTCCTGTATGTTTTTGAGAGAATTAAAATAATAAAATACTTTTGCTTTGCCTGTGAAGAAAATGTTGAATAGTGACAACAGTAATCCATATATTGTTTAGAGAATTGATTAAATAAAATATAATTTAGAACAATACTAGATTTTTCAAACATTTTAAATCACAAGCAGCGACGGGTATATCCGCTAATGCCCAATATATTTTAGTGAAAGTAAAAACTAATGATTTGAAATGATATGTTTTTACAAAAACCAATAACAAATATTGCTCTCAATGAAAACTTCCATCGGCTTCTTGTCCAATCTCAAACACTTCGCGAAACACTTGCAATAATGAAGAACCACTTTTAAATATTTACTAGCAAATAGCCATTTTCTCAAAATCAATCACGAACAACTTGCAATATTCCGCTGACTCGACAAAAAAAGTCACGCTGAGGGCTTTTAAAGTGCATAATAAAATAGTTTATTTATGATAAGGAAGATGGACAATAGTGAAGGATTTATAAAGTGCAAAAGACAGAAACTTTTTTTTTTCAGATATAAAAGTTACTTTTGTATTTGATTGTATATATATAGTTCTTATAAATGTCCTTTAGGAAACACAGGATATTAAACTTTCAAAAGAGATTTTTTCAGACAAATATGTATGAAAACATAAATATTTTTGGACATTTTAAAATATGATAATATCATGAAAGCATTCCTATAATTATTATGGAGTTATAGCCCAAAAGTCATAGATGGGGAAATTTATTAAAAAATACCATTAGAGTCTTTTTTCTCAGAACGTGTTTTTTCTCTTCTTTTACATTCCGCGCATAACTCTGAAACTTTTTTATGAAATTTTCAGAATATATAATGTATTTTGGTCTTTTTAAAGTAAAATCAAATTTTTTCAAAATTTCTACTTGCAAAAATATTTTTAAGCGTTTTTACTTTCCCTACAACACATGGTAATGCGTAGGGAAAGTATTGGAATCATGCTGAAAATTGCAACTCGTGTTTTCGACAAATCTACACGTTTCAAGCAGTCTAGAACACGATGAAACACTTTTTACCGTGATGTCTGTGTGTGTGTGTCTATGTATTATTGACTGGCAAAGGTGCATGGCTCGCATGTGTCCGTGGATAGTAGGAGCGCAAGTGCTGCCGCCGGGCGTATGGGAAGTAATGTTTTGCATTACCTAGCAAATAGTTAAATACTTATCAAATAGTTAAATAGTATCTTGCCCATACCGGCAAACAAAGAAATATTTGGTTGTCTGGCCAGAAATTTGTATTGCCCATATTTTCTATTCTTCACATTTAGGCAGATAATATTTAATTTAGAATTAATTGCAAAAGTAAACATGGACCCGTAATTAAATAATAAAATAGACTATGGTTTAGAAATTTTGGTACAGGCAACCAGTAAAAAAAAAATCAGTTTGTTGATGATCTGTTAGATGACCACAGTAAAGCGGTAATAGAATTTTTCAAGCACTTATGAGGGCATGGGGAATTTCTTGGGCCATGCTCACAAAATCAAAATGGGGCCCTTAAATTGATTGGTTATTGACGCCCTGGGCATACCTTCCAGTTTTACATAAGAAACACCTTTCAGTATGTCCCTTTCAATTTGTCTGTAACGATTGGCAGTAATTTTGCCGACTTTCGAGGAAAATATCACCAAATTGAAAATATTGCCTTATTGGCAAAAATGTCGCCAAATTTACGAAAGTTCAAATGCATCGGGAAAATTAAGTTAAGACATTACAATAACAGCCTTCAAAATTTTCTCTAACCCTGCTGTCAAATATCAAGCAGAAAAAAAAGTACATTATTCAATGCAGAAATATTTAATAATATATTTGTGTGCACTTTGTGACTGTTCTTCAGTTCATGGCTTAGTGATATTCTGCTGGAGTCTAGTGATATTCTGCTAATGTGAGAAAAAGTATGGGGAGGACTTCAAAAGCGAATAAAACGGCTTTTCTCTTGAACAGAAATGGAAAAATGGAGAATATATTTTATAAAATACTAGACTGACGTCTCTGTTTCCTTAAAAAACATAAAAAATTGCCTTTCGACTGGAATATTTATATTTGTATGCGGGTCATTTTTCATCATTTGCTTGAAGTGAAAAAATGAATGGGATGTCGGGGTATTTCGGGATTTGGGTTGACGGAGTTTTTTACTGACCTAGATTTTGGAATGCCGAAATATTTTATAAAAAACAGTAATGCGGAAGATGCGAAGAGAAATTTGTGTAAGTATGGCTGTCGGCATGGATTTTCAATTTCTCACATTATTGTACACTGTAAAGCATTCTGCAACCATTGCTCACCTTTTTCAGCTACTTTGTTGATAATTTCGTCAAACTGATAAGATAAACAGCACATACAGGCGTAAATGAAAATTCCAGCTTCCTTTCTGAAATATTCAGCTAATTAACGTCTGGCGAAGCGTTTTATATATATATATATATATATATGTATATATATTTATATATGTATATATATACTATATGCATGTATGTATATATGTATATGTATGTATATATATATATATATATATATATATATATGTATATATTATGTATATGTATGTATATATATATATATATATATATATATATATATATATATATATATATATATATATATATATATATATATATATATATATATATATTGTGCCAAGTGAAAGTTTTACTTGAAAGATTTAATTCATGAACTTGCCATTTTCGGTATGTCTTCCCGATACCACGCGATTTTACGCGTGGTCGTATTATTGGAAAGATCGAAGAAGTGCAAAAAATAACAGATGTTGCCAGGGAGTTAGTTAGACATTACACACAGCATTGTTTCACGGCTGTAGCAAGCATTTAAAACAACTGGAATGTGTAGCAAGCGTCACGAGGGAGGTCGTGTTAGAAGTACGACGTCTGCAGGAGACAGGTGCATTGTCCTATCGGCAAAAAGGGACAGACGCACAACAGCTCAGCAGGTGGCAAATCAGTTTCTTGCTACCACAGGACAGATGATCTTCCGGAAAACTGTAGCCAGACGTTTGGGAGAAGGAGAACTATACGCATGCAGATCTGTTGTGTTTGTCCCATTGTCCAGACTGAACCGTTACGCCCGTTTGTAATGGTGTCGTGAGCATAGCAATCGGACCGAACAGGGTTGAGCTTGTGTACTATTCTCAGATGAGAGTAGGTTCAGTCTGTCATCGGATTGTAGACGCCGACTGATCTGGCGTGAGAGTGGTACTGCTTATCGTCCAGAAATTATCCGATATCCGACATGCAGTATCATGGTATGGGCCAGCATCATGATCAATGGCTGCACGCCCCTACATGTGGTTGCAACTGGGACTATGACCGGCCAACGATACATTGATGAAATTCTACTGCCTCATGTTTTGCCTTTTCTGTAGTGCTGTCGGTGATAAATTTGTTTTCATGGACGGCAATGCAGCATGTCATCGAACACTCGCTGTTCAGGATTGAGTAGTCAGCGAGGGTATTCAATGCCTCGTATCGCCAGCGCGTTCTCCAGATCTAAACTCCATTAAAAATGTTTGGGGATGCGACTTACTGGTCGAAAATATCCTGCAACAAACAAGAACACCCTCATCCGTGCACTAACATAGGAGTGGGATAACTTGCCTCAACAGCAGCTTGATAATGTTGTGCAAAGCATGACACGACGTGTGGAATGTTGCATCGCACTCCACGTTGGACATATCCGTACTGACACCTTTCTCAAAGATGCCTGCTGTCGTTCATATGAATTTTTTCATTTCTCCGTACACAGCATCAAATGAGCACTTTTGTCCTTTCAGATGTTTCAAAACCTTCTGTATTTTCCAGAACAATAAATAACATTTATTCTAATGTCCGAATAAAGTGGCAACAGTATTTTATCCTGCTGGGTCTCCACTCTCGCTTAATGTTGTGCTACATTGCAATTTATGATCTGTCCTTAGCAATTATCCAGCAATATATATGTATATACAGGGTGTCCCAAAAAGATTGAAATACACTTTAATTCTTTACCTGTTGGAAATAAGTGGGCAATGTAAATTGCAAACTTATCTCCAACACCCTCATGCGGGATTTTTAATGATCTTGTTGCAATAAAAATTAAGATTTTCTGATTGACCAAATTTGTCTAAGGGAGTCATATAAACATTTAAAAAGTGTAACTTTTTGAAAATTAATGGGAGGAGTATTTCATTAACGTAGTTTTATTTCATACCTTACCTTAATTTCAACATTTTTGCAATTTACATTACCCACTTATCTCCAAAAGGTAAAGAATTAAAGCGCGTTTCAAACTTTTTGGGTCACCCTGTATATATATATATATATATATATATATATATATATATATATAAATATATATATATATATATATATATATATAAATATATATATATATATAAATATATATATATATATATATAAATATATATATATATATATATACGTAGTGTATATATATATACACTACGTGACAGTGAAATTAAGATACCAAAATCAGTGGTCAGAAAAGTATGCAACTTGCAAGGTCGACGCTGCTCACCGAGTTATGTAAATGATGCGAACTCAGCAGCTGTTCCACGCACATTGAGTGAGATATAAGGGAAGAAACCTGCAGGATCGGCAATAGTCGCGCCGCTCTGTCTGCCAGAGAAATCATTTTGCAATTTTTTTTTTGTCTCAGAGGAAACGTGAAGTAGCAGAGAATGCCAGACCGCCACCAACCGAGACTGTTCCAGCAGACAAACGATTTCACGAGGTGGTGATCGGACTCAAAAGGGCATAGAGCCATGTGGACTGCGAATGGCACAGGATCGTGTACTCAGACGAGTTACGGTTCTGTTTTAGAAATGATAGTCGCCGTATAGGAGTGGCACCGAAGTGGTGACAGGTCCAATTCGGCTGCATCTGTGGAACGCCACGCCGTACGACAAAGCGGCATCATGGTTTGGGGCACCATCGCTCGATAGCAGGTCATCTCTGTTCCGTATTGAGGGCACTATGTCGGCCCAACGATACGTGGATGACGTGCTGCGACCGGTGACACTATCCTTCCTTCAGGGATTCTCAATGCCATTTACCAGCAGAATAACGCCGACTACACACGGCAAGTATCAGCCAAAATGCACTGTAAGATACCCAGGTACTTCCCTGGCCACTAGTCTCCCCTAATCTCTCGCCAATCGAACACGTCTGGGACGTAATTGGACATCGCTTGCGTACGCTGCCACCGTCGCGTTTAGAAGACGATCTTTGGCAAATGGTTGACAGGGAATGGACAGCCATCCCTCAGAACATCATCCACATGCTCATTGACTCTGTACCTAGACGTGTTGCTGCCTATATCGTCGCCCGCGGTGGTCTTTCAACCTACTGATCAGACGGTGTTATTGCTCAGTGTATAGGTGTATGAGGTTGCAATAAACAGCACCTATTTTTCGTTGCTGTCTCTCTCTGTTTGCCGAATTTCATCTATTTCTGCCCACTCTTTCTTGATGTCTCATTTTCACTGTGACGTAGTTTATATATATATAAAATAGGGTGTTCCGGAACTCCATGTACAAACTTGGAAGGTAGGAGAACATCAATAAGAATCATAATCGCATAGGAAAGCAGGGGCGGAAATGCCGACCTCAAGTGATAAGGAGACCTAAAGACACAATAGAAAAAGCAGTGCTAAGCGCTTTATTACACTCAAAAAAAGAGTAAAACTGTTACAAGCATCACAGGAAGGGTTCGAAATGTCGCCCATTGGCATTGATGCAAGCATGACACCTACTGTCCTACCGCCACGAGAAAGTCCCCAGACAGCAGACGTTTTGGTGGCGGTCGCTATGGAAACAGGTTATTCCATTGCATTTTAGGTGTGACGGAAAGCCCTTTTTTCGATTTGGCGCAGATAGAACCGACGAAAGTCGCATTTCGCTTTGTACTGGAGTCAATGCTAGACGCTCGCATTCTGTGATTTTTAAAGCTGTGAAGTAACTTGTACTGTGTTGCACACTTTGTGGATTTTGTCTAGTTGAAAAATGGCTACATTTAAAAGTGGAAAGACTTTGCATTGGCAAGCATGTGCAATAGTCCACAATGTTACGGCATTTTTTGAAGAGGAAAAACCGCAAATTCTCTAAAAAATACCAATTTCAAATGCAATGAAGAGAACTGCGGAAGCGACAGACGTTTCAACGTCATCAGTTAAAAAGATAAAACGTGAGGGGAAATCGCTTAATAACACTGAGATGAGTATTTTATCTATTTGAACAATTTACAGTTATTGCTTAAAGAAGCTATTTTGAAAGTAACACAAAATGGATGGAAAAAACACTGTAAACAAACACATTGAAAACCTAGAGAATATTTATTGGAAGAAAGATGGACTGATCAAAAATATTGTGAAGAAATTAGTGATAAATCTGTCGGATAGCGATTCAGACTCTTCTTCAAGAAAAAACATTTCAAGTGATTCGGACATAGTAGATAATAGTTATTCCAATGAATGTGAATGAATATTTTATAATTGATTGAAAAATATAAAAAGAATGAATATTTTAAAGTCATAATTTTGCTTATTTATCATTTATTTTTTCCTTTTTGCTGACTAATAATTGTGTAACTTGCTGATTGAAAACTGTAATAATTTTCATTTAATTCGAAATTTAGTTTTAAACAAAATGATATAAATTCTAGTTTTAAATTGTAAGCTATTTTCTCCCAAAATCGCCCGAACCTAAAAGAAAATATCTAAAACTTTGTTCTAATAGATTGACGGCTTCCCGTACCCGCTGTTGCCTATAATAACAAATTATTTTCGGAGTTTAAATAACGAAAAATTTTTAAGTTAATTTATAATTTAATGTCATTTAATACGAAAATTTTGTTTAACTGTCAGATAAAAAACATCTACTATTTTCTTTTAGTACATCATGATAAACGAAACGGATTCTTCGCTTAACGAAGTGCGCTTGATTTGCCAAATGTTGCAGTCGATTTTAAACCTTTCTCCCTCCTTTCTTCGACTCGTCTACTTGCGGCAACCCTATTCAGAGACTTTCTCGTGGCGGTAGGACAGTACGTCACATGGATTGGCGAACATTCCCATAGGTACCGGGCGTTTCGCGGGTCGTAGTAGCAGCGATGGCGATTCGTGCCACTAGGTCCATGTCAGAATCTAGTGGCGTTTCGTAGACAATGTCCTTCATGGCACCCCAGAAATAAAAATCAAAAGATGATAAGTCAGGTGATCTGGGGGCCATGCGATGGAACAGCCACGCCCGATCCATCTACTTCCAAATGCCTGGTCTAAATAATCACGTACGGAAATTGCATAATGAGATGGAGCCCCATCGTGTTGAAACCACGTTCGGCGTCGAATTTGTGCGGAAACATCGGTAAGCAATTCCGGAAGAACTTCCTAAATAAAGATGAGATACTTCCGAGCGTCCAGTCGAGGTGGTGAGATGTATGGGCCGACTAAACAGTCAGTCACGATACCCGCCCACACATTAAGAGCGAAGCGATGTTGTGCGACACCTGGTCGGGTTCGGTGTGGGTTGTCTACGGCCCACATGTGCGTGTTGTAAGTATTGAACATCCCTTCACGAGTAAAGGACGCTTCATCACTGAACAAAACAGAACATGGGAACTGCAGGTTTGTCGCACTTTCTTGAAGAAACCACAGTGCAAACGCAGCAAGTCGTGGATGATCTTCAGCTGCAGTAATTGCACTCTTTGAAGATGAAAAGGATGTAAGGCCTCGTTGTGCAGAACGCGCCATACAATTGTTACGGATGAACTTGTTGCAGCGGTAAGAGCCCGTAGACTGGTGCCGGGATTTTCGGTCCGCAGCATGCAACCAGGGGCGTGCTGGCCCACCGGGACATGTCCCAGTGCGCCCTTTTCTCACGGCGCTTCTCGCCTCCCTGGATGTAAAATTTTCATTCGAATTGCTTATGTAAAAACAAAAAAAACCCAAAATGTATCTAAATAATACGTCAGTGCGATACTGATTGCTCCGAGAAATTTGGCGCAGAAGACGGTACCAGTACTCACTGCCTTTTGTAGTGGTGACTCTGCGACTAACCGCTCTGCCCGATGCCGCTGTTGAAACGCGAAACGAAGGAATGAGCTTGTGCTAAGTTCTAACTCCGCGGTTAACTGTTCACTCCGCGTTCTAACTCACACACAATCTGTGAATTGTTTCATGCTAATGAAAGATAAGAAAAGTTTGCCCGATCTTCTGTTTGGGAACCAAATGGCCAACAGGAAACAGGAAGTAAAAGAAAGAAGACATATAGTAGAAACAGTAGTCGATGTTTTGAAACTGGTAGGTAAACAAGGTTTTCTTTTTCGGGGAAAAGTAGAATCTGCTCATACTTTGGATGACGACTCAGTGAACCATGGAACTTTTTTACAAATGATTCTCATGCTAAGAAAATATGATGTGATTCTAGAGAAGCATGTGAGCAGTGTAATTTCAAAAAGTAAAACCAACCTCCTCTAGAACAGAAAACCCGACGAAATTAAAAAAAGGAAGAAAATGCCAGTAGAAAGAGGAGATCAAGTTGCATTTTTAAGAAACAACATGATTGTGAAAATCTTACAATACATGAACGCAGAAATGAAAAGAAAAATATGTGAAGAAGTGAAATTGGCAGGGAATTTTCCATCCTAATGGATACTACAGTAGATGTTTCAAGTTAAGACCAATGTGCATATGTCTTATGCTGCGTTAAGGGTTCTGAAGTCGTAGAAAGACTGCTATCTATAAAATGTGTGGTTTACACCACAGGCGAGGATCTGTTTCAGTCACTCAGAACCGTTTTGGAAGATGCCGACATACCGATCAAGAACTGCGTTACTAACGCTTATGATGGAGCTTCTAACACGAATGGTCATTTTAAAGGATTGATAGCAAGATTATCTGAAGTAATTCCACACTACATTCACACTTGGTACTATGCCCATGTACTGAACCTAGTTCTCACTGACACTGCCCAATGTCTCATTGTAACTATATCATTTTTTAATGTACTGCAAGAAGAAGCTCAAGTGTTTATGAAGGAATCACTTTAAAGATTACAAAAACCCTTCTTTTAAGGTGGAAGCTATTGGCATGACCAGGTGGCGGAGCCGCAGCAATGCTACGGTCAAGATACGATATTGAAAAATCTCACCCTACCAAGGTCATCTACTTATAATTGTTCAGTGCCTTGTTTAAGATATCTAGTTCTCCAGAGTTTATCTCTAAAGCTGAAGGTCTTCTCATAAAGTTTACAAGTTTTGATACAATATTGGTAGTTATGTTGTTTATGAAAATTTTTAAATAATCACTCCTTTGTCTGATTACTTACAGACTAAGAATCTCGATTTCGTTCAAACATGGAAACTCATCGAAACTTCTCACTTAAAACTTAAAGAATTACGTCAAAAGTTTGATGAAACTTTACAAGCTGCAAGAACATTCGTTTAGATAATGACTCGCAGTTTAGATGAAAGAGTAAAAAAAGATGAGCCTTTGGAAAGTATTTGCATTGAAACTGAATTGAAAGAGAAACGAAAGAGAAAGGGTAAAAAGCTTCACAGAGAAGATGCTGGCCATACCTCAGAATTAGATGGTTTTAAAATTTCAACATTTTACAGTGTCATAGATACTCTCATCAATACTATAGAAAACAGACTTCTCCTACACAAAAACTTGTACCTAGATCTAGCCTGGTTTGATCCTAAGCGGTTTGGCAATAAAGAGCCCTTACCTCCCAAAGCCCTGGACAAAATAGTAGAGATTCTCCCCAAACTTGACAATGGAAAGCTTGTTGAAGAACTTACTTCATTTGCTGATGTATGGCTCCAAATAAGCAAAAAGACAATCAGTGAAAAGTATCAAGAAGAAGATCCCACAGAACGTGATTTGTCTGCTGATGACTTTGACGAAGAAGAGAACTCAACATCTCAACCTTGCAATTACAATAAGTGAAATTCTTGCTTAAAGTGTGCTTACGAAGTGCTTCTTAACTATAGCATGTACTCTCGTCAGTATAATGAACTGTTCAAAGTATATAAACTGCTCTTGACAACCCCGATAACTCAAGTAACATGTGAAAGGGTTTTTTCCAAGTTGGAGATTATTAAAACAAGATTGAGATCTACCTTAAGCAGTGACAACTTGGAGACATTACTATTAATACAATCTGAATCAGACTTATTGAACATTATAGACAGTGACACTATAAATGATAAGTTGTGTCAATTGATCTCTGAAATGAGGCGATTGCTCAGTGTTTAACAACTTAGTATGATATAGGTATCCTTTACTTTTATATTTACCATTTGTTAAATTCTGACAAGTAGCTGATATATGTTCAGTACATCAAATGAATCATGTTTATTTCAGGCGATATTAAATAAATATGCATATTGTAATATATATTATATCAACGGAAATCTTGCTCTCAATTATTTTGTTTACCTTTATTTTTATTTAAAGCTATTTTTTTTAAATACATAATTTTAGGTTCTATTACTTAATGTTAAGTAAGACAAAATGATGTTTTAAGCACTCCCAGACCCTCCCGGAAGTTGGCGCCCCCGTACTCGAATAGGGTTTGTTGCATGATGCAACAAACCCTCTTCCAAATCAGTTGTTAGTGGCCACCCGGTATTCTGCATCGTAACTGTGAAGGATCCACATTCAGATAGGTTTTGATGCACATGAGCGAACATTCGGTGATTTGGTAGGCGCCTCGTTGGAAATCTTTCCTAATACAACTGTACAGCAGCCCGTCAATTTCCGTTAACTAGGCCATACAGGAAGTGAATTTCGACCAACTCGACGTTCGTCAAACGATTCATGTTGACCGCGCTCAATCGACGTCTACAGTTAGGAAGCCGCACGCGTGCCGACTTTGAGAGCTCGCGTACAGCTTTCCTATGTGATTATGCTTTATGAACGCCTGTAATTGTGGCTTTTCTTATCCGAAACTTTTGTTTGACGAATTTATCAACAAAATAGTTGAAAGAAATGAGCAAAGGTTGCAAAATGTTTTGCAGTGTATAAACGAAGATTTAGTGATATAATCCCAATTAAATCTTAAAATATTTTGCTGGAAACGCGTACATGTACACATAACATGACATACAAATCTATATGCAATCTATTTATACTGCTAGTAAAAACTATTCGTAGTTGAAATATACCAATTGAACATACTCTACCTACGTGTATTTCATAACATACTTATTCAATCTACTAAACATATTTATCTTACTAACAGTATACCTGTTCCTCGTTCTGAATATATAATATAACAAGAAAGATCAATCATGCTTAAAGCATTGATTAAGAAACACTTTCCAACAACAATGCAATTTTATTTAAACATGTCTAAAATGCAATACATTCCTCGGTAATATTTTAAAACTTCTCACAATACTACATTGATTTATTATATTTGAAAACTTAAACCTTCATCGAAAAAAATGAACTTCATTCAAATGACGGCATTGAAATATAAATTGCCTGGTTTAAACATCTCTAAAATGTGATATATTACTCGATAATAATTTTAGAATTATCATAATACCACGATAATTTATTATATTTGAAAACTTCATCGAAAACAACTGAAATTCATTCAAATGACGTCATAGAAAAAATAACACGCCTGGCTCTCTCTAAAAAAGCAGCATTTCATTCATAAATAATTTCCCATTCATGTCATTCATCACAATACTATAATAATTTATTTTATTTAAAAATTAAGACCATGGAGCTACAAGTAATTTAACTCTATGCTTAAAGCTTCATCGCAAAGAATCGTCCTTCTCTCGGTAAAGTCAATGAATATTTCTTTCATATCAGCTATGCAGACTCCATGAGCTAAATTCTTTTGCGTTAAAAAAATACAGCAATTCCTATACAACTCATCCTACATATTTTGCTGTTTACATTTTACTTAAGTGAAAAATAGGCTTCGTTGTAGAAATAATCAAATTTGGATGAGCATTTAAACACATATATATTGTAATTGCGTTGATTTAGTATGTAGATGCACAGAATTTAAACCAAAATAAAGTGGTTTTAGGACGGATACAACACTCAATATGAAATAAAAAGAACTTTAAAAATCACGATTTTGAGACAAGATGGATGCCATATATCATTTTGAAGTAGATTACGTGATACTTTCATATCATGGTCACGTGATCGTTTCATATAAGTGGTGTTATTATTATTTTAATTTTTATTTAAAAAACTACTGAATATATTTCGCTGAATTTTTTTTTATATATTTTATGGAACTATTTGAATATTACCAAAAATTTCGAAGCAATTTGTGAATTTTAAATGCGCTTAAAAAATGTTTGAAAAATTAGGTCCCATAGGGCTCAATGTATTTCATTTTTTCAACCCGGGTTCAATCCAAAACTAATTGGGTGATATTATTCATTTATATTCCCATAGGTCCTACAGACCGTCTGAACAACATACTAAAATTTCATTTTGATTAAGTCATTTTTACGGCAGTTATCGTGCTAACGGACAGACAGACAGACAGAATGAACAAAGTCATAAACACTTTTCAACTTTAATGTAAAGTGTTAAAAAGCTTAATATTCGCAATTATGTGAATATTCCTAATTTTAAACATTGTATTAACATATTTAATTTCATTCTTCTAAAAAGAAGCATAAGAATATCTGTTCTTACTACACAAATTTATCTTCACAGGCAGATTTGAAGCATGAAATATCAAGGCCCCGGTTGTAAACAAATTTACAAAAAATATGAAATGGGATCAATATATGCTAAAATGAAAGCGCTATGAAATTGGATCAACAAATGCCAAAATGAAAGCTCTAAAATGATGGAAGATATACGCGTACCATTTTTATTCTGTTACGACAATTAGCTAAACACACTAAATATGAGTTTGGAAAATATTTCCTAAAATGAAACAGATAACTTAAGAAATATTATATTTAATTCATTTAATTTTTCCTTTGACTATTTTGATTTAACAATTGTCTTATATATGTCATTTCAATATATGTCAACTTTTATATATGTCATTTCTATATTATCACTTCTATTGCACCTTAAAATTTTGTTAATGACCAAACACAATTGCTTTATGGGCAGTTCATTGTTTTACTTTCAGTCGCGTATGACTAAGAGTGTTGTAATACCCAAGATCTGGATTAAGAGCTCACCTTATCGAGCCAATCAGAAAGCAGAATGTGGAACAATAGACGATTCAAGTCCGAGCAAGAATAAAGGAGATCCAACAAAATGAAGCAATTCCGAACAAGTATAATTGAGATCCAACAAGACGAACCAAGTTCGAACAAAAACAAATGTGATGCAACAAGACAAACTAAGTCCGAACAAGAATAAGATCCAACAAGAAGAACTAATTCCGAACAAGAATAAAGGAGATCCAACAGATCCAAAAATAAGTTAAAGCGGCACATAAAAGTCCTAAAATAAATATAACAATATAATAAATATAATAAATATAACATAAAAGGTGGACATATTTACAGGGCATTCCGCCAGATCGCGGACAAAAATAGAGTACTGAAAAAGCCATTAACAAAATTACTAGAATTTTTCTGGATATGGAAGGCTTTAAAGAAGTCAAAATCATAGATTAAAGTGCATTTTTGTACAATCGTTGCTGAAGAAAACTCGAAACGGTGGTCACAGTGATAGCGCAATATTGGGCAATTGAATATTTATTAAATTCCTATTTTTGCGCACAATTTCTTTGACCAATATAAGAAAGACTACGCTGGTAAGTAATACTGTAAATGTCTGAAATATTAGAAATTTCTAAACGATCTGTAAGATTAGAAAATCTGAGTTTATTAGAAGGTTTAAATGCAATATTCAATTTTAATTTTTTTAAGGATTTTAGAAATTTGCTGACTGATTTTGGGAAAAATGGTTAAATGATAGTCTTGTTGAAATCTTTTTCAGAAGCAGACTTAGAGTAAGATTTAGAAAATTTTTCAACTGCACGATCAACAATAAAGGGAGAGAAACCCCGATGGACAGCAACAGCTTTTAAGTAATTGATTTCATAATTGAGCAAATCCATAGTAACACAAAACTTCAAAGCACGATGAGTAAACGTATTGATAGCAGCAATTTTCTGATTAGGCAGGAATTCTTATAGCAGGAATTTTTATGTGGAGGTAGAAAGACTGAGAAACGTTTACTAGAGACAGTAGTGAGAAATTCATGATCGTTGCAAATAGCAAAGACATCCAAAAACGCAAGACGATTGTTCTTTTCCATTTCATATGTAAACTGAATGCAAGGATCCATTTAATTCAAAATATCCAAAATACCGCCAATATCATTAGAAGTGTGATACAGAAGACAAAATATTAGTAGACGAGTATAAAAAACAAACCGGATAATTTCAAAAAGTTTTAACTTCAAAATAATGCATATACTCCCTATGTTGATGATTGTTGCATATTTTTCGTTTACTATTTATATCCATATTTTACAGTTTATTATATAAACTTTATAACAAAAAAATGGACGCACCAAGAAGGAGTTGTCCGATTGTAATAAAAATTGGTGGATGTGAAGAACATACATAGAAAAAGAAACGATTAAAATTTCAGAACAATTTAATGATTTAGAGTTTGACCGTATACAACGGGAGGAAGTCAATAGACTGATAGCCTGATAAAGTTCACGGATTGTGTCCTGCGGTATGTCTTGCCAAATTGTCTCCAACTGTCGGCAGGATCCCCACGCTGCCCTGGACGTCTCCAGACACGTCTGTGGTTGTCGTCAGGACACAGTTGGAAACGGGACTCGTCACTAAAGACTCAAAATGTCTTTCATACGAAATTTCATTACAATCGGACTATTCTTTCTTGGTGCGTCGATTTTTTTGTTAAAGAGTGTATTTCGAGTGAAAGTTAGACAAATGAAAAAAAAACACTCGCTCGGAGAGCTACTTTTTTTAGTTTTTTCGAAAACAATATTTTAATATATCAAAATATTGAAATTAGTTTTATATATTCATAGTCTGGCTGCATTTCCCGTCAAAACAAGAAACATTGTATACATTTTTATTTATTAGGTATTTAACTGAACATTCTCACAACAACTCAACATTCTCACAACAACTCAACATTCTCACAACAACTCAACATTCTCACAACAACTCAACATTCTTACAACAAAATTATTTACCTTTTTCACATTTTACAAGAAGATATTTGAAAAGTCGATATCGTGAGTCCAATGATTACAACTATAGCGTGTTATCCTTCACTCTAAAGAGCTTGGAGAAATCTTTCGATTGATAACATACTTGACAATGTACTCCCCCCCCCCTGGATGGTAACTTTCCCCCAGGGGGATAATGACATCACGAACAAAAAATTGTATCGCGGCTATTTTTTACATAATTATTAAAACTATTAAGCCACTGAGCCATAAATAAACCCTTTTATGCATGATTATGTCAAATTTTGTCTTACTATGCTACCATGTTAAAAAATATAAAATTTCGAATAAAATTCAAATTTTCACTCCAATTTAAAAAAATCTGATGTGGGCAGCACATGGCTTTCCTTATATAATGCAATGAATTTACTACATTTACAGCAAAAAAATTGCTCATTTTTATAGTAGTTACTTATATTCTTTTCAAGACATTGAATTTTCGTCAATGAGTCGTCATTTTCATTGATTTAACGTCATTTTCAACCATGTGGCGAGATTTTCGTTAATTTGGCAACATTTCAAAAAGTCGCCAAGTTGGCGACATTCCTCCAAATTCGTCGCCAAAATCTCGCCAAGTGTTATGGAAGGAGAAATAAGTTATTCTTATAGCAGATAAGTGACTATTGGCGTTCAAATGCAAAAGTATTACGTAAAGTATCTTTTCTCATGAATGAAATGAGCTAGATCCACGAAAATTATGTCACCAGATTTATCGCATGATATTACATATGAAAAGTGAACATGTTTCTCAACAGTTAATATATTTTTTATAATTTATGAGATTTTTTGATACATTTATTTGAAGAATGTGCAATATATCTCGAAAATGGTTTATGCTAGCGTTCTAAAGTTTATATCAATCATTAAGAAAAATTACATAAGAAATGTCTATTTGCGTAACTTTATTAATGGTTTTGATTTTTTGATGAGTTTTTCAAAATTTCACTCGAAAATTTAGGGGGGTTCTGAGCATTCGATTGGGTTTTAAAACAATAGGCTTTCAGTATTCACGGATTGTGATTTTTGTACCAAATTTCATTCGAATCGTTCCATTTGTTCGTGTGATATCGTCTCCACAGGCTCACTGACTCACACACACACACACACACTTTCCCATACAAGGACATCA
Source organism: Amaurobius ferox (assembly GCA_951213105.1). Taxonomy (NCBI): domain Eukaryota; kingdom Metazoa; phylum Arthropoda; class Arachnida; order Araneae; family Amaurobiidae; genus Amaurobius; species Amaurobius ferox. The sequence goes on along the minus strand of OX578150.1, from coordinate 63,801,439 downwards.
CCTAAAAAATGTCCGATTCGTGATCAGGGATGCTTGAAACGTGCTCTCCCGTCGGAAACACGAATTCGAATTTTCGACCCCGTCACAATACTTTCCTTATACATTATGTATATAAGGAAAGTAAATATATAAAATTTCGAATAAAATTCAAACTTTTCACTCCAATAAAAAAAAAGTTCTGTCAATCCATTCTAACTAAAATTCCATACAATTAAAAGAAAATTCTACTCAAAGTACTAGATTTCTTATGACAAAGCCGGATATAAAGCTTTATGAGAATCCATTAACATCTGTGGCTAGTATAATGTACACAAGAAATCGACAAAAGACATCAGACAAACAGACAGACTTATAGACGGACATCACTTCAAAAATAGCTAAAACCTGTTCAGGAGTTCTTAAATCATATATTGGCATCAAAATCTTGAAATAAAAAAATTTCGTGAAAACAATACTTTCTCAATATTACGTACGGGAAAGTAAAAATGAAAGAAGCAAACTTTTGTAGCTAATAAATTATCATATTCTGTTAGTGTAGTAGAGATTATTTATTATATTTTTACTTTCCTTATATATAATAATGTATAAGGAAAGTATTGTGACGGGGTCGAAAATTCAAATTCGAGTATTCGACGGGAGAGCAGGTTTCAAGCATCCCTGATCACGATTCGAACATTTTTGAGGTGATGTCTGTGTGTGTGGGAAAGTATGTGTGTGTGTGTGTGTGTGTATCAGTGAATCTGTGGAGACGATAACTGACGAACAAATGGACCGATTCGAACAAAATTTGGTGCGAAATTTACAATCCGTGAATACTGGAAGCCTATTGTTTTCAAATGCAATCGAATGTTCAGAACCCCCTAAATTTTCGAGTGAAATTTTTTAAAAATCATCAAAAAATCAAAACCTGTAATAAAGTTACGCAAATAGACATTTCTCATGTAATTTGTCATTAGAAAACGATTAACATAAATTTTAGAACGATAGCATGAACCGTTCTCGGGATATTGCAGATTTTTCAAAGAAAATATATAAAATAAAATAAAAATATTTCCTGTTGAGAAACATGTTCACTTTTCATATGTACTATCATGTGATAAATTTGGTGACATCATTCTCGTGGATCATATAAATTCTCGTGGACCGCTCGTTCCATTCATAAAAAAATATACTTTGAGTAATACTTTTGTATTTGAACGCCAATAGTCATTTATCTGCTATAAGAATAAATTATTTCTTCGTCCATAACGCTTGGCGACATTTTGGCGACGAATTTGGCGGAATTTCGCAAACTTGCCGACTTTTTTTAAATGTTACCAAATCAAAGAAAATCTCGCCAAATGAATAAAAATGACGCTAAATCAATGAAAATAACGACTATTTGGCGAAAATTCAATATCTTGGAAAAAATATAAGTATCTTCTATAAGAATAACCTATTTTGCTTTTACTGTAAAAGTAGTAAATACATTGCATTATATAAGGAAAGTCATGTGCTGGCCACATCAGATTTTCTTTATTATATTTTGAGAAGGTAAAAATGCTTAAAAGTTTCATCAAAAATGAAGCACACAAAACACGTGCCAACATATGAAGAATCCTTCATAAATTCCTTGCATGAATTTAAAATTTTGTAAACAGAAAAATAAGAAACATGTTTACTTCATTGAAAAATAAATAAATCAAATGGTGATGTCGGAAAATGTATGAATATAAAAAAAAATTTAGAATTTTTTTCGTTGGAAGTATTGAGAAGGGTAGGAGATTAAAATTCAATTATTTTTCAAAGGTTTCAAAATTTTGCGCTTTTGAAGTATCGAGTAATAAAAAAGAAAAAATTATATGTTATATTTCGCTGTTTACTTCCGGAGAAGAAATATCCTTGCTTTCGATTAAAGTGAAAACTGCAAAAACAAAATCAAAATAGAAATAAAATATATGTTTTGAAAAATTTCTAACATGAAACTTATAATAGGATATCTTTTTGAATGACAAATATGATAAACAAAAGAGACTTGAAAATGCATTTTATTTAAGGTACATGACATGTATCTCAATACTTAGAAATGTTTATTTGAATTGAAATTATTAGTTTGTGTTGATAACTATGTCTTCAATTGCGTGAAAACTGTGGGTAGCCTGTCTGACAACAATTGAAAAAAATAAATAATTGACAATTTGTTATAGTGTTGAGTTTGTTCCATAGATAGTAAAAACTGGAATATGTCATTAAATTGGCTATAATTAAAAATCTTAGAGACAGATTATGTATAATGAAGATAAATGTTGGATTTTTATTCACTGAATAGTTTTTGCATACTATTGCATCAAGACAAATATATAAATAGCAGAATCACACAATTTTGTTAATTTTAATTGCATAAATATTAAAATCCATATGACCAGTTTCCAAAAATATTCACGTCATGGATAGCTTGTGGCCGTTTATCTACCAATAAACTGAACTACCCACCGTTGTCCGAGTCCTAAATAGACGCCATTAAATAAATGATCACTTTTAGACCTCCAACATCTTTGCACCTTTCTCTCTCTCTCTCTGTCTCTCTCTCTCTCTCTCTCATTGTGCCATTGAGGTTTTCTGTACATCTCTCTCTCTCTCTCATTATCTCTCTCTCTCATTATCTCTCTCTCTCATTGTGTCATTGGGGTTTTCTGTACATTTCTCTCTCTCTCATTGTGCCATTGGGGCTTTCTGTACACATCTCTCTCTCTCTCATTGTGCCTTTGGGGTTTTCTGTACATCTCTCTCTCTCTTATTGTGCCATTGGGGTTTTCTGTACACCTCTCTCTCTCTCACTCTCTCTCATTGTGCCATTGGAGTTTTCTGTACACCTCTCTCTCTCTCTCTCTTTCATTGTGCCATTGGGGTTTTCTATACACTTTTATGATAACCCTAATAAATCTCGAGTTATTGGCCTAGTCCAACACTTTCTTTGATATCTATATACAATATCGTCCTGAATATCTAGTCATATTTATACCCAGAATGTTTCATAAAAAGTGTATCAGCCACACTTAAAGACTATCGAAAAATACGGTACTGCGATCGACATGAACGTTCAGTGTAGGAAATTTATTTTTGTCGTTTTACATCCTCGTTTATATATCCACCCCATTGAGTCAACAACCACGTGGCGGAAAATTGGATCAGAATTTATGTTCGAAAAGCTTGAGAAACGTTGTATTTTGGACGCCTTGGTAGGATGAATAAGCTCTTGTAAGAAGAACAATAGATATTGAGGATTAAAAACTGATAGAAACTTCAATATTTCAGGAATAATTTATAGTTAACAAGTAGAAACAAAAAATGTAGCTTATAAAGTACCTAATTTTATTATTTGTATCTAACTTAAACGTATGAAAAATATTTGTATTAAAATGTAGCTTAAATGCCTTAAAGGCAACGACATACCAAATTTGGATTTTCTAGATAGAGAAGATACTTTGGCTAAGAGTTTTGTATTTTGACATCTAATAATTCAATAATAATCATTCATATATATAAAAAAGACCTTCTCTTCGTTAGTCTATAACGCTTGCCGATCAATTTAGCGAACTTGGCGACTCATTTATCAAAATATCGCTAATTTGGCGATATCTCTCCCAGACTGACGAAAATACAGTCGAAATTGCAAAAATGATGCTAAATTAACGGAAATGATACCACATTAATGAATTAATTATTAAAATATTATAATGTATGGGTATATCACTTAATGCAGATTCTATCAATATCGATAATTGTCAATTTGCGCCAAAGAGAAGTTGCACGAATTATAAGTCAAGTTGCGCTAATTGAGTACTTCGAAATAGTTTCCCAAGTTGTCATCGGGAAAGCGCCAAATGTACAATTCACGCTAGCACGGAGCGTTCGCGAGGTATTGCACTTTTTCAAATAAATTTATCAAAAATTCCATAAAATTAAAATGTATTAAATATTATGAAATATGTTTACATTTCATATGTAATATTTTATGTAATAAATTTGTTACCATCATTCACGTGGATCTAGTTTGTTCCATTCAAGAGAGAGGATACTTTGAGTAATAGTTTTGTATTTCGACGCCAAACAATTCACTAAGACCTTTATATGTATACGAAATGCTCTTCTGTCCGTGTGTTTGGCGATCAATTTAGAGAACTTGGCGACTCATTTAGCAAAATAACGCCACCTTAGCGATATTTCGTTCCAGATTCATAAAAATTTCATTACAATGGCAAAACTGACGCTACGTTAACGGAAATGACGTCAAATTGATGAATTAATTAGCACAATATTTTATTATATGGGCTATGTTGCTTATTGCGCATGCTATCAATATTGCCAATTGCCAATTTAGAGTTCGGGAAATATATGTTAACCCGGAAAAGCGCCAAATGTACATCTCAACATTAAAAACGTTGTGTCTTAGATCTCATAGATTATGTACTGGAATGTAACCCCGAAGCCCGTGACGTCCGTTTTAAAAGAAATGAGTTATTTTTAATTTTATCTAAACCTTTGGAAGGAAAAATAACTTCGAACTTAAGATTACTAAGGAAGAAAAATCGAAAATAATTTGAAAGGAGAAAATATTTACATTTGTTGTTTTTGACAATGCGATCACCCTGATGCGAAAAGGTCTTTAACAGAACAATAATTTACGTTTGAAATATTTCTTTGAAGAAAAGTAAAAATAAAACGAACCGCGTTCAATCAAAAATTCAATTAACTAAAAAGAACGGTCCGGTTTTTAATATGAACACTGAATTCAAGCAGCAGTGTTCGTGGAAAGTCAATGTGTGATCGGAAAAATTTAGTGTTCAAGTGGAGGGCTCTGAAAATGCTGATGGTCTGGGTTCGAATCTAAATTCAAATGTTTATCCGTGACTGAAACACGTTTAGCAACATTTTCTAGCAGCTTTACCCAAAGATAGATAGATAAACAGACGAATAAATCACGGTGTTTATATTATTTATCATTAGTTTATTATTATATATCATATTTACAGTTAGGAAGAAATAAAATCACTGCTTTAAATAGGCAAAGTCATGTGTTGCCCACATCAGATTTTCAACACTTTCCAACATAGTTGAAAAGTATTTATGACTTTCGTCATTCTGTCTGTCTGTTAGTCGGTTCGCGCAATAACTGCCGCAAAAATGACTTTATCAAAATAAAATTTTAGTATGTTGTTGAGATGGTTTATGGGACATATGGAAATGAAAATGAAGAATATCACCTAATTAGTTTCGGATTTAACCCGGGTTGAAAAATATGAAATACATTGAAAACTATGGGACCTAATTTCTCAAACATTTTTAAGGGAAGTTAAAATTAACAAATTGCTTCGAAAATTTTAGAAAATATTCAAATTATCACATAAAATGTGTAAAAAAATTTCCAGGAAAATATGTTAGGTAGTTTTTAAATAAAAATTAAAAAAATAATTACACCCATGATATATGAAAAGATCACATGACTCATTGCAAATAAAATATGACATCCATTTTATCCCCACTATATAAAGATAATAAAATTTAAAAATCGTTTGAATTCATAGATATTGTATCCGTCCTAAAACCGCTTTGTTTTTGCATATTATATGTGTATCTAAATTCTGTGCAAACGCAATTACAATATTTTTATTTTAAATTATTACTTATTTCTACAACGAAGTCTAATTTTATTCTCATACGGAATGGACACAAATCAAGAGATTGTAAAGTTAGTAGTATATGAATTGCTGAATTTTTTTCACGCAAAATTAATTAGCCTTGGAGTCTGGAATATAAATGATATGAATGAAATACTCCTTGAAATTACAAAAAGAGGCTCACGATTTATATTTTGATGACGCCATTTAAATAAAGTTCACTGCTGAGAATAAAGTTCATTTTGTGTAACTAGCATTGTCTTTTTCGATGAAATTACTGTAGTACTGTGATTACTGTTGTACTATGATTACTGTCGTACTGTGATTACTGTAGTACTATAAATTATAGTACTGTGGTAATTTTAAAAAAATCAGCGCTGAATGTCTCAGATTTTAGACATATTTAAATAAAATTGCATTTCAGTTGGAAAGTGTTTCTTAATCAGTCCTTTATGCATGATTGATATTTTTTGTTATTTTTAATTCCCTTTATTAATGTTTTAAAATTAAAATTCTATTTAGGGCTTCGATTCTCTTGACTCAGATATACTACAAGACTCGTTATTACACAACTCGAGCACAGAAAGTTTCTAATATCTCAACATTTCTGTGAAATATATTTATCCACGTTTCGAATAGAACGTGATGGTACATGAACAGAGCTTTGGGCTAAATATTCAACAGGTGTTTTTCTTTTGCAAAATGAAGTGAAGTGAATATTTATTATCGTGAGTTTTAATAGGGTTTGCTTGCGATAGGATTTTCAAATTTAGCACAGAACGTAGAACATTTTAGATGAGGTAAAAGTTGCGGCTTGTTGCAGTAAAAACAATCTATGTATGAAGGAGATTTTGTGTGCTGACAATATGCGTATACATAATTTTCGACGACACTGTTAAGGATTTTGATATCCTTTTGCATATTTATTTCATACAGTCATGCGAATGTTCGGTAAAACAGGGAGGGGCATCTCCATAACCGGAAATAGTAATTCTTAGTGAACCCCCAGCCGTTTAAAATATAATGCTGAAACTATATAAATCATGCTTTAAATTCTATCTATAACTAATCCTGAAAAATATATGGTGTAAGAAAAATGCTATTTGTTTAGTCGAAACTGGCATCTCTCTCTCTCTCTAGCTATCGCTCTCTCGCTCTCGCTCTCTAGCTCGCTCTCGATTTCTCTCTCGCTCTCTCGCTTTCTCGCTCTCTCTCGCTTTCTCGCTCTCTCTCGCTTTCTCGCTCTCTCTCGCTCTCTCTCGCTTTCTCGCTCTCTCTCTCTCTATCTATCTATCTGTCTGTCTATTTCTTTATCTCTCTTTCACTATCTATCTATCTATCTATCTGTCTCTCAAAACCGGAAATTGAAATATTAAGTAAATACCTCAGTCTCTTCCGAAACTTGAGGCTAAACCACATAACAGTCATCATCTAAGCTCTATCTATAGCCAATTCTGAGAAATATAGTTTTTGAGAAAAATTTTAAGCTCAAATAAAAACCGTAAATGTAAATTCTTAACGAATCCACAGAATCCCTTTGAAATTTAATGCTGAATCCATATCAGTTATCATCTAAACTTGAAAAAAAAAACTGATCTTGAAAAAAAAAGATGTTGCAAGGAAAATGTAAATTTTTGTATAGAAAATGACAGAAGTGGAAATACTATCCCTTATCTCTTATCCCAGAAATTACCTACATAGAATTCATGTATGCTAATCGAAATCAAATGATTTCTTTTATGAAGTGGCAACACAAAATAAGAATCTTCTCTCAGGTGCGTGAGGTGACGTGAACTTTGAAGTATGACGCCCAAGCAGACAAAACTCATTTTCCATGGCAAATCGAAAATATGTCAGAAAGTCAGACATATCCGTAAAATCGGAAGTATTTGATTTTGAAACAAGCATGAAACATTTATCCTCAAACATAAGGAAATTCGGAAAATGCATTTTTTGGTATAGCTCCATACATTGTTGTATTTGAATGTTGTCATGGTTTGTTTGCTGTTACATATTGTAAAGATTGCAATAGTTGAATAGGCTATTTATCTGGTTGCATATGACTATTTTAGAAACTTTTCAATCCCACTGTATTTAAATATTGATCAAAACATACTAAAATATAAATTAATGTGGTGATTAAGAACTCAATATTAAATGGCATTTTTAAACAAGAAATCTGATGTGGACAACACATGACTTTCCTTATATAATGCAATGAATTTACTACTTTTACAGTGAAAAAATAGGTTTTTCTTATAGTAGATAATTATATTCTTTCCACGATATTGAATTTTCGACAATTAGTCGTCATTTTCATTGATTTAGCATCATTTTTATCCATTTGGCGATATTTTCGTTAATTTGGCAACATTTCAAAAAGTCGCCAAGTTGGCGACATTCCTCCAAATTCGTCGCCAAAATCTCGCCAAGCGTTATGGAAGGAGAAATAAGTTATCCTTACAGCAGATAAATGACTATTGGCGTTCAAATGCAAAAGTATTACTCATAGTACCTTTCCTCATGAATGGAACGAGCTAGATTCACGAGAATGATGTCACCCAATGTATTGCATGATATTACATATGAAAAGTGAACATGTTTCTCAACAGTTAATATTTTTTTTTAATTTATGGGATTTTTTGATAAATTTATTTGAAAAATGTGCAATATCTCGAGCACGGTTAATGCTAGCCTCTAAAGTTTATGTCAATCGTTTTCTAATGAAAAATTACATAAGAAATGTCTATTTGCCTAACTTTATTAAAGGTTTTGATTTTTTGATGATTTTTTCAAAATTTCACTCGAAAATTTAGGGGTTCTGAACATTCGATTGTGTTTAAAAACAATAGGCTTCCAGTAATCACGGATAGGGATTTTTGTACCAAATTTCATTCGAATCGCTCCATTTGTTCGTGAGATATCGTCTCCACAGACTCACTGACACACACACACACAAGCATCTCCTCAAAAATGTCTGATTTTTGATCAGGGATGCTTGAAACGTGCTCTCCCGTCGAAAATTTGAATTCGAATTTCCGACCCCGTCACAATACTTCCCTTATACATTATGTATATAAGGAAAGTAAAAAATACAAACTACACTTTAAAACATATTTTTATAAATACAAATTAACCAAAAATATTCTTTTAAAGAAATACGTAAATTTGTATTTGTCACATCGTAATAAATCTTCTCTTTTATTTGCACAACACGAGGGGGGCATGAAGGGATTACATCTTTGATTACCCTTCAGAGGGTAAATAAAAGAAAAGTTGTTTTCTATGCCGTGCCATATCAGTACTAACAAGAAAATACAATATAAGTATCGTGTACTTCCATCGGAAAATTGATTTTTCAATCATCTAAGGGCATCAAATATAGCATTTCGTTATAATATCTCTTCTCGTGATGTATTAAATTTTTCTTTCGTCTGAATTTTAAAAGAATTTTCAGATTTTTATCGTTGCATTTCTGTTATTTTCAGAGAGTTTCACAAAACTTCATAAAAGCGACCATAAAAATTTTTCGTATAGATAGTATCTATATATTATTTTGGAGATGAAATAGAATGTATGTATGAGAAAATGTAGCGGATAAATGAATATTGGCATCCAAATAAAAAACTAGTACTCGAAGTATCTTCCCTCGTAAATGGAACGTACTAGATCCACGAGAATGACGTCACCATATTTATCACATAATATTACATACGAAAAATGAACATATTTTTCAATAGTTAATATTTTTTTTTACTTTATGTGATTTTTTGATAAATTTATTTGAAAAATGTATAATATCTCAAGAACGGTTCATACTAGCTTTCTAATTTTTATGTCAATCGTTTTCAAATCGCTAAGAGAAAAATTTCATAAGAAATGATTATATACGTAACTTTATTGGCGGTTTTGATTTTTTGACGATTTTTTTCAAGATTTCATTCGAAAATTTAATGGTGTTCTGAGCATTTGACTGCGTTTAAAAGCAATGGGATTCCAGTGTTCACAGATTGTACAATTCGTACCAAATATCGTTCAGATATCTCTATTCGTTCCTTAGATATCGTCTCCACACACACACACACATCATATCAAAAAGTTCGAATCGAATTCAGATTAAACGTACTCCTGAAACACGAATTTGAAATTTTGTCCCCGTTACAATACTCAATGTAGGAAGAAAAAAAATACGATTGTACAGCATAACCAGAAAAATTCATCCTCGATTACCTAGCGCCTAGATTCTAAGATCCATAGACAACGATTGTTACTTAGGGAGGGGGGGATTAATGTGTTGACGATTTCTTTATACTTTATTGTTTCCTAAAAACATTTACATTTTATATATCTCCATCATTTACTTGACTATAACACATATCTGAGAAAGGTATTTTCGCAGAATCGAAAATTGGATGTATATATATATATATATATATATATATATATATATATATAAAAATTGAAGGATTTTAATCGAAAATAATGCTTAAACTACTGTATGTACAAAAAACCCCATCTCTAGCATATCTGTTACAAATGAGTAACTATAGGCCAAGACTAAGGATAAAGATAGAAGGTAACATATCACTATAATGGAAAGGGGGATGAGAAGAATATTAGGATTCAAAAATCACAATTAAAAGTATATAAAAGTAAATAAAAATAAAACTCGGCAAAAATGAGAATAGGCAATAATAATCAGCTCAAGATAAGAGATTAAGAATAGAGAACAATCAATTGAAACTACACAATAAATGGCGGTTAGTTCGAAATTGCATTCTCATCAGGACAGCCATACAATTCGAATTAAAACCGATAAAATAGCCAGTTTCTGACAATGGCGATAGTATTTAACTATAGACACCATTGGAACTGTCTACTGGCTAGTGGAAGGAGAAAAATAAATCAATTGAATCATACAAATCTGAAAAACAATACCTCCTCGAACAGAAATATGAAATCACAAGCATAGCACCACGTGTAAGATAAACTAGTGACTGAGCATTTCACCTCACTTCGTCAATGCGAGTGGGCACCGGAATGAATACATTTGAACGATACATAATATGTATGGAGACTTTCAAAAATAGTAATCAGTATAGGACTCAGGACAGGTGGAAAATAGTCATTCGAAAATGGTAAACAGTATTAGACTCAGGCCAAGTGGTAAGTGAGGTGATAAGAATGGGTGAATTTTCAAAAATGAGTTAACCAATCAAAGATAAATAATGCATGTGTAAAAATATTACGTGGTATATTTGAAATTATTAATAATATTATTTACAAATACTTCCGGATATTGGTAATTTTGACAAATGCATATATATATATATATATATATATATATAAGGAGTTTGAAAGAGGACGTGCGGGTGAACTGCATGAGGGTATCCCTCGGCATTTGGGTAGGAGCAATGCAGCATTTAGACGACGTTGACAAGAATGAGCCCGGAATGGCAGATTTCAGCGGCAAGGGTGCAGCGGACGGCCTAGAGCGACGACAGAACGGGAAGATAGAGCGATTGTCAGAGCAACTCTGACAGCACGAGATTGGTCGTTATCAAACATCCAACGTGTGACAAACACGTAAGTGACCACCCGGACCATTAATAGAAGACTACGGAAGTGGAATCTATACTCGGGGCGCCCATTACGCCGCATATCACTGATCAGTATGCACAGTCAACAGTGATTGCAATGGTTCCGGGACCGATCAACGTGGAATTGTTTAGATTGGGAACGAATTGTCTTCAGTGATGAGTCACGTTTCGAACTGAGTCCCGACGACCAGCGCATGCGTGTCTGGAGACAGTCCGGACATCGTCAGGATCCTGCTCTTACTGTCACACGCCACACGGCCCGACAACAGGGAATTATGGTCTAGAGTGCCATTTCGTTTGATAGCCGGACCCCTTTGATAGTCCTCCGTGGCACCATCACAGCACAGCGATACGTTGCCGACATTTTATGATACGTTATATTGCCATTCCTTTCGCGACACCCCGGTCTAACTTTTCAGCAAGATAATTCGAAGCCACACACGGCACGCCTCTCTATTAATTATCTGCGTGCTTACGACACACTTCCTTGGCTAACCAGATCCCCAGATCACTCGCCTATTGAGCACATTTGGGATGCGATGGGGCGTCGTCTGCGACCATTCCAGAATGTAGACGAATTAGATCGTCTATTGAAAGCTATTTGGAACGACATCCCTCAGAACACTATCCTGCAACTTTATACATCAATGCCACGTCGGGTAACAGCTTGTATCAAGGCCAGAGGTGGACCAATTGCATATTGACGTGCTCACTTTGTGTAAATCTTTCAGTGCAATAAATCATCCAATTGTTCTGAAATTCTAATCATTTTTTTTTCTGTACATCGACATTACACGTACCAAATTCTGTCTCATTTGAATAATTCTGAGACAGATAGAATTTTTTTTTTTTTTTTTTTTTTTTTTTTTTGCAAAATTGTGTCTAGACATGAAGTACGATATTCTAATGAATTTTTCTAAATTCGTGGATTTTAAAGATAAAGTTCGAAATTTTAAAAGTACAAATTTTTCAATATTATGTATTCTCCGAAAAACACCCGAATCGGAAGAAATTTGCCATAATTCCGATTATAACTGTCCTCGAACTTTGGGATAATTGCTCGTACTCTAGAATAATTTTATCTTCTGGAATAATTTGTCTAGTACGCTGGGATAACTGCATTTTGATCTATCTCGAATAAAGAATGGGAAAGATATATCTAGAAAGAAGTAGGCTTAAATACAAATAAAACTAACCTCAATCGGAGTGGCTCTAGTATACATAAAGAACTGTAGAGCACCTGAATAATCCAACTCAGTTAAATATTGAAGCTGAAGATATCAACAGCAGAACTTTTTTGGTAAATTATATAATTAATGAGAAAAGTTTGATTTCTTCCACATATGTGATATTTAGAGGCATATTTTTGCAGCATATTTTAGAGGCATATTTTTTAAACTTAACTACGCTTTCTACAAGTAGCGTGTAAACAACTTTTGAACAGCTAATCAGAGCTTGTGCACTTACATGCTTTGTGATGTAAACTTGCTGCTGTATAAGTAACACGTTTTTACGATTTAAATGTGTTACTGTGATTTCATTGTTTACATGCATTCTAGTGTGTTTAATTTAATATGCAAATTCTAAAAAATTATTTGCTCTTTTATACTAGAATTCTTAAATACTTTAATTAATGTTTTAATCATTCTAGTTTCATAATAATTTGTTAAATAAAATTCAAATTTGGAATTTTTTGCAGCTCGCATACATCATATACACGAGACCATTCAAAGCACAGCTCTTTGCTAGTATAGTAATTTTCCCTTTCTAAAAAGAGCAAGCAAAATGCTACATCAAATCTACCTAAAGCTGCACAAAATATTTTAACTCGAACAGAGTTTAAATTTAGTTTCTAAACATTTATCTTAGATATTGGAAAACTGTCTTAAAATACCACATCAAGTTATTTAAGAATGCATAAAGAAGGAAACTATTCAGTTGTAAATATACGGCGGCCTAATAATGTTGCAGCTGATTCTTTCCAATTTTTCTTAATTTTTTCTCTTTCAGAATAAATATTCAAAGTACTTTTTTTCTTTATATACGTAGTATAACCCTATATATATATATATATATATACGTTCCCTACATATACTACGTATATAATATATTATATAAAATATAATATATATACTACGTATATAATATACGTATATAATATATTCCCTACATATACAACGTATATACAGAGTGAGTCAAAACACTTGGGCCAAACTTTAAGGGGTGATAAATCACATCTAAACAAGCAATTTTTGTCATAAAAAGCAGGGTCGAAATGCAAAAGGTGAACCACTATAGAAATCGGCACGCCACACGTTCACATTTCTTCCAGCAGCGTTTCTCAGTAAATATTTAGGCTGGAATCGTCCATGATCATTTGATTGCCCCTATCTTCTACCATGCGGTAGAACATACCTCCTATTTTTACAGGAGGTATTGCCACAGTTACTACAACATGTTCCTGCCAACATTAAAGCATGTATGTGGTTCCAACACGACGGAGCACCATCCCATTTCAGCATGGATGTGTTGTTGTTACCCAGACCGTCCGACCTACCAGAAAGGTGTAAGGTAACTGTTTGGACGGCCGGGAAGTGCCACCCAATTTAGACCGGAACCCAGTGGGGGAGGCATCCACAGGGACCGTACCCTCCTTCCCCTACCACCAACCTCTCGGAAGGACTTACGGACCCACATGTTTAACGTGATCGTACTCCGCGTGAACACGGCGGCAGTTTTGGCAGTGGCTGGAATCGAACCCAGGCCTACCGAGTGCAACTCCAGCGCGCTAACCAATGGGCTACCGCGCCCCAGCATGGATGTGTGGCACACCTTAGATGCTGCATTCCCAGGGCAATGGATTGATCGGAGTGGTCCCATAGCTTGGCGGGCACGATCGCCTGACCTCTCCTGTCTCGACTTTTTCTTATGGGGCCATAAAAGTCTCATCTACGATAGCCCCATCGACTCCGACCTTATTGCTAGGATTGCTGTTGCTGCCGCCGTTGTCCAAGATATGCCGGATGTTTTTGTTAACGTGCGCCGCTCGCTACGTCGCAGGTGTGAAGCCTGCATTACTGCTGGTGGTCGCACTTTTGAGCAGTTTCTGTAACTTTGTCCATGCATTCTGAAATTTCTGTCAGTAAAACGTACTTCGTGCCTACTCTGTCATTTTTGTGTTTTCTCTTTTCAAGAGAGAGTCATCATTTTCTCATTTCATGAGCTACAACCTAGCGGTTCACCTCTTGCGTTACGACCCAGCTTTGTATGACAAAAATAGCGAGCGCGCACGTTATCAAAAACACCCGTCATATCTTAGACAACGCTGACAACAGCAGCAATCCTTGCAACAAGGTCCTCATCGAAGTCGATGGGGCCATTGTAGATGAGACTTATCATATGGCCCCATATGAAAAAGTCGAGACAGGAGAGATCAGGCGATCAGCTTAAACCTTGGCTAGTTCTGACGCAGTCGTCACTGCGTTCAATGTCAGTGACGTCTAGCGGTTCACCTCTTACGTTACGACCCTGCTTTGTATGACAAAAATTGTTTGTTTAGATGCGATTTATCACCCCTTAAAGTTTGGCCTACGTTCCCTATATATACTACGTATGTAATATATTATATATAATATAATATAATATACCTATATAATATATTCCCTATATATACTACGTATATATAGGGAAATTATTGTGTCGGGAAAAACTCGAATTCGAATTTCGGACAGAAGAGCACGTTTCACGTATCCCTGAACTCGAATCGAAAGTTGAGATGATGTCTGTGTGTATATAGATGGGTGTGTCTGTGAGATTGTGGATATAGAGCGTTTCGAACGAAATTTGGTACAAAAATTACAATCAGTGAATGCAAGAAGCTTATTGATTTTAAACGCAATCGAACAATTGGAAGACTCACAAATTTTATTGAAACTTTGAAAAAAAAATATTAAAAATCAGAACCTTCAATATTGTTTCGTAAATAATCATTTTGTATGTAATTTCTCATTAGAAAACAAATGACATAAACTTTAGAACGCTAGCAAGAACTGTTTTCGAAATATTGCAAGTTTTTCAAAGAAATTTATCAAAAGAATTACATAAAATTAAAAATGTATCAACTATTGTGAAATATGTTCACTTTTCATGCCTAATATTAAGCAAAAAATTTGTTAGCATCATTCTCTTGGATCTAAGTTTAATCTATTCACGAGCGAAGATATTTAGGGTAGTAGTTTCTCCCAACAATTCACCAACAGTCATTTATTTATATATTAGAAAAGTTCTATCTATAACGCTCGGCAAAAAATTTAACAAATTTGGCAACTGAATTGGCAAAATATTAAAAACTTGGCAATATTTCGATTTCCCAAATTGGCAAATCGCCTTAAAATTGTGCTGCAGAGTTTGTAAAACCTGTCACATTCCTATGAATGTATTCATTGGATTCTGCTAGAAAATTTTAATTTCTAAACATTTTGCAATTCGCAAAAGATTTGTATCACACCGAAAATAGCGTAAATTAGTTAAAATATTGTGTTTAACTTTATTATTAACACGGTCTAATTGAAAACTAACATTTCACATGATATTAATTGCTATTATTATTTATAGTTTTTGCATTCTCATGCTATAGAATATAGTATGGAGAAAGTATTGTTTTCACGAAAATTTTTGATTTTGAGATTTTGACGCCAATACATTTTTAGGACCTCCTGAATACGTTTCAACTATTTTGAGTTATATCCTTCTGTCGGTCTGTGATCGATTTTTGTGTACCCATAGCTGCCACAAATATTAATGCATTTTCACCAAACTTTCTATCCGACTTTGTTATAAAAATATCCAGAACTAGCTAGAATTTTTAACTTTCCCTGCAATACATGGTAATGTATAGGGAAAGTATTGGAATCATGCCATAAATCGCAACTCGAGTTTTCGACGGATCTACACGTTTCGAGACCTCTAGAATGCGAAAAAACTATTTTTAGCGTGACGTCTGTGTGTGTGTCTGTGTGTCTGTGTGTCTGTCTGTGTGTCCGTCTGTGTGTCTGTCTGTGCAGATTTTGTATCCACTCTAACTAAAAAACTAATTGACCGAATTTCATAAAATTTGGTAGGTAAGTCACTTGCGGGCGAATCTTGTGCTGATTAGTTTTGGGTATAAGATAATTGGGTATAAGATAATTCGGGATAAAAGAACCCGCCTTTTTTTTGCGAAATGGCCCGCAAAAGCTTGTATCCACTCTAGCTGAAAATCTAATGAACCGAATTTCACAACATTTGGTAGATAAGTCGCTTGTGGGTTACCCTGGTGCTGATTAGATTTTGGTATGATTCGGAAAAAAACAACCTGCCTTTTCTTGCAAAATGGTCCGCAAAACCGACAAAATCTAAAATAAAAAACTACGTATGCTGAAATATATCCATTAAATGCTTGTTTTATACGTAATTTTCAACGAAGACGAGAATAAGACCATCCCCATTACACTAGGACTAACCGTTCTCGAGATATTTTCATTTTCTTTGTTTTTTTCTCTACGTCACCTTTGAAAATGAGTTCAGTTACCAAATAAGAACGAAAATTGAATTATAAGTGAATTAAATTTAATTAGAATAAAGATAATGTGTATATAAGTCTGCAGCGAAAGTCATGTGCTGTCCACATCAGATTTTTTTTAATTCGAGCAGAAACTACGAAATTTATTCGAATTTTTAAAGTTTTTTGACAAAATATGATATAATTAGGTATAAAAGGGATAATTTATACTCCAATGACTGCAAAACTTAACAGTTTCAAAAACCGCAGTGGAAAAAAGCGGCGATATAATTTTTGTGTTCGTGACGTCATTAGCTCACCTTCAGGGGGGAATAAATTATCCCCCCCAAAGGAGTACATTGTCAAATTTCGTATCAATCGAAAAATTTTTCAGGCTCTTTAAAATAGTGGGTAACATGATATAATTGTTATCATACGGACTAACAATACTGATTTTGCAAATTATTTCTTTCAAAATTTAAAACAATAATAATAATAATAATAATAATAATAATAATAAATGAATAAAAATAATCATAAGCTACTTAAAAATGATTCTGGCTTGAGAAGTTCAAGTTGAGAAATACTTGAGTTGTTATTATTATTATTATTATTGTTGTTATTATTATTATTATCATTATTTTTTTTTCGTTTTGAATTGATTTTTACAAAATGTAGCCCTAGTAATTGTTCATGCTGAAAACGATTTCGCATAACATCTTAAGAATTGTCGTTAAAACTATAAAGAAATATAAAAAGGGAAAATCGCAGTAGTTTCTTATCAAGTTTAAATTTAGTTTGAGAAATACTTACTCTTGATATTGGAAAAGTTTCTGAAATTGCTGAAACGCTTTTCAGATCCAATTGCCATCTTATAATGTTATCACTGATCCTTTGAACTTTCTTAATTTCTTCACTTTCAGAATGCGTATTTGAAATGTAATTCCATTATTTTACCCAATTATTTTCCAAACTACGGAAAGTTGATTGAAAGTTTCGTACTACCAACATTTGCTGACTTTTAAACGGTTTTCGTCAAATTACCTAAGTAAATGAACAGTTTTATTTAACAGCGGATTTGAATCTAGTATATGAAAGGAAATATATAGAGTAATCTTACATCATATAGCTGGGAGAGATTGACTGATTAAACCGTGAATAATTAAAACACACGTGGGACTTAACCTAACTTTAACCTGGTAATGAAAAAAATCTAAAATCTTGTAATTTATTCAAAAACTTTATAAATATCGGAATTATTTTATTCCATTACTAGTAGGAAAATATAAAATAATTCTATATTATACAGCTGAGTAAGGCAGACTGACTAAAGCTTGAAACATTAGAATTTGGCGGAATGTTGCCAACTGGATGACTTTTTTAGGTGTTGCTAAATTAACGAAAAACTCACTAAATGGATATAAATGAAGCTAAATGAATGAAAATAACGACTCAGTGACGAAAATTCAATATCTTAGAAAGAATGTAAGTATCTACTATAAGAATAAAAATTTTTTAACTGTAAAAGTAGTAAATTCATAGCAAATTCATTATATAAGGAAGGTCATTTGCTGCTCACATCAGATTTTTTATTCTATTTCTAGCTTTATACCCGTTCTTCGTACGGAATATTCAATATAAAGAAACTTAAAATTCATAATCATGCGCAAATTCTTATAGTATTCTAAATAACATTGTTATTCAAAACATTCTATTACAATTAATGCTCCCAAAAGGAAGTTACAGAATATTTGTTCTCGCTATATAAAATTATTTTATTACAAAACTTAACATTTTCAATCATTGTTGCGAAAAATATCCGTGATACAATTTCCGTCTTCATGACATCATTACCCCCTCCCCGCGGGGAGCAAGTTACCCCATTACAAACAGTTATTTATTTATTTATTTATTACCTAAGGCGTCCTGCGCATCCAAAAGGGGTGGGGCAGTTACAGGGGATGGTCGAGAAAAACACAGCAATAATAATACACAAACATACAAAGGCAGTATACTAAGAAATACAATACAGACAAAAAACAACACAAAAGAAAACATACAAAGAAAACAAAACACTTTGGAGACAGTTGGGATTGATATAAAAAATGAGGTAAATTCAAATAATTTAAAATCCCTATTGCAAGGGAAATTAGTTTTAAATAAAAAAAAAGCAGAAATTTTTAATACACCTTTTAAATAATGAATTGCGAGCAAATTAGAGACACAAAAATACCATTAAAAGCAATAATACTATTAAAAATTAAATACTATTAAAAAACATAAAATATAACAATAAAAAAATTTACAGAAGCCACCTAAAACCAGAAGAAAAAAATACGTCCAATAAGTAGTTGTCAATTTGATCATGATCAATCCTGCAGCAAAGAAATCAAATAATTTCAGACAGATGTATTGTGTTAAGGGGAAAAGTCACATAAAATTTGGAACAGTGCAAAACTTTATTGACCATATAGTTTAAAGCAGTAGACAACACATTACTAAGGAATAACCTTTTCAGAAATACTTTTAGCAATAAGAAACCATTTTTACTTTCCCTACAATACATGGTAATGTACAGGGAAAGTATTGAAATCATGCCGAAAATCGCAACTCGAGTTTTCGACGGATCTGCACGTTTCGAAACCTCTAGAATACGAAAAAACCATTTTTAGCGCGACATCTGTGTGTGTGTCTGTTTATGTGTGTGTCTGTGTGTGTGTCTGTCTATGTGTCTGTCTGTGTGTGTGTATGTGTCTGTCTGTCTGTCTGTCTGTGCAGATTTTCTATCCACTCTAACTGAAAAACTAATTGACCGAATTTCATAAAATTTGGTAGGTAAGTCAATTGTGGGCGAATCTGGTGCTGGTTAGTTTTGGGTATGATTTGGGATAAAAGAATCTGCCTTTTTTTCTGCGAAATGGCCCGCAAAAACCTGTATCCACTCTAACTAAAAAACTAATGAACTGAATTTCACAAAATTCGGTAGATAAGTCGCTTGTGGATTACCGTGATGCTGATTAGATATTGGTATGATTCGGAAAAATATAAACTGATTTTTTTGCAAATTGGCGAGCAAAAATCGTCAAAATCTAAAATAAAAAACTACGTACGATCAAATATAACCATTAAATGTTTATTTTATGCGTAATTTTTAGCGGAAAAAATCTCGCGATATTTCAGTTTTTTCATATTTTCTCTACGCCACCTTTAAAAATAAATCCAGTTACCAAATGAGAACGAAAATTGAATTAAAAGTGAATTAAATTTAATTAAAATAAAGAGAACGTGGATATAAATAAGTCTGCAGAGAAAGTCATGTGCTGCCCACATCAGATTTTTTAATATTTTCAATAGAGCGAGGGTTTTTACAAATATTTGAAAATCGTAAAGGTTGATTGATTGAAGAAGGTTTAGAAATATGAAACATTTTTGTATAAGGACATTAAAAACTTAATGATCCACATCTCTGAAATTATTACAAAGTGATTTAAATGTGGATTTAATTTTGAAATAATAGGGGTAATCTAAAAATGGTCCAAAGCCAGTAAGGAAGTATATTAAATATTGATAAAAAATTTGAAGTTCTGTATTAACAGAGAGTACAAAAGATTTTATTCTAGCTGGATTATTATTACGGGGGAAATATAGTTATTAAGGTATAGCTGCCAGTCATGTAGAATAGAGGTTTTTACAAAATTTAGAAAGATAAGACTATGGAAGAGGGATAGCGTATAAGGTATACCTGGTAAAACTGCATTTTTAGCATATTCATCAGCGGTCTCATTAATTTCCTTATATACATAATGTATAAGGAAAGTATTGTGACGGGGTCGAAAATTCGAATTCGAGTTTTCGACGGGAGAGCACGTTTCAAGCATCTCTGATCACGACTCAAACATTTTTGAAGTGATGTCGGTGTGTGTGTGTGTGTCAGTGAGTCTGTGGAGACGATAACTAAAGAACGAATGGACCGATTATTCGAATCAAATTTGGTACAAAAATCATAATCCGTAAACACAGGAAACCTATTGTTTTTATATGCAATCGAATGTTCAGAACCCCACTAAATTTTCGAATGAAATTTTGAAAAAATCGTCAAAAAAACAAAACCACTAATAAAGTTACGCAAACAGACATTTTTTATGCAATTTTTCATTAGAAAACGATTGATATAAATTTTAGAACGCTAACATCAACCGTTCTCGAGATATTGCACATTTTTCAAAAAAATTGGCAAAAAGTCATATAAAATGAAGAAAAATATTTCCTATTGAGAAACATGTTCACTTTTCATATGTAATACCATGCGATAAATTGGATGACATCATTCTCGTGGATCTAGCTTGTTCCATTCATGATAAAAGATACTTTGAGTAATACTTTTGTATTTGAACGCCAATAGTCATTTATCTGCTGTAAGAATAACTTATTTCTTCGTCCATAACGCTTGGCGAGATTTTGGCGACGAATTTGGCGTAATGTCGCCAACTTGGCGACTTGTTGAAATGTTGCCAAATTAACGAAAATCTCGCCAAATGAATAAAAATGATGCTAAATCAAGGAAAATGACGACCAATTGTCGAAACTTTAATATCCTGGAAAGAATATTAGTATGTACTATAAGAAAAACCTATTTTTTTACTGTAAAAGTAGTAAAATTATTACATTATATAAGGAAAGTCATGTGTTGCCCACATCAAATTTTTTCCTAATATATTGACATGGACTTTAACGCAAGCAAGATTTATTAAATGTTTAGATTTTAAATCCTTATATTTTGTAGATTTTAAATAATTTGATTTATTATTTAAAGAGTTAAGGGCAAAGATAGATCAAAAACTGCCATTACAAACTTGGCACCAATGGAAAATATTTTCAAGGCTTTTAAAATGAAGGGTGACACGCTATAATTGTGATCATTTGGACCAACGCACATTCGTACTTAAAATACCATATAAATCAATATGTTTCGCTATAGTATCAATTCAGGTTGTATACATATTTTCAAGACCATGACACAAACGTTGCTAAAAACGTTTATTCCTCGTGACTTGTTTGTTCAAAACGACATTCAGATAATCTTTTTCCGAAAATAGTGCATATGAATTTAAAAAAGGAATGTGAATCTCCAAAGGTGCTAAAGATCATCATTGCAAACCATCTGAGATTACAAATACCTATTGACCACACATTTATCTCTAACACAAGTAAGTATTTTTTAATTGAGTAAGCGTATAATAATATTATAATGCAGTATATCCGCTTTGATAGTTTTATGTAGGAATCTCGCCCTGTTATTGTTTTTTCCATGTAATAGATTTCGTCATACCTCGCGCTCTGACACCACCATAAAATATCCACCAATATAAATAAATCTCAATATCGTTCAAGACTTACAGATGCCAAACATCGATGTCAAACTTGATGCCAAACATCAATGCCAAACTTGATGCCAAACATCAATGCCAAACTTGATGCCAAACATTGATACCAAACTTGATGCCAAACATCGATGATATAATGAAGCTGAAAAGATGTCAAGTATCAAGATCCTGGAAATGATGCGCAGTTTTTTAACCGTTATGACTTAATGCCATTTTAATTTTGATGTATACTTTAAATTTAACTAAAATACTTTTTATATAAAATTAGTGTTTAATTGAATCCTTGCCCACTGATATACTGTGAAAGAAAAAACTGGCGTTTTACCAAGATTGAGTTTGACACCCCTGTACTAGAGCAATGATTACCGACCTTTTAAACTCATTTACGCCTTAAAGAATAGTAAATCCTATTACATCCTAAATTGAAATAAGCCATATAGATATATTTTTAAACACTAAATATAAAAGAATGTTGATGTAATAAAATAAATATTTAGTTTGTTGTAAATAGCGGCTTTTACTAAGATCAGAAATTAAGAGTTATAAATTTCGGAAATGTGCATGAGATGTATTTAATGAATGTTAAGCTAGGCATTGTTCCGTTACAAATAGCAATCAGCACAGTTTCATGTGAACAATTATGCTGCGCTTTAGAAATTAGAGTAGCAATGTTCGGTTCAATTAATGATAATTTCATTCTAAAGTAAAATCAACTTCCAATATGTTTCTCGACTTAAATTTCAATTGAGCTGGGATAAATAAAGTTAAGCACTTCGATGATTTTCTTGTAAAATCGCGATAATCATTCACAACATTTGCAGCATCCGCTTCGACGATAAGTGATTGCAATTCCGCCCCAGAAGCTGAAGGGTAGGGCGCCAGCTGGCCAGTATGAAGATCCGTGGATTGATTCCCGGTTGGGGTAGAAAAGTTCTTTACAATAGCGCCCAAACAGATCCATTCTATAGGTTAGTGCAATGATATTGGTGGTATGAAAGTGATCCCACAACGACTAGCATAGATTTGTGGATTCGGGTATGTCAAGACGAGAATTCCGAGGGCATCAGAAGTCGCAACGGATTCCCGCCCGACACGGCTGACCGACAAAGTCTAACTTTCTCAGGAAATTTCTCTACCCAGGTTCTAAACACACCTCTCGTCAATTGGAAATATTCCAATTGATGACCTGCGGAGAAACCCAACCAAAATCCAAAAATAAACAGAAATTTACCTTTACCTTTAAGAACCCATCCAAAGCTGAAAAAACATAAATCAACACAATTTCTACACAAATAAAAACACAATTTAAGTTCAAATCCAAAATTTATTAATTACTCAAGAATGGAGTTAGCATATCATATACATATGCTGATTTATAATCAGCTCTAAACCACTGGACCACCTCTACTAAAAAACATCGGCTCTTTGCCGGAATTCAAATATCAAATCTTTAAATCCAAATTTACTAGAATTACATATTAATATCACATGTTCAATTATTCAGATAAACATGGTATGGTCAAAGAGAGAATACACACTCGAGGAACGCATAAGGCTTAAATAGTAACTGTATTTCAATTCTAATTTTAACATTATTAATTTAATCTATATTTCCTTGAAGTATTAATTCTTAAATATGAAAGAAGGAAACTGAAGTTAAATATTTATTGCTGGCAGCTGAAATCAAGGGTAAGAGTTCTTCGGAGTCGACGCTCAAGTCCAGACGACTGCCAACAGCGCGTCTAAATATTCAAGTCTTACCTCAAGATATTCTTGGAAGAACTCATGGTAGAAAGAGCACAGGCATCCACTGGTAATTTCCCTCGGGGCAAACATTGCCCCGCTCCAACAGGAACGGTAGAACCGCAGTTTCCGGTATGGTACCGGATCAGGCCAGCCAAGGGATCAGTATCATATTTGCTTCTTCTGGTCCCGGTACTCGGCTAAGGAAAATGAGGCATCATCTCCAACATTCACACGGCGGTCGACGGTCGGCGAGGGCAAGGCATCACAGGTCCGGTCAAGCAATGGCGACGGTAACAGCAGTGGCGTCTCTCCCGACCCCCACAACACGGTAACTCAACCTGAGGGTTAAGTCCCGAGCCGACGTGGGTTCGAAGATGTTTTTCCAGGGAGAGAGCCCAGAATCAAGAATCACTCAGCTTTCAAACATTCCAAGTGGATCCAGAACCCATCCAATTGAAATTTACAAGGGGCTCACATCTTCTCTTTTCCGCCAATCAAAAATTATTTCATTTCAAATACATCCAGGGATCCGCCCCTACAACGGCAAAGTTCAAGGCATGTGTAGCTGCCACGTGAAGTCAAGAAGAGCGGAGACAACTGTCTCCACCCACAAACAAGTGCGACCTCGAATAACGGTCGCTGTTCCTCGAATGTGAAAGAATTATTATGAAATAAAAATGGCCACAAATCAATACAGATTTAGATGCATTTAAATATGGTAATATATATACAACGACATGAGGGTTCCAGGTCACAAATTAATTAAATATTAATATAAAAGTTTAAAAAGTATCGTAATTATATAATTTACAAAAGAGTGACGAATTCCGTCACGACAGGTGCATTGAGTTTCGTTTTTATATCGGGAGGGCAACGGTCCCGGAGGAAACTAACCTGGAGGATAAGAATAGCAGCAGGAGACTAACCTGAGGTCAAAATAGCAGAAGTAGGTCAGTCATATTCTTAGTTGCACGCCAATTTAACATTTAGAGGGTTGTTGTTGATTGAGACCCAGCCCGTCCGACCTACCAGAAAGGTGTAAGGTAACCAACCGTTTGGACGGCCGGGAAGTGCCACACAATTTAGACCGGAACCCAGTGGGGGAGGCATCCACAGAGACCGTACCCTCCTTTCCCTACCACCAACCTCTCGGAAGGACTTACGTACCCACATGTTTAACGTGATTGTACTCCGCATGAACACGGCGTCAGTTGTGGCAGCGTGCAAATCCAGCGCGCAAACCACCGGGCTACCGCACCCGAAATGTGCCAATAGCAAGTGGTGTTCCCAGGTGGCCACCCACGACATTTAGAGGATGAAGAATTAATCAACGATAAGATCTTGGAATTACATCCCAGTAGCTCAACGGTACGAAGTTCAGTGATCAATTCCTGATTAGGGTAGCAACGTTCTTTAAACATTTGACCAAAACTCATTTGATGGTAGTGAGATCGGTAATTTAAGGATTTGTCACAGGACCTGCTTTGTAAAAGACCTGCCAAAAATCTCATTCTTGTAGTAAAAGACAGACAGTGGTTAGTTAAAAATCTATCAGTTGATGAATACCCTGGATGAGGCAAATTGAATTACTCTCCCTATATAAATAGCATATATAAATAGCAAATATATGATATATAAATAGCAAATATATCACATATAAATAGCAAATATATCATATATAAATAGCAAACATATAATTCCCGAAATAAATAGCAAATATCTCCTTCTTGTGGTAAAACACAGACAGTGGTTAGTTAACAATCTGTCAGTTGATGAATGGCCTGGATGCGCCGAACTAAATTACTTTCCCTATATAAATAGCATGATGTATCGGAAAAGTACTGTGATATGGTCGAAAAATCGAATTCGAGTTTTCAACGGTAGAGCACATTTATCGAGTCGAACGATTTTGAGGTGATATCAGTGTGTGTATGTGGAAGTGATATCTCACGAACAAATGCAGCGTTTTGAACGAAATTTGGTGCAAGTGTTACAATCTGTGAATACTGAAAGTATGTTGTATTTAAACACAATCGAATGTTTGGACGACCACTAGATTTTCGGATGAAATTTTGGAAAAATCATTAAAAATCAGAACTTTTAATAATGTTACGTAAATTATCATTTTTTTTATGTAATTTTTCATTGAAAAACGAATATAAACTCTAAAAGGCTATCTTGAACCCGTTCTCAGGATATTGCACGTTTTCCTAACAAATGTATCAAAAATATTATGCAAAATTAAAATTAAGTATTAATTACCGAGAAATATATTCACTTTTAATGCAATATTATGCAACAAAGTTGTTATTTGTTAATTTGTAGATGTAGTTCGCTCCATTCGCTAGAGAAGATATTTGTGTAATAATTTTATATTTTTACGACCAACAATTCGCCAACAGTCATTATATATATAAGAAAATCTCTTCTCTTCGTCTGTGTGTAACGCTTTGCAATTATTTTGGCGAACTGGCGACTCATTAAGCAAAACATCGCCAACCTGGCAGTATTTTACCCTATATTGACGAAAATGTAGTCAAAATTGCAAAAAGGATATTAAATTAATTGAAAAACGTCAAACTGCTGAATTAATTATTAAAATATTTTTATATATGAACTATATTACTTATTACGAATGCTCCCAATATTAATAATTGTCAATGTAGAGTGAAGCGGAATATAACTTAATTAGGTGCTTCGAAACAGTTTTACATGTTGTCATCTGACAAAGCGTCAAATATACAATTCAACATTAAAAACATTGTATGGTGGATAACACACATCATTTTTTCACTGTGAAAGAAGTAAATTAATTGCATTATATGAGGAAGGTCATATACTGCCCACATCAGAATTTTAGAAATTAGAGTAATTCGGTTCAATTAATGATGATTTCTTCCTCAAGTCATTGTCAACGTCTAATCTGTTCCTCACTTTAGATTTCAAATAAGTGGCTTGGAAAAAGCTGTTCCCCTAAATAGGAGGCAGGAAATAAAGTTAAGCATTTCACTGCTTTTCTTGTGAAGCCATGATAATCATTCTCAACATTTGATCAAAACTCAGATGATAACTGTTGGACCCGTAATTTTAACGATTTGTTACACAAAAGAACTGCCCCAAAATCTTTTCTTGTGGTAAAAGACAGTGGTTAGTTGATAGTCTATCAACTGACGAATACCCGGTAAAAATACGCCAAACATAATTTATAAATATAGTTTACTTTCTTAATTGTACCTATGTTTCCTATGATTCATTTAAGATATATTACTTTCCCTGCAATACATGGTAATGTATGGGGAAAGTATTGGAATCATGCCGAAAATCACAACTCGAGTTTTCGATGGATCTACACGTTTCGAGACCTCTAGAATACGAAAAAACTATTTTTAGCGTGACGTCTGTGTGTGTGTGTGTGTCTGTCTGTCTGTGTGTCTGCGCAATGTATGTATCCACTCTAACTCAAAAACTAATGGACCGAATTTCATAAAATGTGGTATGTAAATCACTTGGGTGAGACCCTGGTGCTGATTAGTTTTTGGTAGGATTCGTAAAAACAGAGCCCGCCTTTTTTTTACGAAATGGCTCGTAAAAATTTTATGTATCGACTCTATCTAAGATACTAATTGACCAAATTTCACAAAATTTGGTATATAAGTTACTTGTAGGATGGTCTGGTGCTGATTAGATTTCGGTACGATTCGGGAAAGAACAGCCTGCCTTTTTTTACGAAATGGACAGCAAAAATCGCAAAAATCTAAAATAAAAAACTACGTATGCTCAAATATATCCATTAAATAGTTATTTTATATGTAATTTTTAACGAAGAAAAGAATAAGACCAACTCCATTACACTAGGACCAGCCGTTCTCGAGATATTTTAGTTTATTCGTATTTTCTCTACGCCACCTTTGAAAATAAGTTCAGTTACCAAATGAGAACGAAAATTGAATTAAAAGTGATTTAAATTTAAATAAAATAAAGAGAACGTGGATATAAGTCTGCAGGGAAAGTCGTGTGCTGCCCACATCAGATTTTTTTTCCTTTTGTATCTGTAGTATGTATTTACATATTACAAAAATAACACATAACGTATTGTACATCTTATTATTAAACTTAGTTTATGTATATGAATTTTCTAGCGATTAATTATGCGACCATATGATGGTCAACTGTATAAATATCTAAAATTCCATAAAGATTTTAATTTCACTCTGAAATTCTAGAGTCGGAAAATGGTGTAAAATGTCTTAGTTTGAAGATCTTAATTCTGGTATCTATCTCAAGAATATCATAAAAAGAAAATTTTCAAGAAGCTAAAGATTCTGGTATGTATAGCAAGGATACCAGAAAATAAAAAAATTCAAGAAGATAACGATTCTGGTATCTATCTCAAGGATACCAGAAAATAAAAATTTTCAAGGAGTTAAAATTCTGGCATCTATCTCAAGGATACCAGAAAATATTTTTTTTTACGAAGATAAAGATATTAGTATCTATTTCAAGGATACCAGAAAATAAAAATTTTCAAGAAGATAAAGATTCTCGTATCTATTTTAAGGATACCAGAAAATGAAAATTTTCAAGAAGATAAAGATTCTGGTATCTATCTCAAAGATACTAGAAAATAAAATTTTTCAAGAAGATAAGGATTCTGGTATCTATCTCAAGAATACCAGAAAATAAAAATTTTCAAGAAGATAAAGATTCTGGTATCTATTTTAAGTATACCAGAAAATGAAAATTTTCAAGAAGATAAAGATTCTGGTATCTATCTCAAAGATACTAGAAAATAAAATTTTTCAAGAAGATAAGGATTCTGGTATCTATCTCAAGAATACCAGAAAATAAAAACTTTCAAGAAGATAAAGATTCTGGTATCTATTTTAAGTATACCAGAAAATGAAAATTTTCAAGAAGATAAAGATTCTGGTATCTATTTTAAGGATACTAGAAAATAAAAATTTTCAAGAAGATAAAGATTACGGTATCTATCTTAAGGATACCAGAAAATAAAAATTTTCAAGAAGATAAAGATTCTGGTATCTATTTGAAGGATACCAGAAAATGAAAATTTTCATGAAGATAAAGATTCTGGTATCTATCTCAAGGATACTAGAAAATAAAATTTTTCAAGAAGATAAAGATTCTGGCATCTATCTCAAGAATACCAGAAAATAAAAATTTTCAAGAAGATAAAGATTACGGTATCTATCTCAAGGATACCAGAAAATAAAAATTTCCAGAAGATAATGTTTCTGGTATCTATTTTAAGAATACCAGAAAATAAAAATGTTCAAGGAGATAAAAATTATGGTATCTATCTCAAGGGTACTAGAAAATAAAAATTTTCAAGAAGATAAAGCTATTAGTATCTATCTCAAGGATATCAGAAAATAAAAATTTTCAAGAAGACAAAGATTCTGGTATCTATTTTAAGGATACCAAAAAATGAAAATTTTCGAGAAGATAAAGATTCTGGTATCTATCTCAAAGATACTAGAAAATAAAATTTTTCAAGAAGATAAGGATTCTAGCATCTATCTCAAAGATACCAGAAAATAGAAATTTTCCAGCAGAAACAGATTCTGGCATCTATCTCAAGGAAACCGGAAAATAAAAATTTTCAAGAAGATTCTGGTATCTATCTCAAGGATACCAGAAAATAAAAATTTTCAAGAAGATAATGATTCTGGTATCTATCGCAAAGATACCAGAAAACAATTCTTCTAACTTGCCTTTTAATTTAAAAATTCTCTCGCAGTATAATTTGCTCAGAAATTACAATAGTTCACTAATAATAGCATAAGAAAATTATGAACCGGTTATGGAGGTGAACAAGTAAATGTAAAAACATTGTTTTTCAAAGTACCCTCTTTTATTATTTATATGCAACTTTAATGTATAAAAATGTATTTCTTTATATATAACTTAAATGTATGAAAGGCAATGACATACCAAATTTAGGCTTTCTAGACGCTCCGGTTCTCAAGTTATTCCCCAAACACGAGTCCTCAAACATAAGTTCCCCAGACACGTGTACATTCTTATGGCGGGTCTAAGCCTGATTGACCCGATAAGGTTCATCTAAAGAATTAAAATATACCACAAAAGACTATGATACACATAGTAATTTCAACTTTCTAGACAGAGCGGGATAGACCAGCGGTTAAAGCACGAGATTGCTCTTGGAGGACCAGCGTTCGATTCCCGGCTAATAGCCTCGTTATTACGCCGAGAACTAACACTTAAATCTGTTGGTCCGAAAGTCGTTCCGGAAGATTAGTGGCAGGGGAAGGAGGGTACAGTACTTATGGATGTCGCCCCTATTTTATCAAGTCTAAATTGGGTGTCACTGTCCCGGTCATACAACCAGATACCTCACAACTTCGGGTAAGTCGGACGGTCTGTGTTGAAAGACAGATAAAGCTTTCTATAGCCTCTCTGTTTCTCAAGTTATTCCCCGAAACGAGTGCATTTTTAAGCAGGGCTCAAGACGGTAAGGTTCTAAATTCATAATGTTCCATATTGCGGATTAAAATTTGATACAAGAGTAAAATTGTACCTCAAAAGACAACGACGTATCAAATTTTATGTTACTGTGATGACTGGAACCTGATTAGTTAGGCCTCAAAATTTGAATTACACTGACAGACGCCAAATCAAATTAAATAAATAAAGTTGTAAAATCGTCAGCGAATACAGACCATCGACTAAAATAAAGCAAAGGAAATATTTTCCCTAGTCTTTTTGTTCGAAATTCTATGTATTTCCTATTAGAAACTCTTCAATGGCTCTCTCATGTAGCAAGAGAAATATTGCTCTAAAAAGTATTTCAGTCTGCGAAAACACGTGTTCGTACATTGATAATAAAAAAAGAGGTCTGTAATTATCGTCTGACGTATTAAAAACTGCAGACGATATTTCTAATATATTTTGGAAGGTATATTAGTTGCACCCATCATAAAAAAAGTCTGTTTGAATTTCTCTGTACATCAAAAGATTTTAAAATTGGATTTGCTCAAATTTAAGATCGCCCCGTGCAGTACATAAAAATGTCTTTAAGTTATGCGATATAACATTCACAAAGATATTTATTTTCTCTACAGTGCATAACAATGTATAAGGAAAGCATTGAAAATAAAAATAAAAAAACTCGAGTTTTTAACTAATTTATACGTTTTGAGCACTCTAGAGCCTGTGAAATGACAATTTCTAACGCAAGGTCTATATGTGTGTCCATTTGTCTGTCTGTGCAATGTGTCTATCCACTTCAGCTCAAAATCGTCAAAATATAATATAAAAGTCTACATATACTCAAATGTATGAATCAAATGCATGTTTTAAAGGTAATTTTGACAACAAAAATAATAAGGCAAAGCCCATAACTCTAAAACGAACTGTGTAAAGAGCCTTATTGCCCCAATCGGGAATCGAACCCGGATCTCCGAACGAGCCAGCCGACTCTCTACCATTGAGCTACTGGAACGAAATTGCAAGCTCTTATCGTTGTAGGAGACTGCATTCTCCACCCTCTAATGTCAGATTGGCGGACACCTGACAATCTGACTGACCACCTCCTGCTATTTTTACCTGAGGTTAGCCTCCTGCTACTACTATTTTACCCAGGCTAGTACCCTGTTTGGTCGTTATCATCTCAACTTGAAATCGGCTCAATCTTCCAGAGTTCACTGAATCCGTACTAGTCGTACTAGGGTCACTTTCAGACCTCAGGTATTTACGACTGTTCTTTTTCTAAAAATTTTCATCTCTGCAAATCCTTCCCTTCTAATAAACCTATCTGGTTCTCCAAAGTTCGTTCAAATCCCTCTTCAGTAGATAAAATTAAAAACTGTATTCTTGTTTCTATGATACTTCTCGAGAGTGAAACTTTGTCACAATTATAATATCAATCTCTGGACAGAACCTCACAAAGCCAGAATTTCCACTCTACCAAGGGAGAAGAGAAAATAGGAGGTTTCAAAAATATTTTCCATATTCTCCAGAAGCCACCCAACTAGTGAAATAGAAGGCTAAATCTTTGCACATTTGTACTGTTGACCACGGGATAAAACCTAGCGGAGCCAGATTTTCGGTTCCGCCCGGAGAAACTGCGAGGTTTCAAAAAATATTATCACATCCTTCAGACACCTGGCAACTTCAAAGGTTGAAATATTGCATATTTATAGTGAACGGCATAGAAAATAAAGGCACCAAATTTTTGATTTCTCTCACAGCACGGGGAAATGTGGGTATAATAGTCTTTGCAGACCCTAAACAAGCCCCTTTGCTGACCTTTAATGCTGAAACTTTACTGACCACGGGGCAAAACCTAACTGAGCTATTTTTCGAATAAGTCGACATTTTCGACGCTAAGCGTCATATATTGTTAAAGAAAATAAGCACTTAAAGTAAATTATTAAACAATTAAAATAATTTTTTAGCTTATTTTTTTAGGAGTGTTAGTTTCCTTGTCTTTGACAGGCTTCAATACTAGTATCATCCGAAGTCAATTATCCGAAAATCTATCACACAAAAAATTGATTTTGCGAAAACAGATGTTAGAATTTCAATTGCATATAGAATTAGCATATAAAGTTTCACAATATAAATAGATAAAGGAACTTGGAATTAAAAGGGATGAAAAAACTTGAAATTCTTGTATTTTCATTTAATATTCCTTTTAATAGTGAATCTCATTGAAACTTTAGAGAATTGTTTAATTTGGTATAAACGTAGAATCACAACTCCCATGAGCTTATAACTTATCAAATATTTCTGTCTTTGATCAACTAGGAATCTACGTCCCAAAGACATAAAAATTTTACAGTTTTACTTTCCTTATATACATAGTATAATGCATAAGGAAAGTATTGTGACGGGGTAGAACATTCGAATTCGAGTTTTCGACGAGAGAGCAAGTTTCAAGCATCCCTGAACACGAATCAAACGTTTTTGAGGTGATGTCCGTGTGTGTGTGTGTGTGGAGACGATATCTCATGAATGAATGGAGCGATTCAAAAAAAATTTGGTACGAAAATTACAATTCATAGATACTGGAATCCTATTGTTTTTAAACGCAATCGAAAGTTCAGAACCCCCTAAATTTTTGAGTGAAATTTTGAAAAAAATCCTCAAAAAATTAAAACCTTTACTAAAGTTACACAAATAGTGATTTCTTATGTAATTTTTTAAAGTTTCCGTCATGATAATAAATAGTATAATGTATATATTATACATAACTTTTAATTTATCATATAGAGGCTTATGCAAATATTTAAAATTTTCTCTAATTACCCTCTGAAACGCGAAGGCTTAAAAGAATATTATTTCAGAAATCTGTATAGTAATTGACTAACTTGTTTTTGTCTTTTCTGACCTTACCGAAGCCTCTCGCTGACTCAGAAGACTGGATTTTTGCATACTTACAGCATCGAGCAATGGACAGAACCTAATGGAGATGTATTTTCAATTTTGTTTCCCTGGGTGAGAAAAATTGGAATTCTCGAAAAGTCTTTGCAAACAATCCAGAATGCTTTTCGGTGACATAAACTTTCGCATTATAAATATTACACATATTGACAACGAAAAGAAAAATTTTATAGAGCCGGATTTTGGCCCGGGTGAGTAAAGAGAATGGTTTTCTTAAACCTTTCCGGACTCCCTAGAAGACCCCCCCCCTACACACACACTGGTGGTCTAGAAGGCTGAATCATAGTATTGTCTACGGAACAGAACCTATAACGGAGCCTAATTTTTTATTTCTTTCCCAGGGGCTAAAATGAGGGGAATGACTTACCAGATCGTCCAGAAGCCCTTTGGAGACCTAGAAATCTGAAAAATTATGCACTTACATCATCGACCAAGGGATTGAACCTACCTAAAGCAAAGCCCACTATTTTTGCCGCTAAGCATCATGCATTGTTAAACAAAGTAAAATTTATTAAAATAGTTGCAGTTTGTGTTTTTAACGCAGTTGTTTATCTGTCTTTGTTCAGAATTAATTGCTAGTAGTATCATCTTCACTTCCGCAATATTACTAAAAAAAATTGGTGAAGCAATATAACAGAGCCCAATTTATACTCAACTAATAACAAAATCAAAGTAAATGTGCAAGATTCGTTAAAGCTGTAAAAGCCGTAATAAAGGTAATCAACTATTTAATAATGCAAAACATTTTACAATAACTTAAGAAAATGCTCGAGTTTTCATATTATACTTCAAATGGCTGTTTCTCTTCATTACCTTTTAAAATTACTTACATCATAAATATATATTTCTTCTCAACGATAAATTTTTCGATAGACTTCCCTAGCCAATGAAATTTCCTTTTAGGATCATTTAGATCATCCATTGGTCACAAACAGTTTGCCGGTCAATCTGCCTAGAAAACTGCCAGGCATGACAAACCAGATGGTCAAGCCATTATCATGCAAAATAAAAAGAGTTCACACGTGAGAAAATAATAAATAAATTAAAAGCAATTTTACTAATCCATATTTGATTGAAAACAGCTTAAATCCAAGTTATATTAATTTTAAGAAAATCTGGCGAAGTTCAATTTTAAACTGACGCAAGCAGTAATTCTCCTTCTAATTCCAGCTCTAACATTCATTCATAATATTCAGCTACGGGTGTAAACGCAACACATAGTGAAATAAAGTCCCTACATAAGCCGGGATCTGCTTAAAGCGGAAAAAGATGTGACTGCAAAGCGAACACCATATTATTGAAAAACGTTTCTAAATTGTAATCCTTACAGAACTATCTTATAAAGAATAGCAAAGATTACTTTATCTGAATATTATATGATCTTCAATTAACAACTGAAATTATATGTATAACCAGGATATAAAAAAAGGGGATTACTTCTTATTAAGGAGGGGTTTATAGTGCTGAATTTCGATTTTCAATATGGACCCAATGGAGAATTAATTACTTTTACTCAACGGAGGATGACCCACCAACCTTTTCTCTACACCACTGTTTTTTTTCTTTTCGAAAGAAATGGCAACATATTTATGGTGGATTTCGATAATCCATATAAATAATTAATCGCACAAAAATGTATGTGGGTTTTCTCTTAGCTTAAAGAATTTTACATCAACTTCAACTGTTTGACATCAACTTCAACCTAAGAAAGAATACTGTTTTAATTATTAATTTTCGCCCATGTAAAATATTTCATTAAAAAGAATTATTTCATATATTAAAACAGTAAAATAGTATGTAAAATTTCGAATAATATTCTAAACTTTGTTCAGAAACTAATTCAGGACTACAAACTGACTAGAAATGTCATAAACTAAAGCAAGTCCGTCCACGTAAATTGTAGATCAACAAACAAACATTTATTACGAGCTCTCTAGATAATTGAGGTTCCCCCTTCTTCCGAATCTTTCATGTCTACCCCTGCCCCAGAAGAACAAGTGGCTTTGCCACCCGCAACACCCGATTTCCCACACAAGTGGTGTCCGTCAGGCGGCTCTGTTTGGAGTAATACAATTACTGATTATTATTTGAATGATATTATATATATATATATATATATATATA
Source organism: Amaurobius ferox (assembly GCA_951213105.1). Taxonomy (NCBI): domain Eukaryota; kingdom Metazoa; phylum Arthropoda; class Arachnida; order Araneae; family Amaurobiidae; genus Amaurobius; species Amaurobius ferox. The sequence continues at coordinate 63,765,960 of OX578150.1, read as the reverse complement.
TATATATATATATATATATATATATATATATATTTATGTATATATATATATATATGTGTGTGTATATGTATATATATATATATATATATATATATATTATATCTTTTTACGTAATTATCTTATATTTTAAGTTATGGTTATATGAGTTACAACTTATCTCTAATCTATCTTTAGAATTCCACATCATATTTTTATTATATATATATATAATATATTGGCTTCGTTACTGGATAAATTCTGTGTAAAATTAAATAGATGCAGATAAATGACCTTCAGATTTGTTTTGACCACATTATCTTTAGATAGAAATCTGATAAGACGGCATATTCTTTGGACTTAGACAGATTTCATTGCAAAATTAACTGAAAATTATTGTTTTTTAGAAAGAATATTTTCAGCTTAGTGTACAGCGAAGGTTTACTCTGTTCAGATGAATTCAATGTGCCAGTGGTATGAAAAAAAATGGAGAATGTATATAATGAAACTCTAAAAATATTTCTAATGATCAAAATTGGACAGACTTTGAATATTGTTGGATTCACTAAATAAATTTATAACAAAAATTTATATATTACTAATTGATAGATAAAAGTGAGTTAATTTTAGGGGCGCAAAATAAATTTATAGTTAAAAACTGGTAGTGAAAAATATGAGTTTTATTGTCATTCGTAGTGTCGTACAAGACAGAGCACCAGGCGCGAAGCGCCTTTAATCTCCAGTTTCAATATGTGGTTCTTATCGTCAAACTGTGACATTAATTCAGTGACCCTAATTGGAGGTTCGAGGTTTTTATTTACTACTTTTTATTATTTATCCTAGCTCCTAGTGTGGCAGTTCGTTGCACATTTAGAGTTTAAGCAGTTTGGGGGGTTGATGCAGATCTAAGGGTTACCTAGCGTTTTGGCAGTTTAGTGTTTAGAATATTTTTTTTTTTTTTTTTTTTAATAAAATAATAGTCGCGAGTTTTATTTTAAAATCAGATGTTTGAGGTGGGATCATTTAATTCCGATTATCGATGTTTAGAACAGCGCGGGGTCTCTTACGAGATTTGGCCTTGCGATGATCATAGTCATGCAGATTGAATAACAGTTCGTTTGGAACGGATGGCAAATTTCTGTAAAATTTAAGCGCTAGCTTTTTAATTTGGGCTCTAACAGTTTTTATTTTGAAGTCATTCCTAATTACCGAGTTTCTTAAGTACCTGGGAGCTTTCCTGATAATCCGTAGGATTTTGTTTTGTTTTGTCTCTAGGAGGTTTATTGTAGTTTTACAGGCATATCCCCATACGGGTGCTGCATACAGCATTCCCGGGCGGATGACCGATTTATAAATTAGGAGTTTATTTTGATAACTTAGATTTCCGTTTCCTATCATTGGGTATAAGGCTCCTGTGGCCATATACGCTTTTTTGATTAAGTTCGTTACGTGCTGTTTCCAGGTTAGGTGGGAATCTATCGTTACACCTAGGTATTTAGTAGATTTTTCCGCTTTTAGGGCATGGTTGTTTATGTACAGAGGCGGCGGAGGTTTACGTTTTCTTGAGAAATAAATCCAATGACATTTATTGGGGTTTAATTTTATTCGCCATTTTTCCAGCCAAGTTTGGAGTATGTCTAAGTGTTGTTGTAGCTGTCTGTGCATTATTTCCTTAAATACTATTAAAACAATAATTTATATTTTAATAACTGGTAGATAAAAGTGAGTTAATTTCAGGTGCGCAAAATAAATTAAAAAAATTGGTAGTTAAAAATATGAGTTTTATTGTCAATTTCCTTAAATACTATTAAAACAATAATTTATATTTTAATAACTGGTAGATAAAAGTGAGTTAATTTCGGGTGCGCAAAATAAATTTAAAAAATTGGTAGTTAAAAATATGAGTTGTATTGCCAAGTTTATTAAATGCTATTAAAACAATAATTCATATATTAATAATTTGCAAATAAAATATCTCAATGCGTTATTATAATTATTGTCTGAAACAGTTTTCGAATATAAAAGAACTGGAAAAGAGCACTTACCTTGACTTCGAAGAACCCAAACTTTTCTCGAAATTGTTCCGCGCAGTAAGACCGCTCGAGCTCAAACTGTGAATGGACAGATCTTTCGACCCCCAATCAACTTTTATGCGCGGCGCACGCAGCGCATTAGTATTCATCCGGCAACGTCATAAATCGGCGCTTCTCCCATTGGCTAAAAGCTGCGGCCGCGCTTTCAGTTATTTTCAGTGGCGTAGGATGAGATTCTGTTGTGGGTGGGAAAAAATTCGCAAACCCTTCGGAGATGATAAACTGAGAAATATTGATACGTGCTTTAGGGTTAATTATTCTAATATTAATTAGTGTGGTAATTAAATAACGTATAAGAATGGATTAAAATATATATATGTAAACAAATTTTAAATCACTATTCTAGTTGAACGTAAAATTGTACAGCTCCTTTAATTAATAATACATCCAGTATCACCATGCATTAATTAAGAGATTATTGTATAATTCCGATAATAACCTATCTTTTATCAAAGATTTATCTTTGTGAGAAAAAGAAAATTAGTTCGGTTATATTATATATATATATATACATATATAATATATAATATATATATATATATATATATATATATATATATATATAATAAGATAAAAAAAAATCGAGATGTGAAATAAGTGCCAACAGGGAAATAACAAATGGCCAAGGGGGATTGTGACCCCTTGTTCCCGTTTATAGCCAGCTATTACTCCTGAGGAAACACTCACGGAACCGTTACGTGCCTGTGGCCATATTTCCCTGGAACGCCAAAGCAAAAGACGTATGCCAGAAGTGAATGCAAGGACTGAGTGGAGAAAAAATAATTTGGATTGAGACAGGTTGAAATAAGAAGTTAACCCGAATGACAGATCATTCTTCAATTCAAATATAAAGTGCCGAGCCATTCGATGCGTTGCCATTATATTATATAAAATAGGTGTTGCCAATATCACTATCAAATGCATTAATTTCCTTGCAGTGCACAGCATTATAGTGGTGTTTGAGGTATCCCATTGGATAGTGCTGTTTCAAAGCTTCCTTTATGAATTTTTTATCGCTTTCGATACGATCATCCCTATAATTATGCAATCTTGAGTTTCGTAGAAAATGATTTCGAACGATATTGCGAAAACTTGAGCGCCAATATTTTTCGCAATATCGTTCGAAATCATTTTCTACGAAACTCAAGATTGCATAATTATAGGGATGATCGTATCAAAAGCGATAAAAAATTCATAAAGGAAGCTTTGAAACAGCACTATCCAATGGGATACCTCAAACACCACTATAATGCTGTGCACTGCAAGGAAATTAATGCATTTGATAGTGATATTGGCAACACCTATTTTATATAATATAATGGCAACGCATCGAATGGCTCGCCACTTTATATTTGAATTGAAGAATGATCTGTCATTCGGGTTAACTTCTTATTTCAACCTGTCTCAATCCAAATTATTTTTTCTCCACTCAGTCCTTGCATTCACTTCTGGCATACGTCTTTTTCTTTGGCGTTCCAGGGAAATATGGCCACAGGCACGTAACGGTTCCGTGAGTGTTTCCTCAGGAGTAATAGCTGGCTATAAACGGGAACAAGGGGTCACAATCCCCCTTGGCCATTTGTTATTTCCCTGTTGGCACTTATTTCACTTCTCGATCTTTTTTGATCTTCTTATATACAAGACATTAATAGAGCTGCATTGCGCCTATATGACTTGGCAATTTATATTGGTTTACAATCGGGTACGTTTCGTACTTTGTTATTTACAATATATATATAATATATATACATATATATATATATATATATATAATATATATATATATATATATATTTAATATATATTCTATATATTATATATATATATGTATATGATAAGATATTATATGATAAGAATTTTCAAACCTACCAAATGAAAACCTTAAGTGGAGAGGACGTGTCCTTCTCTATATGTGTAAAAAATCTTGCTGCCCCAACCGAAGAATCGAACCACGGAAACTGGTCAGTCGATGCTCTACTCTTGAGCCACTAGACCGGAATTGCCATGCTCTTATCCTCGAAGTTGACTCTGCATTCTCAATGTCAGATTTGCGTGCAATAGACAATCTAACTGACCTTCTCCTGCTGTTTTTATCCACAAGGTTAGCTTCCTGTGTGGTCTTGGATCTCCTGATTTGAAATCGGGGCGCAATATACCAGAGTCCACTGAATCCGTACTAGTCGTACAAGGGTCACTTTCAGACCTACGACATCTTCGCGCTAACCTACAGGCTGTATTTGTTCGGATGACATTGTAAAGAACCTTGCTGCTTGCTCCAACCGGAAATTGTATCACGGATCTTTGTACTGACCAGCCGAAACTCTACCGTTAAGCTACTGGGATGGAATTGCAAGATCTTATCGTCGAAGTGGAATCTTCATTCTCCGCTTTCTGGTGTCAAATTGATGTGCAACTGATAATCTGACCACATCCTACTATATTTTCCCTCAGGTTAGATTTTTACTTTCCCTGCAATACATGGTAATGTATAGGGAAAGTATTGGAATCATGTCGAAAATCGCAATTCGAGTTTTCGGAGGATCTACACGTTTTGAGACATCTAGAATACGAAAAATCTATTTTTAGCGTAACGTCTGTGTGTGTGTCTGTCTCTGTGTGTGTCTGTGCAATGTATGTATCCACTCTAACTCAGAAACTAATGGACTGAATTTCATAATATTTGGTAGGTGGGTCACTTGGATGTGACCCTGGTGCTGATTAGTTTTTGGTACGATTCGTAAAAACAGAACCCGCCTTTTTTGTGAAATGGCGCGTAAAAATTTCATTTATCCGTTCTAACTAAAATACTAATTGACCAAATTTCTCAAAATTTGGTGAATAAGTTACTTATGAGATACTCTGGTGCTGATTAGATTTCGGTACGATTCGGAAAAGAACAACCTGCCTTTTTTTACGAAATGGCCCGCAAAAATCTAAAAAAAAAGACTAAGTAGTGTACGCTCAAATGAATCAATTAAATTCTTGTTTTATACGCAATTTTCGAAGAGAAAAATAATATAACACACTCCATTATAATTTAGGACTAACCGTTCTCAAGATATTTGAGATTTCTTGCATTTTTGTTAAGCCGTTTCGGAAAAATGTCCAATTACCAAATAAAAACAAAAATTGAATTAAAAATGCAATTTTAGTGTTATTTGGTTCAATTAAACTCAATCTATTGCATTATTAAAGAAATAAAGAAAATATGAATTTGAGTCTGTAGAGAAAGTCATGTGCTGCCCACATCAGATTTTTTGTTGCTCTTTTTATCAGCCAGGTTAGCTTCCTACGTGGTCTTTAGACTCCCTATTTGAAAACGGTGCTCAATATACCAGAGTTCACTGGATCCGTACTAGTTATACAAGGGCTACTTTCAGACATACGATATCTTTGCTCTAACCTACAGGATTGATTTGTTCGAATGACATTGTAAAAAACCTTGCTACTCCAACCGGGAACTGAACCACGGATCTTCTTACTAGCCAGCTGTCGATGTTCTACCGTTGAGCTACTGTGACTAATTGAAAACTGTTATCGTGGAAGTGGACTCTGCCCCCTTTCCTTCTCTCATATCGAAATAATAGTATACAGCAGGCGTCGGAAACCTTTTTGCGCTTGAGGGACGTAATCAGCTTTTGAATTTTATAAAAGGGTCGCAATTAGGATGAAGCAAAGAATTGTTGTATAGATCGATTGAAATAGGGGAGGGGGTTGCATCAACGACTATTAGATGAGGAAAACGTTATTACAGACAGCTACATGTGATGAGTTTGAAATAAATAATTATTTTACATTATTAAAAATTCTGATTTTAAAATGTTTTTTTTTATTCGGTCGAAAATTCTGGAGAAGGTAGTCTTTCAAACATTCGATTGTCTTTAAAATCAATAGGAATCTAATATGCACTGATTGTAAATACTGTGAGATATCGCATCTACAGACACACGAACACACACACAGAGAGAGAGAACGGAGACAGAACACGAACACACACACAGATTCGAATTTTCGACCCCGTTACAATACTTTCCTTATATATTATACTGTGAAAGTGATATGTATGTAAGGACAGCAAAACAGAGGGTGATATAGAATAGAATTTTAAGATAAAAATACTGAATTTTAGTTGCAAAAGGTTTGTTTTTCATACAAATAACTTTACGTAAATTATTAATTTATTTATTACGCAGACTGTCCAACTCACACTAAGGATGTAGAGTAGTTACAAAGGGAGGCCAGGATAAATGCACAAAAGAAATACACCTATAAGTACATAGACATACAAAGACAATAGTCCAAACATACAATACTAACAGAAAACCAATACATATAGACATTCAAAGACATACATAGGCAATACAAGGACATACAAAACGTTAACAACGCGTTTACAACGCGTTTAATCCTTAATAACAGCAAATGATACAATAGTTTTAAATCATAAAAAGCTTATAATAAATACAATGATACAAAAATATAAAAAAATAATTTTGAAAAATCTGATGTGGGCAGCACATGATTTTCCTTATATAATGCAATGAATTTACTACTTTCACAGTAAAAAAATAGGTTATTCTTATAGTAGATACTTATATTCTTTCCAAGATATTGAATTTTCGTCAATTAGCCTTCATTTTCATTGATTTAGCGTCATTTTTATCCATATGGTAAGATTTTCGTTAATTTGGAAGCAATTAAAAATATCGTCAAGTTGGCGACACTCCGCCAAATTCGTCGCCAAAATCTCGCCAAGCATTATGGATGGAGAAGTAAGTTATTCTTATAGCAGATAAATGACTATTGGCGTTCAAATACAAAAGTATTAGTCAAAGTACATTTTCTCATGAATGGAACGAGCTAGATCCACGAGAATAATGTCACCCAATTTATGGCATGATATTACATATGAAAAGTGAACATGTTTCTCAAGAGTTAATATTGTTTTTAATTTATGAGATTTTTTGATACATTTATATGAAAAATGTGCAATATCTCGGGAACGGTTCATGCTAGCGTTCTAAAGTTTATATCAATCGTTTTTAAGGAAACATTACATAAGAAATGTCTATTTGTGTAAATTTATTAAAGGTTTTCATTTTTTGGCGATTTTTTCAAAATTTCACTCGAGAATTTAGGGGTGTGCTGAACATTCGATTGTGTTTAAGAACAATAGACTTCCAGTATTCACGGATTGTAATTTTTGTACCAAATTTCATTTGAATCGCTCCATTTGTTCGTGAGATATCGTCTCTACAGTCTCACTGACACACACACACACATACTTTCACACACATACTTTCACACACATACTTTCACTCACATACTTTCACACACACACACATACACACACATCACCTCAAAAATGTTCTATTCGTGATCAGGTATACTTGAGACGTGCTCTCTTATTGAAAACTTGAATTCGAATTTTCGACCCCGCCACAATACTTTCCTTATACTTTATACTATGTATATAAGGAAAGTAATAAAGGGTTTGCAACAATCAAATAAAATGAAAACATTTTTAAAGTAATGAAAAGAAAATATACAAATAAAAGATTGAATAAGGCAAAAATAAGAATTACATAAATTATTATAACGATTTATGCAGCGTAAATAAGCGCCTGCTGCATAAATAATATGGATAACACCATTTTATTTCCGAAACACTTAATTAGAACAAAAATATTTCTATGCTGCGTTTTTCCATGAACACAGAAATTGTTCAAAGCAAATTTAACAACGACCATATAAAAATTCACGCTTACTCTAAATAGCTCGAGTTCTTTGTTTACAAATACGTAAAATCTTGACCATGTTTGCAAATTTAACATGTGCAAGTTAGACCAGCTCAGTTCCTTAAAAATAAAAAATTACAACGGCTTTATCAGTAAAATCAATAGCTTTATCAGTGTGTGTGTGTGTGTCAGTGAGTCTACGGAGACGATATCTCACAACCACATATTTCTACTCTTCGTTTTTCCATGAACAGAGAAAATTGTTAAAAGCAAATTTAACAACGACTAAATTCACGCTTTCTTTAAATAGCTTGAGTTTTCTATTTACAAATACGTAAAATCTTGCCCATGCTAGCAGATTTAACATGTGCAAGATAAACCGGCTCCAATTCCTTTAAAACAAAAATTACAACAGCTTTATCAGTAAAATCAATAGCTTTATCAGTGTGTGTGTGTATCAGTGAGTCTTTGGAGACGATATCTCACCAACAAATGGAGCGATTAGAACAAAATTTGGCACAGAAATTACAATCCGTGAATACTGGAAGCCAATTGTTTTTAAATGCAATCCAATGTTCAGAACCCCACTAAATTTTCGAGTGAAATTTTGAAAAAATCATTACATTCTCAGAACCTTCAGTGATGTTACGTAAATGATCATTTCGTATGTAATTTTTTATTAGAAAACAAATGACGGAAAGTTTAGAACTCTAGCATGAACCGTTCTTTAGATATTGCAAATTTTTAAATAGATTCATAAAAAAATCGCATAAAATTAAATAAACCTGATGTGGGCAGCACATGACTTTTTTCTATACCCAAATTCATTTGATCTTTCTTTCTACTCACGTTTCAAGCATTCCTGAACTCGAATCGAACGTTTTTGAGGTGTGTGTGTGTGTGTGTGTGTGTGTGTGTGTGTGTGTGTGTGTGTGTGTGTGTGTGTGTGCGCGTGTTCGTGTATGTGTTCGTGAGCCCGTGATTGCGATATCTCAGGAACGAATGAAGCATTTCGAAAGTCATTCGGCAAGTACTGAACCCTATTTATTTCAAACGCAATCGAATGTTTCGAAGACCCCTTCCAAATTTTGGAATGAAATTTTGAGAAAAAAATCATCAAAAAATTACAGCCATCAATAATAATACGCAAATAATCAGTTTTTATGTAATTTTTCATTAGAAAATGATTGACACAAATTTTAGAACGCTAACATGAATATTTCTTTAGATAGTGCACATTTTCAAGTAAATTCGTACAAAAAATCACATAAAATTAAAAAATCGTATTAGCTATTGCAAAATATGTTAACTTTTAATATATAATATTATGCGATAAATTTGTTAATATCATTTTCGTGGATTTAGTTACTTCCATTCACAAGAGAAAACACTTTGGGTAACAGTTTTTTTATTTTGAAGCCTAACAATTCGCCAACAGTTGTTTATATACACGAAATGCGCCTTCTTGCCATTTTTCTGTAGCATTTGGCGATAAAGTTGGCGATCTTGGTGACTAATTCAGCGAAATACTGCAAACTTGTCAATTGGTAGCACAAAATTGACGAAAATATCTTCAAAATTGAAAAAAATGACTCTTACAACGAAGTTAACGGAAAAGACGCCATATTGATGAATTAATTATTAAAATATTTTTATATATGTTCTATATTGCTTTTTGCGGATGCTATGAATATTGATAATCGCCAATTTAGAGTTTCGTGAAATATAAGTTAATTATGTACTTCGAAAATGTTTTATATGCTGTCATCCGGAAAACCACCATACAATTCAACATTAAGAACACTGCGTGGTATATTTTATACATCATTTTTTTCCACTGTGAAAAAAATAAATCCATTGCATTATGTAGCGAAAGTCATTTGCTCCCCCTCTCCCCCCCCCCAACATTATATTTCTTTATTTCATAAGTCATAAACACAACAGATTTTTAAAATGGAAGAAAAATTTAGATTTTAGCAGAGCAAAATAGATACGGAAAAAAATTCATACCGTCGTATAAATATCTAAATTTATTTACATTATTTTCACATTTTTTGAATACTCAACTAAATTGGTTATGCACAGATGTCAAACCCCAGGGAGTTGCAAAGTATCACCAAATCTGCTTCTAAACTGATGGAATTTGTCAATTTCTTTAAAAGCTCTCTTCTGTATCCATTTGCAATGAGCCATATGGGAATACCAATAACCCTAAGAATAGAATTTTAGATGAAATAAAAATTTAATCCTATGAAAACGCTTTCTTCTACAAATCGTACAAAAGTAACAGTGCTGTAGCTGATTAAAAAAAAATCTGATGTGGGCAACACATGACTTTCCTTATATAATGTAATGAATTTTATACTTTTACAGTAAAAAAATAGGTTTTTCTTATAGTAGATACTAATATTCTTTCCAAGATATTGAATTTTCGACAATTAGTCATCATTTTCATTGATTTAGCGTCATATTTATCCATTTGGCGAGATTTTCGTTAATTTGGCAACATTTCAAAAAAGTCGCCAAGTTGGCGACATTCCGCCAAATTCGTCGCCAAAATCTCGCCAAGGGTTATGCACTAAGAAATAAGTTATTCTTACAGCAGATAAATGACTATTGGCGTCCAAATACAAAAGTATTATTCAAAGTATCTTTTTTTATGAATGGAACGAGCTAGATCCACGAGAATGATGTCACTCAATTTATCGCATGGTATTAAATATGAAAAGTGAACATGTTTCTCAATAGGAAATAATTTTTTTTATTTTATATTTTATATGACTTTTTGATAATTTTTTGAAAAATGTACAATATCTCGAGAACGGTTCATGTTAGCGTTCTAAAATTGATGTCAATCGTTTTCTAATAAAAAATTACATAAGAAATGTCTATTTGCGTATCTTTATTAGTGGTTTTGATTTTTTAACGATTTTTTCAAAATTTCATTCGAAAATTTAGGGGGGTTCTGAACATTCGATTGCGTATAAAAACAATAGACTTCCAGTGTTTATCGATTGTGATTTTTGTACCAAATTTGATTTGAATCGGTCCATCCGTTCGTCAGTTATCGTCTCCAAAGACTCACTGACACACACACACACACACACACATACTTTCACACACACACACACACACACATCACTTCAAAAATGTTTGATTCGTGATCAGGGATGCTTGAAACGTGCTCTCCCGTCGAAAACTCGATTTCGAATTTTCGACCCCGTCACAATTTCCGTATACATTATGTATATAAGGAAAGTAAAAAGCTAATGTTGGAAACTTATGACAGTGTTTGCAAATCCAGGTGAATTCTTTTGATGAATATAGAAAACGTATGTTTCAAATCTTTTTTAATAACCACGATAAAAAAAATTGTGCCACAAGATTAAAATTTAGACATTCATTGGCTAAATAAACATGGATTTTACGCCCGTAAAAAATCCTAATCAAACTAACATTGGTATTGTCCTTCCGCTTTAGTCACGACCATGGAGGTGAATTCTTTTGAAAAAAATAGACAAGAAAGATCAATCATGCATAAAGCATTGATTATGAATCACATTCCAACTTCCCAGCTTCCAATAACCCTAAGAATAGAATTTTAGATGAAATAAAAATTTAATCCTATGAAAACGCTTTTTTCTACAAATCGTGCAAAAGTAATAGTGCTGTAGCTGATTAAAAAAAGCTAATGTTGGAAACTTATGACAGTGTTTGCAAATCAAGGTGAAATCCTTTGATGAATATAGAAAACGTATATTTCAAATATTTTTTAATAACCACGATAAAAAAAAATTGTGCCACAAGATTAAAATTTAGACATTCATTGGCTAAATAAACATGGATTTTACGCCCGTAAAAAATCCTAATCAAACTAACATTGGTATTGTCCTTCCGCTTTAGTCACGACCATGGAGGTGAATTCTTTTGAAAAAAATAGACAAGAAAGATCAATCATGCATAAAGCATTGATTATGAAACACATTCCAACTTCAATGCAATTTTATATAAACATTTCTAAAATGCGATACATTTTCCTCGGTAATATTTTTAAAATTATCACAATACTACATTAATTTATTATATTTGAAAACTGAAAACTTCATCGATAAAAATGAACGGCATTCAAATGACGGCATTGAAATATAAATTGCCTGGTTTAAACATCTCTAAAATACGATGCAATTGCCTCGGTAATATTTTTAAAGTTATCATAATACTTCAATAATTTTTTATATTTGAAAACTTCATCGAAAACGAATGAACTTTATTCAAATGGAGTCATCGAAATATAAATCGTCTCTATATAAAAGCAGCATTTCATTTATAAACATTTTTCCAATCCTGTCATTCATCACAATACTATAATAATTTATTTTATTTAAAAACTTAAAACCATGGAGGTGCAAGTAATTTAACTCTATACTTAAAACTTCAGCAAAAACATCGTCTGGTTTCTCTGTGTAAAATCATCAATGAATGTTTCATTCATATCAGCTATAATGCAGACTCCATGAGCTAAATCATTTTGCGTTAAAGAAATTCCACAATTCTTATATAACTCATTCTACATCTTTTGGTGTTTACATTTTCCATAAGTGAAAATTAGGCTTCGTTGTAAAAATAACCAAAGTTTGATAATCATTTAAACTCAAATATATTGTAATTGAGTTGTTTCAGTATGTAAATGCACATGGTTTAAGCAAAAATTAAGCTGTTTTAGGACGGACACAACACTAAATATGAAATAAAAATAACTTTAGATAAAGTCATTTTTACGGCAGTTATCGGTCTAACGGACAGACAGGCAGAGAAACAGAATGAACAAAGTCATAAACACTTTTCAACTATGTTGTGTGTGTGTCTAAGTGTTAAAAATGTATATTTCCAATCTTAATTAATAACCACGATAAAGAAATTGTACCACAAGATTAAGATTAAATTTTAGGCTATCGTTGGCTAAATAAACATTAATTTTACGCCCATTAAATTTTCCTAATCAAATTAACATTGGTATTGGCCATCCGCTTTAGTCACGACCATTGACTTCAATGCGCATGCGCTAACCGAACGAGTCGACAAAAGACGGGTGAAGACTACAAACCAATTAATGGAACTATAAACCAAAGCGTAACAAAATCCAAATCAAAATAACATTGGTATTGTCCGTTCGCATTAGTCGCGGCCATTAAGGTAAATGCTCATGCGCTAACTGAACAACAAGTCCAGTGACAAAAGACGAGTGACGGCTGCAAAACAATAAACGAACCAAAATGCACTTTCGCGCATCTTTCCACCTTCTCTCTCTTTTGTGTTTGGATTCGTTCACTTTGAAATCGTTCACTTTGGATTCGTTCTGAGCTACGCGCGTCTATCGTGAACGAACAATATTTAATTAATGTCAAGTTAAATAAGTCAAATTTAGCGAATTCGTAAACTTAGCAAAGTAGATGCTCAGAGTGACGGCCAAGTGTGCCGTTGTACAATTCACACCGGTGAATGAACGACTGGTGCACCCTCTCGATGACACCTGGTATCATGTTTATCCTGTCAGCTGCAACAACGATTCTCGCGACGAGATTTTCTACGAAGTCCACAGGCGTTTCGTACACCAATGATTTTATGTGCCCCCAGAAGAAGAAGTCCAGTGGGTTGAGGTCCGGTAAGCATAGAGGCCAAGCCACAGGTCCACTACGTACAATCCACCGTCCGGGATATGCGGCACTCAAAAAGTATCGTACAGCACGGAAAAAGTGTGCTGGGGCTCCATCATGCAACAACAACGTGGCTCTCCGTAGGATGAGCGGAACAGCTTGCAATAAACCGGGCAGCACTTGCTCCAAGAAGACACGGTACGCTGCGCTGATTAAGCGTTCGGGAAACATATGAGGACCATCTAGGCAATTACCTAGGATACCTTCCCAGATGTTCACGGCAAATCTCTACTGGTGTTTACGAGGGGCAGTGACGTGGGGATTGCTTTCTGCCCAGACGTGTGCATTGCACGTGTTGAAAATGCCTTCTCGGGTAAACGAGGCCTCATCACTGAATAACAGTAAGGCAGGAAACAGCGGATTGTTGGTTATCATCTGAATCATCCACCTCACAAACTCTAGCCTGCGGGGATAGTCATATGCGTTTAAAGATTGAGCCTTTTGCACGTGGAAGGGGTGCATGCGTGCCTCATGTACAGCATCCCACACCTGTGACACACACCAATGTCGACTCTGAAACCGCTCGTGTGCTTGTGGAAGAAGCTGCTACAAATCTCTTCAAGAAATACTCTTCCATTTCCGGCATCCGCACACTTCACATACGTCCCGTATCGCTGTTGGAGATAGCGAACGAGCCGGTTTTCAGCAGTCGTCTATCAACACTGGCGAAGGTAGGATGGCTTGGCATACGACTCATCGGAAATCGTTCCTGGTACAATCTTTGTGCTTCGCGCCCGTTCCCATTTGCTTGACCGTACATTAGGTGCATATCTGCCAATTCCTTATACGTGCAATCCGCCATGGTCTTCCCGAGGTCCTTTCGGACGTTGTTATCCCGGTATTAATCTGAAGCATTGAGGATGTGAAAAAACCAGATCACACGACAGATCCGAAGGCTTACTGTAGCTAAATGTGTGGCCGGAGCATTGAGGATGTGCCACTTTTAAAGAACAATGTTTGCTTTGACTGGCTGTCTACTGAATCTTGATCAGCTGCAACTGTTGTTGCTGTTTCTTGTCACTGGAAATTTGCATACAGTACATGCTTGACGGTGATGTTCTGGAGATGTGACACTTCTCCGGCACGACAGCTATGTCGTCCGAAGTGGCGACTTGTGCTTGTTGGGCGTGTTTCGAAGTCACTCTTTTCTGACACTCAGAGTGGAATGCGACCCTAGGTTCCATAGTAAATACTGTTCATCTTGATGGGTACTATCCACACCCCTCTTATTTTGTCAAAAAAGTTTACGAACACCCTGTATATATATATATGTATATATATATATATATATATATATATATACATATTTTTGAAAAATATAATATCAACCTAAAATATTCAAATTTTCTTTTTAAAAAATTACTTAACTTCACTCTTTATGAGAATTATATTCAACATGGTGGTACTATTTTTAAACAACAGGTTGGTATCCCACAAGGGGGGTGTGCCTCATCATTGTTAGCTAATCTGTATTTATTCTTCTATGAAAAAAACATTAATCCAAGCTTGCATAATATGCACATGTTTAGATATATAGATGACATTTTATGTGTATCCCCAAATAATAATATCCCTATAGTATTAAACTTTTATCCAAAAAATTTACAATTAAATGCAAGTAATAATGACACAAATGTTGCAAACTTTTTAGATTTAAATTTAAGTTTACAAAATTGTAATATGGGTATAAACTTGTATGCTAAAAGACAGGATTTTAAATTTAATACATCAAAAATTCAACATTTTGACTCTTGTCTGCATATATCTGTTTTTAGAAATATTATAATAAACCAGGCTCTTAGAATCAATAAAATTTGTGATTAATATTATAAATTAGCGCACTTTATGGAATTATTGAGTACAGCGACTAATAATGCATATCCCCCCAATTTTGTTATTAAAATTATCAACTCAGTGTATCAAATTTCACTCGATAACATCCTAGAAAACATTCCCAATTATAGTGACTAACATACAGGAGGGAAAAAAAAATATATATATATATATATATATATATATATATATATATAATTATTTATTAATTATATAAATAAATAAAAATGAAAAATAATAAACTAAGTCAAAAACATTAGAAAAATCAAAAAATCGGAAAATAAGATGCATTAACATTAATGTTTTGAATTTTATTTTCGCAAAAAAATGTAACTTTTGTCAGTATTGAAACTACGTTTTGTGCGCCCTTATAATGGTGTATAGTGGCATTCTCGATTATCCAGTTTTCCTATGAATTCTTGTTTAGTAGGAATTTTCATCTATGATTCATATTCATATTCAGTTCTGCATGTTTGGGAAACTGTATTCTGAATTGCTTGTCCAGTCTTCAGCTTAGACTCACTGGACGGGTTTGGGAGTATTTCCGTGAACGTTCGTACTGCCTCCCTGGTAGAATTTCGACTTGTTCACTCCGGTGCTTCTAGATTAAGTTGTTGAGGTTGATCGTGTATACACGTGGTAGAAGAGGAATGATTCATGCCGCATGGTAATACAATTTTCTTAATGTATCCTTTTTTCATTTTTTCATTTTTTGATGCCTGTAGTCTGAGTTTAAGCATTTATAGTAATGTACTATTGCTTAATCTGAAACAGGCATTTGTTTGGGTTAATTAGAATTAAATACTCAGACCTGAAGAGGAATTTAATTCTGATTAATCATCGAATTTGGGAAGGTTCTGTTCTTTTCTCTTATCGGCATTATGGCCGTGAATTTGCTTCTATGGTGATGTTAATATTACTTGAATTGTATTTTTATTTTTTTATTTTTACATATTCTTATTATTACATTTCAAATATATATATATATATATATATATATATATATATATATATATATATATATATATATATATATATATATATATATATAATACATATAATATATATATATATATATATATATATAATATATATACAATATATATATATATATATATATAAGTGAATATACATAAATACGTAACAAATATCATTATCAATAAAAACAAGTGATTAAGCCAGTAAGGCGCAATGCTGCTCTCCAATGCTTAGTATATATAAGAATGTTAAAAAGAACAAGATGGGAAAGAAGTGCCAATAGGTAAAATATTAAGTGGCTAAGGGGGATTTTGACCCCTTGTTCCTTGGTATAGCCAAGTATTACTCCTAGGAAACATTCCCGGAGCCGATACCTTCCTGTGGCAATAATTTCTATGAAACGTCCAAGCAAAAGACATAAACCAGGAGTGGAAGCATAGACCATGAGGAAATACAAAGAGAAACTTAAAATTTGAACAGGATCAAAATTACAAATTGATTCACGGTAAATATAAATAAACAGGGATTCATAAAGAAGAATACTACGTGGATTGTTACAACGAACCAAAAAGAAAGTTTTTTCAAAAATGGGAAGAAATTTATCATTAGCCACATATTAAGCAAGAGCCGTAGAAAGTTTACCAGATTTGACATTGCGAGCATGTTCTGTTAAACGGGTGCCAACAGTACGTTTTGTACTACCAATGTAAGATTTATAATCACCAGCAGGGGAACGACATACACCCCAGCAAAGCTTTTAAAGTCATTAAAATTTCCAAGTTTATCGGATCGAATACGATTAAATAAAGTGGTAATATTAGAGTGAGCGGGTTTGAAACCAAATTTATGGCAGAAATTAATAAAAGGACGGAAAATCCTAGGATGGTAAGAAACACTAGAATTATGGACTACACGATCTTTAATAACAACAAGTTTAATATCAACTTGAGTGAATTTAAGACGAACGTGGGCGAAGATCTTATGAATAAATTCAAAAGAATAAGCAGCCTCATGGCCAAGTTCAAAAATAAAATTAATTTCATCAGTTAAAGCGGGGATAGAAGAGCAAACATTAAATGCGCGATTGAAATACGCGTTAAAAGAAGCTTTTTTAGAGGATACAGGATGGAAAGAATTAGCGGGGATACAGGAGTTAGTAAAAGTGGATTTACGGAAACGGAAGTATGAAAACCAAAATCAGAACGGGTGATCAGAACATCAAGGAAAGGCAAGGGACAGTTAGATTCATGCTCAACAGAAAAATTAATCGAAGAGTAGAAATCATTAACTTTATCCAAAAGTGAAGGAGATCATTTAAATCACGATCATAGATAATAAAAACATCATTCACGTAACGGCACCAAATAATTGGTTTAATTGTTAAAGAAGGCAAAATCCGGTGCGCTGAATTTTAATTACTTTGTAACTAACTCTATTCGGAAAATCCGCATTGATATTAGTTTTTGTGAACAAGCCTGTTATTTCTGGTATAGTGAATTTGTTGCTACTGCACATCCTACCCTTGAGGATTCCTTTTGCCAGTATATTTATACTCGCATAATCCAAGTCCGTAATGATTTAGAAATACAGCATACTAAAAATTGTTCTAGTTGGACGAACCATTTAAAACGGTATCCCCGTATATATCCTTCGTCCTTACCCAATTCTGACTCTGCTTTCGATCAAGCTGTTCCTGTGAGTGATGCTCCTCCTTCTTCTCTTCACCTTGTGTTTAAATATTCCCGTTTAGAAATTCTCGCTTTAAAACCTAAAATGCTTCCTCAGTTAAAAAAGCATTTACCTTTTCCGTTCGTAAATTGTACTTCCTTTGATATTTCCTCTAATCAGCGTAAAGCTCTTGAGAGAGACCCAAAATTTGCTTATCCTTGTGCTTATCCTTGTGTTAACAATTAAACCTATTCTTTGGTGCCGTTATTTGGGTGATGTTTTTATTATCTGGGATCGTGATTTAAATGATCTCCTTCACCTTTTGGCTAAAGTTAATGATTTCTATCCTTCGATTAATTTTACTGTTGAGCATGAATCTAACTGTTCCTTGCCCTTCCTTGATGTTCTGGTTACCCGTTCTGATTTTGGTTTTCATACTTCCGTTTTCCGTAAATCCACTTTAACTAACTCCTGTATCCCCGCTAATTCTTTCCATTCTGTATCCTCTAAAAAAGCTTCTTTTAACGCGTATTTTAATCGCGCATGTAATGTTTGCTCTTCTATCCCCGCTTTAACTGATGAAATTAATTTTAGTTTTAAACTTGGCCATGAGGCTGCTTATTCTTTTGACTTTATTCATAAGATCTTCGCCCACGTTCGTCTTAAATTCACTCAAGTTGATACTAAACTTGTTGCTATTAAAGATCGTTTAGTCCATAATTCTAGTGTTTCTTACTATCCTAGGATTTTCCGTCCTTTTATTAATTTCTCCCATGAATTTGGTTTCAAACCCGCTCACTCTAATATTACCACTTTATTTTATCGTATTCGATCCGATAAACTTGGAAATTTTGATGGCTTTAAAAACTTTGCTGGGGTGTATGTCGTTCCCCTGTTATCCCCTGCTGGTGACTATAAGTTTTACATTGGTAGTACAAAACGTACTGTTGGCATCCGTTTAGCAGAACATGCTCGCAATGTCAATCTGGTAAACTTTCTACGGCTCTTGCTCAATATATGTGGCTAATGATAAATTTCTTCCCATTTTTGACAAAACTTTCCTTTTGGTTCGTTGTAACAATCCACGTAGTATTCTTCTTTATGAATCCCTGTTTATTTATATTTACCGTGAATCAATTTGTAATTTTGATCCTGTTCAAATTTTAAGTTATGCTTGGAGACTATGCAATTCAAATCTCTTAAAAGTTATTTGTGACGTCATTCTCAGGAATATCATGCTTGACGTTTTTCTAAAATTTGTATTAGTTCTTTTCTTGTAATATTTTTAAATTCGTAAGCGTTTAAACTTATGTTATAATTTCTGTGTATATTTCTTGTATTATTTTAGCAAGTTCATTTACCATTTATATTTTATGCAAATTTGTTTTAAAATGGTCTCTCTATATATAAACATTCCATGCTTTTACCACTCATGTAGCCATTGATGAAGGGCGTATATACGTCCGAAAGCGCTCTGGCAGTTTTTAACAATATTTTGCACGTCTTTTAGGATGTTAGATAAAAGACCTTTCGTTTTTTAAAAAAACGTTTTGTCCTTGGTTTTATCCATAATAATGAGATCAATTACTTTGATATTTGTATCATTTTGAATGAAAATGAAGAGTTATATACAAAACTATATCACAAGAGAAACTCTTTAGATATCAACATTAATTACATCGTTGATTAGAAATCGAACATAATCTCAACCATTTTCCGCAATATCGTTAAAAATCATTTTCTACGAATCTTGCGAATGCATACTTATCAAGATGATCGTATCAAATGTGATAGAAAATTCATCAAGGGGGCTTTACGACAGCACTATCCCATACGCTACATCAAACACTACTATAATGCTCTTCACTGCAAAGTTATAAATGCCTTTTACAATGATTTTGGCAACATCGATTTGCATAAATATTGTTGGCAACATATGCTCGTCAAGTGTGTTGGGCATCTCAATAAATACCTTTTTTTCACTTTGAAAAGGTCCGGTTCATTTGAAATACCGGTTTTTCACTCTTTTTTCACGAAGTGGCACCTGGACCATCTCTATAATTGGAATATGATTTTTTTTAATACTTTATTCAATCCATTTCTCTTTGTATTTCCTCATGATCTATGCTTCCACTCCTGGTTTATTTCTTCTGCTTGAACGTTTCATGGAAATTATGGCCACAGGAAGGTATCGGCTCCGGGAGTGTTTCCTAGGAGTAATAGATGGCTATAACCGGGAACAAGGGATCACAATCCCCCTTGGCCACTTAATATTTGACCTGTTGGCACTTCTTTCCCATCTTGTTCTTTTTGACATACTTTATATATATATATATATATTTTGACCCTGTTACAATACTTTCTCTATACATTATACTATGTATATAGGGAAAGTAACAAGGCACAGTATTAACGCTAGCGACACAGAGATATAATTTTCAAAGCATTATGTTATTTTCAAGCGTTTCGTGCATAGGAGTTTCATCCCCTTCTCTCTAACTTCATGCTTTTAATATTTATAGTGATATATCCGATAAATTGCAATACTGCAACTCAAATATTTTTCTTATCCTCGATGCGTCTACGCCGTTTCTAAGTTTTTTGCGTATTCCAAGTCGATATCTGAGATAAATATTGGAAAAAGTATCAAATGTTCCTTTTGTAACATCATTGTGTTCTCTGCGGCGAGTATTCGCGGGGCTTATACTGTGAGTTTACTGTCATTGACCACGAAACGCTGGTAATCGAATTTTGGTAATTATCAGATGTTATTTCTGGCGGTACGCGACGTTAGGAGATAAGTGTCAGATTAGAAAAAAAAAATCTGATGTGGGCAGCACATGACTTTCCCTGCTGACTCATATTCATGTTCTCTTCATTTCTTTTATAATTCATTAAATTGGGTTTAATTGCACAAAATAACACTAAATTTGCATTTCAAATTCATTTTTACTTTTTACTTTCCCTGCAATAGATGGCAATGTATAAAGTATTGGAATCATGTCGAAAATCGCAACTCGAGTTTTCGACGGATCTACACGTTTAAAGAACTCTAGAATACGAAAAAACTATTTTTAGCGTGACGTCTGTGTGATTGTGACTCTCTGTGTGTCTGTGTATCTCTGCAATGTATGTATCCGCTCTAACTCAAAAACTAATGGACCGAATTTCATAAAATTTGGTAGGAAAGTCACTTGGATATGACCCTGGTGCTGATTAGTTTTTGAAACGATTCGTGAAAACAGAACCCGCCTTTTTTTGAGAAATGGTCCGTAAAAATTTCATTTATCCGCTCTAGCTAAAATACTAAATGACCAAATTTCACAAAATTTGGTAAATAAGTTACTTGTTGGATACTATAGTGCTGACTAAAATTTAGTACGATTCGGCAAAGAAAAACCCGCCTTTTTTTACGAAATGGCCCTCCAAAATCGACAAAATAAAAAAAAGACTAAGTAGTGTATTCTCAAATGTATCAATTAAATTATTGTTTTATACGCAATTTTTGAAGAGGAAATGAATATAAGACACTCCATTATATTTCAGGACTAACCTTTCTCAAGATATTTGAGATTTCTTGCCTTTTTGTTACGCCGATTTCGGGAAAGTACCAAATAAAAACAAAAATTGAATTAAAAATACAAATTTAGTGTTATTTGGTTCAATTAAACTCAATCTAATAACTTATTAAAGAAATAAAGAAAATATGAATTTGAGTCTGCAAGGAAAGTCATGTGCTGCCCACATCAGATTTTTTGTTTTCATTTGGTAATTGGACATTTTTCCGAAATCGGCGTAACAAAAATGCAATAAATCTCATATCTTGAGAACGGTTAGTCCTACAGTATAATGGAGTGTATTATATTCTTTTCCTCGTCGAAAATTGAGTAAAACACAAAAATTTAATTGATACATTTGAACATACACTACTTGGTCTTTTTTTTTAGATTTTGGCGATTTTAGCTGGCCATTTCGTAAAAAAAGGCAGGTTGTTCTTTTCCGAATCGTACCAAAGTCTATTCAGCACCAGAGTATCCCACAAGTAACTTATCTACCAAATTTTGTGAAATTTGGTCAATTAGTATTTTAGCTAGGATGGATGCATGAAATTTTTGCGGGCCATTTCCTAAAAAAGGCAGGTTGTTCTTTTCCGAATCGTACCAAAATCTAATCAGCACCAGAGTATCCTACAAGTAACTTATCCACCAAATTTTGTGAAATATGGTCAATCAGTATTTTAGCTAGAGTAAATACATGAAATTTTTACTGGCCATTTCGCAAAAAAGGGCGGGTTCTGTTTTTACGAATCCTACCAAAAACTAATCAGCACCAGGATCACACCCATGTGACTTACCTATTAAATTTTATGAAATTTGGTCCATTAGTTTTGGAGTTAAAGTGGATACATTCATTGCACAGACAGACACACAGACAAACAGACAGACACACAGACGTCACGCTAAAAATAGTTTTTTCGTATTCGAGAGGTGTCGAAACGTGTAGATCAGTCGAAAACTCGAGTTTTGATTTTCAGTATGATTCCAATACTTTCCCTGTACATCCCCATGTATTGCAGGGAAAGTAAAAATATGAATAAGAATTTGGTAGATTAATGTCGGTAGATTGATGTCACGGATTAATTGCGTTCATTCTTTACAGATTAATGAATTTTATGAAATGTAATTACTTATATGAACCGCATTATGGGGCACATAACAAGACGCAATTTTATTCTCGGAACCGTCTGATTAAGAATTATTGGCAATAATCTTTCCTTAGAAATACAAATTTAATTTTTTTTTCTCATACGTAATATGAAGAAAGTGTTATTTTCACGAATATTTACGATTTTGAAATTTTGACGCAAATATATGTTTTAAGACCTCCTGAACACGTTTTGACTCTTTTTGGAGTCATGTCCGTCCGTATGTATGTCTGTGGTCGATTTTTTGTGTACACTAAATCATTAATGGATTTTCATGAGACTTTATAACAGGATTTGTTATAAAAAAAATCCAGAACTAGAAATAACTTTTTTAAATTCAAGCGAAAACTTTTTTTTGAAAATTAATTATTTTCGAAATTTATTTGAAAACGAAAAGGAAATTTATTTGAAATTTTCGAAAACCAAATTTGTTTGAAATTTTATATTTTTATAAAAGAGAAGCATAGGACAATATTTGACATAAACAATCATAAAAGGGTTTATTTATAGCTCAATGATCGGAAATTTAAGGTTTCAATCATTATTGTGAAAAACAGCTGCAATTCAATTTTTACTTTCCCTGCAATACATGGTAATGTATAGGGAAAGTATTGGAATCAGGTCGAAAATCGCAACTCGAATTTTCGACAGATCTACACGTTTCGAGACCTCTAGAATACGAAAAACTATTTTTAGCGTGACGTCTGTGTGTGTGTGTCTGCCTGTCTGTCTGTGTGTCTGCCTGGCTGTGCAATGTATGTATCCAATCTAACTAAAAAACTAATAGACCGAATTTCGTAAAATTTGGTAGATAAGTCACTTGTATGTGACCCTGGTGCTGATTAGTTTTGAGTACTATTCGGAATAAATCAAAACTCCTTTTTTTGCGAAATGGCCCTCAAAAATTGCCTGTATCCCATGTAACTGAAAAACTAATTGATCAAATTTTACAAAATTTGGTACATAAGTCACTTGTAGTCACCCTGGTGCTGATTAGATTTTAGTACGATTAGGAAAAGAACAACCTGCCTTTTTTACGAAATGGTCGGAAAAACTGTATATTTTCACTCTAACTCAACTAATCGACTAAATTTCATAAAATTTAGTAGATAAGTCACTTGTGGTCAACCCTGTTGCTGATTAGATTTTGGTACGATTCAGAAAAGAACAACCTGCATTTTTTTCGGAAATGGCCCGCAAAAATTTCATGTATCCACACTAGCTAAAATACTAATTGACCCAATTTCACAAAAATTGGTATATAAGTTACTTGTGGGATACTTTGGTGCTGATTACATTTTGGTACAATTCGGTGAACAAACCCGCCTTTTTTTACGAAATGGCCAGCAAAAATCGGAAAAAAAAGACTATATATTGTCAAGACGGGAATTCCGAGGGCATCAGAAGTCGCAACGGATTCCCGCCTGACCGAGAAAGTCTAACTTTCTCAGGAAATTTCTCTACCCAGGTTCTAAACACACCTCTCGTCAATTGGAAAAATTCCAATTGATGACCTGCGGAAAAACCCAAACAAAATCCCAAAATAAACAGAAAAATACCTTTACCTTTAAGAACTCAACAGCAGCTGAAATACATCAATTAACACAATTTCTACACAAATAAAAACTCGATTTAATTTTAAATCCAAATTTATTAATTACTTAAGAATGGAGTTAGCAGAAAGAAAACAAATGCTGATTTATAATCAGCTCTAAACCACTGGACTATCTCTACCAAAAATCATCGGCTCTTTGCCGGAATTTAAATAATCAATTCTATAAATCTTCAATTCCAGAATTACATATCAATATCACATATTCAATTATTCAGCTGAAACATGGTATGGTCAAAGAGAGAATACACACTCGAAGAACGCTTAAGACTTAACTGTTAATTTACTTTAATTCAATTATTTTACTTCTAGGAATTAATTTAATAGCAATTTAATTCAGAAGATCTTGAGAATACATCAGGAGGATCAGTCCGCCGGTACACAAGTCAGTCGAGGCAACGCAGCCACCAATTACCGAAAAGGTCGCTTACCTCCACATCTGGAAGGACTCAAGAAATGACGAAGTCAAAACATCCACCCGAGTACCTCCGGGGAGAATCTTCCCCGACCAAGGAGGGGCGGCAGGCTGGCAAGTAGAATACGAGCAACGACCCGCACAGGGCTCAGGCTTTATCACGGACTCAATCTGTAGCGGTCTGCAGGCATCCGGAATAGGAGGTTCCCGGACGGTAAACGGCGGCAGGCAACATCGAGGCTCGGCATCAGTAGGGATCCAGTTATGCAGTGGCGGTGGTAGCGGTAGCGACGGAACTCAGCCTGGGGGATGAGTTCCGAGCCGTTCGTGGGTTCGACGAAGTTTTCCAAGGAGAGAGCCCAGAAACAAGATTCACACGGCTTTTAAACATTCCAGGTGGATCCAGAACCCGACCAATCGAAAATCACAAGGGGCTCACATCTTCTCTTATCCACCAATCCAAAAATACTTACCATTTCAAATACATCCAGGGATCCGCCCCTTCAACGGCAAAGTTCAAGGCACGTGTAGCTGCCACGTGAAGTCAAGAAGAGCTAAGACAACTGCCTCCACTAGCAAACAAGTGCTACCTTGAATAACGGTCGCAGTTACTCGAGTGTGAAAGAATTATTATAAAATAAAAATGGCCACAATTCTATACAGATTCAGATACATTTAAATATGGCAAAATATATACAACGACATGAGGGTTCCAGGACACAGATTAATTAAATATTAATATAAAAGTTTAAAAAGTATCATAATTATATAATTTACATAAGAGTGACGAATTCCGTCACAACAATATGCTCAAATATATCAAATGAATTTTTGTTTTATACGTAATTTTTGTCGAGGATAAAGAATATCACATACTCCATTATACTTTAGGACTAACCGTTCTCAAAATATTTGAGATTTCTTGTATTTTTGTAAATTAAAAATGCAAATTTAGTGTTATTTGGTGCAATAAAACTCAATCCAACGAATTATTAAAAAAATAAATAAAATATGAAATTAATTCTGCAGGGAAAGTCATGTGCTGCCCACATCAGATTTTTACTTTCCCTGCATTACATGGTAATGTATAGGGAAGGTATTGGAATCATGTCGAAAATCGCAACTCGAGTTTTCGACGGATCTACACGTTTCGAGACCTCTACAATACGAAAAAACTATTTTTAGCGTGACGTCTGTGAGTGTGTCTGTCTGTCTGTGCAATGTATGTATCCACTTTAACTCAAAAATTTATGGAGCGAATTTCATAAAATTAGGTAGGTAAGTCACTTGGGTACGACCCTGGTGCTGATTAGTTTTTGGTATGATTCGTAAAAACAGAACCCGCCTTTTTTGCGAAATGGACCGTAAAAATTTCATGTATCCACTCTAGCTAAAATACTAATTGACCAAATTTCACAAAATTTGGTAGATAAGTTACTTATGCGATACTCTGATGCGGATTAGATTTTCGTATTAATCGGAAAAGAACCATCTCTCTTTTTTTACGAAATGGCCAGCAGAAATGTCATGTATCCACTCTAGCTAAAATACTAATTGACCAAATTTCACAAAATTTAGTAAATAAGTTATTTGTGGGATACTCTGGTGTTGATTAGGTTTTGGTATTATTCGGAACAGAACAACCTGCCTTTTTTTACGAAATGGCCCTCAAAAATCTACAAAAAAGCTACGTTTGTTCAAATATATCGATTATAAATGCTTGTTTTATACGTAATATTTGATGATGACAATAATAAGAACAACTCTATTACTCTAGGACTAACCGTTCTCGAGATATTTGAGATTTTTTGCATTTAGTTATGCCACTTTTGGAAAAATGTCCAATTACCAAATAAAAGCAGAAAATGAATTAAAAGTGCAAATTTAGTGTTATTTTGTGCAATTAAACTCAATTTAATGAATTATTAAAGGAATAAAGAAAAACTGAATTTCAGTCTGCAGGGAAAGTCATGTGCTTCCCACATCAGATTTTTACTTTCCCTGCAATATATGGTAATGTATAGGAAAATATTGGAATCATGTCGAAAGTCGCAACTCGAGTTTTCGACAGATCTACACGTTTCGAGACCTCTAGAATACAAAAAAAAAACTATTTTTAGCATGACGTCTGTGTGTGTATCTGTGCCTGTCTGTCTGTGTGTCTGTGCAATGTTTGTATCCACTCTAACTCAAAAACTAATGGACCGAATTTTATAAAATTTGTTAGGTAAGTTACTTGGATGTGATCCTGGTGCTGATTGGTTTTTGTACGATTCGTAAAAACAGAACCCGCATTTTTTTGCAAAATGGCCCGTAAAAATTTCATGTATCCAATCTAGCTAAAATACTAACTGACCAAATTTCAAAAATTTAGTAGATAGTTACTTGTAGGATGCTCTGGTGCTGATTAGATTTTGGTACGATTCAGAAAAGAACCACCTGCCTTTTTTTACGAAATGGCCCTCAAAAATTTCATATATCCTCTCTAGCTAAAATACTAATTGACCAAATTTCACAAAATTTGGTAGATAAGTTACTTGTGGGATACTTTGGCGCTGATTAGATTTTGGTATAATTCGGAGAGAGAGATTCCTGGGTCAGTTAAGAATGAATACATAAATGGCCCATCCAAAGCAACAATGACAACGGGGCTCTAGTCGGGTTGCCAATATGAAAAAGGGAGTATAAAAATAAAAAATATATACCCACGCGCAGAGCCTACACGTCCGAAATCCATCATAGAATCACGCCTCCTAATAAAACACAAGTTGTAATTAAATTTTGAACAGATTCACACAGTGAGCTGTTGGCAGATTTCTTCTCCTCTTCACCTACACTCAAATTTTCCCACTGGTCCGGCTTCCTATCTGCTCTTTGTGGGAAGAAAAAAACAGTAGTCGACTTCATATGTAACCGCAGCAATGTAGACCGGAAAATTAAATTGTAGGCATTAGAACTTTTTCAAGGCACGTGAAAATTGTAACTGTTTGCGTACACAAGATAGAACCCAAAAATTAAAAATGATGTAGCATTAGGCTTGAAATCCTAACGATGACTGACTAAATTTGTGTGAAGAGGGAACTATTTGTCAAAAATAAAATAAGTCTATAGAGGAACTCAAGTAAATAAAAGTGTTGTGAGTAAATTTCAAGTCAAAAATTTATCTCTCTCAGACTCGAGGACATAATTATGTATATTGTCACCTGAAATGTCCTTATTCTATGTTTGTCATATGAAATTAAGTCAATATTTGTCATAAAACATTCCAAAAAAAATTCATATTAATTTGACATAAAATATTTATGAACTGGAATTCAATACTCAAATTCTTTTCCTTCAATAAAACATCACTAATCAAATCAATAACAATTATTTTGAATTTTTCAAAAATTCTTAATTGAATATATTTTCATGTTATCATTTTCTAAATTTTCATTTACTGTTTTAAACATTTTCAATGTGGAATCATTTACCCAACTTTAAATTTAGATACAAAATTTTACTGTAAATAACAATCATTTCAGTATAATTTTCCATTTGTAAACTATTAACCATTTTACATATGTAAATATTTCAAAATTATTCTTTTTAAATCACAATATTTCATTATTTTTCTACAAATTCATTTACCAAAATTTATCAGATGCCACAAATAAATTCTTTCAAAATAAAAGTTCCAGAGTTCTGGAATTAGCATGAGAGATTTTTCGAAAATAATTATACCATTTCTTTGAACATAACAGTAGTAACACAGTATAAAAAATTTTCTTTCTTATTCAATTGATATAATTGAATATTTAAATTAATGAAATAGGATTAATCATATATATATATATATATATATATATGCAAGATTTTAAACAGATTCACAAAAATATTTTTATCATAAATTTTTAATATTTATATCAAGTGAAATAATTATGAAGAGAGCATAAGCAAATCAATATGCGATACATATATAAATAAATAAATGTGAAAGAAGAATTATTACTTGCATGAAGAGTAAAAACTTTATGTAAAATTGTAAGATTCATGTGTCACTTTTTATTTTTGTGTTACCTTTAATTGAAATTAATTGCAACAGTTTTTAATATGATCTAAGATTAAATGGCATTCGAGTGGCTCTGTTAGCATAATATTTTTGATTTTGTTGTGGAGAATTGTTTTTGTTGTAAATAATTCTTCCACTTTCACCATTGGGATGTGCACGAGTATTAAATCTTGAAGTAGGTAGTTGTTTTCTAGTAACAGGTCTTACTTAATTGAAACCTAAAGAAGATGGTCTTACTTCTTGGAAACCATGAGCAAAAGGCATTGTTTGTTGACATCTATGCACAGGCGAGTTATTTGGTGGAGGGAGATCAAATCTTGCACTCTACAGTTTTTCCACTTTTGTTGTTTTTGTTCGGTGATTTTGTAGGGCAAGAAGGACCTGGGGCGGCAGAGTTATTTGCAGCTGAAACACTAGGTGTAGATGTAGAACTATTTGCTGAAGGAGATTTACCATTTGTAGATTTTTGTTGAGCAAAAGTGCTAAGTTCTTGTCTTCTAGGCGGTAATAGTGTAAAACGATTTATATGCACTAATTGTTCATTTATAGAATTCATGACATGCTGGATATAAAAACTCACTGCAGTTGTTTTCTTTATTTCTTTAAATGGTCCTCTGTTAAAAGAGATCAACTTCTTAGACTGACCTTGCGGTAAATAAAGAGTGTATAGATATACCAAATCTCCAACTTTAATATGGGGTTGTTTTGCTTTCTTATGTTGGTATTGAATTTGAGAATCTTCAGCTTTTTCGAGATTAATTTTTACCATTTCATGCATCTTCTTTAAACGATATTTCAGGTCTTCCCCATAGTCGTAAATAGAATCATGTGTAGGTGTTTTGAACCCTGTAATTAAAGTATTTGGAACTGTAAGATCTCTTCCGCACACCAAATATGCAGGAGATTCACCTGTAGAAGCTTGCACCGAATTCCTATGTGCAAGTAATGCAAAATGTAATAACCTGTCCCAGTTGTCTTAATTTTTATGCACAATATTCTTTAAAGACACAAAATAGTTGAATTCAATCTCTCTACGCAGCCGTCGCTTTGAGGATGAAATGACGTGGTGGTACTCTTAGAAATACCCAGTTTCCTATAGAAACTTTGAGCAGTTTTTGACATAAAATTGGTTCCACGGTCTGTTACAATATGTTGAGGTATCTCATGCTGAGGCATAAATTTCTCTAAGCATGCTAGAATATCTTCTGTTTTAATAGAAGAAAGAGAATAAGCTTTAGGCCAGCGAGTAAAATAGTTTGTAATTACAAGTATAATTTTATTTCCGAATTTGAAATTGGCAAAGGTCCAACACAATCAAGCGCAATTCGCTGAAATGGATAGTAGGCTCCAATTCAAAGGTTTTGTAAATCTTTGAATTGGAGCCTTATTATTTTTATATCCTCTGTTCATAACGCAAATTTCACAAGATGAAACATAATTGTTTGTTTGTGTGTACATTCCTTGCCAGTAAATTTTTCTAATTATGGAAGCCAAAGTTCTTCCAAAGTTCTTTCAGAAACCAATTCTTGTGGTACAACAACTCTCTCTTGAAATTGGTGTCTTATTTTTGGATTTTTATGAGTGCACCATAGCATCTCATCTTTCATAAAAATGGTAAGTTCTTTGTGGGTGTGGTTTAATATTCTTTTCCATAAAATCCTTTATTTTATTACATCTAGGGTCTGACATTCGTGCATTTTTAATTCTTGTACGTAAAGTTCCGTTAGCTGATGTCTGTTCCATTTCATTACTTTGCATACTGTTGTCATTTTCATTTGTATTACCATCATTATTATCCACAACATTAATTTCAGTGCTAGAGTTATGACATACATTTTCAGCATTAGTATTAGAATTTTTGATAATAGAATTATTTGTATTTGCATTAGTAGAATTATTTTTCCCTGTATTGTTTACCACTTTAAATCTTGAAACAAATATTTCTGGAACAATAACCACAGTATTAGCAACATTTCTTGACAAATAATCAGCCACTATATTTGTCTTTCCTGACTTGTGAATAATCTTGTAATCAAATTGAAATAGTCATTGAAATAGTCAACCCACCTGGCTAATCTTGAAGTGGGATCTTTCAATTTAAATATGAAAGATAAGGAGTGTTGGTCACAATAAATAGTAAAATGGCTTCCAATTTAATAGCTCTTAAAATAATTTGTAGACCAAACCACAGCAAAAGCTTCAAGCTCGACTACACTACATTTACATTCAGTACTATTCAATTTCCTACTGGCATAATATATTGGATGGTAATGACCTTTGTCATCCATTTGTGACAAATAAGCACCTAATGATTGATTTGATACATCAGTACGCAACACGAATGGTTTCTTAAAATCAGGAAGTGCAAGAATAGGTTTTATTAAAAGTTTATCTTTTAGCACTTCAAAAGCTTTTTGTGCATCCTTATTCCAAACAAATTTCCTCTTCTTGTCTTTATCTTTAGTTTTCAAAATATCAGTCAATATAAGCGTGATTTCTGCGTAGTTTGGAATGAACTTTCTGTAAAAACCACTCAACCCAAGAAATTGTCGTACATTTTTCACTAAACTTGTATTTTAAATTTTTGAACTACCTCGATATTATAAGGATCAGGTTGTACTTTACCTTCCGACACTAAAAATCCCAGGTATTTAATTGTTTTTCTGAAAAAATGACACTTGGAAGGTTTGAGCTTTAAACCATGCTTGCTTAAACGTATGAAAATATCCTCTAGTTTTCTCAAATGCTCTTCAAATGATCGAGAAGACACAATTATGTCATCAATATAAATTCCAGAAAGACCCGCCAAAACCAGGGACATTAATCTTTGAGATGAAGCGGGGGCATTTTTCAGTCCAAAAGGAGTTCTGTTCCATTCAAAGTGACCATCAGGGGTCGAAAAGGCGGTTTTTTGACAGTCTTCAGGATGTAAACATAATTGGTAAAACCCTGACGTTAAGTCCAAAGTACTAAAATAAATAGCGCCTGATAATTTACTAATTAATTCATTTATGTTAGGAATTGGAAAATTTTCAGCAATTGTCAGAGCATTGAGCTTCCTAAAATCCGCTACTAAACGGCAAGATCCATCTGGTTTTCGTACAAAAAGGACTGGAGTATTCTATGGAGAAACACTAGGTTGAATAATTTTTGCGTCCAGGAGTTCAGTAACCTGTTTTGACAATTCCTTTTGTAAATGATGTGGAACACGATATGATTTTCGTCCGACAGGAATCTCTGATTCCAAGTTAATTCTATGCAAAATTGTGTCACAGCCAGTAATCTCACTCACCGATTTTGCAAAAACATTTCTGTGTTTACTTAAAAGATCTAGTAATTGTTTTTTCTGTTGACCTCCCATATGATTGACATCAAAATTACCTCCCCAAACTTCAAATGTAACACTATCTTTAATAGGAGCTTCATTAATGCTATTAACATCATTTGAATTCACTTCACGAACAACTTGCAAAGTACCAAGTTTCATCCCTTTATTGATATTAATGCAGTTATTAGAAGGGTTAGCCACTCTAGCAAAAATGTAATCCGAAATCTTCCTTATTTTGCGAAATGACCCTTGATTACAAAATATCCGATCTAACATGACAGATAATACATATGGTCAAATGTATCAATTAAATGCTTGTTTTATATGTAATTTTTGATGACGAAAATAATGAAATAAGCCCCATTACGAAGATAGACCACTCTCGATATATTTAAGTTTTTATTTTCCCTGCAATACATGGTAATGTATAGGGAAAGTATTGGAATCATGCTGAAAAAGCGCAACTCGAGTTTTCGACGGATCTACACGTTTCGAGACCTCTAGAAAACGAAAAACCATTTTTAGCGTGACGTTTGTGTGTGTGTATCTGTCTGTGTGCCCATGTGTCCGCTTGTGTGCCTGTGTGTGTGTCTGTGTGTCTGTCTGTGTGTCTGTCTGTGTCTGTGCAATGTATGTATCCACTCTAACTCAAAAACTAATGGACCCAATTTCATAAAATTTGGTAGGTCAAACTCTTGGGCGTGACCCTGGTGCTGATTAGTTTTTGGTACATATCAGAAAAAAACCCGCCATTTTTGCGAAATGGCCTGCAAAAATCTCATGTATCCACTCTAGCTGAAATACTAATCGACCAAATTTCACAAAATTTGGTAGATAAATCACTTGTGGGATACTCTGGTGCTGATTAGATTTTGGTACGATTCGAAAAAGAACAACCTGCCCTTTTTTACGA
Source organism: Amaurobius ferox (assembly GCA_951213105.1). Lineage (NCBI taxonomy): Eukaryota > Metazoa > Arthropoda > Arachnida > Araneae > Amaurobiidae > Amaurobius > Amaurobius ferox. The sequence goes on along the minus strand of OX578150.1, from coordinate 63,732,936 downwards.
AATGGCCCGCAAAAATCGCCAATATCTAAAAAATAAACTGAGTATGTTCAAATGTATCCATTGAATGTTTGTTTTACACGTAATTTTTGACGAGGGAAAGAATAAGAACAACTTTATTACTCTAGGACTAACCGTTCTTGAGATATTTGAGAATTTTTGCATTTTCGTTATGCCGCCTTTGGGAAAATGTCCAATTACCAAATTAAAGCAAAAGTTGAATTAACAATGAGAATTTTGTGTTATTTTGTACAATTAAAATTTAATGAGTTCTTAAGAAGAAAGAATGAATTCGCGTCTGCAGGGAAAGTCATGTGCTGCCCACATCAGATTTTAAATTTTGAGGAAGTAATGACGTTTTCCACCGTAGTTATAAACTATTTAATTATAAACTATTAACTATTATGTTATAAACTATTAGCTATTCAAAAAGTCATTTAATGAAATTTCTTAAAACGTAGTATTTAAATTCCTTCATGGTTTTTCTGATGCTGATTAGATTTTGATATGATTCTGAAAAAATATAATCCAATCTTTCCTGCGAAATGTTCAGCAAAGATATAGTTTTACAGATAAGTCAACAGTGAAAATCTGAAATAAATGAATAAAAGTGTTGAAATATATTAAATTAATTACGTACCTGTTCTTCAGGTAAGTTCTGACAGCAGAGCGAATGAGGTAGACCCCCATAACTGTAGGATGGACCTTTCTGGAGATATTTTAGTTTTTTGGAAATTTGAGGAGCTGGAGAAATTAATTGAATTAAGTTGACAAATGCAACGAAGATGCATTAAAAAGGCAAATTGGATACAATATCAGTAAAGTATCCATGTTATTTTCTGCAGTTAAACTCAATTTAATGCACCATGAAATAAAAAAATCTGATGTGGGCAGCACATGACTTTCCCTGCAGACTTATATCCACATTCTCTTTATTTTAATTAAATTTAATTCGCTTTTAATTCAATTTTCGTTCTCATTTGGTAAATTGACTTATTTTCAAAGGTGGCGTAAGAAAATACGAAAAATTTAAAATATCTCGAGAACGGCTAGTCCTGGTGTAATGGGGTTGGTCTTATTCTTTTCTTCGTTAAAGATTACGTATAAAACAAGCATTTAATGGATATATTTGAGCATACGTAGTTTTTTATTTTAGACGTAGTTTAGTAGTTTTTTACTTTGACGATTTTTGCGGGGCATTTCGGAAAAAAAGGCCGGTTATTTTTATCCGAATTGTACCAAAATCTAATCAGTACCAGGGTAACCCACAAGCGACTTATTTACTACAGAATTTTGTAAAATTCGGTCCATTAGTTTTTCAGCTAGTGTGGATACAGGAAATTTTTTGCGACCATTTCGCAAAAAAAAGGAGAGTTCTGTCTTTACGAATCCTACCAAAAACTAATCCGCACCAGAGTCTCACCCAAGTGACTTACCTATCAAATTTTATGAAATTCGATCCATTAGTTATTTAGTTAGTGTGGATACATACATTGCACAGACAGACAGACAGACACACACACAAACAGACACGCAGACAGACACACACACAGGCACACACACAGACGTCACGCTAAAAATAGTCTTTTCGTATTCCAGAGGTCTCGAAACGTGTAAATCCGTCGAAAACTCGAGTTGTGATTTTCGATATGATTCCAATACTTCCCTTATACAGTACCATGTATTGCAGTTAAAGTAAAAATGAGAATACCAATTTGAATTTGTAGCGAAAGTCATGAGCTGCTCACATCAGTTTTTTGTAGTTACATCCTCTCACCAGGTGGCACCACCACTACCTTTTTTACGCATATAAGTAGTTTCTCATACATTTAAGTTCATTTGGCGAGTAGGTCTTAATCTGCGGGCACTGATGAAGAAAACCCATTACATGGGTATGCTTACGGCTTAGCATTATACATTATGAACTATTACTTTCCCTGCAATACATGATAATGTATAGGGAAAGTATTGGAATCATGCCGAAAATCGCAATTCGAGTTTTCGACGGATCTACAGGTTTCGAGACCAATAGAACATGAAAAAACTAGTCTGTGCAGATATTGTATCCACTCTAAAACTAAAAAACTAATGGGCCGAATTTCACAATATTTGGTAGGTAAATCACTTGTGGACGAAACTAGTGCTGATTAGTTTTGGGTACGATTCGGGATAAAATAACCCGCCTTTTTTTGCGAAATGGACCGCAAAAGACTGTATTCAGTCTAGCTGAAAAACTGATGGACTGAATTTCCCAAAATTAGGTGCATAAGTCGCTGCTTGTGGGTCACCCTGGTGCTCATTAGAATTTGGTACGATTCGGATAAAAATAACCTGCTTTTTTGTGCAAAATGGCCCGCAAAAATTGCCAAAATCTAAAATAAAAACTACGTAAGCTCAAATATATCCATTAAATGTTCGTTTTACACATAATGTGTAACGAAGAAAAGAATAAGATCAACCCCATTCCACTAAGACTAGCCGTACTCGAGATATTTTAGTTTTCACGTATTTTCTCTGCGCCACCTTTGAAAATAAGTCCAGTTACCAAATGAGAACGAAAATTGAACTAAAAGTGAATTAAATTTAATTAAAATAAAGAGGACGTGGTTATGAGTCTGCAGGGAAAGCAATGTGCTGCCCACATCAATTTTTTTTTTATTATTTGAGCGCAAAATTATGTTTTTTAATCTACATTATGTCAATTTTTGTACTAATTTGCCTCAGTCAAGGGCATAAAATCTTTATAAACCATTTTTATTTCTCTGTAATATGCAGGTTTCTCTCCTAAGAAAGCATAAATTCCCTTTGACTATCGATTAAAGTGTTATACCAGTAGAACTGCGGGAATAGGAATAAGAAATATATCTATTGAGAAAGTTTGCAGCGCCTTTAGAACATTAGAATTTCTATCGTGGAAACGAAACAAGAGGGGAGTAAATTTTCAATTACAAATTTGTAGAACGTGTTCTATGTAGTATTGAAAGGCATGCGGTTTGCAAATAACATGTATCTTCTTCTTCTTCTTTGATCCAGACCGTCCGAACTACCCGAAGGTGTAAGGTATCTGTTTGGACTACTTGTAAGTGCCACCCAATTTAGACCGGAATCCAGCGGGTCCAGCAACCGCAGGGACTGTACTCTTCTTCCTCTACCACCAAACTTTCGGAAGTAGTTACGGACCCACATTTAACGTACTCGCACTCCGCGTGACTGCCGACAGTTTGGGTAGAACTGGGAATCGAACTCGGGACCTCCGACTGCAATACCTGCCCTCTAACCACTGGGTTGTCCCTCCCCGATTCGGATATATGTTACTATAAGTGACACCAAAGTAAAAACAATCTTATTGCATTAGGAATGAAATGCAAATACGCTCTAGAACTGCCTGTGGAAGACCTGAAGTACATGCAGCAAACACAACTTCTTGAGTTTATTACTTTCCCTGCAATGCATGGTAATGTACAGGGAAAGTATTGGAATCATGCCGAAAATCGCAACTTAAGTTTTCGACAGATCTACACGCTTCGAGACCTCTAGAATACGAAAAAAAACTATTTTTAACATGGCATCTGTGTGTGTGCCTCTCTGTGTGTCTGTCTGTGTGTCTGTGCAATGTATGTATCCACTCTAACTGAAAAACTAATGGACCGAATTTTATAAAATTTGGTAGGTAAGTCACTTCGGTGAGACCCTGGTGCTGATTAGTTTTTGGTAGGATACGTGAAAACAGAACCTGCCTGTTTTTGCGAAATGGTTCATAAAAATTTCACATATTCACTCTAGCTAAAATACTAATTGAACAAATTTCACAAAATTTGAGAGATAAGTTACTTGTAGGATACTCTGGAGCTGATAGGAATTTGGTACGATTCAGAAAAGAACAACTTGCTTTTTTTTGCAAAATGGCCCGCAAACATCGTCAAAATCTAAATTAAAAAAAAATGAAAAATTGTTATCTACCAAATTTATTTTAAAATATGAAGCCACTCCCATATGCAAAACGTTTAAACAAATGGGGAGATATTTATTATATAATATCTCTCTCTTTTCTTTCTGGAAGATATCCCAAAGTCAGAATTTAATTGAATTTGTTTTTTTCCCTATATTAAATAATTTTTTTAATTAAAAAACTACTTAACATATTTTACTGAATTTTTTTTTATATATTCTATGGGATAATGTGAATATTTCCTAAAAATTTCGAAGCAATTCGTGAATTTTAAATTTACTTAAAAAATGTTTGAAAAATTAGGTCCCATAGGGTTCAATGTATTTCATTTTTTCAACCCGGGTTCAATAAAAAACTAATTGGGTGATATTATTTATTTATATTCCCATAGGTCCTACAGACCGTCTGAACAACATACTAAAATTTCATTTTGATTAACTCATTTTTACGGCAGTTATCGTGCTAACGGACAGACAGACAGACAGACAGACAGACAGACAGACAGACAGAATGAACAAAGTCATAAACACTTTTCAACTTTGTTGTAAAGTGTTAAAAACTACGTATGCTCAAATATATCCATTAAATGCTTGTTTTATTCATAATTTTTAACGAAACAGAGAATAAAACCAACCCCATTACACTATGACTAGTTGTTCTTGAGATATTTTAGTTTTTTTGCTTTTTCTCTACGCCACCTTTGAAAATGAGTACAGTTACCAACTGAGAACGAAAATTGAATTAAAAATGAATTAAATTTAATTAAAATAAAGATAACGTGTATATAAGTCTGCAGGGAAAGTCGTGTGCTACTCACATCAGATTTTATGAACGTTGTAATGTTCACTTTTGTAAAATGCATGTCAAATGCTAACATTGTAAAAGCCAATCAAATGCCAACATTGTCAAGCATGGTATCAATCAAACGATTTTTCAAGCCCTTTAAAGTGCAGGGTAGCATGCTATAATAGTAATAATTTGGAACCACGGGGAAATAATATCTATCTGATGGCTTGAATATTTTATTGCCATTTTAGAGTTTTCTGTTCACATACGTTTATGCACATTATCGCGACTCCCGTATTTTACAAGACCAAAAAAATCATTAAACATATTTCAGCAAACAACATTTATTGTTTACTGCGAAAAGGAGAAAACGATGAATTCATAAGTGCACTTAAACTAATATGCTGTACATATCCCATTTTTAACACTTTACAACGAAGTTGAAAAGTGTTTATGACTTTGCTCATTCTGTCTGTCTGTCTGTCCGTTAGCACGATAACTGCCGTAAATATAACTTCATCAAAACTAAATTTTAGTATGTTATTCAGATGGTCTGTGGAACCTATGGGAATATAAATGAATAATATCACTCAATTAGTTTTGGATTGAACCCGGGTTGAAAAAATAAAATACATTATACCCTATGGGACCTAATTTTTCAAACATTTTAAGATGATTTAAAATTCAAAAATTGCTTCGAAAATTTTAGGACATTTTGAAATTATCCCGTAAAATATATAAAAAAAACTCAGCAAAATATATTCAGTATTATTTAAAATAAAAATTAAAATAATAATTGCATCCTTTATATGACGTGATCATTATAGAAAGAGATCACGTGCTCCACTTCAAAATAATATATGGCATCCATCTTGTATCAAAATAGTGATTTTTAAAGTTCTTTTTAATTCATATTCAGTGTTGTATCCGTCCTAAAACCGCTTTATTTTTGCATAAATTCTGTGCATCTACATCCTGAAACAACCCAATTACAATATAGTTGAGTTTAAATGGTCATCCAACTTTGTTTATTTCTACAACGAAGCCTACTTTTCACTTATGGAGGATGTAAATACCAAAAGCTGTAGAATGAGTTGTATAAGAATTGCTACATTTTTTTAACGCAAAATTATTTAGCCCATGGAGTCTGAAATATAGCTATGAATGAAACAGCCATTGATTTTACAGAGAAGCAAACGATTTCTTGATGAAGTTTTGAGCATAGAGTTAAATTACTTATACCTCCATGGTTTTAAGTTTTAAATAAAATTAATTATTACAGTATTGTGATAAATGAAATGAATGAAATGCTGCTTTTATTTAAAGAGTCAGCCTATTTATAATTCGATGACGTCATTTGAAAAAGTTCATTTGTTTTCGATGAAGTTTTCAAATATAATAGATTATTGTAGAATTATGATAATTTAAAAATATTACCGAGGAATATATCGCATTTTAGAGATGTTTGAACCAGGCAATTTATATTTCAATGCAGTCATTTGAATGAAGTTCATTTTTTTTTCGATAAGTTTTATGTTTTCAAATACAATAATTTAACGTAGTATTGTGATAATTTTAAAAATATTACCGAGGACTGTATCGCATTTTTGAGATGTTTACATAAAATTGCATTGAAGTTGGAAAGTGTTTCATAATCAATGCTTTATGCATGATTGATCTTTCTTGTTTCCTCATTCTATAGAATATCATATGAAGAATTGTTTTAACGAAAACTTTCAATTTCAAGATTTTGACGCCAATATATGTTTTAAGACCTCCTGAATACGTTTCGACTATTTTTAGAGTAATGTCTGACTGCGGTCGACATTTTGTGAACGCGATAGTTGCCAAAAGTATTAATGAATTTTCACGAAACTTTTAATCCAGCTCTGTAAACTAAGAATATAAAACTTTCGGAATAATCGAAAAATCTAGAATATTTTCTGAAATTCGAGCTAAAGCTTCGAAATTTTATATTTTCTTATGGCATCATAGGATAAAATTTAATGTAATATGCATTAAAGGGCTCGATGAAAACGAAACTTAACAGATTCGAACACTGTAATGGCAAATAGCCGCGATACAAATTTTGTGTTCGTGACATCGTTACAAGTCCCCCCCCCCCCGAGGGGATACATTGTCAAACTTATTATCAATCGAAATATATTTTCAAGTCCTTTAAAATAATGGGTAACGTGCTGTAATTACAAACATTTCGACCAACGCTGCATATTTTTCAAATTGTTTTATTTTTTCTTGCAAAATTTGGAAAAAAAAATATCATAAGCTATTTAACAAGAAAAATCAATCATGCATAAAGCATTGATTATGAAACACTTTCCAACTGAAATACAATTTCATTTAAACATCTCTAAAATGCAATACATTCAACGCTGATACATTTTAAATTATCACAGTACTACAATGATTTATTATATGTTGGAAAACTTAAAACTTCATCGAAGAAACGTGAACTTTATTCAAATGACGTCATCAAAATATAAATCGTCTGGCTCACTGTGTAAAAGCAATGACTATCTCATTCATATCACTTTTATTCCAGACTCCAGAGCTAAATCATTTTGCGTGAACAAAATTCAGCAATTCTTACACAACTCATCTTGCAATCAGTTGTTTACATTCTGCATCCATTAAAATTAGGCTTCGTTGCAGAAATAATCAAAGTTTGATTATCAGTTAAATTAAAAAATATTGTAATTGCGTTGCATAGAATATAGATGCACAGAAAATACGCAAAAATAAAGCGGTTTTAGGACGGATACAGCACAAAATGTAAATGCAAAAAAACTTCTAAATGCAAAATCACGATTTCTACACTGTAAGAAAGATGGATGCCATATTTTATTTTGATGTGAGTCATGTGATCTCTTCATATAATATGGTGTAATTATTATTTACATTTTTATTTAAAAAACTACCTAACATATTTTGCTGAAATTTTTTTATACATTTTATGTGATAATTTGAATCTTTCCTAAAATTTTCGAAGCAATTTGTGAATTTTAATTTCGCTTAAAAAATATTTGAAAAATTAGGTCCTATAGGGTTCAATGCATTTCGCTTTTTCAACCCGGTTTCAATCGAAAACTAATTAGGTGCTATTATTTATTTACATTCCCATATGTCCCACAGTCCGTCTCTACAACATACTAAAATTTCATTTTGATAAAGTCATTTTTACGGCAGTTATCGTGCGAACGGACAGACAGACAGAATGAACAAAGTCATAAGCACTGTTCAACTATGTTGGAAAGTGTTAAAAATGAATTCTAGTATGAGAAAATCGAGTTGAGCCCATTTCCAGTTAATTCAATTTGGAAACAATTAACGACAAATTTTAAAGTGAAAGTGGATTTTTGAACACCAAATGGTATATATTACAGTAAAGCAATAGTTATTCAAAATTTATTTCCCTGAATGCAATATGCTATCTCTAATGAGCCTTCACAGAATTCAAAACATAGCCTTGTTCATTATGCATTAAAATCGATTGATGGCGCTTTTCCCTGAATTTTTGTGTTATTTATTAGGAATGGGTTTGTTCCAATGTTAATTTCACAGGAAAAGTACAGTGGATTAATAATTGATATATAATTTCCCATTCGCTGCAGCTTAATGATGACGTAATGCTAAATATTTAATTAAATACGTTTTGCGTGGACATAAAACATGTACCTTGCGAAATTCAGGCTTAAAATCTTATTTCTTCCTCCTAAATATTTGATTTATTTTATTTAATTTTAAATTTCACAATAATACGTAAGAAGTTGGTTGGAAATACATTTTAATCATGTGACTTTTCTTGCATTTTGACGTCTTCTATACAGACTACAATTAAATTTTATAGAAAAAACCATCCTTAACATTTTCTAACATAGTTGCAAAGTGTTTATGACTTTGTTCGTTCTGTCTGTCTGTCCGTTAGCATGATAACTGCCGTAAAAATGATTTTATCAAAATGAAATTTTAGTACGTTGTTGAGACGGTCTGTGGGACATAAGGGAATGTGAGAGAATATCACCCAATAAGTTTTGGATTGAACCCGGGATCTAACTTTTCAAACACTTTTTAAACGGAGTTAAAATTGCTTCGAAAATTTTAGGAAATATTCAAATCATCAAGTAAAATGTATAAAAAAAATTTCATCAATATATGTTTAGTAGTTTTTTTAAATAAAAATTGAAATAATAATTACACGCATATTATATGGAGAGATCGCGTTATGCTTTGCAAAATAAAATATGGCATCCATTTATTTTTCGCTTAGTGAAAATTGTGATTTTTAAGGAACGTTTATATTTATATTTAGCGTTGTGCATACTTCTTAAAACCGCTTTATTTTTGCATATTACCTATGTATCTAAATTCTGTGCCTTCGCAATTACAATATTTTTGATTTTAAATGATCACTAAATTTATTATTTTTACAACTCCTAATTTTAACGTATACAGAATGTAAACAAATCAAGCGATTGTAAGATGAGTTGTATACGAATAGCTGAATTTTTTTTTAACAGAAAATTCTTTAGCTTTGGAGTCTGGAATATAAGTGATATCAATGAAATATTCATTGATTTTAGATAGAGAAGCAGTCAATTTTATAGCATTGACTTTTCTGATGAAGGTTTACGTTTCCATGTAAAATAAATTATTGTAGTACTATGATAATTAACAAAATATCACCTCTGAATATATCGCATTTTAGAGATGTTTAAATAAAATTGCATTTGAGGTGGAAAATGTTTCATAATTAATATCAATGCTTTATGCATGATTAATCTTTCTTGTTGGTTATGTAGCAAACCTACACCAATTTGTATTATCTACATGTTACCTCGCTTTGTATTTTCGTTCAACATGTTTAACTAGCTTGCTCTCAGCTTTCAAAGCAAGTAGCAAGCTGAAATTCGACACACATTTTAATCCCATGGAACAATTTTATCTGTCAAATTTTCAATTTATTATGGACGTCATATATGTACAGCAGCGGAAAAAAAACGCCCCACCCTCTATTAATCGAGCATCGTTCATCATAGAGAAAATTGAATGATACCATTCGATTACGAATAATATCCTCTACAAATTAATGTGCGTAAAATTTGCATAAGGGGCCGTCTTCGTATCTAAACGCGCACAAACTTTGAAATTTTAAATGGCAGCACCCAAGTTTGACAGCATAGTTCGAAACTAGAGCAAAATTCAACCCGTGATACCAAATTTAAAGTCATTTGGGCGAAGCGTTTCTGAGTTGTCAGTATGTAAAGTTTTGAATTCCTAATGATAATTAGTTTCCAAGACTGCCATTCATATCTTCTGTAATAATTATCTGCTCACGCTGATTATTTGTATGACGTTACTACCAAACAACCCAAACACATTTACGTGATTTTTATTTTTGTAGAATAAATTGTTTGTATGAAATATTAATTATGAAATCAATAATAAAAAAAATATGAACACAAACCTGGACACGTTTTGATAAAAATCGATTCACAAAGAGTTTTTATATGTTTATATAAAATTTCAGGCGTGTCCTCCCACTAGTTCTTTCGAAATGTTTAAATATTCAGCATCACGATGATTTTAGAGGTCGTATATTAATTTTATAAAATATCTAATTTGAAAAAGTTACATTAATTGTAAGTTAATCTTTATTTACGAAAACGGGGATTTATTTTTACCCAATTTTAATAAAAACTTTTTATAAACAGTGTTGTATAGATGCAAACTAATCAACGTAATTCTGCTACTGTATTGAAGGATGCAAGCTTGTATTGTTATAAATGGGATCTAATTATGTTACTGCCGATTAATAGTTCCCGAGCTACTGCGAGTTGAAATCGCCTACAAAATGTGATAATATATAATAAAAAGTATTTATATAAAACAATAAAAATTTATAAAACCATGTGATACTAAACACCATAACACGTAGCTTTACATCAAAAGACGAATTTGCATAATCGCGATTTAGTATGATAGTTATTACAACAACCTAAGAACCTCTTATTTAAAGGTAAAATAATTCTATAATTTTATTCTCAATTTATTTTCGCTTATTTAACTGTATTACAAATCATATATTGTTATATTGCATCAATTCTTAATCTCATAAATTGTTTTTGAAACAGCATTTTAAAATAAACATTTCATTCTTCATTATTTATTCTTTCTTATTGACCCTGGCACGAATGCCCCATTAGATTTTAGCAATTTACCCAGTACGGTTCTTACCCCTAATAATCGTACCCTATTTGAGGCTCACATAATCCTACCCACTACAGGCTCATTGCCTTAGTGACACACACACACACAAGACAACACCACACCCAGCCATGAAAATGCTCACCCTCTCATGCAGGAATCGAACCTGCGACCCTTTGGCTGTGAGGTAAGCCATAATGCTGAATGTCAAGAGGATAGTTCAATAATAATTTACAACAGTGCTGTGGTCAATCAACGAAACATCGCCCTTCAAATTGCGCTTTTCAATATGGAGCTGATCCCCGAAAATTGCACATTCCGGAATATTGAATATCTTCGGATATAAAGATAGAAACGTCGTGAAAATTTGAATTTGAACTAATTTGGGGGGCTAGAACTTGTGGATGGCGTCAAAATTGGGTGTTGCCATTGGAAATTCCAATGTTTGTTCGCTTTTAGATATGAAGACGGCCCCTTATGCAAATTTTACGCACATTGATTTGTAGAGGATGTTATTTCTAATCGAATGGTATCTTTCAATTTTCTCTACGATGAACGATGTTCGATTAATAGGGGGTGGGCGTTTTTTTTCCCGCAGCTGTACATCGTTATATCATATATGTACGTCCTGACTATGTTTTTTAACACTTTTAACATAGTTGAAAAATGTTTGTGACTTCTATCTGCTTGTCTGTCCGTTCGCACGATAACTGCCTTAAGAAAAAATTTATAAAAATGAAATTCTGTATGTTGTTGAGACGGTCTGTGGAACATATGAGAATGTAGATGAATAATATCACTCAATTAGTTTTGAATTGAACCCGGGTTGAAAACGTGAAATACACTGAACCCCATGGGATCTAATTTTTCCAACATTTTTAAGCGAAGTTAAAATTAACAAATTGCTTCGAAAATTTTAGGAAATATTCAAATTATCCCATGAAATATATAAAAGAAATTTCAGCAAAATATATTTGAAATTTTTTTAAATAAAAATTAAAATAGTAATTACACTAGTATTATATGAAAAGATCACGTGACCCACTTCAAAATAACATATGGCATCCATCTTTTTTTCACAGTGTTAAAATCGTGGTTTTTGAAGTTCTTTCAAATTTATATTTAGTTTTGCATCCGTCTTAAAACCGCTTTATTTTCGCTTACTTTCTGTGGATCTATATTCTGCGCCAACGCAATTACAATATTTTTGATCATATAGTGTGCATGATTGATCTTTCTTGTTATGCCTTTTTTTTTTTTTTTTTGCGATATAAGATTCAATATCTTCAGATAAAATGTTATTTTGGGTCCAACATATTGATTTATGTAACGCGTCTATCCATGTAGCGCGTCGATCTATGGGGTTGTACGTCAATTGCGTAAAAATTACAGTATTGTGGCAATTAATTGAGAAATGTCATTTTTTTCGTTTTATCACACGTAAGCTTAGGAAGAAGCACTCCAAATTAGCTCAGAGTTCAAATTGCAGTTATTATCAAAGTAGCAGGTGTTCGTATGCACCTGGTAAGTAGCAGGTGTTCAAATTCCTCCGCCAGGTGGCAGGTGTTCCGCAGTGGTAATTTCTCAGTTGTTGCGGGGCTCATTAACGTCATGGATATCAGCGCGGAAACACGTGCTAAAGTGATTGCGCTTAGAGAACACACTTCTCAGGCGTTCGAGGAAATAGGTAAAATATGTGGAGTGAGTACTGCAAGTGTCGGGAGGATCTGGAAGCGGTTCGAGGAAACAGGAAATGCTGGAACCAACCGCTCTGGAAGATGCGGCCGAAAAAGATCAACTTCGACTCGTGACGATAAAACTTTACATCGAATGAGTGTTAAAAATCCTCGATTAACCAGTTTTGAACTGTCTAAGTCCATGGCGGCAGCTGGTGTTGATATTGTACCTTCAACAGTGCGATACAGGCTGTTAGAACGCGGACGGAGAGCACGTCGACCGTACAAGAAGCAACTTCAGACGCTTCGCATGAAGAAAACAAGGTTGGAATGGGCACGGAAATACAAAACACGGACTGAGAAAGACTGGGAGAAAGTTCTCTTTTCTGACGAAACATATTTTGTGGTTCAGGGATTTAGATCTATGTTCGTGAGAAGGAGCCAAGGAGAACCTCTCAATCAGCACCACATCAATCAAGCACCCAAGCATCCGCCCAAAAAGATGTTTTGGGGTTGTTTCAGCATTTTGGGGACAGAATCTCTTGTTCCCGTAGAGGGAATGATGAACAGTACCAGTTACGAAATCATATTGACCTGAAAAGTGCTTCCAACCATGCCTAAACTGTGGCCGAACGGAGATTGCGTTTTCCAACAAGACAGCGCGCCATGTCACACTTCGAAGCGAATAAAAAATTTTTGCTCAAAAAAAAATATTACCGTACTGGATTGGCCCGGGAATTCACCAGACTTGAATCCCATAGAAAATTTGTGGACTATTGTCAAAAAACGGCTTCACAAATTTGACTGTACGACGATAAACAAGCTAATTTCGGCCGTTATTGACATATGGTTCAGAGACGTTGAAATTAAAACTACATGTGCTAGTGTAGTACATTCCATGCCGAAACGTGTCTGTGATGTTATAAAGTCTCGGGGAGGTCATATCACTTATTAGTTTTAAATGTATCCATAGAAAACATGAATAAAACTGAATTTTATAAAAAAAACTGCATTTTTCAATTAATTGCCACAATACTGTATAAGATTAAATTATGACAACTAACAAGTTTTTCAATATCCTCCGCTACACAACATGCTGGACGGTAATTGCAGACACCTCAGAATACAACCGAATTAGCTGACCAGTCGCAACATTAGTGGCAGAATCTTCTACAGAGAGACATAAGTAACTTAATTGCTCTATGCAGCACGTAACAAGGTCTTGTATAGCTGCCAGGGGAGGATTTATCACTTACTAAAATGCCATCTTCACTTTGCCACCATTTCTTAATAAAACGTTCTTTATTCTTATATTCTAATCATTTATATATCTCTCCAAACTATACATATATGCTGAATTTCGCGGTTGTGGCTCAATTTCTTATGGTTGCATATATTTTTTGCAACAGCGTTTATATACAGGGTGTTTCAAAACTAATGAAACAAACTTTCTGGGGTGATAGAACATACCGAAACAAGCACTTTTCATCATACATTACATGGACGCAAGTGAAGTAGTTACGCTCCAAGATATTTATGAAGAAGATAGGTCAGACAGTGAAAGAGAAAGCCATTGGTTCTTTTTCCGTGGCGTCATATTGGGACTGAAGGGAATTCCTTCAGCCTTTTCTATGTCTTTTTGAGTTCTGGCGCGCTTTTCAAATGACTATAAATTTCAATTGTTGTTGAGCTTTTAAAAAATGAAGTCATATTAAAACAAATTTATGAATAATTTCAGTCTGTACTTTAATGACAGGAAAATATTAATATCATAAACTGTCCCACAGACCGCCTCACCAACATACTAAAATTTCATTTTGATGAAGTCATTTTTACGACAGTTATCGTGCGAACGGACAGATAGACAAAATGAATGAACAAAGTCATAAACACTTTTCAACTATGTTGTAAAGTGTTAAAAAGAACAGAATTATTTGACAAGATAAAGCTTATTACCATTACAGTAATTTCCATAGAATCCTCATCTCTTTCCTTCAGCTTGTCCCGTTGTGACGTCAAGAAAGTCAAAACTCCCTTCACCCCTAAAAGCGGTTTTCGCGCGTTTGATGGCTGACCACCCCAGGTTACGCTCTATAGGACGCTAAATGGCAATTCCGGGCACGCGTATAAAAGCGGTGATTTTCACATGTAAGGTCATTAGCGACTTGGAATGGATAGGTATACGAATGTGAAGAAGACCGTCATGCATTTTGTCTACTGTCTCGCCAGAGGTAATGAAAGGGAAGCGCAAAGGTTTTATCGAGGGCGATCGCCCAACACGCGTATTCCTGATCACTGAATGTGTGGTGCACAATCAGTGATCAGGATATAAAAATATGGATATAAAAATATTATTAAAGTTGGATTTCAGAATTATTAAATTACTCATAATTAACTTGGTCGCTGCTCGTATAGTCGTGAAACAATTGCATTGCGCCGCAGTAAAACCCATCATTATATCTTTAGTGCTAGTTCCTGGAATAGAATATTAACATAGTACTATTCACAATTAACTGCATCCACTTTAACTTTAAAATAATATTATTTATTAAAAACATTCTATTCATTATTAAATTAATTACAATATTAATTAGCACATATCTTTAATGAGGAGATTGGACATGTGAGACCATGTAAGTTATTATTATCAAAATCAAAATGGTTATGACCTTTTATAAGCTGACTTGCACATATCTTCTGGTTGTCTTTGGACATTGTCACACAACTTGCTATTGCGCTTTGCCTCTTCGGTAACCTTTACTTCCCTTTTTTGACGGCACACGACTGATTCTCGTCTGAACGTTGACACATCATCACTGCTTCATTTCTCTCTCTGTTCTGATCTACACTCACGGACAAGAAGGAAGCATAGGGTGGACCTGAAATTTTATTGATGGAAGGATACAGATGAATGATATACATGATCACAAAAACAGCGCAGCGGAACACGTACAGAGGGAGATGTCGTACAGTCCGGTCATCCTCAATAGCGCGTCTCACAGCCTAGTGCTGCGATACAAGCAGCAATACGGTCCGGCATGGTGTCGAACAGACGTCTGATGTTATCCTGCGGCAGACAAGTCTACACCTGTTGGACGGTACATTTCAAATACCGAAGATTGCGGCATGGAGGCAGCTGACGTTTCAAATGGTCCCACACATGCTCGGTAGGAAAAAGGTCTGGGGAGCGAGCTAGCCATGGAAGTGTCTGGACATGACTGAGGCAGGTCTGGACGACCCGAGACGTGTGCGGCCGGGCATTATCCTGCTGTAATTGCGCACCTGGAATCCCAGCAACGAATGGGAGAATATGGAGCCGTAGAATCTTATCCACGTACCGCTGGCCCGTAAATGCTCCAGGTACTAGAAGGGTCGGCTGTCGTAGGCTATGGCTCCCCAACTCATGATGCTTTCAGTGAGGCTGGTGTGGAACTCCATGACGAGGTTGGGATTGTGGCGTTGTTCAGGGGACCTCCACACCCGGACACGCTGATCATCGGTCCCCAAAACGAAGAGGCACTCATCGCTAAACACCACATATCACCAATCTGTGGCGTTCCACGTTGCTCTGGCCCGGCACCACTGCAACCGGAGCCGCCGATGTTACCGTGTTAACGACAGCACACGTAAGGGATGTTGGGATCGCAGATTCACTTTCTTCAGGCGTTTAGATATGGTTTGTGGGCACACAAGAGCCGCTGCATGTGCCTGTATCGCGAATCGGGTAGCAGTGGACTCTATACGTGCCCGCCGCACGATCATTCGATCATCTCTACTCGTGTTATGCCTGGTCCGTCCAGAGCCGTTCCTCCGTGTCTGGGTGGCGTCCCGAGACCAATGATTCCAACACCGTCGGACGGTATAGTCTGAACGATCCACGTGACGGGCTATCCTGCGCGCTGACCACCCTGCGATTTTCAGCCCGATGATCAGACCTCTCTCGAAGTCCGTCAGGTGCGTATATCGACGCTTCTGGCATCTACCCACTATACTTTTCACTCCGTACTCGTGCTTGCTTCGGCCAAAGCTTCTCGCATTGATGAGGCGTCGACTACATGCCGGTTTATAAGGCCGCTGGCTCATGCTTGTAGCGCCATTCACGGATGTACGGTCATGCGCAATCACACCAGACTGGGATCATTTGCATACCAGCCCGACCTCTAGCTATTTGCATCATTTCGCGGTAGTGCTATGTTATCTTCTTGGTGCTCAACTTCATTGTCGGTGAGGGTATATTACTCTAAATACAACTGATCTATTCTCGTAACTTTTACATACCTGACAACATTACTCTGAATGATCTACTACTAGTAGTATATATATGCACGTATGAGCGCACATGTACTTTATACACTAAAAACTAGATTTTATAGCTTATTTTTTATTTTTTTTATATATAAAAAAAAGGTATCGATCCATTTTAATATTAAAAACATGATTTTATAGTTAAATAAGGCCTTTTTTACATTTAGACCAAATTTTAACTTTTTTTTAGATAAATGCGTGAAAAAAGAGATCAAAGATAGGCTGCCCCATTTTGGGGCTACCTCATACATAGGTAAATAACGGTGAAATTAAATAAATGCGTGAAAAAAAAGAGGACTTCCAAAATGTATGGAAGTCCTCTAAAAACCAAGAGATACTATAAATTTGAATGATATTAAAAAAATATAATGCCATTTTAAATGGCGTCAAAAAATCCTTCTGTCCGTAAATTACGGACGCGTTTTATAGAGTTCATAAAATCTTGATAGTATAAATTTTCTATTCCTGAGTGTTTTAAAATAAATGGGGGGACCGTTAGTCCCCCCATAAAAGTTTGATCTAAAGATTTTTTAAAACATGGGTCCTGAAAAAAATAAATTTCAACATAATTAAAGATAAAAGTCAGAAAATAAAGTGATTTAACACGATAGGTTAGAAAATCATAGAATAAATAACTCTCTCTAATTCATATTTGTATTTACCACCAATCATACCGGAATATATAAATATATATCTACTTTGAAACGCGTCCGTAATTTACGGACGTGTTTTTATAGAGATATTTATGAACAGATAGAAAGGCTCTTTAAGCTTTCTCATATCAGAAGCAAAAAAAAAAATAAAAGCAACTTTGTTTATCGACACAGCGAAGTCTTTTATCTCTCCTAAGTGCAACGTTATGAATGAATGTTGAAGATTTATTTGATAGATGGCAGCACTATCCAATGTACCAATCTAAAATAAAATATAGTAAAATTCAGCAAAACCCCCTTCCCCCGTAGACCTTTTCTGATCTTAAATACGTCTCAACACGTTGGGGGTTTAAGGTCTACGGGGGGGAAATCCTTTTTTTTTTCTTAGGACTCCTTATCAGCCAGGCTCCTTTCATCATCTCAGGACTCATCAGGCTCCTTTCATCCCAGATCTCCGGAAATTCTATGACTGAAATAGACAAGGCAATTAATATACTATATATATATATATAGACTAATACTAATTAAATCTAATTAATTCTAATAAATAACGTACGGATCATATATTCACAGTGCACATGGAGATTTGAACCAGGATCAATCAGATGGTAGACTAATGCTTTATCCATTCGGCCAACCCCGGGGCAATAAAACATCTAATTTTTAAAAATATAAACATGACATAATAATTTTTAGTCGAAAAAAGTTAACATCTAAGACCTTTTCGACTAAAATAGAGTTTATAAATAATATAAAATATAGAAGGAAAGTTTCATATATACACAAAGTACTATAGTTTAATATATATTAAAAGATTAATATATATTAAAAGAATTACTAGTGCTGCCATCTATAGATATAATATACACTTAGAAAATCATCTCTCCATCAAAATTATAATATGTTTTTTAAGACTGCTGTTCCACCGTTTGATTCTATAAATCTTTTCTAGAGATTTTTTAACTCTAAAATATATTAAGCTTCCTCTAATTCATATTCATATTTATCATTAATCATACCTGAATACTTAAATATATATCTACCTTTATTGATTTTATATATCGATTCATCAGAAAGAATCCCATGCTTATTCGCTAGGTAATAATCCTTTTCTATAACTTCCACATATAACTTTGCGATTACTGTATTTCCATATTTAGTTTTAATTTTTTTCAATGATATCAGATCATATTCCCCAGGATATAAATCATTTAATTTAAACGTCTTAGGATAACCTCTCAGTCTATTGAACTCTTCCATTTATTAGTAAACATTTTTTTATAAACTAAACATTATATGGCTCCTAAATTATAGAGATATTAAGAAAATTTTAGATTTAATAAAATAGTTTTACTCTAATATATTAAAAATGCACTGACTTGTGCACTGACTGAATATATAGAAAATTTATATATATCAGAGAATTTTATGAATCATTATTTTTCCTCTTTAGAAAGCGCGCCGCGTGTTGATTGATTTGCGCCGGGTGTGAAAGATAAGGATTGCTCATCTTTGTACTCGCGGCGAATTTGAACGGCTGCTCGTTTTAAGACTTATAGTTTTTCTCAGTTTAATTTACAAAATGATATTTAGTTTTTTCAATTCTAGGATATAAATCATTTAATTTAAACGTCATTTTTTATAAATTCATGACCAATAGAATAAATTCTTTGAAATAACATATAAAACTCCTAATCCATTCAATTTAATATCTTCATTTTCTTCTTTTTCAATTAATTCAGTCAACCTTTGAAAACTTTCTGATAATAGTTTTTTATTATGATCATATTTTATATATAAATCATACAATTCATTACAAAGATAAGTCATATAGTAAATTTCTTCAGAATTTGTAAAATTTAAAGCTCGAATATCACCTAAACACTCATCCATTTATTAGTAAACATTTTTATAATGTCCTAAAGCTCTAGTATTCATACCATCTTCTAATATAAATCTTTTATCATCTTTTGCTGATAAAGCTATCTTGTTCACTTGAATTGAATACAATTCATGTTTCTTACTTCTAATTAAATTCTGTGTTCTATATTGATCTTTTTTATTTAATAAACAGTCTTTATAATCCTCAAATGATATTCTGTTTTTAACGGTACTAGTCTTAGTACCTTTAGACTTCTTAGTTTCAAATTCTTTATGGTCTTCATTATTATTATTATTATATTCTTCAACACTCTGTTTTTCTAATCTTATTGAATACATTTTACTTCTTAAACCTACAAATTCTTCCATAATCACACCGTTATTTTCATCTTTCATTTTACCTAATACTTTTTTATTACATCTAGGCATATTATACAGATTATTTACTTGATAATCAGATGTATCGAAATAATCAATCATAGACTTCATATCTTCATAAAAGTCATCTGTTTTAATATCATATATAAAACTATCTGTATCCATATATAATAACTTAATATTATCCTTATATCTCGGTTTCATAACATTATAATGAAAATCATACATTAAATGTTTAGATAAATATAATATACTCATTCCAACATAAATCGGTTTATTAAAATATAGTTTTGTTTTTTTCATATGAACAGCTACCAAATTTTCATCAAAAATAGTTCTACATTTGAAATTAGGTTTAGCAATTAATTTTTTAACTTGATCATAATTACAACATAATCTTACATCGATTCGTTTTCTTATATCTTCCATAGTTTTTCCAAATATGGAATTATTCATTAATTTATAAAAATCTTTCTCAAAATCATTAGCAGCTTTCTTTCTCATTTCAGTGTTTAAATCTATATATTTTTTCAACCAATTCGATTGTTTAAATTGTAATACTCTATGTACTCTTACAGCCTTTAAACCCATTTTCAAATATTGTTTTAAACTTCTATAATGAACTACATATTTCTCTTTATCGTGTAAAGTTGTTAATAACTTACCTTGTTTCGAATTTTCAGGAATTCTATTTTCAGGACATAATGGTAAATCTGAAAGATAATCATGTAACTCTTTTGGATATCTTAAACTAATTTCAAATATATATCCAATCTCATCTTTTATTTTATTATTATATAATTCACGTTTAACGTAATTTTTTTCATAATCATTACACCATTTAAATTCTCCATATGGTAAATATTGACTCATAGCCCATCCATATAAATTATTAGCATCTAAATACATTAAATAATTGGATTCTTTACTATTATCATAATTTTTCATATATTTATTATTTGCTTTTCCATATCTATTACAACATTGTGAAACACCTCCTCTTAAACCTTTTTCTATCATGAGAATCATATCATAATCATTTAATAAATCTAATTTAACATTTGTTATTTTTAACATAGCATCCCAAGATAAACCAGGAGCAGTAAAATACCAATCTGGATCTAATTTATAAGTTTTTAAACAAACATCTCTAAAATTTTCAAATACATCTGTTAAAATTAATACATCTGTTTTAACATATAAATCTGTATATTCACCTAAATTTTTTATATTAAATTCTTTCCAAACACGTTGAGCATGTTTATATTCTTCATCAGTTATATTACATTCATTCAATTTATTATAAAATTTATCTTTTGAAGGTAATTCTGTTTCTTTGTATTTATCTCTAGAATCCATATAATCATAAGGATATACACCTTTTCTTGTAATAAGATCTAATTTATCATCAGGAAAATGTAATGATGTCTCTCTAAATTTTGATTTTAAGTATTTAATATATTTCATTTTTCGTATTTTTGGAGGATATCTATTTATTTCATTCTCTGGTCTCAAGTTTTTTGATAAATTATCTAAACTGCAAGACATAAATTTAAATGAATCAATAAATCTCAATTTCATACCTCCAATTTTTTTGCTGAAAGATATATATTTTTCTTCAGTATTAGGTATAACATCTATTTTTGATTGATCAAATCCAAGTTCTTTTATAAACAAATGAGAATCATAACCTGTTAAATTATGAATTTTTACTGGAATAAATTTTGGAATTTGATAATTTAAATTACAAACATTATGAGCTGGACCTCTATATTTTCCAGTTATATGACAATGATCAATTACTTTTTCATCATTTAAGATTTGATTTTCACATATATGACAAATATTAGTTCTTTTATAATGATTTTCATCGAACTCTATCATTGATTTGATACTTTCATATTTTTTAGTTTTGTCTTCTATCATTTTTTCAATTTTAAGAGTATCCTCTTTTAACATAGATACAAACTTTTTGATTGTATCAGGTCCTCTATAAACAACAGGAGGTTTAAAGTATTCCTTTTCATATTTGATATAATAACAAAATGCATCTGCTACATGTTTTTGATATTTCACAGTATATGATTTAGTTTGATCTTGCTCACATGTATCAATTTTAGGTAAGAGAGATTCAAAATCAGCATATATAGTATATGGTACTCTCATTTTTCTTTCATGATTTTTAAATTGAATAACTTCATCTTTTTTAGGCATATTAATTGTGACAGCATCTTTACAGTATTCCACATGTATCTTTAATCTTTCCTCAGAATAAAAATAATTTAAACATCTATCACATAAAAATATACGATGATTAGTAATTTGTGATCTGATCAAACTATTCATATTTTTAATCCAACAATAATGATCTTTCATATAAAACAAGTTTACATGTTTTTCTAAATTATTGTTAGTTATTCTAAGTGGATAAATTGAACCATCATAACTATAAACATTTACAGATATATTATTTAGTTTTTCAAATTTCTTAATATTGTCTAATGAAACAGGAAAATCAATACCTTTAAAATTTAATACATCTTTATATTGCTCATATTTTGACACTCTTTGAGGATCTTTTTTTACAGGATGAATTGCTGATAATATAGACCACATAAAATATTTATTATCTTTATTTTTTACATTTATTATGGCTTGTTTAGATTTAATTTTTTCAGGTAAATCAATATAACTTGATCCTCTCAAGGGTTGATACTTATTTATTCTCAATTCTAAAAATTTAATTTCTTCAAGACTCCAACCAGATCCTTTTGATATAAAATCATCAGATTCATTTATTAAGTTGTCAATAACATAATCATAAAAAGTATGTAAATCATTAGATTTTAATATAATTTGATTCTCAGTTTTGAATTTAAATTCTTGAATTTCTTCATTTAATTTATACAAACAAAACAATTTAAAATTTACCTTTATTCCATTAAATTCTTTCATAATTCGCTTTATTTTTTCTATTACAACATTTCTTTTCTCTTCTAAAAATTCTAGAGGGATTTTAATATTATTACAATTATTAATTCTGTATGATCTTAATCTAGATTTATAAGCAGTTTCATATTCCTTAATTTCTACATTACCTTCATCTAATGCTTTTTTATGTTTTCGACTTGATATGTGATTTTCTAAATGTTTATAATATATACCGCAAATAATACATTTTCTTTTTTGTTTTGATCTTTTAATCATTAAGTCTTTCTTTATATGTTCTTCTTCATCTTCATAATTTTTACCACATATACGACATTTTCTATCTTCTGTAAATAACTTTTCAAGATTTTCTTCTACTGTAAATACATTTTCTTCAGGAAAGACAGATTTAAAATCATTTTTATCAAATCTTAAATTAAAAGAATCAAAAATCTTTTTAAATTTTTTACGTTTTTTAGGTTTATCAATAAATATTTTTTTCTTTTTTTCCAAGTATGCTGACAAATCTAAATTTAATAAATCTACTAAAACAGGTTTATATTCACCTGTTTTTCTGATATATTTAGTTAATAATTTAATTAAATCAACCTTCTTACAACCTTTAGGTTGTTTAATATTCAATAATTTTACTACTTTTCTAAGTTCATTAATAGTCTTTAAGTTGAGCTCCATTTATTAGGAAACATTTTTTACAATACTTTTTCCATGCTTACTGTGATAAATACTTTTTAAATGTCTCTTTTTATGTGTATAGGTATATTGCATACCACATTCACATTTAAATTTTTTATATTTGATTATGGAATCACAACATTTGCAATGACTTTCGAAATAAATTTTTTCATTTCTATGATATATGTAAAACTCATTTACTGATTTCATAGTCAAACAGTGTATACACTTTTTTGTAAACTCCATTTATTAGGAAACATTTTTATAAAAGGATTGTAAGAAATCATTCCATATTTTTTCATATTTCTTTTTAACTTTTTGAACTTTTATATTATTTTCAATATTAAAAATATCACAAATCTTTTTCATAAAATAGTAATAGTTAATTGATTTCTCATAATACATAAAATCTAAACATTTTAAAAACATATCCTCTACTTCTTGAGAAATATTATATCTCCTTCTTAATCGATTAAAATAACAAACTCTACTATTATATCTTTGTTTCAAACTTTCGTAATCGATAACATAAAAATATTCTTCTTCTTCCGAATCATAGATTAATTTCATCTTATTATCTAAATTCATTTATATATGAACTAATTCAGATGTCCAACTATTAAATTCATCTGGATATCCAAGCCATTTTACAAAATACTTATTTCCTTTCTTTTTTATGATTTTTTCAATTTTATATACATCATCTTTTTTATTATATTTTACCATTTCATTTTCATAAAAAGTTCCTTCAATTTCTTTACTGTTTAAATCTTTTAATCGATAAGTAATTGGATCTGTTTTCAATACTTCAGAAACTATAAAAATCTCTTCAATGAATGTAGAATCATCTACTTTCCTAAATGTTTTCTTAATTGTAGATATTCTAACACTATCCCCTATCTTAAATTTAGGTTTTTTCATGATCTTTTTAGTATATAAATTTTTATAAACTTGAGATTCATTTTCTCTAGCCTCAACAGGTGTCATTTTTATAGATCTATGATATGAATTGTTATAATTTTTAAGTAATTTGGGTAATACATCAATATATCTTTTAGTATTGTTAGCATGCATATATTTTATAATTTTTTCTCTTATACTTCTATTAAATCTCTCAGCTATTGCAGATTTTATTTCTTTATTTTTAGTTGTAAACCAATGTATATTATTATCTTTAAATAATTTTTGTGTCTGTTTTCCTGTAAATTCAGTACCTTCATCTGTCAAAATGAATT
The DNA here is from genome assembly GCA_951213105.1 of Amaurobius ferox. Taxonomy (NCBI): domain Eukaryota; kingdom Metazoa; phylum Arthropoda; class Arachnida; order Araneae; family Amaurobiidae; genus Amaurobius; species Amaurobius ferox. The sequence goes on along the minus strand of OX578150.1, from coordinate 63,708,230 downwards.
TTGGTATTCTTTCTTTAAAAACTTGTTTAAAACCTTGTACTACTTCTTCAGATGTTTTTCTTTTTATAGGAAAAGCCCAAGCATATTTATTAAAAGCATCTATAACCGTTAACAAATAATTAGTTCCATCATTATATTTGCTATAATTTTTTATAAATAACAAATCAGCGTCAAATTGATTATTACTGTTTGGAACATAAACTCTTCTTCTTTTAAATTTACGAATGACAGGTTTATATCTAGTATATACATCTTGTTCATGTAAAAATTCTTCAACATTAGGTAACCTTGTTTTTCTTTTCAATTCATTAATTCCACAATAACCTGTTTCTGGATTATAATATGTCTCTTTTAAACCCCTAAAAAAGTATTCTTTTTACTTCCACAAATAGTACAGATACCTTTACCAACTGGTTTATTATTTTTAGAAGTAGTTTTATGATAATTTTTAGTTGGGGTTTTATCTTTACACTTGACACAATATATAGAAAGACCTAATCCAAAAGTTTTTTTAGCTTTTATAATAGGTTTAATAATTCCTCTATCTAATCTTTCTCGAAATGTTGGATCTTGTATAGCATTTAAATCATCTATTAATTCTTGATCAGCAACATGTCTCAGTTTTGTATCTTTTGTTTTATTGTATTCAATATCATGTTTTTTACATAACTTATCAACTCTATTTATTCCAGGATCACCTCTTTTTAATCTTTTTTCTAATTTTGTAAATGGACCACAATATTGATATCCTGGTAAATGCATTTCTGGAGGATTTATTTTATCTTGTAACCATCCTATAATATCACCACCTCTAATTAAACCTACATAACCTCCACCTTTTATTTCTTTAAAAATATGAATATTTTTTTTACACACCATTTATTTATTTAGAAATTTATATCCATTCAATTGCATTTGTTTTACGTATTTTTCAACTGAATTAAATTTTAAACTTTTTATGAAATCCTTTTCACACATATAAATTTCTTCTTCTGTCATATCCTTAGCTTTAAACGAATTAATGAGTTCTTTATAAAAATTATAACAATGTCTATATTCTTCTTTCCTTTCTGCTATTTTTAATACAAGATCGATAGCTTCTACTATACCAACTGATAAACTTAAAACAGCAAGTGGTAGAAAGGCTATTGCTGATAAACCTGTTCCACTTAGAATAACCTTACTTACTGATAATGAAATACTTATCTTTTGATACATATTTCTACTCTTTCTGTAAACATATAATCTTTTTTCTAAATATACATCCATTTATATAGGATTAAATTTTTTCCTGTATCTCATTTCAGGATTCACTAAATCTAACATAAAAAAATCATATTTTTCTTGAACACTTTTATTATACATTTGTTTGAATTCTTCAGTACTTAATAAACCATCTATCTCTCTTATAATCTGTTGATTTTCTTTTGGTTGTAGAGTGAAAAATATATCGTAATTACAGTTCCTTCTTATATTGATAGGTGTTAAATAATATGACTGAGTTAAATATATAAAGGATGCGTTTTTCTTTCTACCTCTGATAAATAATTCTTCGATGTTTTTTTGATCTTTCTCAATCACACAATCATCAAAAATAACTAAATTCTTTAATGTAGGATTTAAATCATCTACATTAATAAAATTTTGATCTGAAGAAAATAATACTTTTTTTTTTAATTTATCATATAATTTTAATAATTTTTTCTTATTCTTTATATTCTTACATTTCAAAATATCTTCTCTTTCTATATCTTCAAACAATGTATACATTTCTTGTAATTTAGAATATTTAGGTTCGTATAAATCTTTTGCACATATATATAATGTATTAAAAAATAATAAATCATAAATCAAATTTAACAGTAAATTTGTTTTACCTGAACCTGAAGATCCTACTATAAGCAATCTAAATGGATGTTTAGGTAACAAAGGATGTTGTTTAGGATCAGGTAATTCTTCTGGTTCTGTGTAATCTTTAATTTTTATCATAATTTACTAGCAGTAAAAATAGAATTTGCTGCAGTAAAAAATTAATATTATATAAATGAACTTAGAAAAAGAACGGAAACACAAGTTTTTAAAGCAAATAAAAGATTCAATTAAAATAGTAAAAATAGAAAAAGAAATAAGAAAGAATAATGAACATCAACTAAAAGAAAAAATAGGTATTCAAAAGACCTTAGAAGAATTTCATAAACCAGTCACTCAAGAAATTGAAAAATATGAAAAATCAAATAAAGAAGTTGTGAAAAGTATTCAAAATGTTGTAGAAAATATTTCATTTCCATCTATAGAAGAGCCTATTGAAGCTGTGAAAGAATTAGTATCTTATACTTATGATATCGATCAAAATTTAAATTTAAAATATTTAAAAGAGGAAAAATTATACAGACCGTCAGTATTTTTAAATGATCAAGAAAAATTAGAGGAGATGTATGGAAGAGCTAAACAGTTAAAAGAAGGATTATCTAAGAAAAGAGGCAACTTAAAAAGTACAATTTCTAGAGCTAAAAATTTTTCAGAGGATTAATTAAACCAGAAAAAGAATGATATAAAAGAAATTAAAAATAAAGAAAATATGTTGCAAAATTATATGCATAGATTAAATATGATTCGAGGTAGTAAAGAAATGAAGGTGGGTAAAGGATTGAATATATTATCAAATTTAACAGAAAAAATATGTAACGGAAGTAAATCAAAGAAATTGTATAATCAAGTAACTTTATTGTTAGATATGTTATTAAAAAATAAAGAAATGACTTATAATGATGTACAACGATATCATAAACAATTTCTCTGTTAATAAATGATAAAATATAAAGTTTATTTGAGTGAAGGTCAGAAAAATAAACTTAAATCAGCTTTTAGAAATAAAGTAGAAGTAACATTACAAATAGATAAATCTAAAACTCCTAATCATGAGATGTATTTAACTAAAACTCAAATTAATCATATTAATGATAAAAAAAGAATTACAATCAGTAAAACTCAATTAGATAAAAATGGAGGATTTTTACCATTTCTAGCGGCACTTATACCCTCTTTAATAACCGCTGCTAAAATTGCAGTTCCAGCATTAGCATCAGGTACTTTATCTGGATTAGCTAGTTCAGCTATGCAAAAAAAGGGATCTGGGAAAAAAAAAACTTGGAAAGGGAATATATCAACAGTGGGAATTAGCGACAAAATGATTAAAGAAAATATGAAAAATGAAAAAGGATTTAGAGGTGTGTTTACCTCCGATTTATTACCTAAAACAATAGGAAAATTTGAAAATGGAATCATTAATTTAGATGTATCAACAGGTCCCGGAACTCATTGGGTTTGTTATTATAATGATCCTAAATATAAATATGTGGAATATTTTGATCCGTTTGGTGAATATGACAATATGAAGAAGGACTATATTCCTAAAAATATTAAATCATTTCTTGTTACATCCAATAAAAAAATAGGTTATAATGATAGTTTTTTACAGAAACCTTCATCTGTGAAATGTGGTATATTTTGTATGAAATATATAAGAGAAAGGAATAAAGGTATATCACCTAAAAATGTTCTCAAATCATTTCCTACACAAAAACCTAGTGACTATAATGAAAATTTTGTTATGTATAAATGATAAAATTAAAATCTGAAGGTCATGAGAAATCAGAGGAATTTACTGTAAATTTTATTACACCTCTTAAAATAAAAAAATTAGCTTTACACTCATTCTCTATGGAAGTTTCCTGGTTTAATATAAGTAAGAATTATGGAAATAACATATTTAGATTGTATACATTAGGCACAGATATAACAATTACTATCTCAAATGGTAATTATACTATAAGAGGATTAAATGAGTATATGATGAAAATATTCGGTGAGGATCCACCTGTCAAATTTGGTATTATTGAAGCAAGACAAAGAATATCTATTAAACTGAAAAATGGTTGATTTTACAGAAAGTAACTTTCATAAAATTATAGGCTTTTTAAAACCGACATATGGAAGTTATGATGAAGAAACAGAGATTGAAGGTGAACATATTGCTGATATATCTAATGGAAATGATAATATATATATTCACTGTGATGTTGTAAAAGGATCTTTAATAAATCAATATAATTCAGAAGTTATATATTCTTTCACTAATAAAAACCCTCCAGGTAGTATAATTTCAAAAGAATTTAATAATTGGATATTTTTTCCTGTTAAAGTGGATCCTGTTGAAAGAATAAAAATGAGGATTACTAATCAAAAAGGTGAATTAATAGATTTAAATAAAGGAGCTGTAGAATTTAATTTTATTTCTTCTTAAATAAATGAATAGAAGAAAAAGTACAAAATACTAGGATTTTTAAAGGTTTTATTGAAACCTAAGAATATATTAAATGAAATATTTTCTATGAAAAAGAAAGGAGGTGGTTTAAAAATTCTTCCTAAATAAATGATTTATGATTTAAGTGATACTCGTTATTATTATAATGATCACATTAAAAGTTATGAATTAAGAGAAATTCATCCAAAAGAACATAGTTCAGATGAGAATGCCACCTATGTTTTTCATATTAATGATACTAAAGCAAAAATTTTATATTCTAGAGGATATCTTGAACTAAAATTAAAAATTACAAAAAATGATAAATCATCCATTGGAAACGAAAATGTGAGTCTGGTAAATGGTGGAGGTTTTATCAAAACTTTAAAAGTACATATAGGAGATACCGAAATTGAATCAAATACACAGTCAAAATTTTCAATCATGAATCATGTTTTAAGATTAATTCATTATACTCCTGATTATGTAACATCACAAGCTCAAAATGAATTTTTTTATCTCGATACATCTGATTCAGCTGACCGTAATGAGTTCAAATATGATGGTACTTTAGAAGTTACTACTAAAATAACTGAGTTTTTTAATAATTTGAAAATGAATAAAGATTATAACAAAGGATTCGTAAAGAGATGGGAACTAACGAAAGATAGCAATGTCATTAAAATATGGACACCTTTAAAAGATATAATCGATTTCTTTAGAGAATATGAAAAGATAATTTCAGGTTTTGAAGTGAAAATAGAAATTCAAAGAAATGAAAATAAAAATATGATATATACTAATATAAGAAATGAAAATTATAAGGTAGTAGTTGAAGGTTTAACCTTACATTTACCTTATATAGAATTAAAAAATTCTGCAGAAAGCTTGTTTCTGGAATCATATCTATCTGATAAAGATATAGAGGTAAATTGGGATCGACATAGATTTAAGATGGTAGGCCCTTATAGAAGCAACAGTGGATCTGTGACAGCAACTACAGCGTCAGATGAAGTTTTAAGTGTCTATGTTATTCCTCAATATGTTGAAAGAGATAGTAATTATGAAAAAAATAATATGATATTTGATCATATAGATATGGCAGAATGCTGGTTGATGATTAATAATAAACAAGTTCCTCTTATGCGTTATAAAACAAATTTTGCCAATAAAGATTATATTCGAGTGTATGAAGCTCTTTTACATGAAGGACTTTACGATAATAATACAGAAACAGGACCTTTGATAAATAAGGAGAATTTTGGTAAACTGTATCCTATTTTTCCTTTTGACTCATCAAATCATGAAAACTATACCGATTTAAATAATTTAGATATTGAATTTAATTGGATAACGAATAGTCAAAAGGAATATAAGTTTTATTTTATTTTTAAAGAAAGAAAGAGATGTTTTATAAATTTCAAAAATAAAACTATAACAATGGTTAAGAGTTTAAAATCTTAAAATTAAATAAATGAGTGCTTATTATCCACCTTATGATGATCAAATGAAAGAAGGACCTATTGGACCTCCTGGTATAGGTTTTAAATTAATGAATGATGGAAATTATGATATGGAAAATAGAATTTTAAAAAATTGTGAAAATCCTATAGATGATTTAGATTTAACCACTAAAAGTTTTATTTTGAATAAAATAGAGAATAATCATCATGAATTGAGAGATCATATAGAAACTAAATATGATGATAGTTTTTTATCCTTTACTGTAGAAACAGGCAAGAGAATAAAAGAATTAAATGATACAACTTTACATTCTTTAGAAGGAAAAGTTTTTGATGCAAAAGGAAAAAGAATAGGAAATGTTGCAGATCCTAAAGATGAAAAAAATGTTGTGAATAAAAGATATTTTGAAAAAAATTCGTTAATATTACAGAATGATAAATTTGATGCAAAAAATAAAATAATTACAAATATTTCTGAACCTGAAAATGATAACGATGCTGTCAATAAAATATATTTAGATAATAGAGATATCTGGGTTACTATAATAGATGATTTTCATACAGATGGGGATTATAAAAAAGTAAATTTCAACATGATGAGCTCAAAATTACTGGATCAAGAGATGCGATTATCTACCGATATGTATATGAAAATTTCCATATATATATATAATACAATAGAAAGTAAATATTTATATGATAAAAATCCACTGATATCACTAGAAATCAATGGTAAGGAAATTTTAAATGTTAAAACAAATACAGTAACATGTTTTGCTTACGGTAAACGTGATGATATCATCACATTAAAGATAAAATGGGATGGTAACATTTTAAAACCTTATATGCATATTGAAAAAATTTCTTTCTAATAAATGGATATCGATTGGAATGAATTTTCCAGAAAAAATTTATCTGAAGATGTAATTAGAAATCTGAAAGATTATGTAAATTGGGATTTAGTTTTACAATATTCAACACTGTCTGAATCTTTTATTGAAGAATTTGCTCAACCTGATGATTGGCCTAAAATTTCTAGATATCAAAAATTATCAGAAGATTTTATAGAAAAATGTAAAGATAAAGTAGATTGGGTAAACATATCTCAATATCAAACTTTAAGTAACGAATTTATCGTAAAATTTTCTGATAATTTAGATTTATATAAAGTATCAATATTTCAAAATCTTACAGAAGATACCATGAGAGAATTAAAAGATGATTTAAATTGGTTGTATATAACTAGATATCAAACATTTAGTGAAAATTTTATAGAAGAATTTATGCATAAATTAGATTTTTGTTATTTGATTAAATATAAATTTGAGCTATTACCTGATCACTTTTTTAATGTTCATTGGAAAAAAATACAAGCAATACAGATGAGTGAATTAAATAAAAAGTTTGGTCATCATGAAATAGAACCTTACCAAGAGAAAATTATTGAAGAGATATATGAAGTTAAATCAGTCTTGAGAGAGTGTGTTTATATTTTGAGACAATTAACTAGCAAAGATGATAAATAAATATTTAATAAAAATGTTTCTATATAAATGGATGTTACATATAATAATGGTATGGAAAAAAAAACTATGTCTTTCTTAAATATAGAGAATCCTACTGAAGTGAAATCTATTTTTATATATAATTGTTCTCTTGAAGGAATAGAAAATTTAACTAATTTAAAAGAATTATATTGTGTGGGAAATAAATTAAAATCTCTTGAAGGAATAGAAAATTTAATAAATATAGAAACATTAGATTGTAGCGAAAATGATATTACATCTCTTGAAGGTATAAAAAATTTAACTAATTTAAAAAAAATATATTGTGATTTAAATAAATTAACATCCCTTGAAGGAATAGAAAATTTAACTAATTTAGAAACATTAAATTGTAGCATAAATGATATTACATCTCTTGAAGGTATAAAAAATTTAACTAATTTAAAAAAATTATATTGTGGAGGCAATAAATTAACATCTCTTGAAGGTATAAAAAATTTAACTAATTTAAAAGAATTATATTGTGAGGGAAATAAATTAACATCCCTTGAAGGAATAGAAAATTTAACTAATTTAGAAACATTATATTGTAGCGAAAATGATATTACATCTCTAAATGAATTAATATTTTTACCTAGAATAAATGATATATGGTATGATGTAGATAAAATAAATTTACCCCTGATGTTAAGAAGATTTAGTTATAATAACTCTTATTTGAAGAAGGATATCGCAATATGGGACAGTATTTTTAAGTCTTAAAAAAACTCAGTATTTATAAAAAAATGTTTACTAATAAATGGAAGAGTTCAATGACCTGAGTTATCCTTTAATAGTTAATATAAGTAATTTAAATCCTGGGAAATATGATCTGATATCATTGAGAAAAAATTTAAACGCTGGGAAAATTTATGTAATCATAAAATTATGTGTAGAAGATGAAGAAAAAGAGTATATCCTTGCGAGAAAACATGTAAAACTTTCTGATGAATCAATAAATGAAATCAATAAAGGAAGATATATATTTAAGTATTTGAGTGATGATGAATATGAATTAGAGGAAGCTTAATCTGAGATTCTTTTAAAGATGACAGACTTAAAAAAAAGAGGTTTTACAGATTATGAAGAATGGATGGATTTATAAAAAATAAATGTTTACTAATAAATGGAACCTAAAATGTTGAATGATTTACGTCCAGGAGAATATGAACTGATATCATTGAGAAAATATGGAGATTCAGTAATCATAAAGTTAGATGGTGAAGAAAAAGAGTATTACCTTCCGAATGTAAAACCTTCTGATGAATCAATAAATAAAATCAATAAAAGTAGATATATATTTATATATTCTGGTATGATTGGTGGTAAATACAAATATGAATTAGAGAGAGTTATTTATTCTATGATTTTCTAACCTATCGTGTTAAATCACTTTATTTTCTGACTTTTATCTTTAATTATGTTGAAATTTATTTTTTTCAGGACCCATGTTTTAAAAAATCTTTAGATCAAACTTTTATGGGGGGACTAACGGTCCCCCCATTTATTTTAAAACACTCAGGAATAGAAAATTTATACTATCAAGATTTTATGAACTCTATAAAACGCGTCCGTAATTTACGGACAGAAGGATTTTTTGACGCCATTTAAAATGGCATTATATTTTTTTAATATCATTCAAATTTATAGTATCTCTTGGTTTTTAGAGGACTTCCATACATTTTGGAAGTCCTCTTTTTTTTCACGCATTTATTTAATTTCACCGTTATTTACCTATGCATGAGGTAGCCCCAAAATGGGACAGCCTATCTTTGATCTCTTTTTTCACGCATTTATCTAAAAAAAAGTTAAAATTTGGTCTAAATGTAAAAAAGGCCTTACTTAACTATAAAATCATGTTTTTAATATTAAAATGGATCGATACCTTTTTTTTATATATAAAAAAATAAAAAATAAGCTATAAAATCTAGTTTTTAATGTATAAAGTACATGTGAGCTCATACGTGCATATATATACTACTACTACTGGTCTCGACTTGTTACTGCTCTGAATGATTTCTGAATCTCCAGTAATTCTATCTCTATATTAATCTGTGGAACCTTCTCTCAGTTGCTCCCTCTTTTTGCATGAGATCTGGTACGCCTCTTCGGCTACCATTGGCCGACCTCAGAGCGGCGTGACAACACCTCGTCCACATTGGTTTACTTTTAACCAATCCCATGGTTTTTACTTTAGCCTCTAGTTACTGCTCTGGTTCAACCCAGCCTATATTTGAAGCTCCCTTATTTATAGCTCCTTTATTTATAGCTCCCTTATTTATAGTCTTGACCTCTCGGATCAGGACTGAAAGACATTGTCGTATTGTCGCCTCATGCTATTGTTTGGCCTGCTGGATACCATAAATCCACATATAAAACTGTCTACATGATTCCTGGTCTCACAGAATGTTTTCTCACTTGCACCGCTAACAGACTGAAAGGGATCCTTCAGTGCTGCCATGCATTTGTTTTGACTTAAATAAAACTTTATTTTGATGTTTCGTGCCAATCCTGTTACTTTCCTTATATACAATAATGTATAAGGAAAGTATTGTGACGGGGTCGAAAATTCGAATTCGAGTTTTCAACAGGAGAGCACGTTTCAAGCACGTCTGATCACAAATCGAACATTTTTTAGATGTCTATGTATGTGACAGTGAGTCTGTGGAGACGATAACTGACGAATGAATAGACTGATTCGAACGAAATTTGGTACAAATATCACAATCCATGAATATTTGAAGCCTATTATTTTTATACGTCTATTATCATTAAAAAATCAAAACCTTAAATAAAGTTACGCAAATAGACATTTCTCATGTAATTTTTCATTAGAAAACGATTGACATAAATTTTAGAACGCTAGCATGAACCTTTCTCGAGATATTGCACATTTTTAAAAAAAAAATTATCAAAATATCATGTAAAATAAAAAAAGTATTACCTATTGAGAAACATGCTCACTTTTCATATGTATTATCATGCGATAAATTTGGTGGTATCATCCTCGTGGATCTAGCTCGTTCAATTCATGAAAAGGATACTTTGAGTACTACTTTTTTATTTGAACGCCAATAGTCATTTATCTGCTGTAAGAATAACTTATTTCTCCGTTCATAACGCTTAGCGAGATTTTAGCGACGAATTTTGTGGAATGTCGCTAACCTGGCGACTTGTTTAAATGTTGCTAAACTAACGAAAAACTCGCCAAATGAATAAAAATGAGACTAAATCAATGAAAATTACGACTAATTGACGAACATTCAGTAGATTGGAAAGAATATATCTACTATAAGAATAACCTATTATTACTTTCCTTATATACATAATGTATAAGGAAAGTATTGTGACGAGGTCGAAAATTCGAATTCGAGTTTTCGACGGGAGAGCACGTTTCAAGCATCCCTGATCACGAATCAAACATTTTTGAAGTGATGTCTGTGTGTGTGTGTGTGTGTGTGTGTGTGTGTGTGTGTGTGTGTGTGTGTGTGTGTGTTTGCAAGACCTGGAAACTGGGGACATTCGTATGTTTACACACCAACAAACCGCGGACCACCTTCACACCGCGGACGTCCTCGGTTTGTTTTATTGCGAAAACGTGAATCTGAGGACTAAATTTATAATGTAAAAGTTTTTTTTTATAAATCTGGAGGTAGTCCTCGATTAGTAGGCTTATAGTGTATTGTGTGTATGACGCGCTCATCAGGTGTGTATCCGATAAAATCGAGGTCCCCGCTTTCATATTATAAAATGTGTTTGGACGAAGGTCCTCGTTTACTCGTAGTTTCCACACGTTTGATGTTACACAACCGGTTTTGGGTACTTACAAGTCAAAATTATAGGTTTTTTTATTCATCGTATTGATTATTTTATTCTGCGCTTAAAGATTGAATTGTATTTTTACTTTAATGCCGTTTCTAACTGTTTGATATATGCATAATTCCCTTTTCAAGTCCGTAAGCAAGGAGTAGTTTTTTGGGGTTAATCTCTCTTCGGAAAAAATCTATGAAAAGTACGTAAACATAAGATCGTACCAGACCTACCCCCCCTCTTTATTATTCATATTTAGGAGGGGGCTATCACGGAAAAAGTTGTCAGGGTCCCAGCTGGGGATGATGCTGGCCTGATCTGTTATCAACACAGATTATTTTTTGTGAATGCTTAAGGATATATTTTTCGGACGTGAAGCTGGGGAGGGGGGAGGGGGAAGCCCTCAAATCCGCTATTGTCAGAAACAAGACGTTTCGCTACATTTTTCAATGTGCTAAAATAGAATGAAAAAAAAGTGTTCCAATTATTTTTAATCATTCTAATCCTCACTTTAACAAATTTTAATTTTAATTTAGAATAAAATTCAGTGTAGTCGATCAGTTATATTTTGTAGTTCAGCATGTAGACTTTATTTCAATAAATCTAATTTTTAGCTGTGCAAAAAGTTAACTTGGCAGAACAGGCTTCATCTATTTTCAAATTTATTGCAATGGAATTAGTAATATTTCATTTCACACACGCATTTATTTTTATGCTATTGTTAGTTATACATAGGCTGTAGGTTCTTGTCGGAGATCGCGTTAAGGTTGGTCCCGCCTGCGATAGCCAAAGATTTATTTTGGGGACTTAAAACTGCAAATAAAGCAATAAACAAAGCTTCAAATCTTACACACAATAAACCGCGTTTACCTTACACCTTTCTGGTAGGTCGGACGGTCTGGGTTTCAACAACAACAACAACACAATAAACCGCGGACATTTTTTACACTCGGTGAAACGCGGACATTTTTTACACACAGTAAAACGCGGACATTTTTTACACACAGTAAAACGCGGACATTTTTTACACACAGTAAAACGCGGACATTTTTCACACTCAGTAGAATGCGGACATTTTTTACACACAGTAAAACGCGGACATTTTTTACACACAGTAAAACGCGGACATTTTTTACACACAGTAAAACGCGGACATTTTTTACACACAGTAAAACGCGGACATTTTTTACACTCAGTAGAATGCGGACATTTTTTACACACAGTAAAACGCGGACATTTTTTACACACAGTAAAACGCGGACATTTTTTACACACAGTAAAACGCGGACATTTTTCACACTCAGTAGAATGCGGACATTTTTATACGCAATAGAACGGGGACAGAAATTATCGATTAGCTAGGCTATTATTATTATTAGGAATTCTTAGCAACTTATATACCGAACATCAAACTATTAATATTCCAAATTCAAGAACTTTTTAATCAAAGAAATTCATTACGTACCGTTTATTAGAAAATAGAAAAGCTTACAAAATTATTCTAAAATCCAAATATTAAAAATTTACGTTCCATGTCCAGTGTGATATACCGCCCGTGTAGGGAACAATGAAAACATTATTTCATTTTATTATATTATTTTTAATAGTTAAGTTATTCTTTACTATATCTTCGTTTTGTATTAATGTTTTTCTCTATATGTTATGATTAACTCATGCCTCCATAACATGAGTTTATTGCTAATAAAGAAAGTTAAAAACAATATGAAATGTAAAGAATTGCATATATTAAAAAACAAATAATGGAAATGTATTTTAAAAAATGACGGGTATTTAAAGTTAGTATTACTAAACAAATATCTAATTAGCAAATTATTCAGTTAAGTAGGAAAAAGAACCCAGTAAAATGTTTTCCATATTAAGTACGGAGGAAACATAGAGGATTTTATTGGAACTGAATACATAATAGGTGCAGGCATGTAATCAGGAGTGATATCGGGGTATATCCCCCATGCCAAAAATTCAAAGTTATCAAAATTTGATTTCATATACCCCCCCCCCCCCCCCTCCGAAAAAAAACACTTTCTAGCTACGCCCTTGCATAGGTGCACATAAAGGTGCTTATGGGCATGAAGCCCCCGAGACGCCATTTTAATATACAAAAAGAGTAAAAATAACAAATATTTCTCTAAAAGAAATTCTTAATCCCCCCCAGAGAAAAATCTGGGTGCCCCACTAACTAAATGTATCGATATATATGCACAATTAAGTGCATATATTCCACACTTAGGTGCATATTTTGTGAATATTTTGCAATAATTTTGAGCATCAGAAAAAAATATTCATATATAATGTTGAGCATATTTGCATATTATTTGGCCTAAATATTGTGCATGAAAATCCGCGCCCTACTCATTAAGATAAGGAATGAGTTGGTTAAAAATATAAAGTTGTGACGAGACTTTAGAAACAATCCTATCAACATGAGTGTCTTATCGGACTAGTCCGCCCTGAGCCCAACAAGAGGAATATACCGTTTTTTTTAGAATAACTCAAAATTCGGAGCATCTAGAATGTCTAAATTTTATATATCATTGTCCTTTGGGGTATATTACATTTCATCGCATTTCGAACCTTATCGGGCTAGCCCGTCTTGGCCCACCATAGAAATTTACTCGCTTTTCAAGAATAACTCGATCAATCGGAGTAGCTAAAAATGTAAATTTAGTATATCATTTCCTTTTGGATGGAATTTAATTTAGATTTTAAACCTCATCGGGCTAATCCATCTTGGGTACGCTGAAGAATGCTTTCGTTCTTGAAGAATAACTCGAGAATTGCAATAGCTAAAAATTCCAAGTTCAACATGTCGCTAGCTTTTGTGGTATATTTAAGTTTCTTCGGATTTGAACTTTATCGGGATAGCCCGTCCTGGGCCCGACATGGGAATGGACATTGCTTTTTTAGAATAACTGGAAAATCGGGGCAACTAGAAAATATAAATTTAGTACATCCTTACTTTTCGAGGAATATTTAAATTCCTTCGATTTTGAACCGTATCGGGCCCGCCTTAGAAATTCACTTTTTGTAGGGAATAACTCTAGAACAGGAGTATATAAAAGTTCCAAGTTTGGAATGTCGTTGTCATTTGCGGTATATCTTAGCTCATTGGATTTAAAACCTTATCGGGCTAGCCCGTCCTGGGCCTAAAAAAAAAGAATGTACTCGTTTTTTTAAGAATAACACCAAAACTATAGCAGCTTGAATGTCTAAATTTAGTATATCATTGTATTTTAGGGTATATTTTATTTCTTTGGATTTTGAACCTTATCAGGCTAGCCCGTCTTGGACCCGACGTAGAAATGTACTAGTTTTTCGAAAATAACACGAAAATCGAAGCAGATAAATAAATCAAAATTTAGTATATCATTTTCTTTTGGGATAAAGTTTAATACTTTCGAATTTGAACCCTATCGGGAGAGCCCACCCTGACCCCGACATAGTAATGTACTCGTTTCTTAAATAACTCAAGCAGAACAGCTAAAATATTTTATAAATCATTGTTTTAGGGGTATATTTTAATTCTTTAGATATTGAACCTTATTGTGCTAGACCGTTTTAGGCCCGTCTTAGGAATGCACTCGTTTTGAGGGAGAAAGTTTAGCACGATCGCATTCCTAACACGATCGCATTATTAAGGCTGACTCAAGACGGGATAGCCCGATGAGGTTCAAATTATAAATTATGATAAACCCCAAAAGAAATTGATATACTAAATTTAGAAGTTTTAGCTGCTCCGATTCACGAGTTATTCTCGAAAAACAGTACATTATCACTATGTCGGGTCCGAAGACGGTCGAGCCCGAAAGAATCAAAATCCAAAGAAATAATATATAAGACATATCGCAAATGACAACGACATTCTAAACTTGGAAATTTTAGATACTCCGGTTCTAGAGTTATTCCCCCAAAAAGTGAATTTCTAAGGCGGGCCCAAAACGGGTTCGCCCAAAACGGTTCTAAATCGAAGGAATTAAAATATTCCTTAAAATATAAGAATGTACTAAATTTATATTTTCTAGTTTCCCCGATTTTCCAGTTATTCTAAAAAATAGGTCCAAGGTCGGGCCCAGGACGAGCTACACCGATAAAGTTCAAATCGTAAGACTTTTAAATATACCCCAAAAGCCAACGACATGTTAAACTTGGAATTTTAGCTACTTCTCGCGTTATTCTTCAGAAGCGAATGCATTCTTCAGCTGATCCAAGACAGGCTAGCCCAATGAGGTTCAAAATCTAGATTAAAATCCATCCAAAAGGAAATGATTTGCATATACCAAAGACTGCAAATACGACCAAAAGTCTTAAATGGCACGAATTTCTGGGACGTTAGCAGGGTTGATGTACTTATCAACAAATTCGACATTTTCTGACTTCAAAGGTTCCAATACGATTTTTGCGAAATGAGTGTTGGCTCGGTCAGGTCAAAAGACATATTCACCTTTTCTATAATTAACACGTATATGATGAATGAGCCTACGCGTAATACATTCTTTTTGGTAATCCAGATTTGTGGATAAATGATTGGCTGATGCCCTTTGGCATAATCGGTATATAGACCAAAACGTTTTGTTTAAATTTAGCTTTTTTCCAATATTTAATATTAGATGGAGTGGCGGAGAACGTCTTTGGTGTAAAATTCACCGTTTTCACAGATGGTCAAATGACAGCGGATAAAACAAAACTCGCTATCTATATAATAAAAGGCAATGTCTATGTGTGTGTCTGTGTGTGTGTGACTTACACACTATACGTTCAGCGACCGCGCGTCGGAGAGCTACGAAATTTCGCAATCGGAGATCCGGGGGGGGGACGCACGTAAAACCCGATTTTTAAAATTTGAATTATTTTTTTAGTTATTTAATGTTTTATGCGATTTCGACGGTTTTTCCCTTTTTTCTCCACCATCCAGACGTCGTAGAAAAAAACAAATCACACCACCGGAAAGAGCAGACAAATGCGAGTAAAAATATATCAATCTCAAATCTCAGGAACAAATTATAATATTTTTTAAAGATTTTAAAACAAAAGTCACTTTCGGTTAAAAAAAAACGAACTTTGGTTTTTAAATCCTCTCATCTCAAAAAGTACTAATGATTTCGACTATGGAATGAGAATATTTTAAATGATATTAATGAAAAGCGTAAACACTGAAGAAATAAAAAAATAAAAATAAATAAAGTTATGGAGATTGTCACGGTGCCTTAAAATTTCCTTTTTAGTTTTAACGTCATTAAACTAAACCAAACTTTGTTAACTCCACGGGGTTGAGGGCACGGTAGCCCAGTGGTTAACGCGTTGGAATTGCACTCGGTAGGCCCGGGTTCCATTCCCGCCACTGCCAAAACTGCAGCCGTGTTCACGCGGAGTACGATCACGTTAAACATGTGGGTCTGTAAGTCCCTCCGAGAGGTTGGTGGTAGGGGAAGGAGGGTACGTTCCCTGTGGATGCCTCCCCTGTGGATGTTATGGGTTTTGGTCAAAATTGGGGGGGGTGCACTTCCTGGCCATCCAAACAGTTACCTTACACCTTTCTGGTAGGTCGCGCCAGCGAGTTTGCCACGGTCAGAATTTTCAAGGGTAGCGAACAGGCTGGTCGCCAAAGGCGGCTAGTCCAAAATAAATTGTCTACTATCGAATTTTCGAAGCAAGTAGCGACATTTGGTTTTCGCAAGCTTCATTTGGATATTCGTTCGAGATGGAATGCAAACTTCGACGTTTTCCAAGCTACGGACGTTCCAACTAACACTATAAGCGCTTCAATTACATTGACTTAAATTTGGACATGCGAACATACGGGTGGAAGAATCTCTCAAAAACACGGCTATGGGACAAACCCTATCCCAAACAGGTTGACCCCCATTTGCAGGCAGTTGACACCTTTGAAACCACCCATCAGAGATAACGTACAATAGATCAGAGGATACGACTCTCCTGACCCACAGGAAGAAGATAGAAGAATTTGAGAGCGGAGAATTTTAATCCTTCAAACAGTGACCTCTAGAATAAAATTTGTTAGGAGTTTCTTATTCATCCAATATACTTCCATAGTTTATACATTTTTAACATAAATACTCTATATTATTTATATATATTCACTTTCAATTTCTTTACAATTTTCAAGCTCTCAAAACCTTAAGCCACAAAATAAGTCCTTGAATTTAATCTGGGAACTTTGGATTTCCGTCCTAATTTTTTACTTTTTCTATTGTTCATTCTTATTAGGTCTCAATAAATATGACAGAGTTGATTAAGTATATAGCATTCGATTTACAGAATTTATCATTATACTTGCAATGGAGTACAATAGAGAAACATTGTTTTTCCAAATCAGCGTATTTTCTTTCAAAAAGAAAATGAAATATAGATAAGTAACGTATGCAACTCATGATTTCCACTACAGATTAACAGATTCTTATTTTGTTGGAAAACAGCAACACAAATTAGAACTTTCTTCAACCAGATATCACTAAAATGAATAGGCTTATTGCAGTTACCAATTAAAATATGCACAAAAAGTTGAAGTAAATTGGTTCATTATTTCGTGAGATATGGTGTTTCTGGAGAAAAGTAAAATATCTAATATCTAGTAAGTAACTATTAAACATACTATTAAACTAACTATTAAACAATAGTGCCCATTAATTATTGGTAAAATGTACTTAAGTTATTTTGTTACATAATAATTGTGAAAATATATAATGTTTTAGGATTTTCCCCATTTTGGATCAATAACGACTATATCGCAAGAACGGTGTAGATTATCGTTCTAAAAATTATGTCATTTGCTTTTAAACAGAACTTTACATATTAATTGGCAATTTTCGCAGGAAATTTTTAAATGTAATTACGTTTCAATATAGTTCCGATATTCGGGGAAAATTAACTGCAGTTTGGCTCAATTCGATTTTCTCATAACATAATTTATTTTTAATAGTTTCTTTATTTTTTATTTTATTTTGTTTTATTTTACAAAATCTTTTTGAAAAATCGGTATAAAGAACCTAAATGATTACAATTATAGTGTGTTACCCTTCACTTTAAAGAGCAAAAAAAATCGATTAAAACCGCACTTCCTAACAGTATACCTAACAGTGGGTGGAGGGGGTAACTTGCCTCCCGGTGGGACTAATGACATCACGAAAAATAAAATTATATTGCGGTTATCTTTCACAACAATGATTGTAACTATGAAGTCACGTGGTCATTGAGCCATAAATAAACTCTTATGTATGATTATCTCAAATTTTGTTCTATGCTGTCATGTTAAAAAAATATGAAGTTTAGAATAAATTTCGAACTCGAATTAAAAAAAAAGTATATCATGTTCTAGATTATTTGTAACAAAGCTGGATATAAGATTTCATGAAAATCCGTTAATATTCGTGGCCGCTATCGGGAATACAAGAAATCGACCACAGACAGACGGAGGGACATCATTAAAAAAAAAAGGCAAAATGTGTTCAGGAGGTCTTAAAACATATTGGCATCAAAATCTCGAATTTGAGAAAACGATTATGTATGTAATACTACTACACGAATATCTATGTGATATACACCATATGAATACAAAATATTATAAACAAGAAAGATCAATAATGCATAAAGCATTGATTATGAAACATTTTCCAACTGCAATGCAATTTTATTTAAATATCTCTAAAATGCGATACATTCAGCGGTGGTAGTATTTTTAAAATTATCACAAAACTACAATAATTTATTATATTTGAAAACTTAAACTTCATCGAAAAAAAATGAACTTTATTCAAATGATGTCATCGAAATATAAATGACCTGGCTCTCTATGTAAAAGAAGTAAATATTTCATTATACACATTTATTTTATTCCTTTCATTCATCACAATACTACAATAATTTATTTTACTTAAAAACTTAAAACCATGGAGGTAAAAGTAACTTGAATCTGTGTTTAAAACTTCATCGAAAAAGTCTGCTATAAAATCGTCTGCTTAAAACTTCATCGAAAAAATCGTCTGCTTCCCAATATAAAATCAATGAATGTTTCATTCATATCAGCTATTTTGCAGACTCCATGAGCTAAATAATTTTCCGTTAAGGAAATTCAGCAATTCTTATACAATTCATCTTACAGCTTGGTAAGTTTACATTCTCCATAAATGAAAATTAGGCTTCTTTGTAGAAATAATTAAAGTTTAATGATCATTTAAACTCAAATATATTGTAATTGCGTTGTTTCAGAATATAGGTGAACAGAAATTAAGCAAATAAAGCGATTTTAGGACGGATACAACACTAAATATAAATTAAAAATAACATTAAAAATCACGAATTCGACCCAAGGTGGATGGCATTGATTATTTAAACTCAAATATATTGTAATTGCGTTATTTCATAATATAGATGCACAGAAAATAAGCAAAAACAAAGCTGTTTTAGGACGGATACAACACTCAATATAAATTAACAAGATCAACCATGCATATAGCATTGATTATGAAACACTTTCCAACTTCAATGCAATTTTATATAAATATCTCTAAAATTCGATATATTCCTCGGTAATATTTTTAAAATTATCAAAATACTACATTAATTTATTATATTTGGAAACTTATAACATCATCGAAAAAAATGAACTTCATTTAAATAACGGCATTGAAATATAAAATGCCTGGTTTAAACATCTCTAAAATCGATACATTCCTAGGTAATATTTTTAAAATTATCATAATACTGCAATAATTTATTATATTTAAAAACTTCATCGAAAACAAATGGAATTTATTCAAATGACGTCATCGAAATATAAATCGCTTCTATAAAAATGTAGCATTTCATTCATAAACATTTTTCCAATTCTTTCATTCATCACAATACTATAATAATTTACTTGATTTAAAAATTTAAAACCATGGAGATACAAATAATTTAACTCTATGCTTAAAACTTCATTGAAAAAATCGTCTGGGTTCTTTGTGTAAAATCAACGAATGTTTCATTCAAATCAGCTGTATTGCAAACACCATGAGCTATATAATTTTGCTTTAAAGAAATGCAGCAATTCTTATACAACACATTCTACATCTTTTGGTGTTTGCATTTTTCATAAGTGGAAATTAGGCTTCGTTATAGAAATAATCAAAGTTTGATAATCATTTAAACTCGAATATAATGTAATTGTGTTGTTTCAGTTAGTAGATGCACAGAATTTTAGCAAAAATAAGGCGGTTTTAGGACGGATACAACACTAAATATGAATTAAAAATAACTAACTTTAAAAATAACGATTTTGAGACAAGTTGGATGCCATATCTTATTTTAAAGTGGGTCACGTGATCTCTTCATAAAAAGGATGTAATTATTAATTTAATTTTTATTTAAAAAACTATCGAATATATTTTGCTAATTTTTATTTATATATTTTATGGGATAATTTGAATATTTCCTAAAACTTTCGAAGCAATTTGTGAATTTTAAATTCGCTTAAAAAATGTTTGAAAAATTAGGTCCCATAGGGTTCAATGTATGTTATTTTTTCAATCCGGGTTCAATCCAAAACTAATTGTGTGATGTTATTCATTTCTATTCCCACAGGTTCCACTGACCACCTGAACAACTAAAATTTTGATAAGGTGATTTTTGCAGCAGTTATCGTGCTAACGGACAGACAGACAGACAGACAGAATGATCAAAGTCATAAACATTTTTCAACAATGTTGCAAAATGTTAAAAAGAACTTTAAAAATCAAGATTTTGACACAAGATGGATACCATATTTTATTTTGAAGTGAGTCACATGATCTCTTTTTATAATATAGGTGTAATTATTATTTAAAATTTTATTTTAAAAACTACTGAATATATTTTGCGGAATTTTTTTCATTTTTTTATGGGATAATTTTAATATTTCCTAAAACTTTCGGAGGAATTTGTGAATTTCAAATTCTCTTAAAAAATGTTTGAAATATTAGGTTCCATAGGATTCAATGCATATCATTTTTTCAACCCGGGTTCAATCCAAAACCAATTGTTTGTTATTATTCATTTATTTTCCCATATGTCCCACCTACTGTCTGAATAATATAGTAAAATTTCATTTTAATAAAATCATTTTTATGGCAGTTATCGTGCGAACGGACAGACAGACAGACAAAATGAACAAAGTCATATACACTTTTCAACTATGCTGTAAAATGTTAAAAATATGTAAATACTCGTGTCATTTTAGCTTGAATTAAATGTTGAAATATCGCACAAACGATATCCAGAAAATGCGTGTTTCATTGCAGAAATAATATAATTTCAACATAATATAAAATGTTTATGTACATGTACACGTATGCGTAAAAAAATATTATATGCAACAAAAAATCTAGAGTATGTGTTTTATATAAAGAATTAAAGTTTTCAGCAAAAAGCAATGAACACAGGTTTTGGTGAAAATCAGAAGAATGCCCCTTGCTCTAAGTTTCCCACGGTAGAGAAGAATTTTTCAGGGAAGAATGTATTTCACCCCTCATTTGGGACTCCAAGGGGATAATGATTGACACTAATCTTTCTTTGCGGCTAAGCAGGGGGCTGCCGCACACTAAAATATTCGTCTAATGGCCAAAGAGTGTAGGTAGGTATTCGAACGTTTTGAGAAAGAGTTTATACAGAGTCTTTACAATTAAAGTTCCACTTTGAAATGGCCATAAATGGACAACTACTGGACAGAATGCTATCAAACTTGGTAATAGTTTACATGAGATCATGGGATTTTATTTTCCGGAAGAAAAAAAAAGTTCAAAAACTCCAGGGGGAATGGCAAAGGTCCGAGGGGCAAAATATACCTTCATGTTCGAAAGAACTTCGTGGGCAAAATAGACCTTCATGTACCTTAAAATGTTCGATTTTCCAAATAAATTAGAAACGGCTCCTTTAAAATTTGATAGAGGCTTGAAATTTTGCACATGGACTAATTATGTGATGAAAACACTCAATACGAATACAGTTTTTTTTTAAATGTTCGTTTAAGGGGTGCTTCAGAGAAAAACATCCGAAAGATGAATTTATGAAAAAGAAAAAAAACATGCTTCGGGATGAGATAGAGATGTCAAATGTGCTGTGCGGATAGATAGTTTGGAAGGCAGAGAGTGTACAGTTTCAATTTTCCAATATTTTCTACCGTAGGGATGACGCACATCAAAATGTTCGATTTTCGGAATAAATGAGAAACGTCAATTTGAAATGTGATAGGTGCTTGAAATTTGATATATGGGCCAATAATCTGATACAATACCCAAGAAAAACGGAATTTTTAAAAAATGTGTATATAAGGGGGTGATTACCCTACACAGAAACATTTGAAAGGTGAAATGATAGAAAAAGCATGCTTTGTGATGACATAGAGACTTCAAATTTATTGTACAGGTAGATAGTTGGAAAGGATGAAAGTTCGATTTGACAAACAAATGAAAATCGCCTCCTTTTCAACGGCTTGAAATTTGGTATATGGACAAATCATTTGATAAAAAAACACAAAATGAATACAATTTTCCAGCAATGTTCATAGGGGGGTGCTACACAGGGAAAGTTTGAAAGGTGAAGCGAAAGGAAAAGCATGCTTCGTGATAGAATAGTTCAAATTTGGAATATGGGTAAATAGTTTGAAGAAAAGAAAGTGTGCAATTTCAGATTTCCAATATTTGTTACTTTAGGTGTTGCCGCACACCAAAACGTTCGATTTTCCGAATAAATGAGACACACTTCCATTTAAATGTGATTGAGGCTTGATATTTGGTATATGAACCAATTATCTGATAAAAGACGAACTATTTCAAAAATGTTCATTTATGGGTGTCGATGTCGAAGGCCCAGACCACATTTATGGGCGTGCACTATAGGAAAAACCGTTCGAAATGTGAAATGATAAAATAGCATGCTCCGGGAAGACATTGAGACTTTAATTTGGTGTACGGGTAGATTGTTTGAAAGAAAGAATTGTGCAATTTAAGTTTTCCAATAGTTTCTTTTGGGGGGGAGGGGGGGGGGGGTATGCACACTAAAATATTCGATTTGACGAATAAATGTGAAACGCGAATTAATCAAACATTTACATTATTCGAGAGTTGCTTATTGCGACACAGTATTTTTTCAACTGGTATTCGGCTTGTATTTATTTTAATTATCCTTAATGGATGTATAAGAATATTTATTCTCGCTATACAAAATTATCTTCACAGGCAGCTCTGAAGGTAAAAACATTCGGGTCCTGTGTGTAAACAAATTTACAAAAACTATTTTCTAATTACCACAGGGCGACAGGGATTTTCAAGGAAATTGAACTTAATTTTTCAAAAGATTGAATTTTCATTAATTGGGTGTATAATTGTCATTAATTTAGTATCATGTTATCAATTCGGCAGCATTTTCAGTAATTTGACAGCATATTAAAAAGTAGTCAAATTTGTCGGAATGTGGGATAGTTAGACTAAGAGACAAGTGCTACAGAAAATCATTACAATAATATTATCTTTCAAAACGCAACAAGACAAGTCATTTAAAAAGCACAAATTTTAAATTCGTATTATATTTTTTAAACCAACAATAGGAAAGTACACGTTACAGCTCGAGAACCCTAAACGTTCAAATTTAGTTCATATTTAGCATATCGTTGCTTTTTAACACTTTACAGCATAGATAAAAAGTGTTTATGACTTTGCTCATTGTGTCTGTCTGTCTGTCCGTTCGCACGATAACTGTCGTAAAAATGACTTTATCAAAAGAAAATTTTAGTATGTTGCTGAGACGGGCTGTGGGACATATGGGAATGTAAACAAATAATATCACCTAATTAGTTTTGGATTGGACCCAGATTGAAATAATTAAATACAATGAACTCTAAGGGACCTAATTATTCAAACATTATTTAAGCGAAATTAATTCAGAAATTGCTTCGAAAATTTTAGGAAATAGTCGAATTATCCCATATAGTATATAAAAAGAAATCAGCAAAATATGTTCGGAATATTTTGAAGTAACAATTAAAATAATAATTGCATCCACATTATATGAAGAGATCACGTGACACATTTCAAAATAAAATATGCCAACCACTTTTTTTCCCAGTGTAATCGTGATTTTTAATTCTTTTTTATTTATATTTAGTGTTGTATCCGTTTTAAAACCGCTTTAGTTTTTATCTTTTCTGTGCATCTATATACTTCGCCAACTCAATTACAATATTTTGAGTTTAAATGATCATCAAACTTTGATTATTTCTACAATGAAGTCAAATTGTCACGCATGTAGAATGTAAACACATAAAGCTGTAAGAGAAGTTGTATAAGAATTGCTGAATTTCTTTAACGCAAAATTATTTAACTTTGGAGTCTGCAGTATAGTTGATAGGAATGAAACATTCAATAATTTCATATAGAAAAGCAGACGATTCTATTGTATTGATTTATCGATGAAATTTTAAGCATGGAATTATAAAGTACTTTTACCTCCATGGTTTTAGGTTTTTAAGTAAAATAAATTATTGTAGTATTTTAATAATTTTAGAAATATCGCTTCTGAAAAAAAGGAATGAAAAAAGTTTATGAATGAAATATTCACTGCTTTTATATAGAGAGCCAGGCGATTTATATTTCGATGACGTTATTTGAACACAGTTAATTTGTTTTCGATGAAGTTTTTAAATATAATAAATTGTTGTAGAATTGTGATAATTTTAAAAATATCACTTCTGAATGTATCGCATTTCAGAGATGTTTAAATAAAATTACATTGCAGTTGGAAAGTGTTTCATAACCAATGTTTTATATATGACTGATCTTCCTTCTTGTAATATATTTTTACTTTCGCTGCAATACATGCTAATGTATAGATAAAGTATTGGAATAATGCCGAGAATCACATCTGGAGTTTTCTACGGATCTACACGTTTCGGGACCTGTAGAACACGAATGAACTACTTTTAGCGTGACGTCTGTGTGTGTGGTCTGTCTGTGTGATGTATGTATCCACTGAAGCTCAAATACTAATGGACAAATTTCATAAAATTTTGTTGGTAAGTTACTTGTGCGTGACCCTGGTGCTAATTACTTTTCGGTATGATTCAGTATAAAAGAAACCGCCTTTATTTGCGAAATGACCCTCAAAAATCCCATGTATCCACTCTAGCCAAAAAACTAATTGATCAAATTTCACAAAATTCGGTAGATAAATCACTTGTGGGTTACCCTCGTACTGATTAGATGTTACTGCGATTCGAATAAAGAATATCGAGGATCTGATGAAGACTTTAAAGCGCAGTTGCTGAATGAAACTAAGGTACATTAAAAATGCAAATTCGATATAATATCAGAAAAGTGTCCATGTGGTTTTCTGCAATTAAACTCAATTTAACGCAGCATGAAATACAAAATAAGAAAATATATTTGTGTCTGTAGGAAAAGTCATGCGCTGCCCACGTCAGATTACTTTTAATATATATTTTTTTCTATTTATAAGTGAATTAAATGCGATTTGCAAAATGCGCAATTCTCAATATAAACAGTAGGAAATTTGAAATACATTCATTATTAACAAATGTGGTGAAGGCTTTGCAAGTTACTTTAACAGAATAGTGGTAGACCCTATTATTAAGAGAGGTTTTCGAGATATTGGGAATTTTATTTTTTGCTATGGAGCATAATATCCCAGATATATTAAATACATCGAATGAAATATAGTACGATAAATTACGTGCGGAAGCTAATAAAATGTTAGCATTTTTTTAATCAAAAAATTATTATAAAAGATAAATATGCTTTAAAATGTATTGCCTAAATAGTTTTTATATGTAATTTATTATTTAAAAATTTTAAATATTTTTTATTTAAAAAATCCGATCTTTTGTAAAAGGTTCGATCTCTTTTAAAATCTTTGATAACAAATGATAGCTTAGATGATAAATGATAGGGATTCAGCATCCAATTTAAGAAGAGGTATAGGGTAGTAGGTCACTAAAGATTTCCACTTTCGGTATATTTTCTAATTTCGTTTCAAAAATTTTTGCATAAAACACTTATTTATCGGAAACTGTTATAGATATAGATAGCTCAGATAATGACTGATGCGGATTCAGTATTATTGAATTTTGAAAATTATCATCCCAGTCCATCCTGGGGCCGCGCAATAGGAATGTATACGTGTATTTTTAGAATAATAACTTGAATACCGGAGAAGTTAGAAATCTCACATTTGTCATATATTTGCCTTTCGTATCATATTTTCTTTCCTTGGATTTTGAACCTAATGTGTCTAAAGAAGTAGAAAACTAGCAAACAAAAACCAATTTTATAGGATCAACACCTTTATTTTAGATTGTTCTAAGATCTAGACCTTTATTTATGCAATTAAAATGTAACTCACATTTTCATATCATACAATAGAAGTGGTGACTATAAATTTTGTAAAACTAATATTTCATTATAAATCGGAATACGCTAAAATATTACCAATGAGTTCAATCATTGATTAAATATATGGAATTACTAGCAGGTATATCTGTTATTCGTACGGAATATATAATATAAAAACTTTAAATTCACAATTATTTGCAAATTATTTGTATTCTAAATGATATTGTTATTCAAAGCACTCTATTAAACCATTTAATTCTCCCAAATTAAGTATCAGAATCTCTGTTTCTGCTATATAAAATTATCTTCAGAGGGAGATCGGAAGAATAAAATATCCTGATCCAGGATGTAAACAAATTTACAAAAATGGCATTACCTCTATTTGGGGCAAAGCTAAAAATAAAGGTCCCCTCATTTACAATAAAATTTTTCAGCGGTCATTTATTTCCCTCTGCCATTTTTTCCACGGTTATATTTTCCCTCGGCCATTTTTTCTTAGATTCCTTTGAAACTGTGCTAAGGGCCCCTAAGCTTATAGTTACGCCACTGGTTGGAACCAGGCGGGGATTGAGAGGGGAGCCGGGGGACCTAGTGCCCCCCACCCTTTATGATGAAAACTAACATTAGTTCTATGCGTATGGGAACAAAGTTGAAATTGAATGTTGGGCCCTCCTTTTGAATGGTTCCCTCCACCTTTTGCAAAGTCTGTATCTGCCCATGGTTGTAACACATGTACATACCTATAAAGCTCTAAGTTTTTCAGGTTATACTGTAAACCTTTAAATAATGCAATGAAGTTGTGTCTGCAGTTAAAGCAGTCTGTTTCGATGGGCAACTGGGCATTATCCAAACGTGACCAGGATTTTGTTTACATCACACCCAAACTTTTACTCTACAACAGGTGAAAATGAAAAAGGGTTCGACTCTCACCAGCAGCAAATTACCCAAGGGAATTCAGGACCACCACCCCTTTCTACCTAGTACCTGCCGCCAAATTGCTCCTTTTGCCATCCTGCCTTGGTGTCTACACAAAAAGACAATTTTGTCAACTCGACAAACAGAGTTATACAGTTTGACATTCTCGTAACAATGGTCAAAGTGAAAGTGCCGCTAAAGCTGTCAATTGTACCTAAATCCAAAATCTAAAAATAGACAATAGAGACTTACTTTTCTGCTTCTGGGAGGGGGGGGGAGAAGGGGAGCTTCAATGAGTGCGTGCTTTTTGTTTCCTTATCAAAACTGTTATTGTAGTATTTATCGTAGTTCTGGGTTTATAAATAAAATGAATTAAATTAAAATGTAATGTAATTTTATTTTTATTTCATGTTTACACTACTGATCAGTATGCAGTTAAATTTCCATCGCTACAGGCTGAAATGTTCCATATCCACATATAAGATCTCCCCGCTTATAGGGTCAGTTTTTTCAAATACGTAAGGGTGACCTTATACCTTATATCGAGTTTTGACTGTGTAACGTATGTTCAGCATAACGATTCTAACGAAATTATTCTATATCTTAAGGAGCGAAAAGCGTCTTCTTCCCACCCTCCTACCCCATTTGGCATTCAATCAATACGTATTTTAAATTTAACTCTCAATTCTCGCATATACTCTTCTGGATATGGAGTCGTTCACCAAGTACGTTGGCGCTTTGAGGTGGGGGGGGGGGTCGCTTTAATGCGGATCGTCCGCATTTATTGTTTTTTCTTCTAATAAATGTTGTGGAAACTTTGGGGAAGTGCAGTTTTATTTTTAATTGCATGTCTATTTCATATGACAGTTTGGAACCGTATCAGTAAATATAACTCTCTCAAAGTTAAAAAATGTTGAAATTTTAAAAAAAAATTTATTATATAGAAAATCGAAAACTGAAGGGGGGGGGGGGGCATGGCTCTGTGCCGGTGCCCGTGTTTGCTTGTATAAACATAAATAACAGCTATGCCTTAATAATTTTCCATGTTAACATGTGGAAATTTATTATTTTAAATCAGTAAAATTTATTATTTTAAAACAATAAAAACTTTCTCTATCAATGTTCATAAACAGTTATACAATTTTGTCAATTTAGGCTAATTTATTTTATAAAATAATAATTGATTTACAAGGGGACAAAAATGAAAAAAAGTGACTTTTAATTTTTGTTTCATAAAAAGCAATTTCAATTTTTCAGAGTATTTAAAAGCTTCTTAAATCAAATGCCTATCGTTTCCGACGATACCTAATTACCCCTTATAGACTATGACACTTGTTAATCATTGGCGCCGAAGATTGGGGGCCGGAGACAGGCATTTGTCGCTTCCTGTCCTGTGGATTTTACAGATTTCATTGTATATTTTATGCATATATGTGCGTGCGTGTGTTGAAGGCCCAGACCACACGTGCGTGCGTGTGTGCAATGCATCTTTTGCCTCCTCCTGGAAAATATCCTTCAGGCGCCTATAATGTCAATGGTTCAGACCGAGACTGGATAAGTGTCAGATGGTTGTTGACTACCGTTTTACTTATTTCTTAAGCTTAATAAGATATCCGGTCTCAAGTGACTAATATTTAGAACTAGTGAAATTTCACTGCAGAAAATTGAGAGGGTAATACGTTGAAAATTTCAAACTTTAAATGCGAAAATATAAATATTATTCCAAATAGTAAAGAAAAATATATTTATACAATTTTGATTTTTTTTGGGGGGAGGGGGGACGCTTCCTCACACACATTAGGTAGGAGGGGCTTGTGCCCTCCCAAAAAGGGTCTAGCGATGCTTCGGATCCATGTTAAACAAAAATCAAACTAAGCCGGAGTAAACCGCCCAAAAACTATTTTTGTATATACGTCACTGGATGTATATATGAGACAAGTCCCCGGTTTGTAGATGTATGAAACAGGTCCGCGATTTACTGTATGTGAAACATGTCTACGATTTACTGTGTGTGAAACATGTCCCCGATTTACTGTGTGTGAAATAGGTCTGCAATTTACGGTGTGTGAAACAGGTCCGCTATTTACGGTGTGTGACACGGGTCCGCGATTTACGGTGTGTGACATGGGTCCGCGATTTACGGTG
This sequence comes from Amaurobius ferox, assembly GCA_951213105.1. Lineage (NCBI taxonomy): Eukaryota > Metazoa > Arthropoda > Arachnida > Araneae > Amaurobiidae > Amaurobius > Amaurobius ferox. The sequence continues at coordinate 63,678,655 of OX578150.1, read as the reverse complement.
TGTGACACGGGTCCGCGATTTACGGTGTGTGACATGGGTCCGCGATTTACGGTGTGTGACACGGGTCCGCGATTTACGGTGTGTACATATTAGATGTGTAACACCAGGTCCCCATTTTGGTTGAAAAAAACATGCGTTGAAATAATTAATTTTTTTAAAATTACGAAGTAGAAATGAAAAGTATACTGTATTTTAACTGGGAAATCATTAACGTTTTCACCAAAAATATATTCCTTAATAGGGTTCTCAGTTTGATAGGATACACACAGCGTCCTCGTTTTACAGGTCTTGCCCACCTGTGTGTGTGTGTGTGTGTGTGTGTGTGTGTGTGTGTGTGTGTGAAAGTATGTGTGTGTGTGTGTGTGTGTGTGTCAGTGAGTCTGTGGAGACGATAACTGACGAGCAAATGGACCGATTCAAACCAAATTTGGTACAAAAATCACAATCCATAAACACTGGAAGCCTATTGTTTTTATACGCAATCGAATGTTCAGAACCCCCCTAAATTTTCGAATGAAATTTTGAAAAAATCCTCAAAAAATCAAAATCACTAATAAAGTTATGCAAATAGACATTTCTTATGTAATTTTTCATTCCAAGCGATTGAAATAAATTTTAGAACGCTAACATGAACCGTTCCCGAGATATTGCACATTTTGCAAAAAAATTATCAAAAAGTCATATAAAATAAAAAAAATATTTCCTATTGAGAAACATGTTCACTTTTCATACGTATTACCATGCGATAAATTGGGTGAAATCATTCTCGTGGATCTAGGTCGTTCCATTCATGAAAAAAGATACTTTGAGAAATACTTTTGCATTTGAACGCCAATAGTCATTTATCTGCTGTAAGAATAACTTATTTCTTCGTCCATAACGCTTGACGAGACTTTGGCGACGAATTTGGCGTAATGTCGCCAACTTGGCGACTTTTTGAAATGTTGCCAAATTAACGAAAATCTCGCCAAATGGATAAAAATGACGCTAAACCAATGAAAATGACAACCAATTGTCGAAAATTCAATATCTTGGAAAGAATATTAGTATCTACTATAAGAAAAACCTATTTTTTTTACTGTAAAAGTAGTAAATTCATTACATTATATAAGGAAAGTCATGTGTTGCCCACATCAGGTTTTTTTTACTGTTAAAGTAGTAAATTCATTGCGTTATATAAGGAAAGTCATGTGTTGCCCACATCAGATTTTTTTTTATTTGCGCAAGACTGCGTGTGTGTGGATAAATGGAAAGCATCTTCTAACGCGTAACCGCTTGACCTGTGACCATGCATTCTATGATGAAAAGTGTTTGTTTTCCCATGTGTTCTATCATCCCTGAAAGTTTGTTACATTAGTTCTGTAACACCCTGCATATTAAACAAAATTAAATTATATTAAAAAAATAAAATAATATTGAAAGCTTTCCCTAGTTTTTAATGAAGAATCAATGAAAATTTTATAGTGTATCTTATCCGAAAATTGTGACAAATGTGTAACCCTTTTGCAGAAACCTGTGGTCCCAAGTGCAGAGAAGAAGTCATCGACAGTATAAAGCTCCCCCTTACGTATAACGCCCGCAACTCAAGAACCCCCCTTTTCAGCTATTCACAAATCACATCCTTCTCCATACGTCCAATTTCATTTCTACAAATCAAATTTACTCAATTTTTCAGTCGCTTCGGGAGCGCGTAAAAATATTGAATAAACAAACACGGAGTTCACTTTTTGCAAAAACACAAAAAATAAACAACGCATTGTTCGCCCTCGCATTTAAATAAGAACATTTTTGTCTCAAATTTCGAGAAACTGTATTTTTTTTCGTTCGGTGCCGTGTGTGGTATAATATAGAAATAAATGGTGCCATAAAGTCAAAATTTTAACGTAGTTTTCAGTGGATTTGCTCGATTTCGGCATCGTAAAATAAGAATGCATGTATTTTTGAGTGATGTCAGTATGACCGTCTGTTCGATATACAGGGTGGCCATAATTAAAGTGCAGGTATTTAGAGCCCCATAGAGATAAAACTGTTGGGCCAAACTCAAATTTGCTGTAAATACAATTTAGACCATAAAGTTTTGATTTAAAAAAAATAGTTCAGAATTTTGCCACCGCATGCCCAAGTGGCGCTGTAAGGTCCATTTTTGGAGTAAAATAGGTATTGGAAGTACAGAAAGTTCCGTGAAAGTTGACGTGTCGAACAATGCTCCTGAACTTTATTATTCAGTAACTTCAACGGCGTGGATGGCTTGAATCTACGATATTTATGCAGGATGGAGCACCCCCTCATATTGGAATGCGCGTAGAGGAAGTCCTACAACAGCATTTTACCAACAACCGAATAATTGGTCCAGCGTTTCCTACGAAGTGGCCGACCTTTTCGCCTGATCTGACCCCTTGTGACTTTTGGTTGTGGGGTCATGTAAAACGCTTGGTATATCAAGGGAATGTGGATAATTTGGCCAATTTGAAGGACCAAATAATATTGCACCTCAAGCAAATCAATGAAGATCTGCTGCGTTCTGCAGTAGAGAATGCTGTTCGGAGAATGCACTTTTTGGAACATATGCAAGGAAAACATATTGAATCACACATGCAAATGATGCCAATATAAAAATTAATGTCATACGTATGTAAATGTAAGATGCAAAGGTAAATATAAAATGTACTAAATACGTATTAAATGTATATGTGACGTCCTTTCAAAATGCATGTAAAATGTTATCTTTCTGTACTTCCTATGCCTGTTTTACTCCAAAAATGGACCTCACACCGCCCCCTTTGGCCCGCGGGGGCAAAATAATTAACTATTTTTGTCTTTTAAAAATCCAAACCCCATGATCTAAATAGTATTTACAGAAAATTTGGTTGAGTTCGGCCCAACAGTTTTCTCACTATCGGAATCTAAACACCCCTACTTTAATTATGGCCACCCTGTATATCTATTCACTATATCTTAAGAACTATATAATCAATTTTCATTAAATCTGGAAGCTAGAATACTTTTGCAGATTTGGCTTTAGTATACGGAGTGATTGAAACACTTCGCACATATTTTAATGGGAGATAGAAAACGAACATTTTTGTTAATGAATGAATGTCATCCTTTGGCACCAGAGAGCTCTCTTGGGTGGTACGGCAGTTGGCTATTTTATACCATTATCATTCACACGCAGACTTCGTAGTGTAACATGGAGCATTTCACAAAATCTAAAATTTCGAATATACACATAACGTATGGGGGAGTCAATGGAAAAGGAAGATCTGATATAAAATTATCGATAAATCTTACAGCAGCTTTTCCGTTTTGATTGGCAGTCCTATCCGCTAAGTGAATATCAACCGTACTACCTAAACATCCGAACCATACTACTTAGACCTATCCTACTTAGACCATATACTTAGACCTAGAGGGTGTAGGTGTCTGTTTGGATAGACGGGAGATGACCACCAATCATGTCCGGGGGGGCTGACATCTACAGGGACTGAATCATGCTTCTCCTAACATATCACATCTGGGACGGACTATCATACATATTTTCAGATATATATACTCCAATACGGGGATCATTTGCACGAAGTCGAAGATCAAACACGGGACTATACTAAGTACCATTCTCCTCCGAGAGGTTGGTGGTAGGGGAAGGAGGGTACGGTCCCTGTGGATGCCTCCCCCACTGGGTTCCGGTCTAAATTGGGTGACACTTCCCGACCGTCCAGACAGTTACACCTTTCTGGTAGTCGGACGGTCTGGGTCTCAACAACAACAACGTACCATTCTCCCTCCGTAGCCACTGTGCTAACCTGGCCCATATGCATGTCATTTATCTTAGCATTCATGAGATATTCCCTTTAACATGTACGAAGTCCGTATTACGAATGGCGGCGGCGGAAAATTACCAATTTCCGGACCGACTAGGAGCGATCCCTATCACCAAAGAATAACGCCTGCAAACGTGAATTCATTAACGAGAAATGTTTATTTTAGTATTCCCTATCTCCTACTAAAGTTTGTACGAATTTCAAACCACCCTCTACTATAATATATGAACATAACAATAAACATGTTTTGGAACATAATGGATAATATATGAGAGAATATTCAGAAAAATTCAGTTATGCTTAAAAATTCAATGTATTTGAATTGTAATCTATCTGAATTGTATCTTCAATTCAAACTCCTAGATACTTACAACATGAAATATTTACTTTTTATTTATACCAAGTTCCACATGCAATCTTTGTGTACGTTTACATCCAAACAGCGCTCTAGATCACAAATATCACTTTCTAAAAGTCCGTATTTTCGAAAGTTGAAATTCAATTTTCATATGCTCTGGCGCCCGTAAGTCTTAAGGTGCGTTTTCCGAAAATAATATTTTCTAAAATGGGAACTTCCTGCTGTTCTTTATGCAACATTGTTTATTTTTCAACTTCAAAAAGGTGGGTAGCTTTATATAAATTTATGAAAAAGCGTATCTTTAAATTAGAGTATTAAAGTAGAAAAAATTTACAGGGATTTTAGGAAAATTCATATGCATCCCAATCACTTTGTAAGACAAGGTTTTGACTGATGCGCCTGTGTGAGAACGCTTCTATTGGTCGCAGATACATTGGGAGTAACAGTCCGAGGTACACAGAACCACGTGACCATATAATATATGTGGGGCAATTTTATGGGGCTTATTTAATACACCATATAAATTTATTTGCAAATACTATCACCCACTGACGATCGCCTGTCTGCGTTCATTGTTGACGCTTATTTATTACCTCACATAAATTTAATTGCACTTAATGTCACCCGTCACCCACTGGCGACCGTCTGTCTGCGTTCATTATTGGCCCTTATTTATTATTACCCCACACAAATTTATTTGCACTTAACGTCACTCAATAGCCACTGACTGTCTGCGTTCATTGTTGACACTTATTTATTACTCCACATACATTTATTTGCATTTAATGTCACCCTCTGGCCACCGTCTGTCTGCTGTTCTTGTTGATGCTTACAAAGTTTATTTCCATTATCTGGTACTCGTTATTTGAGATCAATCACATATGCAAAAACAAAACGCACTTTCGTCATCACATATACGTTAGGTCTCTTTATGTTAAAGTACCCATACCTGGTAAAATAGGAGGCATTTCAGCGCTCCTGTTGGAGAATTTACAAAACTAGGATAACGAACTCGATTATAGTGAGATGGATGATAAAGATGAACTGCAAAGTTATTTAACAATGTCTAATTAGAAGGAATCGACTCCAGGAACGAGCGAAATGTATAAAAAGGAGGCAAGTGCCTGTTAAAGTTGTATCATCTGGGCCTGTAACATGATGATACCTGTAATACATGCCAAAGTGTACATTGCAAGTGTCGGAGGTAATGTACAATTCAAATGTACATTGCCTCCGACGGAGAGCACTTTAAACAGTGTGTACATTAGATTCCTGTGTATGTAAATAGTGTTCGTTTTAGGATTCCTGTGCATGTAAATGTTGTTTATTTTAGGATTCCTGTGCATTTATAAATGTTGTTTGTTATTTTAGGATTCCTGTGCATGTAACAGTTGTTTATTTTAGGATTCCTGTGCATTTATAAATGTTGTTTGTTATTTTAGGATTCCTGTGCATGTAAATATGGATTATTTTAGGATTCCTGTGCATATAAATGTTGTTTATTTTAGGATTTTTGTCCATTGTAAATGTTGTTTATTTTAAGATTCCTGAGCACGCAAATGTTGTTTATTTCAGGATTCGTGTGCATGTAAATGTTGTTTATTTTAAGATTCCTGTGCATGTAAATGTTGTTTATTTTAGGATCCCTGAATATGATAGCCATTTGCCAACAGACATATGTGAAATAAATGCCTATTGTGATAGTTTGTACTACTGATTTGTTGTTTCTTCAACTTTGAAATTGGCTTTTTTCGACTATATCGCTTTGTTGCAAAATTCGAGTACTAACTTTGTAAATTCTACGGTAAAGGCGCTGGATTGGCTTTTATTCGATCGAATATATGTGGCAACAGATGGCAAGGTATTATAAATTATCATGTCAAATTGCAAATCATTTTATGTCATAGGTCCAGCACTACCCGTGATATAAAATCTCTCTATTTTAAAATGATTTTGTCAGCGGCTGCACTAAGTTTTTTTTAATTACCTCACTGATTACCTTAGGTGATACTAAGCTTGTCTCTGTTCACTTTATAAGTAATTTTTCATTTGTTTTTAAATTTTCTTTGCCTCCCCCCCCCTTTTATTGGTCAATTTTCTTACATATCTTGACTTGTTTACTCTTTAATTTTGCAATATTATGATATTTAAAAGTATTTTTTATGACTTTTGAATAAGTTTTTGATATGTGTTTTATGAACTAATGCATTTAATGCTAGAGTATCCTTATCCAATTGTTAACTAGTAGACTACATGATTTGATCACTCGTATAGATAAGTTACAGGCTAATCATTCCCATGTTTATATATTGTATTTATCTTTAGTTACTCGTACCTTGATTACAACATCACCTTACCATGTATAGTAGAGTTGGGCTATTAGTGTTTTCGGTTTTTGATACATAATCTTCGTTTTTAAATATAAGATATATATATATATATATAGGGTGATTAAAAAAAGATGGTCCAAACGTAAAGGCGTTACAGGGCGATGGATTGGGCGAGGTGGTCCTATAGCTTGGCCCCCACGATCGCCCGAAATTTTCTGCCTTGACTTCTTTTTGTGGGGATATCTCAAGAGTCTCTTCTATGATGCTCCCCTTGAATCTGAAGAGAATTTCGGCCGCGGCTGCGGAAGTGCGCGACATGCCTACTCTGTTCGGGAGAATTAGCCAATTCCTCCATTGCCGCTGCGAGACGTGCATTTAGGTTGGCAGTCGCTCTTTTGAGCCATTACTGTAATGATAGTTTATTAAATGTCATCGTATAACTTCTAAGTCATTTTTGTATTTTCGCCTGACCTCATCGATTTCACCATTAATCGCCCATTGGCGCTTTTACATTACATTTTAGATCCGGCAAAGTATGACGAAAAATGCTTGGTTTGGTGTGTTCTCCCACCTCGTAAAGTTTGGCGGATCTTTTTTGAATCACTATATATATATATATATATATATATATATATATATATATATATATATATATATATATATATATATATATATATATATATATAATAGTAAATACTTCATCAAATAGAAAAAAGGGGGGAGGCATAAAGGAATGGGGGAAAAGAAAGGAGAGTGTTTACAGGAACGACAGAAAAAAGGCCGGGGGGGATAGGGACCCCCCGTTCCCGGTTAAAGCGCTTTTACTCTAGAAACACTCCCGGTGCCTCTGTCTTCCCGAAGCACCCCTCCGTACGATGAAATCAATGAAACTTCCCGAAGTATATAGACCATGAAGCAATATAGACAATCTCCACTCTGCCATCTCCCTCTACCAATATAAAATGCTGATAAATATTGTTTTGTTTGAAAACATACTGCACAACGGAATAGGCTTTTATCGTCAAGTGCAGGGCATCCCAATGGGGGGTGGTTGCTCTTCGGCACTTGCAGATATTTACTTGAACAAGTATGAACAAGGTACATATTTAGTCAATGAAATGCCATACTACCGCTTTGTTGACGATGTGATTATTGGATATAAAAATCAACATGATCATTTTGAGTTTGGGTTTTACCCGAAGTGCCTGGAACTTTTGGAAACTAAATATACAAATCCAGGAACTGTTGATTTTCTGGAAGTCAGTATTTACTACAATGAGAAAGACAAGATATGTTTTAAAGTTTATGACAAGAGGGATAATTTTAATTTCGACATTAATTACATTATAGACTGGAAATCTAATTTGAGCAGTGGTATTTTCAGAAATATTATCATAAATCATCTAAATCGATATAGGCGTCTCAACACTGAAAAAGAAGAACAGCAAAACAGTGTCAATAAATTACTCAGGGAAGTAGCAAAAGGCAATTACCCACTTCGGTTTCTAAGGCACTATGTAGACTTGATATTTGAAAGAGAGACTAACTGTTTTACTTGATGATAGCAGGTCGGTGAGATATGGTTGTGTAGCATTGCTTATGGTCCACAAGAATTCGGTTGAGTAATAAGGTTAGGTTTATTCCCATCTTTAGCCCTTTTTTTGCTTCATGGTCTATATACTTCGGGAAGTTTCATTGATTTCATCGGACGGAGGGGTGCTTCGGGAAGACAGAGGCACCGGGAGTGTTTCTAGACTAAAAGCGCTTTAACCGGGAACGGGGGGTCACTATCCCCCCCGGCCTTTTTTCTGTCGTTCCAGTAAACACTCTCCTTTCTTTCCCCCATTCCTTTATGCCTCCCCCCCTTTTTCTATTTGATGAAGTATTTACTATTATATACCTGCTAAACATGAAAGAGCGGCATGGCGCCTTAATGTTATGAAGTGTTATAATTGGGTTTTTTGTATATCTTATTTTTAGATATTTTTCTTATATATATATATATATATATATATATATATATATATATATATATATATATATATATATATATATATATATATATATATATATATATTTATATATATATATATATATATATATATATATATATATATATTTATATATATATATATATATATATATATATATATATATATATATATATGGTGATTCACTTTTATTATATTGTATTTTTCTTGAGGGATACTCTCACAATTTTTGGATTCCAGTAAAGGCCTAGCTCCATTTGTTGATTTGCCAGTTTGAATCTATGTAGCTATGTGTGGATTATATGTGGATTTATGATATCTATCAGGCCAGATAATGGCACCAGGCTGGAAGACGCCGATGTATTGCAGCGCTGACCCGAGAAGTCATCAATGCCATAAATAAGGGGATTCAAGTACAGGTTTGGTCGAGCCAGAGCAGTTACTGGAGGCTAAAGGAAAACCACGAGATTGGTTAGAAAGTTAACCAATAAGGAAGTGTTACCGCGTCGCCCTGAGTTCAACCAATGGTCGCCGAATAGGCGTATCAGACCTCAGGCAAAAGGAGGTGGCAACCGGTTGAAGGTTTCACATAGCTACTACAGATATATAAAAAAGAGACAGATTAAGAGATGCAAGAAATATTAAGAGATGTAATGAGGGAGAAGAGTAATAGTTGATAGGCGTTAGAGTCAAAATGCAGATATGCATAAAAGTCGGCACAGGTGCATAAAAAGATGCATCAAGGTTCTCATGCAGTGCAGTCAAAATAGACGATTAGAAAGATAAAAACAAAATAGACGATTAGTCAAAAGATGCATTGAGCTCCACACAGCCTCAGACGCGTGTTGATGCGGTGGTTTAACAACCAATGATCCACAAACGTCTAACGACAACAAGAAGGCATGAGCTCAATAACATATATAAAAAGGTCATAGTCAGTTTAGGAATTTTTTTTATGCCTGGCTTCACATGTCTAGTCTCCTCCGTAAATATTTAAGTATAATTGTTGCAATCTAATTATGATTCTAAGATACTTAATAAATATATATTTTAAAGTTAAAATGGGTGAAGTTAATTGCGTGTGTGTGGTATTATGTTAATATATATCTATTCCAGGAACTCGTACTATATATTTAATGTTGGATTATTAGCGGCATTTCAAAGCATCAACGCAATGTGTTTAATTAACTTCAATACTCTTTTTTTAAATATGCATCACATATATATACATACAAAGCAAGCATGATATTTTTTCAACTTATTGCTATTGCTAAAAACAAAATTTGAGTTTATAAAACTCCCAAATGCTTTTTTAAATTTGAAGGATCGTAATTTATGTATAAATATAAAAAACATTTTTATTTTTTACCATCTATTGGTGCTTTAAAATGTCGGCATTTTTTTTGTGACAATATAATTGCGATTATTGGCTTAAGGCCAAACAGCTCAAATTTAAATTCTTTTTCAAAGTAGTTATCTTGTTTCTTTATTAAAATATTGTTTTATATCACGATTTATGCATTACATTTTTTTATGAAATCTAACATAAATTTCACCCTGGCTTTAGGGATATCAATTAGATAGATAGATTTTGCATAAAAACATGGTTCTGTTTACGTCAGCCATGACATTTTAAGAAAGCAGAAATTGATATTTTCAAAGAAAAAAAAATTCTTGAGAAATATGGAAAATGTCATATGTTTAAGAAGTCTAATTTGATGATTCGATACATTTTTTTCCCTTGTTTTGCAAAATATAATTTATTTTTTAATGATATCCATATTTGAATTAAGATGGAAGAGTCTATTAATTTAAAGAGGGGACGAAGTGAAAAGAAGTAAAATATGTAATATAGCCGATAAATATTTATCTCGCTTTCTACTTTGGTTATTTATAATTAATTTTCTTTTAAAGTAATTTAGTTTATATATTTATTGTTCCATAAAATCTTATTAACGAATTTTTTTGTGTTAGTCCTTAACCTACCTTTAATGTATGACCCAAGAATTTTAAACACTTATAAATTTAAAATTTCGGTGGGAATGGGGGCGAGGGCGTGAGATATTATGTTGGTCAAAAATAGATAACATTGAAACAAATGTAGTATATATATATATATATATATATATATATATATATATATATATATATATATATATATATATATATATATATATATATATATATATATATATATATATATCTTTAAGGTATGTATCTACTACATCTATACATACTACATATATATCTACTACATATATATCTACTATCGCCACCACAGGAATCGCACCACCTGTTCTCATCATCTCTCGAATGGGCTTTAGGATCTACAGATTTATCGCTCTCGCCTATATTTCGGCCTGTCAAAGACAGGAATACTGAAACTCGCTCAGTGTCGTATTTAGCATAAAAGGTGCGATGCTGGATAGAATAAGAATATTGAAGTTAGTTGAAGTTAGTTAAACAAATTGCGTTGATACTTTGAAATGCCGCTAATAACCCACCATTAAATCTCTTGGAATCCTCTGGAAGTCCTCATCGGGAACACAAAATGCTGAAACTCGACTACAAGGCAAATCCTAAATGTGTCCATTTTCAACGCTAAGCACCTTACATCGTTTTCCAAAAAAATATTTTTATAAGTTACTTTTTTTTTTATTGAGGATGGGGGAGTGCTAGTTGAGCTTTCAATAGTGTTACATGCATTTGAAAATCCCAAAATTTTTGTATGAAATAAATTCATCTATCTTCTTAAAAATGCGCTTCAAATTCAGAATCCATATAAGCGAATTCTTAAACCTAAAATTAAACCAGTATAATCCTCAAGTTATCCTAATATTGTGAATTTGGACATTTTGGCGAATTTGGACATTTTGAACATCTTTGACTTATTTTAGTTCATCTCACTGAAGCTATTGATCATATTTCCCCCCCAAAAACGATCAGTTTAATGACTAATTTTTTTCCCGTGTCTTGATTAGTTTTTGATGCACATCGTAAGGACGAGGAAAATTTGTAATCGTAAAGCTAAGAAAAGTTGAATGCCATTTCAGAGTTCTTTTTCGACCATAAGAGCTTGCAATTTCGTCCCACTAGCCCAACGGTATAGCGCCGGCAGACCAGTTCGGAGATCCAGGGTTCGATTCCCGGTTTGAACAGCAAGGTTCTTTACAATGGCGCCCGAAAAATTCAATCTGTTGGTTAGTGCAAAGATATCTGAGGTCTGAAAGTGACCCTAGTTCAACTAGCACGGATTCAGTGGACTCGACAGATTGAGCGCCGATTTCATATTCAGAGGAAAACGACCATGCAGGATACTAACCTGGGTACAATTAGTCGCAACAGGAGACTAATCTGGGATAAAAATAGCAGGAAGTAGTCAGTCAGATTATTAGTTACTCGCCAATCTCCAATTAGAGGGTAAAGAATGCAGAGCCCACTTCGGCTAAAAGAACTTGCAATTTCGTCCCAGTAGCTCAACGGTAGAGCGTCGGCTGGTCGGTTCGGAGATTCAGGGTTCGATTCCCGGTTGGAATAGCAAGGTTCTTTACACCATGTGGTTATTGTTGAGACCCAGACCGTCCGACCTACCAGAAAGGTGTAAGGTAACTGTTTGGACGGCCGGGAAGTGCCACCCAATTTAGACCGGATCCCAGTGGGGGAGGCATCCACAGGGACCGTACCCTCCTTTCCCTACCACCAATATCTCGGAAGGACTTACGGACCCACATGTTTAACGTGATCGTACTCCGCATGAACACGGCGGCAGTTGTGGCAGCGTGCAAATCCAGAGCGCAAATCACCCGGCTACCGCGCCCGAAATGTGCCAACAGCACGCGGTGTTCCCAGGTAGTCACCCACATAAGTACTAACCACGCCCGATCTTTACACCATGTGAATAACTGAAAAAGTACTAGCGTTATAGTATATTATTTTATGCAAGCGTATTAGGAAACTCCTATGGCGTTGCACAATGGGACAACTTAAGGAGGCTGACGCACTTTTGTGGGGCACCGGAAGGCTACCTTGCTCCCTCGTAAAGGAAGGGGGTAGAGTCAATTACAAAGTTGTACAGCGTTACAAAATGAGTATAAAGCATTTTTCTCCTATATAACATTGGAAAGGAACTCTGCAAATCAGTGTATATAATCTCAGTGTCTCTGAGTTTTCACAATTACTTGCAGATTAATAAAATTGCTTCTTTTAAAATCCTTAAAATTATTTTTCGCCTTATATGGGAGGACAAAAATTCTTTGTGCACTGTAAAACATTTGCAAACACGTACTGAAACTTTCAGGGAAATGAGTTGTCCGTAATGGAAAGTAATGTTCCTGATAGTCATGAATATATATATATGGGTGATTTCAAAATGTCCGCCTGTTTGATGTTTTAATCTTTGAACCCATATTTCATGCTAATAAAATTATTTTTTTTTACTTTTACAACATATATTGGTACCATTAGTTTATAATTAATAAAATGTTCTCATTATAATATTTATGTTTTAAAAATATTAGCTATTATCTATTATTTTTAGTTTTCAAGTAATAAATTTGCATGTCCCAATTCAAAACACCACATTTAAGGAAGTCTCTTTTAATGCTTTGAAACTAGATTAGCTTTTGTATATCAAGTAAAAAATATGGTTTTACATTTTAATTAACAAAATTGAAGTAATTCCTTTAAAATATAATTATTAATATTTTAAAATTTAAATCCAATATGTGTCCCCTGTACATCTCATGAGTGTTACCTCAGGAGTGTTACTATAATTATTTTAAATAGGTTTTGATGTCTGCAGTTCGTAACAAAGCTAATGGAAGCCATATTGTTCCTTCTTATCTAGTATAAAATAGATTACGAAAAAATTAATAACAAAGTGTAATTTTATTTATAATCTAAATCACACTTTTATGGGATGTAAAGCTAAAAATGGCAATTCATTTGGAAATCACCCATATATGTGTGTGTGTGAGTATGTGTGTATACAAAAATAACGTTTATACAGACGATAATTAGTTGAATATTTCAAAAATGAAGCTGGAATTTTTATGAACGCCTTTCATTGCGGCTTTCCTGATAGTTTGCTGAAATTATCAATAAAGTATCTGAAAAAATGAACAAATGCTGCAGGATGTTTTACAATGTACTAATACTGCAAGGTCTACAACTTCGCAATTAATTTTTCCCTATCGCTAACAAAAAGCGAGATAGCCTACATACTAGACTAAAAAGTGAGGGGATATATATGAGGGGAATAACCGTATACTTCTCACATTATTTGTCTGTTCCATAAATTTCCTTGCCATGCTGTATAATTGACGATTTAAAAAAATATCTCATAGATATAAAGCACCCTTCATATATGCTTAACTATTGTATTCAATATTCATTTTATACCTCAGTAAGTTATAAAAAATCTGATGTGGGCAAGACATGACTTTACTTATATAATGAATGAATTTACTACTTTTACAGTTTAAAAAAATGTTATTCTTATAGTAGATACTTATACTCTTTCCAAGATATTGAATTTTCTTCAATTAGTCGTCATTTTCATTGTTTCAGCGCCATATCTATCCTTTTGGTGAGATTTTCGTTAATTTGGCAACATTTAAAAATGTTACCAAATTGGCGACATTCCACTAAATTCGTCGCCAAAATCTCGCCAAGCGTTATGGACGGAGAAATAAGTTATTTTTACGGCAGATAAATGATTATTGTGCGTTCAAATACAAAAGTATTACTCAAAGTATCTTTTCTCGTGAATGGAACTAGTTAGATCCATGAGAATGGTGTCACCAAATTTATCGCATGATATTACATATGAAAAGTAAACATGTTTCTCAACAGTTAATATTTTTTTTAATTTATGGAATTTTTTTGATAAATGTATTTGAAAAATGTGCAATATCTCGAGAACGGTTCATGCTAGCGTTCTAAAGTTTATGTCAATCGTTTTCTAAGGAAATTACATAAGAAATGTCTATTTGCGTAACTTTATTAAAGGTTTTGATTTTTTAATGATTTTTTCAAAATTTCACTCTAAAATTTAGGGGGATTCTGTACATTCGATTGGGTTCTAAATCAATAGGCTTCCAGTATTCATAGATTGTGATTTTTGTGCCAAATTTCATTCGAATCGCTCCATTCGTTCGTCAGTTTATCGTCTCCACAGACTCACTGACACACACACACACACGCACATATTTTCACACGCACACACAGACATCACATCCAAAATGTTCGATTCTCGGATCAGGGATGTTTGAAACGTGCTCTCCCGTCGAAAACTCGAATTCGAATTTTCGACCCCGTCACAATACTTTCCTTATACATTACGTATATAAGGAAAGTAAAAAGCCATTCTTAATATATTGTCATGTAAAGAACACAAAGGTGCTAAATGGGTAAGACAATTACTTCAATACTACAAATTGATTAGTGTTATAATTACGTACTTAATTTAAACAGTGATCTGTGCAATAAAATAAATATATCTCAAATCCATAATTATACGTTATCTCTTATAGAAAATCACATATATTATATTACCATTCTCATTACGTTATAAAAATTTTTTTTTAAATATTGTCAGGTTTTGGAACTTTGAGAGTTAGGGATTTAGAAAAACAACACACACGCGCTAAATGGATATGGCAATTACTTCAATACTATAAAATGGTCCGTTTTTATTAGCAATTTCCGACATAGTTGAAAAGTGTTTATGATATTATCCATTCTGTCTGTCTGTTCTTTCGCACGATATCTGTCGTAAAAATGATTTTATCAAAATGAAATTTCAGTATGTTGCTGAGACGGTCTGTGGGATATAAGGGAAAGTAAATGAATAATATCCCCAATTAGTTTTGGATTGAACCCGGATTGAAAAAGTGAAATACATTGAATCCTGTGGGACCTAATTTTTCAAACATGAAAGCGAAATTAAAATTCACAAATTGTTTCGAAAATTTTAGGAAATATCCAAATTATCTCATAAAATATATAAAAAAGTCTTAGAAAAATATATTCGGTAGACTTTTAAATAAAAATTTAAATAATAATTACACCCATGTTATATGAAGAGATCACGTGACCCATTTGAGACCCACTTCAGAATAAATTATAGCATCCATCTTTTTTTTCCCTAGTGTAAATATCGTTATTTTTAAAGTTCGTTTGAATTAGTATTTAGTGTTACATCCGTCCTAAAAGTGCTATTTTTGCGTATTTTTTGTGTCAAAGCAATCTTTGTGAGTTTACATGATCATCAAACTTTGATTATTTCTGCAACGAAGCCCAATTTTAATGGATACAGAAAGGAAACAAGTGATTATAAAGTGAGTTGTATAAGAATTGCTGAATAATTTTCACTCAAAATTATTTAGCTCTGAAGTGTTGTTGTTGAGACCCAGACCGTCCGACCTACCAGAAAGGTGTAAGGTAACTGTATGGACGGCCGGGAAGTGCCACCCAATTTAGACCGGAACCCAGTGGGGGAGGCATCCACAGGGACCGTACCCTCCTTCCCCTACCACCAACCTCTCGGAAGGACTTACGGACCCACATGTTTAACGTGATCGTACTCCGCATGAACACGGCGGCATTTGTGGCAGCGTGCAAATCTAGAGCGCAAACCACGGGGATACCGCACCCGAGATGGCCAACAGCACGCGGCGTTCCGAGGTGGTCACCCACCAAGTACTAATCGCGCCCGATGCTGCTTCACTTCGGTGATCTAACGAGAACCGGTGTTTTCAGCACGGTACGGCCGTTGGCCCTAGCTCTGAGGTGTGGAATAAAAGTGATATGAATGAAATATTCACTGCTTTTACAGAGACAATTATATTTCGATGATGTCATTTGAATGAAGTTCATGTTTTTCGATAAAGTTAAACTTTCAAATATAATAAATGATTGTAGTACTGTGATATTTTAAAATATATCAACGCTGAATGTATCGCATTTTAGAGATGTTTAAATAAAATTGCATTTCAATTGCGAAGTGTTTCATAATCAATGCTTTATGCATAATTGATCTTTCTTGTTAATTACATATTTAATTTAAGCTGTAATCTGTGCAATAAAAATAAATATATCTCAAATACATAATTATATGTTATCTGTTATAGAAAAATACTTATACATTCTAATATATTATCATTCTCATTATGTTATAAAAAGCCATTCTTAATATTGTCATGTTTTGGAATTTTGAAAGTTAGCGATTTAAAAAAAACATAAACGCGCTAAATGGGTAAGGCAACTACTTCAGTACTAAAAAATGGCCCTTTATTTAATTACATATTTAATTTAGACAGTAATCTGTGCAATAAAGAAAATATATCTGAAATCCATATAAATAAGTAACTAAAATGACAGAAAAATATCTAGAAAACATTATAAATTGTTCACAAAAGATTTTTGCCTTGCAAAATGTGTAATATCAAAAATCTTTAATTTGTGTTGCCACATCTGAAATACAATAAATCATTTATTTATTAGCAAGTTTACATTTCAACTCATGCCTTACGTGAATTCCAGTAGAATAAGAAGACATATTTGCTTCAGATTTATTACCGCTTTCCGTTTGGCACGTCTAATCTTGTTTGCTTCAAACAGAGAATAAGGAATATTAGGATTTGTTGAGATTACAGCAGTATCTGTAAAATATTTTATTTATAGTGTCATTTGTAATACTAAAAAAATGAGCTGTCTAAATCATTTCAAAATGAAATATACTTTTTGTTATATTAAAGAAAAACAAAAAGAAAATTCTGGCAATTTAAATATTTCATGAGAGTTATGCATTTAAAAAAAAAATAAGAATCCTCTTAGCTTTGAAATTCAAGAAAAAACATTGTATTTCAATATCAATTCCAGGATATATGTTGACTGAAGTAAATTGGATATTTAATTTTTGCTTCCCCTACGATGCGTAAGAAAAGTATTGTAATGGGGTTAACAGCTTATAATCAGTTTTACCCTGTAAAATATGAATTAAATATTTTCAACGAGAAGCCTCTGTGCGTGTGTCTGTTTATGCAATACGAAAGTCACACTGAAATTTTTGAGACAGCGGCAGACGATATGCGCTAGAAAAAAAAATATTGGTCGGATATTTAAATTTGAACTCTTTTATGTCCGCAGACGATAATTTGTGGCAACAAATACAATTTATCGTAGAATAAATTTTGAAAGAAAAGAAAATAGAGTTGACTTGAGAGCATCATTGAAAAATGATTTTCTATGATTTAAAGTGGAACTAGATCGAGAAGAATGTCTTCAACGTCTATAATTAGCATATGTAAATGATGCTCTGTCTCGTGCCACTGTATTCAGATGGTTTACAGAGTTTAGAAGAGGTCGAAATTCTCTCCTGGATAAAAAACACACAGGAAAACCTTTGTCAGCTGTAGTCCCAGAAAATGTGTCGGCCATTCGAAAAAATGTTAAACAATGATAATCGCTGTACCTACCAAATGATACAGAAAGAACTTAACATTGGATTTGCAGCTATACATAAAATTATTCATGAAGATCTGCATATGAAAAAATTAGTTTCTCGTTGAGTCCCCCATAATTTAACAGAACACTAAAAAGCGGAGCGTGTCAGAATCAGTAAAAAAGCCCTAAAATTACTTAATGGTGGCGGGCACCGTATTATTTCTAAAATTATAACTGGTGATGAAATGTGCATACCGTTTTTTGACGTTCCAACACGTAAAGAAAGTAAAGTATGGGTCTTTGAAGATGACCCCAAACCAACAATGAAAAGACAACTAGCAATGAAAAAATGTAATGTATGCCGTGTTCTTCAGAAATACAGGCCTGGTCAAACCCATAAAGCTATAGGGACAGAAGACAGTTACAGCTAACTGGTACACCACTAAGTGTCTTCCAGAAATTCTTCAGGAAGTGAATATTAGGGGACTCATGCTTCGCCGTTACAATGCATCTTCTCATTCAGCAAGAATGACAGTCGAATTTCTTGAACAAAAAAAAATCAAAGGGATAGAACATCCACCCTATTCTCCTGATCTTGCTGTGTATGTCTCTTGGCTATTTTTTAATTTAAAAAAATGTACCTGGGCGTCGTTTTCATTCCGAAGATGAGATTGATGAGGCTATAAAAGCATATTTTTCTTCGATTCCAAGAAATGGATAGCTTGAAGCATATAATCTTTGGAAAATTCGCCTACAAAAGTGCATTGATGTTGGAGGGGAGTACTTTGAACACTCCTCAGAGTAAGTTTAACTTGTACCGCTTAGCCATATCTCAAAAATTCAGTGTGACCCCCTTATATACTGAATTTCAACAAGGGGTCTTTGGGCGTGTGTCTGTTTATGCAATGTATACAAAATTTCAAGAATGGATCTTTTGGAGCGTGTCTCATTATGCAATATATACAGAATATCAAAAAAGAGTCTTTGGGCGTGTGTCTGTTTATGCAATGTATACATAATTTCAGGATCTTTGGCAGTTGAAGACACAGACCACACGACCAACCCTAGGGTTTATGGTAGCAACATGTGTGGCCTGGGATCTTTGGGAGTGTATTTGCTTATGCAATGCATGGAAATTTTCAGCAATGGGTCATTGGGAGTTTGTCTGTTTATGCAATGTATACAAAATTTCAGCAATGGATCTTTTAAAGTGTGTCTCTTTATGCAATATATACAGAATATCAACAAGGGGTCTTTGGGCGTGTGTCTGTTTATGCAATTTATACATAAATCTTAAATAACTTTAAGCATCCCGATAACTTTGGATTAAAATGTGAACCTTGGGTCTATCTACAGAGCTCCTAAGAAAGTGCTTAAGCACCCCAATAACTTTGTAAGGGAAGGTCCATTAGTGTACATGTTATGTCTGTCTATGTGTAATAAAGTAACCATGTCCGATCGAATAAAAGTTATTGCTGGGCCGCTTTGAGAAGTTGGGATAAGAAACAAGGTAACAAAACGAAATAAACGAAAAGGCCAATTACAAAGTTGTCGAACATTGTCTAATTAGTAAAAATAGAAACTAGTAATGAACGAGACGCGTATACAGGAATCAATAAATACCAGTCATAAATAATCGGTTGTTAGTTATGCATCCACGCCACAATACTGCTAAACGTTGCCGAGCTATTCACAATCGTATGCAAGTAATGCCTGTCACGTAGTACTCATCTATGCATAAAAGACAGAATCTGCATTAGGTTCCTGTGCATGTAGGTGTTTTTTATTATAACATTCTTAGATATGACAAGGATTAAATGTAATGACAAGGACTAAATGTATTCTGTAACCATTTTAGTTTCGCTTCCTACTAATTAAATAATACTCTACAATTGTCTATCTGCAATCGCATATCGTCTATCTCGCTTCATTGCAGAGTTCGTTAGCCTAACTTTATAAATTATCCGCTATTGGCGCTGCAATCGCTTTAATTCGATTTGGCTTTGTAGCTGTACTAAAGTTGGATCTAGCGTGTAAAGTCATGGATTTTTACTTTCCTTATATACATAACGGATAAGGCGGTATACATAATGGATAAGGATTTTGACGGGGTCAAAAATTCGAATTCGAATTTTTGACGGGAGAGCACGTTTCAAGCATCCCTAATCACGAATCAAACATTTTTGAGGTGATGTCTGTGTGTGTGTGTGTGTGTGTGTGTGTGTGTGTGTGTGTGTGTGTGTGTGTGTGTGTGTGTGTGTGTGTGTATGTGTGTGTGTGTGTGTGAGCCTGTGGAGACGATATCTCACGAACGAATGGAGAGATTCGAATGAAATTTGGTACAAAAATCAAAATCCGTGAATACTGGAAGCCTACTGTTTTTAAACGCAATCGAATGTTTAGAACCCCCTAAATTTTCGAGTGAAATTTTGAAAAAATCATCAAAAAATTATTTCTTATGTAATTTTTCCTTAGAAAACGATTGACATAAACTTTAGAACGCTAGCATGAACCGTTCTCGAGATATTGCACAATTTTCAAATAAATTTATAAAAAAAATTCCATAAATTAAAAATAATATTAACTCTTGAGAAACATGTTCACTTTTCATATGTAATATCATGCGATAAATTTGGTAACATTAATCTCGTGGATCTAGCTCGTTTCATTCATAAGAAAAGATACTTTGAGTAATACATTTGTATTTGAACGCCAATAGTCATTTATTTGCCTTAAGAATAACTTATTTCTCCATCCATAATGCTTGGCGAGATTTTGGCGACGAATTTGGCAGAATGTCGTCAACTTGGTGACTTTTAAAAATGTTGCCAAATTAACTAAACTCTCGCCAAATGGATAAAAATGACGCTAAATCGATGAAAATGACGAGTAATTAACGAAAATTCAATATATTGGAAAGAATATAAGTATCTACTATAAGAATAACCTATTTTTTTTACTGTAAAAGTAGTAAATGCATTGCGTTATATAAGAAAAGTCATGTGCTGTCTACATCAGATTTTTTCTTATAAATTCATTGGGGTGCTTAAGTGCTCTTATAAACATCGAACAGTAAAGTGATCATGCCAGGTTGAATAAAAAGCATCGCAGAGCCATTAGCGGACAACTAAAGAAATGTTAGAATTACCAAGTTAACAGGAAAGCAAGATATATACTTAAGACATTATCACTTACATGATAATATCACTTACAAAGTTATTGATTATTGTCTAACTATTAGGACCCGATACTAAAATAAATTACAGAAGAAACACACATGTCCTTAATCTGTTACAGAAAATATATATACACATAAACACACACATGCACATGAACGTTAAGATACACACCGACATACGTCACGTCAAAGTGGTTTATCCGTGTGTAAAACATAAAGCTTAATTTCATTTCAGTATATCAGGTCATTAAACGTGATTATCGCTCAAAATCTTCAATTTCAAGATTTTCGAATGCATTATACAATAGTGCAGGAAATAAGTAAATTGATAGAACGCTTTGAGCATTTCGTATAGTGAAATGCTTTAGTGAAATTAATCCTTGAAATTATTGAATTTTCGTAAAGTTTAAAAATGCATAAATTAATAATTGAATGCATAATAAACTGGATCACAACGTAAAATGCAGTAGAGGTAAAGATAGATAGGAATATGTATGTTTCGGAAATCATTGGCTTTCACTTTTCAGTGCACTAAGCCTTGATCAAATAGCCCGTATGACAGTAGACTGAGTCGGCCAAACAGAAAATGGCTAAACGCAGAATGTAATGTAGTAGCCCTTCCTAATATGATAAATGGGAATTAGAACGAGATAAAATAAAATATCAAAGAAGTATGCACTTGAGAAACAAAGGTTTTAGCCAAGGTATGCCATACCCATATTTAATTTTTGTTTTTCTGTTGAGCTCTTTTTTTACGATGAGTTCCTATACTCCATTTTATTAACACTTTACAACATAGTTGAAAAGTGTTTATGACTTTGTTGATTCTGTCTGTCTGTCTGTCTGTCTGTCCGTTAGCACGATAACTGCCGTAAAAATGACTTTATCAAAATGAAATTTTAGTATGTTTTTCAGACGGTCTGTGGGACTTATGAGAATATGAATAAATAATATCACCCAATTAGTTTTTTATTGAACCCGGGTTGAAAAAATGCATTACATTGAACCCTATGGGACCTAATTTTTCAAACATTTTTTAAACAAATTTAAAATTCACAAATTCCTTCGAAATTTTTAGGAAATATTCACATTATTCCATAATATATATAAAAAAAATTTCAGTAAAATATATTTAGTAGTTTTTTATTTAAAAATTATTTAATATAGGGAAAAACACAAATTCAATTAAATTCTGACTTTTAGGATATCCTCCAGAAAGAAAAAAGAGATATATTATATAATAAATATCTTTCCAAGAGTTCAATCATCTTGCATATGTGAGAGGCTCCACATTTTAAAATAAATTTGGTAGATAACAATTCTTCAAATTTTTTTTTTAATTTTACATAACTCTTCGTGATGTACTTATTTGATGGCATTTTTAATGCACTTTCCTGAGTCCTAGAGAGTTAAAATTTGGCACACAGCTTAAATTTGTTGAACATTTTATTCTACAAAAATTTGCTGGATCTTTAAATATAGACCATACATTTTTTTCGAAATGGCCTGCAAATAATCCCCGTTCACTTCTATAAATCATTGTTGTAATATTGTTAAAAAATTCTGATGTGGGCAGCACATGTGTTTCCCTGCAGACTCATATTCACGTTCTCTTTATTTCTTCAATACAAATTTGAGTTTATCTGCACAAAATAACAGCCATAAGTATTTTAAATCACATTGAATTTGCACGTTAAACTTAAATTTGGTTTTCATTTGATAGCTGGACTTATTGTCAAAGGTGGCGTACTTCTATAAATCATTGTTGTAATATTGTTAAAAATTATGATGTGGGCAGCACATGTCTTTCCCTGCAGACTCTTATCACGTGATCCACTTCAAAATGAAATATGGCATCCACTTTGTCCCAAAATCGTGATTTTTAAAGTTCTTTTTCATTTATATTGAGTGTTGTATCCGTCCTAAAACCGCTTTATTTTTGCTTAAATTCTGTGCATCTACATACTGAAACAACGCAATTATAATATATTTGAGTTTAAATCATCATCCAAATTTGATTATTTCTACAACGAAGCCTATTTTTCACTTATATAAAATGTAAACAGCAAAATATGTAGAATGAGTTGTATGAGAATTGCTGTATTTCTTTAAAGCAAAATTATTTAGCTCATGGAGTTTGCATAGCTGATATGAAGGAAATATTCATTGATTTTACAGAGAGAAGGACGATTTTTTTCGTTCGAAGTTTTAAGTATAGAGTTTAATTACTTGTAGCTCCATGGTCTGAATTTATAAGTAAAATAAATTATTATAGTATTGTGATAAATAAAATGAATGGGAAAATGTTATGAATAAAATGCTGCTTTTATAGAGAGAGCCAGGCGTGTTGTTTTTTCTATGATGTCATTTGAATGAATTTCAGTTGTTTTCGATGATGTTTTCAAATATAATAAATTATCGTAGTATTATGATAATTTTAAAAGTATTACCGAGGAATGTATCGCATTTTAGAGATGTTTAAACCAGGCAATTTATATTTCAATGCCGTTATTTGAATGAAGTTCATTTTTTTCGATGAAGGTTTAAGTTTTCAAATATAATAAATTAATATAGTATTGTGAGAAGTTTTAAAATATTACCGAGGAATGTATTGCATTTTAGAGATGTTTAAATAAAATTACATTGAAGTTGGAAAGTGTTTCATAATCAATGCTTTAAGCATGATTTATCTTTCTTGTTTTTTCGTCTTTGCTTTTCAAGATCATAATTCATTGATCTTTTATTTTCTCGCTTCATTTCCCCTTCGTCACACTAGGTGGCGCTACTATATTTGGATATGTCGTTTTATCATTTTCTGTTTGACAGACATAGTCTGCATTTAGACGTTGTCATACAGGCTTAATGCACTGAAGAAGAAATTCCAAAATTTCCAGAAAAGTACGCACGCTGTCTTATCTATATGTGTACCGCATTTTACATTATGATCTAGTTTAGTGGTGACAAAAATTTTTGCATTGTATTTTTTTAAAGAAAATTTTTTGAAACATCTATTTATCGGTATCTGCTATAAATACAGCTTAGATGATGACTGATATGGATTAGGCATCACATTCTGAAGAAGGTAGAATTATTTACGAAATATTTCCACTTCCAGTTTTTTTTCACTTCCGGTTCAAAAATGTTTCTTTAAACATCTATTATTCAAAATTAGCTGTACATAAAGCTTAGATGATGACTAATATGAATTTAGCATTAAAATCCGTAGGCGATAGGGAGTTCATTAAAGATTCCAACTTCCGGTTTTCTTCATTTGCGGATCAAAAATTTCCTTTAAACATCTACTCTCAGGATTGGCTACACTGTAAAACATTCTGCAACCTTTGCTCATTTTTTCAGCTACTTTGTTGATAATTTGCAAACTGATAAGAAAAGCCACAATTGCAGACGTTTATGAAAACTGCAGCTTCAATTCTGAAGTATTCAGCTAATTACCATCTGCCGAAGCTTTATTTCTGTATTTATATATATATATATATATATATACTTATCAATATAACTTTTATCTCATCTAAAACAATTTGCTGAAAATATACCCAAAGGCGCTAAGCTGCTCAAACAAGTACATTTCTATACTACATAATAAATAGAACAAAAAAAATGAAGAATGACATTGTATCAAAATTTCGCCGGGGGGGATTGTGACCCCCACTTCCCGGTTTAGCCAGCTTTATGTCATGACGACACTCCCGGAAGCGGATACAATGTCGCCAACCAAGTGCATATACTTAAACTTTAAATGTAAAAAAGAAAAGCATTGAAAAACCTATACAGTCCCTACACCTATAATTTTTATTATAAAGTTTAAATTCAAAGTAGTACATGCATTAAACCACAACTTAAACTTTAAGCTCGACCTTAAAGTTTAAAGTCGAGCTTAAGTTTAAGTAGTGGCCAAGGAACAGTATCAACAGCACGGAGACAGTCCACAGATATGCTAGCCGTATGTGGCGTGTCATTATCTTGTTGAAATATGGCCCTTGAATGACGTGCCATGAAGGGTAACTCAAACGGCCGTAGGATTTTATCAACATATCGTTGAACTGTTAAAGTTGTACGCAATATGACTAGAGACGACCTGCTGTCGTAAGAGATAGCGCCCACACCATCATACCAGGGATAATGGCTGTGTGCCTGTGTAAAGCAAAGGTTGATTGAGACCACTGGTCCTGGCATCCCAATACGTACCCGATAGTCAACCACATACGTACCCGATAGTCATCTGCTGAAAGACTGAAGCGTGATTCATTGCTGAACACTGCGATGCCAGTCTGCTGACAGCCATGATACTCGACTACGACACCACTCCAAACGACTCTGTCGATGTTGTGGGGTTCTGCGCAGATGTCTTAAAGGCCGCCGTGAGCGTAACCACATCTCAGTCAAGTGCCGTGAGATCGTGGAAGGTACCACGGGTGGTATGGAAGAGACTGTAGCACGTTGGATGGCGGACAATGATGCCGTTGGTCCAGTTCGGGCCTCTCGCACAATCATCCGATCTTGTCTCGCATTCGTGCACCTTGGAATTCTGGAGCATTCATTCCGTCTATTAGTTCCTTGCAGGCGCAGCAAACATTGCTGCCAGCACCTTTGCAGAGTAGTGTCCTTTCGGTGCAGGCGGCGGCCTATTGCTCGGTATGACCAGCCAGCTTCTCGCATCCCAATTATACGACCACGTTCGAAATCGTCTAATTGCTTATAAGGTCTTCGGGCAACGTCATAATAGCATTATTGGTTGTGTCTCCACGGAACTCCAACACCGATAACGAGCAAGGTTAAACCGTCCACATTTATAACCCGTTTTATAGGGTGCTAGTTGCTCAGTAGAAAAACGAGCTATGACTGAAATTAACACTCATTGGCCTTGTAAATTTAATCATTTGCATACATGGTATAAAGGAATTTACTTCCAAAATTTCGAAATGATATATATATATATATATATATATATTGTATATATTATCATAGCTATCAGGCACGTTACTCCCCATTATGGACAGCTGATTCCCTTGAAACTGTCAGTTACATGCTTGCAAATGTTTTACAGTGTATAAAGTTAAAGAAATGGTCCTCCCATTAATTTTCAAAAAGTTACACTCTTTAAATTTTTATACGACCCCCTTAGACAAATTTTGTCAATCAGAATTTTTTTATTTTTAATGCAACAAGATCATTAAAAGAACCCCCATATCTGTCTTTTTAAAAGCAACCGAATTATGATAAAGGAAAAAATCTGACACTTTTGCGTACCATGTTGTTGTTGAGACCCAGACCGTCCGACCTACCAGAAAGGAGTAAGGTAACTGTTTGGACGGCCGGGAAGTGTCACCCAATTTAGACCGGAACCCAGTGGGGGAGGCATCCACAGGGACCGTACCATGGGATTTCCATACCATGTGAAAAGCTGTTTCATCAGTGAAAATAGGGATAACAAATTGACGATGGTAACTGTTTAGATCAAAAATACGTCAATATGTGTCAAAAATTTTTATTGGCATGTCTCAATGTGAAAAGTATTCAAAAGTCCGTGATTGCATCTTGAGTCTACGCGGAATTCGCAAAAATGTCTCCTATGTATCAGCATCCAGTTTTATCTTTTTTGTGATATGTCACAAATTTACATTTCTAATGTGATATATGGTCCCCATTCAGTGTTCAATTTTCAATTAAATATAACTCGCTCAATTTTAAAGATACAGATATGAGGTTTTTTTAATGATCTTGTTGCATTAAAAATAAAAAAAAATATTTATTGACCAAGTTTGTCTAAGGGGGTCGTATACAAATTTAAAAAGTGTAACTTTTTGAAAATTAATGGGAGGTCTATTTCATTAAGAGACTTATTTCCTACCTTACTTTCAATATTTTAACAATTTACATTATCCACTTATCTCCAACAGGTAAAGAATTAAAGCACGTTTCAATCTTTATGAGACACCCTGCATCGTAAATGGGAAATTAATAAGAAAAATTTGAAGAATAGATATAAAAAAAAATTTATGCATATATTTTGCCCTCAAAATATGCACAAATATATTAAGGGCTCGAGGAACCCACAACAACATTATTAGGGGTTCAAGAAGTGTCTCGAACATACAGCAAAATGATTGGGGGTTTAAAAAGTGTTCGGAACGCACAAAAAATTTATTGAGGGTTCAAAAAGTGTCTCGAACCCACAACAAATTTATTGGGGGCTCAAAAAATGTCTCAAACCCACAATAAAATTATAGGGGGTTCTAAATGTATCTTGAACCCACAACAAAATCATTAGGGGTTCAAAAAGTGTCCCGAACACACAAGAAAATTTTTGGGGGTTCAAAAAAATCCCAAATCCACAACAAAATTATTGGGAGTTCACAATGTGTCTCAAATCCACAACAAAATTATTGGGGGTTCAAAAGTGTCTTAAACCCACAACAAAATTATTGAGGGTTCAAAAAGTGTCTCAAACCCACAACAAAATTATTGGTTGTTCAAAAAGTGCCTCGAAAACACAACAAAGTTATTAAGAGTTCAAAAAGTATCCCTAACACACAACAAAATTATTGGGGGTTCAAAAAGTGTCTCGAACCCACAAAAAAATTATTGGGTGTTCAAAAAGTGCCTCGAACATACAAGAAAATTATTGAGGGTTCAAAAAGTGTCCCTAACACACAACAAAATTATTGGGGGTTCAAAAAATGTCTCGAACCCACAACAAAATTATTGACAGTTCAAAAAGTGTCTTAAACCCACAACAAAATTGTTGGAGGTTCTAAAGATGTCTCGAACCCACAACAAAATTATTGGGTGTTCAAAAAGTGCCTCGAGCATACAAGAAAATTATTGGGGGTTCAAAAAGTGTCCCTAACACACAACAAAATTATTGGGGGTTCAAAAAGTGTCTCGAACCCACAACAAAATTATTGACAGTTCAAAAAGTGTCTTAAACCCACAACAAAATTTTTGGAGGTTCTAAAAGTGTCTCGAACCCACAACAAAATTATTGGGTGTTCAAAAAGTGCCTCGAACATACAAGAAAATTATTGAGGGTTCAAAAAGTGTCCCTAACACACAACAAAATTATTGGGGGTTCATAAAGTGTCTCGAACCCACAAAAATTATTGACAGTTCAAAAAGTGTCTTAAACCCACAAGAAAATTGTTGGAGGTTCTAAAAGTGTCTCGAACCCACAACAAAATTATTGGGTGTTCAAAAAGTGCCTCGAGCATACAAGAAAATTATTGGGTGTTCAAAAAGTGCCTCGAACATACAACAAAATTATTGGGGGTTCAAAAAGTGGCTCGAACCCGCAACAAAATTATTGACAGTTCAAAAAGTGTCTTAAACCCACAAGAAAATTGTTGGAGGTTCTAAAAGTGTCTCGAACCCACAACAAAATTATTGGGTGTTCAAAAAGTGCCTCGAGCATACAAGAAAATTATTGGGTGTTCAAAAAGTGCCTCGAACATACAACAAAATTATTGGGGGTTCAAAAAGTGTCTCAAACCCACAACAAAATTATTGAGGGTTCAAAGAGTGTGTCGAACCGACGAAGTCGACGCCGCTGTGCCACCATATGAAGTCTCCATAAATATTTTGTTATTACTGATTGTGCGCAACTTCATGTTCTTTATTTAATGTATGAATGAGCCTCTCATATACAAGATAAATACTACACAGACATTAATTCCCACACAGCCTCTAATACCGCTGCATATACTACAAGCGTGTAGAGACGTGGGATGATACTGTTTAAAATTTAATCACTCTATAACTAATTCGATTCCTGCAATCGCACACCCACTTTCACAGTTCCAGATATAACTTGTTCCGAGAAGCAATTGACGTTTTTAATTGAATATTTAAGGCTTATTCAGATCATTTGAAGCTTTATAGAACCAAAAGCAGTGCTTGGATTTTCTGTTTTGCTCCTTTAAATATAATTTTCGCAGTTTTTCATTTCTCGCTAATTTATATTATAAGGTAATGAAGCTTATTATAGTTTACATATATGACTCTTGAAAATATGCAATAGAAGAACCAGATCCAATTTTTTTAATTTGATGGTACATCTCTTATTACATTCTTTGAATCTAATAAAATAATATGTATGTTTGTGTGTGTGTGTGTGTGTGTGAGTGAAGTCTATACCGGGAAATCTAAGCGTCGCACGGCCATGAAATTTGATGCACAGGTATTTGAGGACACTGGAATTTTTACTTTCCCTGCAATACATGGTAATGTATAGGTAAAGTATTGGAATCATGTCGAAAATCGCAACTCGAGTTTTCGTCGGATCTACAGGTTTTGGGACCGCTAGAACATGAAAAAACTATTTATAGAGTGACGTCTGTGTGTGTGTGTGTCTGTCTGTGCAATGTATGTATCCACACTATCTCAAAACTAATGGATCAAATATCATAAAATTTGACATGTAAGTCACTTGTGTGGGACCATGGTGCTGATAAGTTTTTGGTACAATTCGGGATAAAACAACCTGCCATTTTTTTGCGAAGTTGCGCGCAAAAATTGCCTGTGTACACTCTTGTTGAAAAACTATTAGATTAAATTTTACAAAATTTCGTGCCATTAAACTCAATGCCATTTGTGCCATTAAACTCAATATAATGAATTCGTGAAGAAATAAAGAGAACGTGAATATGAGTCTGTAGGGAAAGTCATGTGCTGCTCACATCAGATTTTTTTAATTTCGAATGATTTTTTTTTTATTATTTTATATTTTAGCCTGATAGAAATAAATTTCTTAGCGACCTATAATATTGTCAAAGAGTTTCTATCTTACCAACATCGGAAATAACGAAGAATGTTCTTTGAAACAATGTTTGAACTGAACCCATAGAATAAATCCCTTCGTCGTTATGTATTTATTTAAAAATGAAGAGAAATCTGCACATTTTGCATGATCTGATATGCATATCGGAAGATTAGCACGATTTGATAATTTGGCTAAAACTTACCCACACATCGCAGCATTCAAACAAAAAAAAATCTATTCCATAAGTAATTTCAATTTCTGTAAATCTTTAAGTAATCGCCTTCAGTCATCGCAACGGACATTTTTGTGCCTCAAACATAGATTCCGTGCCCCCCCCCCCCTCTCTGGATCAGATCCATTTCAAATAGGGATTGGCGGGTTGTGAAAATGGGTGTGTTGTTAGCAACTCGGGAGAAAGGTTTTTAATCTCTTATTTTTCTGCTTCGTGAAGAGCGTGTTTTTGAACGCGTGCTTGTTGAATTCAGGGGTAACGGGTGTTTAATTACAATCTCGTAAACGCCCGGTTATTCATTCTAGTACCATATAAAGGGTTCTTAGGAAAGTAGTTAAGCACCTCGATAACTTTACAGGGAAAGGTCCATGATTGTACACTTTGAATCTATCTTTTGTAAAGGGACCGTCCCCAAAAGAATAAAAAGAACCGTACACCTTTAAAAAATTAGGAAAACGAACTCGGCCACAAACCGAGGTAAATGAAACAAGCCAATTACAAAGTGGTAGAACGTTTTATAATGAGTAGGATCTTCATTAGGAACGAGTAAAACGTGTATATGGAAGACAATAAATATGGTCCAATAAATACATAAAGTCGTATCATTAGGTCCTGTAACATGGTGACACTTGCAATTCTTGTCAAAGTCCGCAGTAATATTTTTTCTGGAACTAAAATGTACATTGTCTCTGACAGGTAACGTTTTAAATAATAACCACACTAAATGTATATTTTAAATATTGATTATTGCATTATTCCTAAATAGGACATTAATTCGCCAATAACCATATTATGTCAAGTATATGCCTTCTGTACTTGCGCAATAGCTTTGTGTCAAAGAGGAAGAAAAGCTGATGTGCTGAAAATGCACATTCTTGGATGGAGGCCTGACACGTTCCGGTATGCGCAGCTTGAGAAACTTTAAAATGTCATGAAGAACAAGAAAGACCAATCATGCATAAAGCATTGATTATGAAATACTTTCAAACTGAAATCCAATTTTATTTAAACATTTTATTTAAACACAAACAAATTTTATTTATTCTAAGATTATGAAATCCAAGATGGCGGCCATACCTCATGCCTCGCCACACCTCCTCTGCCGGTGAACCGGCCATCTTCCTCTACTAACGAGCAACATATATATTAATTACTATTGCATACGCTCAGAATAAATGTCAAATGCACAGGCTACTACAATATACTAGGCTGGTGATAATGCTTACATGGATACGCATTTGCAAAACTTATATGCTTACCCTAGCATTCTGTTACTTCGCCCTGTATTGCGACCACACCCCAAATACTAGACTCTTCCTAATAATCGTTGTATCGAATGGGATTTCCTTCCATTCACTACTCGAATCCTTTATCGTCTACTCAAGAACCCTTCTTTCGTATCAAGAACCCTCTGCTAAAAAACACTCTGCCCACTAACGCAGAATGCACTAATGCAAAATGCACTAATGCAAAATGCGCTAATGCAGAAAATGCTGATTAGGTCGATGATTCGTCTAAGAACCGAGCCAGTTAGAATGGATAGTTTAAAGAAACATAAATTATAATGCAAACAGAGGGAAACAATAATCGAAAGGATAATTAGACCTCACACATTGGTGGTAACCGGTAAATATATCTTTATTTCAACAGCCTTTGGAGTCAGGTTTCATTGACTTGAGATTTGCTCATGGAGTCCCTTGCAGCAGACCTGTATAATACATTAATAAAAGAGCTGTATATCAATATATTTTAGGGTATTGCTGCATCAACTCAAAAAGGCATTGGTAGTAACAGGTAAATACAGAGTGTCCCAAAAAGATTGAAATGCGTTTTAATTCTTTAGAGATTAGAGATAAGTGAGCAATGCAAATTGCAAAAATGTTGAAAGTAAGGTAGAAAATAAGACTACGTTAATGAAATATTCCTCCCATTAATTTTCAAAAAGTTACAATTTTTAAATTTTTATACGTCCCCCTTAGACAAATTTGGTCAATCAGAAAATTTTTATTTTTAATGCAACAAGATCATTAAAAAAACCGCATATATGTATCTTTAAAACCAACTGAATTATGATAAAGCCAGAAATCTGACTTATGCCACTTTTCCGTACCATGTCGAAATCTGTTTCATCAGTGAAATAGGGATCATAAACAAATTGACGATGAAAATTGTTTAGATCAAAAATACGTTAATATGTGTAAAAATTTTTTATCACAAATGCATCTAAATAAAGCATTACACAGACAGAGATCATATGAAGCACTGATACTTACTACGCGGTTGGGTATCCTATGTATTATCATATTATCATCCAGTTTTATATTTTTACTTTCCTTATATACATAATGTATAAGGAAAGTATTGTGACGGGGTCGAAAATTCGAATTCGAGTTTTCGACGGGAGAGCACGTTTCAAGCATCCCTGATCACGAATCAAACATTTTTGAAGTGAAAGGGATCATGATATGTGTGTGTGTGTATGTATGTGTGTGTGTGTGTGTGTGAAAGTATGTGTGTGTGTCAGTGAGTCTGTGGAGACGATAACTGACGAACGAATGGACCGATTCGAACCAAATTTGGTACAAAAATCACAATCCGTAAATACTGGAAGCCTATTGTTTTTATATGGAATCGAATGTTCAGAACCCCCCTAAATTTTCGAATGAAATTTTGAAAAAATCGTCAAAAAATCAAATCCGATAATAAAGTTACGCAAATAGACATTTCTTATGTAATTTTTCATTAGGAAACGATTGGCATAAATTTTAGAACGCTAACATGGACCGTTCTCGAGATATTGTACATTTTTCAAAAAAATTATGAAAAAGTCACATAAAAAAAAAAAAATTCCTATTGAGAAACATGTTCACTTTTCATATGTAATACTATACGATAAATTGAATGACATCATTCTCGTGGATCTAGCTCGTTCCATTCATGAAAAAATATTCTTTGAATAATACTTTTGTATTTGAACGCCAATAGTCATTTATCTGCTATAAGAATAACTTTTTTCTTAGTGCATAACGCTTGGCGAGATGTTGGCGACGAATTTGGCGGAATGTCGCCAACTTGGCGACTTTTTTGAAATGTTGCCAAATTAAAGAAAATCTCGCCAAATGGATAAAAATGATGCTAAATCAATGAAAATGACGACTAATTGTAGAAAATTCAATATCTTGGAAAGAATATTAGTATCTACTATAAGAAAAACCTATTTTTTTACTGTAAAAGTAGTAAATTCATTACATTATATAAGGAAAGTCATGTGTTGCCCACATCGGATTTTTTGAGATATGGCACAAATTTACATTTCTAATTTTATATATGGTCCCCATTCACAATATTCAATTTTCAATTAAATATAACTATCTCAATTTTAAAAATACAGATATGCGGTTTCTTATGATCTTGTTGCATTAAAAATAAAAATTTTCTGATTGACCAAATTAGTCTAAGGGGATCGTATAAAAATTTAAAAAGTGCAACTTTTTGAAAATGAATGGGAGGACTATTTCATTAACGTAGTCTTATTTCCTACCTTACTTTCAATATTTTTGCAATTTACATTGCCCACTTAACTCCAACAGGTAAAGAATTAAAGCGAGTTTCAATCTTTTTGGGACACCCTGTATATCTATCTCTATTTCAGCAGCCTTTGGAGTCACGTGTGATTGGCATGAGCTTTCCCCATGGGGTTCGCTGAAGCAGAGCTGTATATTACGTTAGCAAAAATGTTTCAACATTTGCCTCGTGTAAATTTCTTTTTGTATATTTGTGCCTATACCTTGCAAAGACATTGGTGATAACATGTAAATGTCTCTATTTCTCAGCACCCTTTTTAATCAAGTATGATTGACATGAGATTTGTATATTACGTTAATAAAATAGTTTCTTCCTTTGCTTTGCGTGATTTTTCTTTTAGGATAGTGTCGCCTCAGCTCTTAAAGACGTTGGTGGTAATATGAAAATGTCGCTCTATATCAGCACCTTTTGGAGTCAAGTCTGATTGGTTTCAGCTTTGCTCATGGAAACCCTTACAACAGAGCTTTATATTAAATTAAGAAAAATAGTTTCATCTTTTGCTTCGTGTAATGTGCTTTTAGGACATCGATGCCTCAGATCCTAAAAACATTGGTGATGACAGGAAAATATCTCTATTTCAGCACCCTTTGGAATCAGGTGTGATTTGCATAAATTTTGCTCATGGGGGTGTTCCTTACAACAGAGCTGTATAAGACTTCGGTCGGTAGAGGGCGATTATGAAGGTTTTATTTTTGTGCTCTGGTCTCAAGTTCTTTTATTTTGAGGTTTTAAAGTAAAGTGTTTTAATAAATAGTATTTAAGTGTTTTAGTATTATATTGAGTATTATAATCGACTAGTTAGGAAGAATTCGGTGAATTTGTGTTTGATCTGAAATGGCGAATTTTGATGTTTCAACGTCGGAAGATGTTGGATCTGTGTTGCGCAGAACATTTTCTGACTGTATCAATAACTTAAATGTGATATTTTTATCTGTTTGTGAAAGAAAATCGGCCTCCAAGCAGGATAGGGCCAGTTTTGAGTGCAACAGAGAGAAGGTGATAGAGATTTTTGAGCAGGCATTGGATGTAGGTGATAAAACTGGTGAGCGTAAGAGCAGTTCCGATAATAACTTGGATTTCTCGGATAGAATTGTTGCACTGGTAGAACTACTGGTAGAACACTGCACTGGTAGAACTGAACTACTTAATAGAAAAGTGCAGGATAATCATACTGACCTGCTTAGGAGAATGGTCAGCATTGAAGATAAGGTATACTCGGATGGTAATGCAAGAAATGGTTTCATAAGGAACAGGGCAAGTGGCAGTGATCTGAAACAGTGTGGGATCGTTGCGAAGGAAATTGATCAACGTTTGGATTCTGTTCAAAGTAATAGTATGGGCGAATGCTTGAAGGTAAGTGTTGATGATGGAGTTGAAATGAACATCAGAGATAAGGAACAATGGCCAAATTTGCGTCGAATTCGAAATCGAGCTGGTATTGATCATATGCATGCAAACAGTGATAGGATTTTGAATAATGTGGGATCTTGTTCTGTGGGTATAGTCAATGACTACTCTAAGGGATATAGTGCTGAGCCGAAAATAAAGACTATTGTAAATGGATCATGTAGAAGTTCAAAGTTAGTGGCGGCTCAGAAACGCCCCAGAATGGGAGCTGTTTTTCTGTCAAGGTTGAGTCCTGATACGAGGGCGTCTGATATCGAATCCCATTTAAAGAGCTTCCTTATTGATAGTTTTACATGTACCAGACTTGTTACTAGGTTTAACTCATACTCCTCTTTTCATATTGAGGTCCTTGAACATGACATGGCGAAGTTATTAAAGGGTGATATTTGGCCAGAAGGTTGTTTTATAACTAAATTTTTTGGCAAATTAAATAATAAATAAGTTTTCCGGGAGGGTGTGACGGATGGCCTCGAGGATAATGATGTGAATTGACTACATATTGGGCCAGTGGTCAAGGATGGATGTTCTTCAATCCGGGACATTAAGATGCATTACCAGAATGTTAGGGGTCTTCGGACAAAAACTAACAAAGTGTTCTTATCTACGTTGGCCCAAGACTATGAAATAATCTGTTTTACTGAGACTTGGCTATGTGAAAGTATAAAAAGCTCTGAACTTTGTGATGGCCGGTACACTGTTATACGTAGAGATAGGTCAAATATGGATAATCGGGATTTACGTGGAGGTGGGGTGCTGATTGCACTCAAGTCTAATATTTATTTCAAAGAGGTATCCATGGGTGATGATCAGGGGGAATCGGTGTGGATTAAAATTGATCTAGCTGTTGGCAAATATTTGTTTTTATGTGTAGTATATATTAAACCTGCTTCTGATTTTATTGCCTATGACAAATTTTTCAATCTGTTTGAAGCTGATTTCGGTTGTTTTAATCATGACATTATTATAGTTGGTGATTTTAACCTTCCTGGTATTGTCTGGCCCTGTGTCATGTCTAATGAAGTTAATCACACGAATACTGAAATGTTACTTATGAATTTTTTAAACCTGTATGAGATGAATCAACTGAACAAGGTGTTGAATATCAATGACAGAGCTTTGGATCTGGTTATCTCTAGATATGATGAACGTATTTTAAGTATTAAACGGGCTAGTGTTGAGGATATTTTGCTTCCTGAGGATGTACATCATCCCTCTATCATTATAACTCTTAATTATACTAAGAGTCCAAGAGTCAAGGTGACTGGGAGGCCTCTTTCTGATTGTGTGCGATATGATTTTAAAAAGGCTGATTTTGAACTCTTGTATAAAAAATTGAGTAATGTTGATTGGAATTTCTTGAATTGGTCTAATAATATTGACTATGTGGTTAGTGCTTTTTATCTTCATCTTTTTCAAATTTTTGATACATGTATTCCTAAGACGGTTGCTAGAGTCAGTGACTACCCTCCCTGGTTTGGTCGTGGTACTAGACGGAATATCAGGCTGAAGAACAGGTTTCGTGAAAAATATAGACAGCGAGGTTTGACTTATGACCTTATTCAGTATAAAGTGCTTAGAGCTAAGATTGAGTCTGATATTAATAGTGATTATAAATCTTATGTTAGGTTGGTTGAATTGTCTATTAAAAGCAATCCTAAGCGTTTTTGGTCCTATAGTAAGTCTAAAGATAAGACTGTGTGCAAAACTATGAATTTGAATAATACTTTGTATTCCACTGATAAATCCATTGCTAATGCTTTCGCTGATTTTTTTTGTGCTAATTATATTGTCAGTACACCGTTCGATGCTGATTCGTTTCCGGCTGGGCATTACAATTCGGATATCTCTGGTGTTGTGAGTGTTGGTCTTGTTACTTTGAATGATGTTTCTGATGGCATTAATGGTCTTAAGGGTTCTGGCTCGTTGGGTTTAGACAATATTCCTGCTTATATTATTAAGGCGTGTTCTGAATATCTTGTATATCCTTTACTCATTATGTTTAACCTGTCCATCAGGTGTAATGTTTTTCCAGAGGAATGGAAGAGATCGAGAATTGTTCCTATTTTTAAAAAAGGTGACAAATGTCGTATTGATAACTATAGGCCCATCTCCATTATTTCTCCTTTTGCCAAGGTTTTTGAGTTTGTGTTGCATAGATATATATACAGACAAGTTAGGTCTTTTATTTCTGTCAATCAGCATGGTTTCATGAGAGGCAGGTCAACTGTTACAAATCTTCTTTGTTTTAATTCGTATGTAATTGATGCCATTGATGCTGGGGGTCAATTAGATGTTGTTTACACGGATTTTGCGAAGGCTTTTGATTCGGTTGATCACGGTATTCTGATACATAAATTGAATAGTATTGGGTTCTGTCCTAGTTTGGTTATGTTGTTGAAGTCATATTTGGGTTCTAGGTTTTCATGTTGAAGACCCAGACCGTCCGACTCGTCCTCAGGACTAAGAGCAACTATTTGGACGGCCGGGAAGCCCTAGGTTTTCATGTGTAAATTTTGGTTCGTCATCGAGTAGGAGCTTTTCGGCTACATCTGGTGTGCCCCAAGGCTCTATTCTTGGTCCCCTTTTATTTATTATCTTTATTAATGATCTTGCTGATTGTTTTGGAAATTGCCTTTTTTATGCGGACGATCTGAAGATTTTGTGTCCTATTTTTGATGCTGTTTCGTGTAATAATATTCAGTCGGAGCTGCTTGTCCTTTCTGATTGGTGTGGCAAAAATCGTTTGCATCTCAATATCAGTAAATGTAGTGTGGTATCTTTTACTCGTAAAAAAGTGCCTATTTTATTTTCGTATGTTATTAGCAACTCTGTTTTGACTAGAAGGTTTTCTATTGCTGATCTTGGGGTCACGTATACATCTGATTTTTCTTTTTCCACACATGTCTCCAATATTTGTGCTAAATCATACAGAAATATAGGCTACATCAGGAGGATTACGCATGATTTTGTAAATGAGGATTCCAGAATAGTTCTTTTCAATGCCTTGGTCAGGTCTGGGCTGGAGTATGCGTCTGTGGTTTGGAAGCCTTTTCAGGCCGTTCACTCTAGAAGGATTGAGGTCATCCAGAATAGTTTCTTGAGATATCTGTATTATAGGAAAACTGGCATTAGTTGTTATGCATTGTCTTCTGCTTTTTTGCGTGGTTTGTTTTGTGTTGTAAGCTTACAGAGAAGAAGGGATTTTATTCTGTGTTCTTTTTTCAGGGGTTTGTTTCGTGGCCGAGTTGACTGTTCCCATGTCTTGGGTGGGATTGGTTTTCATGTCCCACAGTATAGAACTAGAAGCTTGAATTTATTTGCCATTAGGAAGTTTGGGTTGAGTATTGGCAATAATTGTGCTATAAATTGCTTTTCTAAATTATACAATGGTTTCCCTGATTATCTTGATATTTTTTATTCTTCTGAGAAGGATTTTAAAGAGCATTTGTTGTGAACATCTTGTGTTTTATTACATGTATTCTTGTGAAGTGTTTTTTAATTTTAATGTTTTAACTTTTTAATGTATTTTAACTTTTTTAATGTATGTCATGGTATTTTGAATGTAGTTTTGCTCCTGCATGCTGTAACTGGGACTACGTCCTGTTGCTTGCAGTCTTTGTAAATAAATAAATACATAAATAAATAGTACGTTAATAAGAATTTCGTCTTTTGCCTGGTATAATTTTACTTTCCTTATACATTCCTCCTGTATATCAGGTAATATTGTGACGGAGTCGAAAATTCGAATTCGAGTTTTCAACGGGAGAGCACGTTTCAAGCATCCCTGATCACGAACCAAACATTTTTGAGGTGATATCTGTATGTGTGTGTGTGTGTGTGTGTGTGTGTGTGTCAGTGAGTCTGTGGAGATTATATCTCACGAACGAATGGAACGATTTGAATGAAATTTGGTACAAAAATCACACTCCGTAAATACTGGAGAACACTGGAAGCCAATTTTTTTTTAAACGTATTCGAATATTCAGAACTCCCTAAATTTTCGAGTGAAATCTTGAAAAAATCAAAACCTTTAATAAAGTTATGCAAATAAGTATTTCTTATGTAATTTGTCCTTAGAAAACGATTGACATAAACTTTAGAACTCTAGCGTGAGCCGTTCTTGAGATATTGCACATTTTTAAATAAATTTATCAAAAATCTCATAAATTAAAAAAAATATATTAACTGTTGAGAAACATGTTCAATTTTCATATGTAATATCATGCAATAAATTGGGTGACATCATTCTCGTGGATCTAGCTCGTTCCATTCATGAGAAAAGATACTTTGAGTGATACTTTTGTATTCGAACACCAATAGTCATTTCTCTGCTACAAGAATAACTTATTTCTCCGTTTATAACGCTTGGCGAGATTTTGGTGACTATCGCCGTGACTATCGTTGACGGAATATCGCCAACTTGGCGACTTTTTTAAATGTTGCCAAATTAACGAAAATCTCGCCAAATGGATAAAAATGACGCTGAATCAATGAAAATGAATACTAATTGACGGAAATTCAATATCTTGGAAAGAATATAAGTATCTACCTATTTTTTTACTGTAAAAGTAGTAAATTCATTGCATTATATAGGGAAAGTCATGTGATGCCCACATCAGATTTTTTCTTTTAGTATAGTGGTGCCTCAACTCGTAAAGACATTGTTGATAACAGACAAATATCTCTATATTATTGCTTAATGCGAATGCTATCAATATTGATAACTATCAATTTAGAGTTGCGCGAAATATAAGCTAATTTTGTGCACTCCCAAATAGTTTTGCATGTTGCATCCGGAAAGACACCCAATGTGCAATTCAACGTTAAAAACAGTATACCCTGGAGATTATACATCGTGTTTTAGCTGTTAAAGAAGAAAATTCGTTAAGTTATATAGTGTTGTTAGTGTAAGTCAGTAGTGTTGTTATAGTGTTGTTAGTGTAAGTTAGTGTTAGTGATATAGTGTTGTTAGTGTAGTTACATAGTGTAAGTCATATAATGTTGTGTTCGTTAAGTTATATAGTGTATTCGTTAATTTATATAGTCATCTGCTGTCCACATCAGATTATTTTCTTCAATCAGGCATAATCACTTTACTACAGATAACCCTACATTGTATACGCATGGATTTTTCGTGCTAAAAAATTAATCACACTATTAAAAACGCGTCTCAAAATTTGATCGCACGTTTTCTGGCACAGCTCCATAGTTATCTAGCTCAAAGGCATTTATTTCAATAGCGCTGTCTCACTAAATGAATACAGATGTTTATTTCGATCTTTTGACACGAAAATCAAATGCGTTTCAAAATTTACGAAGAGAAATGATGCTTAATAAATGCAAAAGCGATGCTTTTATCTTTCATTTTTCTGTTTTCAATGTAATTTATGGAAATTTCCTATTATAGATTCATATTAAAAGTTAATGAATTGAAATATAGTTTGCATACTTGCGTCTACAGTGAACAATAAGTACAAAGATACCTTTCATTAAAATATTCCATGAAAGAGTAATATGAACAATTTTCTGAGAAGTTTAGAGGCGTGTGTGTTATTACATTCCAAGCATAGTATATATATAAATTAAATAGAGTTTAAATTTTACAAAGAAAATTTTGAAAAATGGTATCCGAATGATTAAAATTATAACACCATTCACTATAAAAGGCTTGAAACATTTTTCGATTGATACCATAATTGACAATGTGTCCACCAGGGGGTGCAACTTGTCCCTTAGGGGAACTAATGACGTCACAAACGAAAATAAATGAAAAAAAATATATTGCGAATATATTTTAAATCAGTGATTAAAACTATTAGGTCTCGTGATGATTGAACAATAAATAAGCCCTTTTAAATCAAGATTATGTCAAATTGCGTCGTATGTTGCCATGTTAAAAAAATATAACATTTCGAATACATTTTAAACTTTTCGCTCGAATTAAAAAAAAAAAATCTGATGTGGGCGACACATGACTTTCCTTATATAACGCTATGAGTTCACTACTTTTACAGTTAAAAAAATGTTATTATTATAGTAGATACTTATATTCTTTCTAAGATATTGAATTTTCTTCAATTAGTCGCCATTTTCATTGTTGTAGCGTCATTTCTATCTATTTGGCGAGATTTTCGTCAATTTAGCAACATTTAAACAAGTCGCCAAGTTGGCGACATTCCACCAAAATCTCGCCAAGCGTTATGAATGGAGAAGTGAGTTACTCTTACAGCAGATAAATGCCTATTGGCGTTCAAATGCAAAATTATTACTCAAAGTATCTTTTTTCATGAATGGAACGAGCTAGATCCACTAGAATGATGTCACCAAATTTATCGCATGATATTACACATGAAAAGTGAACATATTTCTCAATAGGTAATACTTTTTTTTATTTTACATGATTTTTTGATAATATTTTTTAAAAATGTGCAATATCTCGAGAACGGTTAATACTAGCGTTCTAAAATTTACATCAATCGTTTTCTAATGAAAAATTACATAAGAAAAGTCTATTTGCGTAACTTTATTAAAGGTTTTGATTTTTTAATGATTTTTTCAAAATTTCACTCGAAAATTTAGATGGGTTTTGAACATTCGATTGCGTATAAAAGCAATAGGCTTCCAGTATTCACGGAATGCGATTTTTGTACCAAATTTCGTTCGAATCAGTCCATTCATTTGTCAGTTATCGACTCCACAGGCTCACTGACACACACCACACACATACACACACACACACACACACACACACACACACACAGCCATCACCTCAAAAATGTTTTATTCCTAATCAGAAATGTGCTCTCTCGTCGGAAACTCTAGTCGAATTTTCGAACCCGTCACAATACTTTCCTTATACGTTATGTATATAAGGAAAGTAAAAAAATGTTATCTTGTTATAAATTTTTGATAACAAAGCAGGATATAAAGTTTCGTGAAAATCCATTAATATTTGTGGCTGCTATCGTGTATACAAGACATTGTCCACAGACGTAAAAACAGACAGACATCATTCCATTTCTGGTAGGTCGGACGACTTGGGTCGAAGAAGAAAAAGACATCACTCCAAAGATAGTTAAAACGCGTTCAGGAGGTCTTAAGACATACATTGACATCCAAATATCGAATTCGAAAATTTTTGTGAAAACAATACTTTCTCTAAACTATATTACACAGTACAAGAAAGTAACAATCTTATGTAAGCAGCTCATGACTTTCCATACATAATGCAATGAATTTGCTTCTTTCATAATGGTTTACAAAATTCACTGCACAATTTCGTTGTAATTGAATTAGCGCAACGTAAATTCAAATTGGACCCTTTGAGCAAGTTATGAGACCAAACTGAAAGATTTGTTTATAATAATGTGCAAAATTCGCAGCAAAATGGAATTGACATGTAATGAATATCCCGTGAAATAAATGACTGCTGGCGATTTTGTGGCGCCAAAATGCAAACTATTACAAAAAGTATCTTCTCTCGTGAATGGAATGATCAAGATACACGACAATAAGATTAACAGATTTATTAGAATATATAGCATAAGGAAAGGGAACATGTTGGGCGATACATTTTTTACGCAATTTTTTTACTTTTCTTATATACATAAGGAAAGTATTGTGACGGGGTTGAAAATTCGAATTCGAGTTTTCGACGGGAGAGCACGTTTCAAGCATCCCTGATCACGAATCAAACATTTTTGAAGTGATGCCTGTGTGTGTGTGTGTGTGTGTGTGAAAGTATGTGTGTGTGTGTGTGTCAGTGAGTCTGTGGAGACGATAACTGACGAACGAATGGACCGATTCGAACGAAATTTGGAACAAAAATCTCAATCCGTAAACACTGGAAGCCTATTGTTTTTATACGCAATCGAATGTTCAGAACCCCCCTACATTTTCGAGTGAAATTTTGAAAAAATCGTCAAAAAATCAAAACTGCTAATAAAGTTACACAAATAGACATTTCTTGTGTAATTTTTCACTAGAAAACGATTGGCATAAATTTTGGAATGCTAACATGAACCGTTCTCGAGATATTACACATTTTTCAAAAAAATATCAAAAAGTCATATAAAATAAAAAAACAAATATTTCCTATTGAGAAACATGTTCACTTGTCATATGTAATACCATGCGATAAATTTTGTGACATCATTCTCGTGGATCTAGCTGGTTCCATTCATGAAAAAAGATACTTTGAGTAATGCTTTTGCATTTGAACGCCAAAAGTCATTTATCTGCTGTAAGAATAACTTATTTCTCCGTCCATAACGCTTGGCGAGATTTTGGCGACGAATTTGGTGGAATGTTGGCAACTTGGCGACTTTTTTAAATGTTGCTAAATTAACGAAAAACTCGCCAAATGGATAAAAATAACGCTAAATCAATGACGACTCATTGATGATGACGACATGGAAAATGACGACTCATTAACGAAAATTCAATATCTTGGAAAGAATGCAAATAACTACTATAAAAATAATCTATTTTTTTACTGTAAAAGTAGTAAATTCATTGCATTATGTAAGGACAGTCATGTGCTGCCCACATCAGATTTTTTATAAATATATCTAAAACCCTGCATTATATCGAAAACGTTTAATGCTAGTGTTTTAAAACATTTTCAATTCGCTTTCTAATGTAGAATTACATATAAAAAGGTTATGTACTTATCATTATTGAAGGTCCTGATTCTTAATGATTTTTTCAAACATTCATTCAAAAATTGGAGAAAATCTTCCAAAAATTTGATTGCGTTTAAAGTCCATAGCTTTCCAGTATTCAAATTGGAATTTTTCTAATCAATTTCGTTCAAACGTTCAACCGGTTCAAAAATTCAAGCTGTTTTGGTTTGATCCTTTGACTTTTGATGGTTGAATTTTCTCAACGTTTATTATCGCACGCTCACACCATCTTTACACCTCGAGTTTTTATCAATCTTGCTGGTCCAAGGTTTCGCAAGCGACTACTCAGCAACTGTGTTTAAATTTGTTAGGTAATCTTTTTACTTTCCTTATATGCATAATGTATAAGGAAAGTATTCTGACGGGGTCGAAAATTCGAATTCGAG
Organism: Amaurobius ferox; assembly: GCA_951213105.1. Classification (NCBI taxonomy): domain Eukaryota; kingdom Metazoa; phylum Arthropoda; class Arachnida; order Araneae; family Amaurobiidae; genus Amaurobius; species Amaurobius ferox. The sequence continues at coordinate 63,634,460 of OX578150.1, read as the reverse complement.
TTTTCGACGCGAGAGCACGTTTCAAGCATCCCTGATGACGAATCAAACATTTTTGAAGTGATGTCTGTCTGTGTGTGTGTGTGAAAGTATGTGTGTGTATGTGTGTGTGTGTGTCAGTGAGTCTGTGGAGACGATAACTGACGAACGAATGGACCGATTCGAACGAAATTGGGTACAAAAATCGCAATCCATTAACACTGGCAGCCTATTGTTTTTATACGCAAACGAATGTTCAGAACCCCCCAAAATTTTCGAATGAAATTTTGAAAAAATCGTCAAAAAATCAAAACCACTAATAAAGTCACACAAATAGACATATCTTACGTAATTTTTCATTAGAAAACGATTGGCATAAATTTTAGAACGCTAACATGAACCGTTCTCGAGATATTGCACATTTTTCAAAAAAATTATCAAAAAGTTATATAAAATAAAAAATAAAAATATTTCCTATTGAGAAACATGTTCACTTTTCATATGTAATATCATGCGATAAATTGGATGACATCAATCTCGTGGATCTAGCTCGTTCCATTCATGAAAAAAGGTACTTTGAGCAATATTTTTGTATTTGAACGCCAATAGTCATTTATCTGCTGTAAGAATAACTTATTTCTCCGTCCATAACGCTTGGCGAGATTTTGGCGACGAATTTGAGGGAATGTCGCCAACTTGGCGACATTTTTAATTGTTGCCAAATTAACGAAAATCTCGCCAAATTGATAAAAATGGCGCTAAATCAATGAAAATGACGACTAATTGAAGAAAATTCAATATAATGGAAAGAATATAAGTATCTACTATAAGAATAACGCTTTTTTTTAGCTGTAAAAGTAGTAAATTAATTGCATTATATAAGGAAAGTCATGTGTTGCCCACATCAGATTTTTTATATGGCCTCGAGGAAAACACACCATCCTTCATTCCGCTGTTTTGTAAAATGAAATCTTCTTTCTTCCGCTGTTTCGTGAAATGAAATACGTGAATGTTTCGAGAATCGTATAAGTTATTTTGTGAAATTAGTGGAGCATTTAAGTGCTGTTTTATTATATATTGTTCCTTTTCATGCTGTGCTTATGAATAAACGTGTTACTTATTCAAAAATTTGGACCCATTTTTGATTTCTGAGCGCGTTTCCAGGATACATCGTATTATAAAAGAAATAATATATATGTAATAGAGATCATATATCTGTAATTGCGATAATATATTCCATAATAGACATAACTTCATGTTACCATGAATATTACGGCGGTAATGAAAATATGTAATTCTAAAATGTTTGCATGTTATTCATAAAAACATTCAAAATGTATATTAATAATTAAAAGTATCAAAACAGTTAAGCTCACAAAGCTTCGCATAATAGAGAGGAAACTTTATAGAATTGTACTATTATAAATTGATAAAATATTTCTACATTCGAAAAATATATCCAGCATCCAGTAAATAAGGCTACAAAGGAAGGCGGGCGAAATGCCTCATCCGGGGCTTATTTTCCCAAAAATATTCTATCCAGATAAAACTCTTTTGTTATCTGATCTAATAAATTTTTCTATATTATGTTCGAAGGAAGATGACAATATACCTGAAACAGCATTGTAGTTTTAGGTATTTGTTGTAATATAAGCATTTTTGCACATATTACGAATATTTGTATAGTTGTTCACGCAATTAATATTTATTTATAATGTAAGGAATTAAATATGGAAGATAGAAGCAATTAAATATCAAAGAGTTGTGGGAAATTTAATCACAGGCTTTTATGAAATGTTATTACTTTCCTTATAAACAATAATGTATAAAGTATTGCGATGGGGTCGAAAATTCGAATTCGAGTTTTCAACGGGAGAGCACCGTTCAAGCATCCCTGATCACGAATCAAACATTTTTGAAGTGATGTGTGTGTGTGTGTGTGTGTCAGTGAGTCTGTAGAGACGATATCTCACGAACGCGTGGAGAGATTCCAGTGAAATTTGGTACAAAAATCACAATCCGTGAATACTGGAAGCCTATTGTTTTTATACGCAATTGAATGTTCAGAACCTCCCTACATTTTCGAGTGAAATTTTGAAAAAATCGTCAAAAAATCGAAACCTCTAATACAGTTAAGCAAATAGACATTTCTTATGTAATTTTTCATTAGAAAACGATTGACATAAATTTTAGAACTCTAGCATGAACCGTTCGCGAGATATTGCACATTTTTTAAAAACATTATCAAAAAGTCATATAAAATAAAAAAAAATATTTCCTATTGAGAAATATGTTCACTTTTCATATGTAATACCATGCGATAAATTTGGTAACATCATTCTAGTGGATCTAGCTCGTTCCATTCATGAAAAAAGATACTTTGAGTAATACTTTTGTATTTTAACGCCAGTAGTCATATATCTGCTGTAAGAATAACTTATTTCTTCGTCCATAACGCTTGGCGAGATTTTAGTAACGAATTTGATGGAATGTCACCAACTTAGCGACTTTTTTAAATGTTGCTAAATTAGCGAAAAACTCGTCAAATAGATAAAAATGACACTAAATCAATGACGACTCATTAATGATGACGACATAGAAAATGACGACTTATTGACGAAAATTCAATATCTTGGAAAGAATAGAAATAACTACTATAAAAATAATCTATTTTTTTACTGTAAAAGTAGTAAATTCATTGCATTATATAAGGAAAGTCATGTGCTGCCCACATCAGATTTTTTTTATTAAATTGAAATGAGATATATAGCTTGTGTTTCATGAGGTGATATATAAAGCTCATTCATTTAATTAATATAAAATATATAGCTTTGCTTCACGAGGTAATGTGGAAAGCAAATTATTAGTTGAAATTGCAGTTAATTTGCATGTAATAGATCTTTTGTTACATTCTCATACGTAGTATTTAAAAAGTATTGTTTTCACGAAAGTTTCGATTTCCAGATGGCTTGTTTATATGTTTTAATACCCCCTGAATACGTTTTGACTATTATCAAAAGATCTAGAATTTGATAGAATTTTTTAAATTCGAGCGAAAACTTCGAAATTTATTTAAAAAAATATATTTTTTTTAGCATAGCATCATAGGACAAAATTTGACGTAATTATACATCAAAGGGTTTATTTGATCACGAGACAATAATTTGTTACAATGAGCACGAGATTTAACAGTTTAATCATTGGTGTGAAATATAGCCGCGATGCATTTTTTCGTGATGTCATTAGCCCATCTCGGGGGGGGGGGCGGCAAGTTACTTCCTCTCCAGGAAGTACATTGTCAAGTATATTTTCAATCGAAATATTTCTTTCAAGCCCTTTAATGTGAAGGGTAACACGCTATAATTGTAATCATTTGAACCTACGATATCGATTTTTCAAAACATTTCTTGTAAAATGTTAAAAAAAAGCTATTAAAAATAGATTCTGTTATGAGAAATTTGAGTTAAACCACACTCCAGCTTAATTTTCATTTGGCGACACTCTATATACTATTTATGTGATGCATTTTATTATATATCCAAAAATCTGATGTGGGCAACTCATGACTTTCCTTATATAATGTAATGAATTTACTACTTTTACAGTAAAAAAATAGGTTTTTCTTATAGTAGATACTAATATTCTTTCCAAGATATTGAATTTTCGACAATTAGTTGTCATTTTCATTGATTTAGCGTCATTTTTTTCCATTTGGCGAAATTTTCGTTAATTTAGCAACATTTCAGAAAGTCGCCAAGTTGGCGACATTCCGCCAAATTCGTCGCCAAAATCTCGCCAAATGTTATGGACGAAGAAATAAGTTGTTCTTACTGCAGATAAATGACTATTGTCGTTCAAATACAAAAGTATTACTTAAAGTATCTTTTTTCATGAATGGAACGAGCTAGTTCCACGAGAATGATGTCATCCAATTTCTCGCATGGTATTACATATGAAAAGTGAACATGTTTCTCAATAAGAAATATTTTTGTTTCATATTATATGACTTTTTAATAATTTATTTGAAAAATGTGCAATATCTCGAGAACGGTTTATGTTAGAGTTCTAAAATTTATGTCAATCGTTTTCTAATGAAAAATTACATAAGAAATGTCTATTTGCGTAACTTTATTAGCGGTTTTGATTTTTTGACGATTTTTTCAAAATTTTATTCTAAAATTCAGGGCTGTTCTGTACATTCGATTACGTATAAAAACAATAGACTTCCAGTGGTTACGGATTGTGATTTTTATACCAAATTTGGTTCGAATCGGTCCATTCGTTCGTCAGTTATCGTCTCCACAGGCTCACTGACACACACACACACACACAGACATCACTTCAAAAATGTTTGATTCGTGATCAGGGATGCTTGAAACGTGCTCTCCCGTCGAAAACTCGATTTCGAATTTTCGACCCCGTCACAATACTTTCCTTATACATTATGTATATAAGGAAAGTAAAAAAGCGCAAGTAAAAGTTGCTAATTCTTTTTGTTTAAACATATCAGAGCTAAAATATTCTGAATTTTTTTTCTGCTGAAAAACTTGAAATCTAAGACATTTTTTGTAGAATTTCCCAGATAGCACGATCTGGATTAAAAACGTTGCAAACTTGTTGCTATCGTTGCTATCTCGTTTGATTGCAAATATTGCGATTTAAAAACTATTTTAAGACGATTCATGCATTACTTTGCAAAATGGATAATATATTTCGTTTTTAAATCATTTTAATGCTGTTGCATTTATCTGAAAAGTTTTATCTTCATTATTTGCAACAAATTTTTTCAACCAATATCTCCAAACAATCCATTTTTCTAACGAATATCTCCAATCAATCCATATTTTCAACGAATATCTCCATACAGTCCATTTTTCTAACAAATATCTCCAATTATAATATTTTCGCAGATAATAGAATTTTAACAAATGGATTTACGGATTTACTACAGACATCAGTACTTAGTTTACTACAGACATCAGTATAAATAATTTTACAGATTTTCTGCAGAATTCCAACAGAATTCGGAAATCACTACTGCTCTATAAATTTATAGATTTTCAGCAGAATTTTTAAATATTTTTGAGGTTTCCGTTAGGGTTCTAAATACACTAATGATTTATGAATAGTTTTAAAAATGTATGATCGTAATTTGTGGTGTGCTTCTTAAGACGCCAGTATTTTAATAATAAATTTATAGATTTTCTTCTGTGCTTTTGTAAACAAAAATATTGCTATAAATGAACACAATTACTGCAGATTATAGATGGTCTGTAACATATGAAATTTGAAAATGAAACTGACAAATGAAATTTGAAAAATTCTTTTTAAAATTCCTTAAAAAATTTCTAAGCATTTGCATAAATGACGTTTTGTACAACATTTGATGATTTCCGCTACAGATACAGTGTGAGGATTCTATTATTGTATGCAAATTCTACTATTCATTATGTTAATTTATGCACGAAACGACTCAGCTCTGTATTCGAGAGTCACTTACTCACGACTTGCCAGTACTATAAATGCTGCAAGCGTTCGCAGGAGACAGAAAGATTAGATCAGAGATCAAAGATACAAGCTTGAATCGTCGCCTTCAACTTCGACTGTTATCTTTATACGAGATTGTGATGCTGGTCTGTTCATTAATGGAAGCACGCAGCAAAAGGATGGTCTCTACAATATTTTGAGTAAAGATAGCTATGATTTAATAGTTTGTTAGTATTGCTAATTCAGTTCAGTAACGAAAGGTTAAGTTTAGGACGAGGTATAGATATGATAGTTCTAGCTTGTAAATATTCTGTATATGTAATTGTGTATCGAGTTGTCAGCGAAGTTAGCAGGAATAAAATATGTGTTTGTTAAAGGTTGTAGATCATTAATGGAACTTAAGTCAGGTAAAAACCTTTACAATACCACCCGCACAGAGTAACTTGACAGTGGAACTTTACAACTCGAAGCATAGATGTTATTCATATCAATAACATATTATTGGATGAAAGTGAAGCAAAGTGTTGCCATTCATTTCCAAATCAAATCAGTTTCAAATTAAAATGAGCGAGCTCACTCAAACTACTTGAAGGTCGGAGGTGTGCAATGATTTTTCATGCCCAAAGGTTTAATATGGTACCAAATCGGAGCCAGACAGTCTAACTCACGGGTGGCCAACCTTTGGCGCATGCGCTAAACGTGGGGCTTTGGATGATTACAAGTAGCGCATTGCTTGCGCCTACTTATTCTTTTGAAGTAGGCGCCATAACTGAATCCATCTTTGTATTTTCAACACCAGATTGATCCCAGTTCAATTCATACAGACGTTAGGCGCGGTAGCCCAGTGGTGGCTCATTAAGCCACGCGGACGTTAGGCGCGGTAGCCCAGTGGACGCGGTAGCCCAGTGGTGGCTCATTGAGCCACGCGGCTCAATTGGCGCGGTAGCCCAGTGGTTAGCGCGCGGGAATTGCACTCGGTAGGCCCGGGTTCGATTCCCGTCACTGCCAAAACTGCCGCCGTGTTCACGAGGAGTACGATCACGTTAACATGTGGGTCTGTAAGTCTTTCCGAGAGGTTGGTGGTAGGGGAAGGCCGATACGGTCCCTGTGGATGCCTCCCCCACTAGGTTCCGGTCTAAATTGGATGGCACTTCCTGGCCGTCCAAATAGTTACCTTGTACACCTTTCTGGTAGGTCGGACGGTCTGGGTCTCAACAACAACAGCCTTCTTACTCATTAGTTCGTAGCAATTTTTTGACAGTTGGCGGATGGTATGTTAAAGGTTGACCAGCACTGGTCTAACTGAAGTAGCCATGAGGAAAACGCTTCACTGTTCCTGTATGAAGGTGCCAGTATGATAGTGCAAATGAAGTTGGGAAAAGATAAATGGCATTGATAAATGGCAAAACAAAAATAAGATCCAAATTATGATTTTAATTAAAACATAAAATCATACCACAAAGGGTATACGACTCTGATCATGGTATCATAATGACTAAAAATGAATAAAATATTTAGTAACATGAATAAGAAGTGCCGTTTTGAAAGCTAAATAACTATACCGAATAACTAATAAAATATTCAAACAAACAACTGCAAAGTAAACTAGTGAAAAAGCAAGTGACAAAAAATGTTTCGAAATTAAATAGCTGAGTTCATCAACATACGCAAAAAAATGACGTTAAATGCATTGCGACAAATACCAGAGATATTTAAGCTACCGAAATAAGATGCATTAAAACCGATAATGAAGGAAAATATAAGCGGATTCGGAAGCTTTGGGTGTGTTGAAGCATAACTTCATCAACTAATAATATAAACATTGTAAAATGAACTGCCACCAACACAACAAAATGAGAACAAGTAAGAATTAAGCAAGATACTTCTAGATGTAAAATATTTAGGTAGCATGAACGTTTAAAAGGAAATTAAAATAAGAATGTATAAGAAAACCTTCAAGGAAGTCCAATTCAAAAATAGAATCGTGTGAAAAATATCTTTACATCTTAAACAACAAACATGATTACAGTATCAGCATTGTTTGGTATAGATTGCAAAGAGTCTCGCTGCGCCAACCTGGAATCGAACCCAGGAACTCCGAACTGGCTAGCCGACGCTCTACCGTTGAGCTACTGGGACGAAATTTCTAGCCCTTATCGTCGAAGTGGATTCTGCATTCTCCACCCTCTGATGTCAGATTGACGGGCGACTGACAATCTAACTAACTGTCTCCTGCTATTTTTACCTCAGATTAGCCTCCTGCTACTACTATTTTTTATCCGGGTTAGTATCCTCGTTATCCTCTCAATTTGAAATCGGTGCTCAATCTTCCAGAGTCCACTGAATCCATGCTAACCGTACTAGGGTCACTATCAGACCTCCGACATCTTTACACTAACCTACAGAGTTGATTTGTTCGGGCGCCTTGCTGCTCAAACCGAGAATCGAACCCTGGATCTCCGAGCTGGCCAACCGACGCTCTACCATTGAGCTACTGGGACTCTTTTCGCAGAAGTGAAGTCTGCAAGGTGTTTAGTTATTTTAGATATTTGTATATTTATATACTTCTTGTTTAGAAACATGACTCATATGTTCCTTAATACAATTTAAGGTATTCCTTAGTTTCCCATCGTAACTCAGACCTCATTTACATGTAATATGATAAATACACAAACGATGCATGACAAGGGTGGAATCTATAATTGAAAGGAAATAAATGCTGTTGTAAAGTTTGGGTAATTTAACTTAATTCTCATTTTATTTTCGTTCCATTTATCTTTTTAGTCAATAACGTTCGCACGGCTGCTTTAATCAGCTTGTCTTGCTGCAGGTTAACTTCATAACCTTTTTGAGTAAGTAGCAGCCTCTTCCTGGCTTGGAGTGGATTCCTTGATTCATCGATACTCTTTCACTATCAAACCTTTGGGTCATGGCCTATAAGTCGTTAATCTACAATCTGTTCACTTCACTTGAATTATAATTTACTTCAACTAACTTGGGAATCAAAGGTAACCCCTTGGTATATTTCTGTTCAATTATACACTACGTGGCAATGAAAATGAGACACCAAGATGGAGTGGGCAGAAAAATATGCAAATTGCAGGATAGACGCAGCTCACCGAGTTATGTAAATGATGCAAAATGCGCAGCTGTCCCGCGGCACGTTGAGTGAGATATAAGGGAAGGAACCTGCAGAATCGGCAGTAGTCGCGCCGCTCTGTCTGCCAGGGAAATCATTTTGCAATTTTTTTTTATCTCAGAGAAAACGTGCAGTATCAGAGAATGCCGGGCGCCGCCAACCGAGGCATTTCTTCCAGACAGACGATTTCAAGAGGGATATGGTAATCGGACTCGATGGGCAGGTTAGTCCATACGCCAAATCTCAGCGGATGGTCACCTACACGCGTCCACGGTGCAGATGGCGAAGATGGTTGGAGCAAGGAAATGTGGCACGTTTGAGGGGTGCCGGACTGATAGAGCAACGTCAGCACGCGTGGACTGACGCATCCACCGACAAGCGTTGGCGGCCCCGCAGGCCACTTCCGTCGCCCTTTTGCAGTATGTGCAGGACACCCTTGATGCTGACATATCGACCAGGAACATAATCCGCCGATTGGTCGCCGGCGATCTGCACTCATGGCGCCCTTTAAGAAGACTGCCATTGACCCAACTGTACAGACGCCTCCGTTTACAATGGTGTCGAGATAGAGCCATGTGGACGGCGGAATGACACTGGATCGCACTCTCAGACGAGTCACGCTTCTGGTTTAGCAATGACAATCGCCGTATACGAATCTGGCGCCGAAGTGGTGACAGATCCAATCCGGCCGCATCTGTGGAAGACCACACTTCGCGACAAAGCGTCGTTATGATTTGGGGCGCCATCGCCTACAATAGCAGGTCACCTCTGGTCCGTATTGAGGACACTATGACGGCCCAACGATACGTGGATGACGTGATGCGGCCCGCGATACTACCCTTCTTTCAGGGGGTGCCCAATGCCATTTCCCAACAGGATAACGTCAGACCACACACGGCACGCATCAGTTAAATGCCCTGTAAGGTACTCAGGTGCTTCCCTGGCCACCAGTCTCCCCTGATCTCTCCCCAATCGAACATGTCTGGGACGTGATTGGACGTCGCTTGCTTGCGCTGCCACCGACGCGTTTAGAAGACGAACTCTGGCAAATGGATGACAGGGAATGGGCATCCCTCAGGACACCATCTGCACGCTCATTGACTCTGTACCTAGACGTGTTGCTGCCTGTATCGACGCCCACTGTTGTCCTGCGACCTACTGATCAGACGGTGTTATCGCTCAGTGTATAGTACGATCATGTTGCAATAAACATCACTTATTTTTCGCTTCTGTCTCTCTCTGTTTGCCAATTTCCATCACTTTCAGCCCACTCCTTCTTGGTGTCTCATTTTCACTGTCACGTAGTTGTTGTTGAGACCCAGACCGTCCGACCTACCAAAAAGGTGTAAGGTAATTGTTTGGACGGCCGGAAAGTGCCACCCAATTTAGACCGGAACCCAGTGGGCGAGGCATCCACAGGAACCGTACCCTCCTCCCCCTACCACCAACCTCTCGAAAGGACTTACGGACCTACATGTTTAACGCGATCGTACTCCGCATGAACACGGCGGCAGTTGTGGCAGCGTGCAAATCCAGCGCGCAAACCACCGGGCTGCCGCGCTCGAAATGTGCCAACAGCACGCGGTGTTCCCAGGTGGTCACCCACCCAAGTACTAGCCGCGTCCGATGATGCTTGACTTCGGTGATCTAACAAGAACCGGTGTTATCAGCACGGTAGGGCCGTTGGCGCCACTGTTACGTAGTGTATATTTTTATGACAACGCCATAATACCTGGGCCACGTGTGAAAATATATAATGTCAAAGACCTATCTTTCTTTAACTGGTGTGGTTGATGTGGCTTACCATTCTGAAGAAGGAGGTATTTGTCTTCGAAATCGCCTAATATATTTTATCAATTAAATGCTAAACTTAATACAGTTCTTGTTTATTTTTCTGGCATGTTGAAAGGTCATTCCAAAGCTCTGTTTAAATAAATCAAAATTATTATTTTTTTTTTTTAGTTGCCGCGAGTTTTGAACTTTCAAGAGTTGTTAAAAAACTAAATTTATCAGTCACATTCCAAAGTTCTCTTTGGATAAACTTGGATTCTTTTTGCCTGAGTTGCCCCGAGTTTCGAAATTTCAGAAATTGTTAAAAAGCTAAATTTATCAGTTAATTGATTATTTATAATACATTTCCAACCGATTGCCAAGTTTGGCAAAGCCTCTCTGCGCAGGACTATCAAGAATATTGATTCCGAAATTTGAAACTTTTAGAAACAAATTACCTTCAACCATTCTTTCCCAGTTTGCATTATTTGAAATCTAATTGTTTGCTTCAAATGCTCTCTCTCTTACTCCAATATTTTTTATGTAAAGAATTTCTTAAATCCCTTTGGATTTTTCAAATGCTATGAAATAGATATGCAGATATAGGAACTTTGGATGCTATACTGAAAATGTAGTTTCCTATGCTGAGAAAATTCAAGAAAATGCAGACGTTATATGTCCAGTTAAGATACTGATTCTTTAAAAACACGTATTCGCAAAGCAATTTGCTTACTTGTCAAATGAAATCCAAACTTTTATTTCGAATATTAGTAGTCGCTCTAAAACTTTTATACTCAATAGAACAAAATCGATTTGCGACGATTTTTCGAATGTGCAGTTTGTAAAAGGAAAAAAAGTATGCTAATGTTCGTTGTTGTATCATTGTAATGTTATTAACAAAAAGATTCCTTTAAAATAGGCTAATATACATATATTAAAAAAATTATATATACATATATATATATATATATATATATATATATATATATATATATATATATATATATATATATATATATATATATATATATATAATAGTTTGAAAATCCAATGATAGAATAGCGAGAAGTTGCAACTGAAAGGATCCTAACTTTAAAATATGCTTACATAATAAAAAGAAGTATATTAAACAGAAAATCATCAATCAAACGGGGAGGGGGCAATGCAAATTTCTAGTCATCAAGCTGAAAATAATCATCAAATATCAATGGAATGGAATCGATAATTGAAATACAAAAAAATCCAAGCATTAAAGCTATACACGTGGATAAGCACTAGGCCTAACTAAATGAATTGGTCATTTTGAAAAAACCCTTCTTCAAGCATTTAATCAAAATGAGTGTTTCTGATATTAGAGATAGATTATATCTATAAACTCTAATAACTTGGAAGATACACAAAAAGATGGAAAAATTATAAAAGATAAAAGAATACCTGGAAAAAACTCTGCATATGTCGAAACCAATGGAACCTAGAATGAAGAGACCAGTGTTGCCAATCGCAAAGATAAAAGTAGAGATCTACTGTTGCCAATCGTGAGAAATGAATGACAGTAATACAGCAATAAAAGGTGATATTCTACAGTAAGGGCTACATAATAATACGGCGTATAATATAATCGAAAACAGTGAGGCTAATGTTTAAGGGAATGTAAATACAATGTAATGTTAATACAAGAGAAAATTGATATCTGGCAATTATAAGATACTATGAAGATATTCGATGAATATTCAGCTAATCCAAACATTTTAACAATACCATTTACTAAATATGCTGGATATTTATATAATATGCTGGTAATTTTTAGATTATTTAAATTCATAGCATGAAATTTTTTATCTGATAATCCATAAATTCTAAAAATTTGATTAAGTATTATATTTCTAAACATTGAATCGAGTTCCATGAATTAAATGGTAATATTTTAGTAATGTCAAAATTAAAAAAGTCTTTTTTATCACATAAATTAGTAACTATTCCATTAGTAGGTTCAATAATTTGATTTAAATCCAAAACAATAATGTTATTACTAATAGTGGCTTCATTAGGAATTAATTCCAATTTGTCTGGATAAAAATCTATATCTATGACATATTTTTCTGTAAATACTAAACAAATTAGATCATCAACATATCTGTAAATTTTATAATCTATTTAAGTAAAATACTGTTCGTAGTGATAAAGTTATAAATTAGCTAATACACTGCTACTGCAACCACGTTGCGGAACTGAGAATTGTAAGTATAATTTATTTCCTTGACAAATATAATTATTGAAAAGAACAAAGTGAAGAAGTTTAGGAAAATTGTTAAAAATTGTTTGAGTAGATAGATTAGTAATATAAGCATTATATAGAGCTAAAATTACAACATATAGATAAGAGATCTTAAATGTTTCCTACTATTTAAATCAGGAAAACGTGAGTTTTAATGGATTTACATATTTTGGGGCATCTTATAGAACACAAATCAGCTATTAGTTTGCATGCATTCATAGTAGTATAATATAGGAAAAGTATTAAGGCGGGGTCGAAAATTTTAATTTGAGTTTAAATTTAGTCGGAATCGAATACATTTGAGGTACTGTCTGTGTGCATGTGGGTGTGTGTATATTGTATGTATATATGTCAGTGTGTCTCTCCGTGTGCTTTTGGACGCTGTATCCCACAGTCAAAAAAAAGATTTCGAAAATATTTTAATAGAGATATTATGATAAACGATAATTGGAATCTTACTGATTTTGGACACAATCAAAATTTCGGAACACTATCATATTTTCGGATGAATTTAAAAAATAATCAAGAAAAACGCAAAACCATCAATAATCTATATAAATTAAATTGAAAATCTATCTGTCTGTCTGTCTTTTGTCCCATCATCACGGGAGAACGGCTGAACCGAATTAGATGAAATTTTGTGGGTAGCCTGGAAATAGTCTCATTTAAAATTTAGTCCATGTTTAGAGTTTCTACGATCAGTAGTTCTCGAGATATTAGTAAAAAGCGAAATTTTCGTTTGTCTCATCATCACGAGAGAACGGCTGAACCGAATTTGATGAAATTTTGTGGATAGCCTTGAAATAGCCCCCCATAAATTTAGCCGCCTAAGTTTCGAGTATCTAAGTCCAGGGGTTGTTGAGATATTAATGAAAAACGAAACTTTTTCCTAGGAGTTCTACTCTCTAACTCCGTGGTTTATCCAAACGAAAAGCTTGGATCGTTTGAAAGTGAATTAAAACTTTATCTCTGAGTTTGATGAGGGATTTTTTGCCCTAATTAGCCACTTTCTGAAAACATGAATTGTTTGAAACATGATTTAAATGGGAAATCTATCTCCATGGTTTATTTCTCACAAGCTTTTACTGAACAATGAAAAGTATAAAGAAATCAAAATGGTTATTTAATTTCGCAGTTTATGAGGAAGATTCCATCTTATATCATGTTGCTCAGAAACGCAATTAAATTAAATCTGTCTGTTAATTTTAATTATTATTTTTTCGATTTGAATAATAAATAAATGGATATAAAAATATATTTTAGAAAAGAACGATTTGATTTTTCTTATAGCATTTTTGACTGCATAATATCAATTACGGTCCTCAGGTTTAAACCTTATTATTATTGATATTTTCGGGGATTATTGATTCAGAGATTATTGATATTTTCAAGGTATTATGCAATTGTTTTATGACAAAAATTGTTTAAACTCATATATTGTACGTTGTACGAGTAATCTTCTACAAATACAAGGGTATATCTTCTAATCTACGAGAATATAAGTAGTACAGGTATATTGGCATATGTTTTGATATATATTGGCATATATTGGAATCCACAATTACGACCTTCTGGTATAAAGAGTACGGGGATTATTGATATTTTCAATTTATTACATCATCTCTTTTATTTTGGCAAAGATTTTTGAGACTCATATAGTAATACGAGTAATACTCTACTAACACACTGGCATATTTTCTAATCTGCGATAATATAAGTAGTACGGGGTTGCATATATTGATTCAATTCCTTTTTTCTTTGTAAATTTGCTTACAAAAGGGGTCAGGATGTTTTACTCTTTAGATCTGCCAGTGTAGATAATTTTTCATAGTGAGAACAGATAATCTTAAACTTCTCTTTAGGAGCAATAAATTTAATATTTTAACAGAATTTGCACTTGATTGCGAATTATAAGTTTCTTTATATTATAAACTCCGTACGAAGAACGGGTATGCTGCTACTTTCTTAATATTATTAAAAATATCTTTAAAATCAAAAGTTTGATATCCAATTAGTTTACCTAATGATGTTATTTTATTCTTTAATTCTTTACCATTATTTAGAATATGGTAATTATTGCTAGAATAACGTAAACTATCATTTATTATATTTAAATAATTTAGTAGTAATTTACTCGCAGTAGTAGAGTAAGTAATATGACCACTAGTAACAATTTAATAGGATTTTTATGAAATTTAGGAATAAGCACTATATATGGAAATTTAAGAAATTTATAATTAATATTTAAATCACTATACATATTAATAATTTTCAGTTTGATACTGTTAATGGAATGTGAATCTAGTTTAATTTGACTATTATTCTTTAAATAATCTAACAGAAATTGTATGTAGAATTTTTTACAGATAATAATATAATTATTAGACGCTTTATCAACATAAGTAATAACAAAAGATATTTTTGAAATAATTATTAATGGAGTGTTTAAATGAAGTAAATTTCCACCTATTAAATGCATATATATATATATATATATATATATATATATATATATATATATATATATTACAGATAAGCATATTCTTTATCTGTTTGTGGGTAAAAATTTTCATATTATTGCATTTACTGAAAGCTTTTAAACATCGACTTCTCAGGATCTGCAATAGATCCAGCTTAGAGGATGACTGCTATAGATTCTACATTCAACATTCTACTATCGTTCTACATTATGAAGCGGTGATAAGTGGTTCTACATTATCGAGCGAGGAGACGATTAGAGGCTTAACATTTCCGTCGAATAGGAAGTCATTTGTCGCCATATGGCTCCTTCATAAATATCTTGTTCTTATTTTTACAGGGATATTTCAGATTTTTTTTCTACATCGTGTTTATGAAAAGATAGTCACAATACGAGCATGACACAGATCTGGAAACTTTATAAAACTTGGTACTTAATCCTATAGAATTTTAGCGTCGATTTTGAAACTCTATTGAAACATTGTTATAGTTTCCTTATAAAAAAACATAAAAACGTTTCATAGCAATCAATATTACTTTCTCTGCAATACATGGTAATGTATAGGGAAAGTATTAGAATCATACCGAAAATCACAACTCGAGTTTTCGACTGATCTACACGTTTTGAGACCTCTAGAATAGGAAAACTATTTTTAGCGTGACGTTTGTGTGTCTGTTAGCGTGTGTCTGTCTGTCTGTGCAGATTTTGTATCCACTGTAACTAAAAAACTAATGGACCGAATTTCACAAAATTTGGTAGGTAAGTCACTTGTAGGCGAGTCTGGTGCTGATTAATTTTTGGTACGATTCGGGATAAAAGAACCCACCTATTTTTGCGAAATGGCCCGCAAAAGCTTTTATCCACTCTAACTGAAAAACTAATGGACCGAATTTCACAAAATTCGGTAGATGAGTCACTTCTGGGTTACTCTGGTGCTGATTAGATTTTGGTACGATTCGGAAAAAGATAACCTGCCTTTTTTTGCAAAATGACCCGCAAAAATTGTCAAAATCTAAACTAAAGAACTAGGTATACTTAAATATATCCACAGAATGCTCGTTTAATACGTATTTTTTAACGACGAAAAGAATAAGATCAACCCCATTACACAAAGACTAGCCGTTCTCGAGATATTTTAGTTTTTCGTATTTTCTCTACGC
Source organism: Amaurobius ferox (assembly GCA_951213105.1). Lineage (NCBI taxonomy): Eukaryota > Metazoa > Arthropoda > Arachnida > Araneae > Amaurobiidae > Amaurobius > Amaurobius ferox. The sequence goes on along the minus strand of OX578150.1, from coordinate 63,618,174 downwards.
CACCTTTGAAAATAAGTCCGGTTACCGAATGAGAAAAAAAATTGAATTAAAAGTGAAATAAATTTAATTAAAATAAAGAGAACATGAATATAAGTCTGCATGGAAAGTCATGTGCTGCCCACATCAGATTTTTTTGTTTGCGATTGAAAACTTGTAATTTTTCTTCTTAACGAAGACGGAAATGTTATATATAAGGTACCGCAATAAATTTATAAGGAATGGTGTATGAGTGTACAAGTTAGTTCTATCTATAATAAAGTTATCATGCAAAATCGCATTAAAGTGATTGAAGAGCCCTTAGTGGAGAATTTAAAAAGCCAGCATAACGAACTCGGTAGCAAAGCGTGATAGACGAAAAAAAGCCAATTACAAAGTTGTAGATAATTATCTAGTGGAAATCAACAACAACACTGGTATAGAAGGTATTTATTAGGCGAAATATGGTTATTGTGAAATTCTGTCCTATTCAGTTATGCTTAAATAAACAACACTTGCATATACAGGAATCTAATGTACAGCCTGTTCAAATGCCTGTTCAACAACAATGCACAACAATGAATTCGTGAAAAATTATGATCGTGTAATTTGAAACACACTGCAGGTGTCACCGTGTACTATGTAATCGTAAAGTCTAATAAATCTATAATGTCCAGTGATAATGTCCAATATTAATGTCCAATGATCTATAATGTCCAATAAAATGTAATGTTCAATGAATCTATGTAATGTCCAATGAAATGTAATGTTCAATGAATCTATGTAATGTCCAATGAATCTATGCAATGTTCAATGAATCTATGTAATGTTCAATGAATCTGTGTAATGTTCAATGAAACTATGTAATGTCCAATGAATCTATGTAATGTCCAATGTTCAATGAAACTATGTAATGTCCAATGAATCTATGTAATGTCCAATGTTCAATGAAATTATGCACTGTCCAATGAATCTATGTAATGTCCAATGAATCTAAGTAATATTCAATGTTCAGTGAAACTATGTAATGTTCAATGAATCTATGCAATGTCCAATGTTCAATGAATCTATGTAATGTCCAATGAATCTTAGTAATGTCCAATGTTCACTGAAGCTATGTAATGTCCAATGAATCTATATAATGTCCAATATTCAATTAATTTATGTAATGTCTAATGTTCAATTAATCTATTTAATTTTCAATGTTCAGTGAAACTATGAAATGTCCAATGAATCTATGCAATGTCCAATGTTCAATGAATTTATGTAATGTCCAGTAAATCGATATAATGTCCAATGAATCGATATAATGTACAATTTTCAATGAATCTATGTAATGTCCAATAAATCGATGTAATGTTCAACGAATCTATGTAATGTCCAATGAATCTATGTAATGTCTAATGTCCAAGAAATCAATGTAATGTTTTATGAATCAATGTAATGTCCAATGTTCAATGAATTTATGTAATGTCCAATGTTCATTGAAACTATGTATATGCAATGTCCAAAGAATCGATATAATGTCCAATGTTCAATGATTCGATGTAATGTCCAATGTCCAATGAATCTATGTAACGTCCAAAGTTCAATCAATCTATATAATGTCCACTGTTTATTGAATCTATGCAATGTCCAATGAATCTATGTAATGCTCAATGAATCAATGTAATGTCCAATGAATCTATGTAATGTTCAATGAATCTATGTAATGTCCAATGAATCTATGTAATGTTCAATGAATCTATGTAATGTCCAATCGTATCTTAGGAGTGTCATCATCCCTTATAATGCAATTTTGGGCAGATATTTGTTCTCTTCTATATATACTTTTTGTTAATTTCTGGTGTTGATATCTATTGATTAGACAAAGTTCTACAACTCTGTTATTGACTTTTTTTGTCTATCTCGTTTTGTTGTCAAGTTCATTATCCTAACTTTCTTAAAATCTCCACTAGGTGGGCTACAATTCCTCTTATTCGGCCAGGCATGATAATTTAACTATGCATTGATCAAACGTGTACAGTCATGTGTCTGTCCTAAGCAATTATTATTATTTTTTTTTGCTTAAGGATATCTTAGAAACCCTGTAATGTTAAGTATTAAATAGTGTTTCAACATAGCTGCCCTTGGTTTTTTATTTTTCGGCAATCGGTTTCATACACATACTTTCAATTTGAAAGTTTGTTTACATTAAATGCGATATTCTTTCATTTAATATTTTTTTTTCCGGTGGGATCTATTTTCTAAAAATTAAGGGTCCCGATAAGAATAAAATATTCAACTAAAATGTTTGCTGTACAGAAAGAAAATATTTGAAAGAAAAAACAATCTGCAATTATGAGAAATATTCATGAAGATATTTACAATAGAATATTTAGATTTACAATAAATAGCAAAACATCACATGGTTTTCCCTACAAAATCAAATTCTATTTCTTTTTATTTATTTCATAATTCCTTAAGTTGAGTTTAATTACACAAATTAACATGGATAATTATTTGAAATTACACCTGTCCCCCGATTTATACGGAAGATAGGTTCTGCACAAAACCGTGTAAATTGAAATCTTGGATTTTGCTAAGTAAAATCGTGTAAAACGAAAATAACCCCAAAATGTGCATGATTCAGTCATTTATTTAAGTAAAACAAAAGTAAGACATCTTAGAAAATTTAAAATTATACAATTATACTTAGTTTATAAAACAACAAACATATGAATGTAGTAATATAACATGTTTAATTTATTTCACATTAGGAACAAAGAACAAAAAAACAAAAAGACCCTTAAAAATTAATTCTAAGTTTAATCACTGTCATCACTTTCATGTACTATCAGTCTTTTCTTTCTGATAGGTATGATGTCACTTTCATCACTTGAGCTTTCTTGATGCGATTCTGGCTCAATGGTTGACGAATTAGGCAAGATCTCGGGTTGACAAGACTTTGTCATGAAATCGGTAATTAACAATTGCGTAGGTTTTTTTGCTAAATCTTTATAGACCTCTTCATATTGATTTAAGCATTTACGAAGATCTCGCTGGAAGCGGAGAGCTCGATCAACATTTGTGTCATATTGTAAGAAATGGTTGCCCAATTTTCTTCCCAAATCAAGTCCTACGCTTATGATTCTTGCTGTGAACGCAACTGGTTCAGATTGCTCTTCATCAGAATCATTGTCTTCACCATGTTTGTTTGTTTCGCTAATCATGTTAATTAAATCATCTTCATTCAATTCTTCATCAGCTATTATTTCTTCAATATCTGCCTGAGCTAAATCTTCAAAATTTTTTCCTCCTATAGTATGGGCCAACTCAGTGATCTGAGAATATTCATGCTCTATTGGTGATTTATCATTTCCACTTTCAACAACATCCGGCCATATTGCTTTCCAGCAGGCGTTGATCGTTGATTGTTTGATCTGAGTGTATTACAGTCCAACATGCTTAACACAATCTTACAATCTAAAATTGTAAATTTCTTCCAAGCATCCATCAGAGTAAGAGATTCATCATTCTCTATTTGTTCTAAGATATACCTGAAAGTTTGCTTGATGTACAATGCTTTAAAAGTCGAAATTATCCCTTGATCTAACAACTGTAATAAGGAAGTTGTATTCTTTGGTAAAAAACAACTTTTACATTTTCGTGTTGTAAATCTGGAGGATGACCTGGTGCATTATCAATTAATAGAAGAGCCTTAAAAGGCAATCCCTTTTTAGTTAAATAATTTTTGCATCTGGAAGTTATGGAACCATTAATTGAAAGCTACGGCAGTGACCCATGCTTTTCTATTAGCCATCCAATAGACGGAAAGGTTTTTGATATTTATTCCTTTGAATGATAGTGGTGATTTTGATTTGTTAATCACCAATGGTTTCCTCATATATTCGCCAGAAGCATTGCAACAGAAAATAACTGTTATACGACTTTTCGCTACTTTATGACCACTAGCTGATTTGTGAGTTTTGGCTATAAAGGTTCTTTCCGGCATTTTTTTCCAGTATAATCCGGACTCGTCAGCATTGAAAACCTGATCAGAAGTGTAGGAGTTAGCGGCAATGATTTCAGCAAATTTTCCGGATATTGTTGTGCCGCATCCGAATCAGCAAATGCACTTTCACCTTTCATTCTCAGATTATGTAAAGAATGTCTTTGTTTGAATCTCTCGAACCACCCATAGCTTGCGGAAAAAGATACCTTCTTTTCATCGGACGAAGTCGACGGCGACTGATTCTTAAGTGATTGATAAACTTCGAAGCTTTATTTGTAACAGCATTGGTATCGATCGGGATTCGCTTTTGAGTTTGGTCTTCTATCTATATCACTAAGGCTTTTTACATATTTTAGATTGTAACATCTTTAACATATGAAGTCGTACTCATACTGCTGCAGGTTCCAGCTGCTACACTTTTACTAATGGAGTCTTCATTTTTTCTTATTGTCCTTATTGTGGCTTCATTCATGGAGTAAAATTTAGCAACATCCGTTACTCTTTCTCTATGACGTAGACGGTCTAATATTTGAATTTTAGTTTCTAAAGAAATCACTTTTCTTTTCATTTGATTTTTTTTCAAATCCTTTGACATTATAGAACCTTAACAAATTTACGCAAACTATAAAGATGCAAGAAAAACTATAAATGTTGAAAACTTACCAGTTCAAAAGATAAACGCCCAATAATATAAGCTTTGCTGCTAGCTTGTTTCTGCACTATGTACTTGCATGAACCAGATAGCTTTACTGTTGTGAAATGCATACGGGGATTCCCCTATTACGGGGATTTCCCTATACGGGGATTCCCCATTACGGGGATTCCCCTATTACGGGGATTTCCCTATACGGGGATTCCCCATTACGGGATTCCCCTAAATGTATATATTTTACAACACCGGGAATCCCCTGTTGTTTTCATCAGTGTTACCAATGGAATAAAATTCAAAAATGTCATAAGTCTTTGTATAGGCGTATATGGAGCGGAATATACATTTTTATCAATTTTTTGAAATCTGTTAATTTATAAACCGTGTAAAAGCGAAATCGTGTAAAACAAGTGCCGTGTAAATTGGGGGATAAGTGTACTCAGAATTCGCAGTTTGAATTCAATTTTCGCTACGTTTGACGACTGGGCGTATTGTTATAGGTGATGTTGCAAAAAAAACTCGAAAAAACTGTTCTTTCGACGTTAAAAATAATGTATGAATCAAGTATTTACTTGTAACATTTATGCAAATGTAGCTTTTAATTTCAGAGTTTGGGAGGTTTTGTGGGACTTTTTGCAAAAAAAAGCAGTTTCCTATTTTCCGAATCGTACCAAAATCTAATCAGCACCAGGATCTCCCATAGGTGACTTATCCACCAAGCTTTATAAAATTTCATTGAATAAATTTTTAGTTAGAGTGGATACATACATTACACAGCTAAACACACAGACATAACACTAATAATAGTGTTTTCAGGTTCAAGAGATCTCGTAATGTGTAGATCCGTTGAAAACTCGCCTTGCGATTTTCGACACAATTCTAATACTTTCCCTATACATTACAATATACTATAAGGAAAGTAAAAAATCTGATGTCGGCAGCAGATGACTTTCGCTGCAGACTCATATTCACGTTCTCTTTATTTCTCCAATAATTCATTGAGTTTAATTGCACAAAACAACAGCCGTAATTATTTTACACTGAATTTGCACTTTTAATTCAATATTCGTTTTCATTTGGTAACTGAACTTATTTTCAAAGGTGGTGTAGCGACGGTTCAAAAAAACTACAATATTTCAAGAACCACTAATCCTAGAGTAATGGGGTTGGTTTTATTCTTTTCATCGTTAAAAATTACGTATAAAATAAACATTTAATTGACATATTTGAACATATACGTAGTCTTTTATTTTTAAATTTAAAGATTTTCGCCGTTCATTTCGCAAAAAAGGCAAGCTATTTTTTCCGCACCGTACCAAAATCTAATCAGCACCAGGATTACCCACAATGAACATACCTACCAAATTTTATGAAATTCGGTCAATTAGCATTTCAGTTAGAGTGGATACAAAATCTGCACAGACACACAGACGTCACTCTAAAAATAGTTTTTTCGTGTTCTAGAGGTCCCTAAACGGGTAGATCCATTGCAAACTCGAGCTGCGATTTTCGGCATGATTGCAATACTAAAAAATCTGATGTGAGCAGCACATGACTTTCCCTGCAGACTTATATTAACGTTCTCTTTATTTTAATTAAATTTATTTCACTTTCAATTCAATTTTCGTTCTCATTCGATAACCGGGCTTATTTTCAAAGGTGGCGTACGGAAAGTACGAAAAACTAAAATATCTCGAGAACGGCTAGTCTTAGTGTAATGGGGTTGGTCTTATTCTTTTCGTCGTTAAAAATTACGTATTAAATCAGCATTTAATGGATATATTTGAGTATACCCAGTTTTTTATTTTATATTTTGGCAATTTTTGCGGGCCATTTTGAAAAAAAAGGCAGGTTATTTTTTTCTGAATCGTACCAAAATCTAATCAGCACCAGGGTGACCTATACGTGACTCATCTACCGAATTTTGTGAAATTCGGTTCATTAGTTTTTCAGCTACAGTGGATACAAGCTTTTGCGGGCCATTTCACAAAAAAGGCGGGTTCTTTTATTCCGAATCGTACCCAAAACTAATCAGCACCAGCCCCGCCCACAAGTGACTTACCTACAAAATTTTGTGAAATTCGGTCCATTAGTTTTTTAGTTAGAGTGGATACAAAATCTGCACAGACAGACAGACACACAGACACACAGACACACAGACTCACAGACACACAGACACACACACAGACGTCACGCTAAAAATGGTTTTTTCGTATTCTAGAGGTCTCGAAACGTGTAGATCCGTCGAAAACTCGAGTTGCGATTTTCGGCATGATTCCAATACTTTCCCTGTACATTACCATGTATTGCAGGGAAAGTAATTTGATTTTCGACGCTATTATAATATTTATTCAACTTTTTAAATATACATACTTCCATGCATTTAATTTATACGAAGGAATTAATAAAATATGTTTATTCCAACTCAAAACATATAAAATTTCATATAAATGATGACTGCATTTAAATAGTTGTAAATACTTTAAATTCTTCAATCACAGATAGTTTAAAATACAAACATAAAATAACTTTCATTTTTCTGGTAATATATCAGCCAATTATTTTCCATAAAAATTGCGTTCCTATTGAAAATAACAGTATATGTGGATTGCTTTTAGCGCTCTGCACATATACCTGTTGTGGAATGGAAACACAAAACTTGCTATAATACACAAATTGCATTACCATGCATTACTATGTATCGCAAGGATCCAATGCATTACCATGTATTGCAGGGAAAGTAAAAACTATCAAAAAGAGGAAAATTAGAATAGAATTTCCCCCTCCCCCCTTGATTATTGACTGGTTTTGCAGAGCCAAATTGAAACTAGAATTCGCATAAAACATATGTGTGCAATTTTATTTGCAGCTGATTCCGCATTTATAAGGGAACATTTTTCCTTTCCCTGCAACACATGATAATGTATAGGGAAAGTATTGGAATCATGGCGAAAATCGCAACTCAAATTTTCGACAGATCTACACGTTTCAAGACCTCTAGAATACGAAAAAACCATTTTTAGCGTGACGTCTGTGTGTGTGTCTGTGTGTCTGTCATTGTGTCTGTCTGTTCGTGCAAATTTTGTATCCACTCTAACTAAAAAACTAATGAACCGAATTTCACAAAATTTGGTAGGTAAGTCACTTGTGAGCGAGTCTGGTGCTGATTAGTTTTGGGTATGATTTGGAATAAAAGAACCCGCCTTTTTTGCGAAATGGCCCGCAAAATCTTTTATCCACTCTAACTGAAAAACTACTGGACCGAATTTCACAAAATTCGGTAGAAGAGTCACTTGTGGGTTACCCTGGTGCTGATTAGATTTTGGTACGATTCGGAAAAAAATAACCTGCCTGTTTTTGCAAAATGGCCCGCAAAAATCGTCAAAATCTAAACTAATGAACTAGGTATACTCACATATATCTATTAAATGCTCGTTTAATACGTAAATTTTAACAACGAAAATAATAAGACCAACCCCATTGCACTAGGACTAGCCGTTCTCGAGATATTTTAGTTTTCCGTATTTCCTCTACGCCACCTTTGAAAATAAGTCCGGTTACCGAATGAGAAGGAAAATTGAATTAAAAGGAAAATTGAATTAAAATTGAAGTAAATTTAATTAAAATATAGAGAACGTTAATATAAGTCTGCAGGGAAAGTCATTTGCTGCCCACATCAGATTTTTTACTTTCCCTGCAATACATGGTAATGTATAGGGAAAGCATTGGAATCATGTCGAAAATCGCAACTCGAGTTTTCTACGGATCTACACGTTTCAAGACCTCTAGAATACGGAAAAACCATTTTTAGCGTGACGTCTGTGTGTGTGTCTGTGTGTCTGTGTGTCTGTCTGTGTGTCTGTGTGTCTGTGTGTTTGTCTGTGCAGATTTTGTATCCACTCTAACTAAAAAACTAATGGACCGAATTTCACAAAATTTGGTAGGTAAGTCACTTGTAGGCTAGTCTGGTGCTGATTAATTTTGGGTACGATTCGGGATAAAAAAACTCGCATATTTTTGCGAAATGACCCGCAAAAGCTTGTATCCACTCTAACTGAAAAACTAATGGACCGAATTTCACAAAATTCGGTAGATGAGTCACGTCTGGGTTACTCTGGTGCTGATTAGATTTTGGTACGATTCGGAAAAAGATAACCTGCCGTTTTTTGCAAAATGGCCCGCAAAAATTGTCAAAATCTAATCTAAAGAACTAGGTATACTCAAATATATCCACAGAATGCTCGTTTAATACGTATTTTTTAACGACGAAAAGAATAAGACCAACCCCATTACATTAGGACTAGCCGTTCTCGAGATATATTAGTTTTTCGTATTTTCTCTGCGCCACCTTTGAAAATAAGTCCGGTTACCGAATGGGAACGAAAATTGAATTAAAAGTGAAATAAATTTAATTAAAATAAAGACATCGTGGATATAAGTCTGCAGGGAAAGTCATGTGCTGCTCACATCAGATTTTTTATTCTTAGTTTCGTTATATGGTTAGAAAAATGTATAGGGGATTGTATCGAAAGTTCAAATTTAGCTTCTGAAGGTATAGGACGTTTAAAACATCCTTGAAATCAAATCGGATGGTTTTGCAATGATGTCTATGTGTGTGTACGAATGTTAGTGTGAGTGTGTGTGAGTATGGGTGTGGGTGTGAGTGTGTATCGATATCTCATGAACGAATAGAGCGTTTTGGATGAAATTGGAACGAATTCGGTACGAATCTATATAATAAAAGGCAATTTCTGTCTGTGTGTCTGTCTTATACACGATAGGCTCAGCGACCGCGCGTCACAGAGCCACGAAATTTGGCAATCGGAGACCAGGGGAGGATGGGGCAGGTGACTCGTCAAAACCGATTTCTGAAATTTGAATTATTTTTTTGTTATTTGACGTTTTATGTGATTTCGACCGTTTTTTCACATTTTCCCCCTTTTTTCTCCACCATCCAGACATCGTAGAAATAACAAATCACACGACAGGAAAGAGCAGACAATTGCGAGTAAAAATATATCAATTTAAGATCTCAGGGACAAATTCTAATATTTTTTAAAGATTTTAAAACAAAAGTCAGTTTTGGCTAAAAAAAACGAATTTTCGTTTTTAAATCCTCGCGTCGGGAAAAGTACCGGCAATTTTGACTAATAATTTACATTTTTAGAAAGCTTAAAGATTAGGCTTTCTTACAAGCCGAATCTGGTCGAGCAATGAGAAAAAGTAGCAGCACGATCCGGATTTTAAGGAAGTAATGATTTTCAATTTCTCGGCCAAACCGCGAAAGTAGTGATCGATTTTACACCCACGTGCGCGCGCAGACGCACGGTGTTTCCATGGTGGAGGGGAAGTTAGCGAGGTTATGTCGTCACGGTTCTGACTACGGCTCCTCTACATACGAGCTGACTCATCAAGCATATTGAAGCCTATCATAGCTGGAAACGCAATCCATTAGCATTAGCTCTATTCGTATTTTCACTTTTGGTAGTATTATTGAAATAATCATGGGTGGTTGTTCTGCACCGAACTGTTCTAATCATTCCAGAAAGGATTGTAGGCTATTTGGCTTTCCTAGAAACGAAGACAGAAGAAACCAATGGCTAATAAATAATTGGATACCCAGGACTGGAGCATACTTGTGCGAGCTACGTTCTACAATATTCTAATTGAAACTTCTTTTCTATATGAAGTATTTTTTTGAACACTTATTTCATAATTTCTCTAACTGTGGTATGTAACCCTATGGGCTTCAATATGCTTGATAAGACAGCCTGTAGTAGAGGAGCTCTAGTTCTGGCGAGTTTTTGACGTCACTTTGCAAATGTCATCAGTGATTGCTTTTTATACGGTTTTTGGCCTAGGGACAATTAAAAACCGAATTAGTGTTTGGTTTTTATAAGGTTTTTGGCTCATTATGCTGGATTGAATTGTGGCAATGTATTGTTTACATATTGTATTGTTTACCTATTGTATTGTATTGTATTGTTTACATATTGTATTGTATTGTTTACATACTGTATTGTTTACATATTGTATCAGTCTCAAAAATACTTTCATGTCATTTGCGATGCAATACTAAAAATGCAGACAAACGGATACAATTTCATGTATGTAAAACAAAAAATAGAGGAGCATACCTTTATAAAAAACAGCAGCTGATATCGACTGTGAGTACACATCAAAGGTATCCCTTTCCTAGGGTTACAGGTACAGAAATCCTCAGAATCTCACAGTTCACAAATATTAGAATAAATTCACTTTACAAATCAATTTTCAGGAACCCCCCACTAGAACATTATTTTTCATCTTAAAATTTCATTATTCATTTTAACGTCATTAAACTAAAACAAACTTTGTTAACTGCACGGGGTAATGGCGGCAGCGAGATTGCCACTATCAGAATTTTCAAGGGTAGCGAACAGGCTGGTCGCCGATGGCGGCTAGTATTACATTAAGTGCTTCTATTGATTTAAAATGCAATCGAATGCTCTATGGATCCTCCAATTTTTTAATTATAAAATATGATAAAAAGAATTTAGCAACTTCAATAATGTTACATGAAAATTATTTCTTATTAATGGGGAAAAAATATGAAAGTGGAAATCCTTAGTGAAACTTACTACCTCCTTCAAGCTGGACAAATGCTGATGCAAATATAATACTGAATCCCCATTAGTCATTATATAAGCTCTATCTACAGTACATTCTGAGAAATAAATGGTTTAGAAAATCTTTTGGTAAGAACATAGTTGGCAAATTTGATTACCAACAATAAATTTTGCTTCAAATAGATGTCAGAGTTATCAAAATATACTTTCACATTAGGAGTCTTACACAAATTTCAATATAACGAGTTTTCTATTCACAGGGGCATTTTTTTCTCGGGTTTTCTATTTCACTCACTTTTCTTCTAAAAGTGTCGATTTTAAAGGATCAGTTAGAAGATTCATTCTAAATTTTTAGTTTCAAAACATGAACAGTAAGAACACATTTTATTTCCAATACAATGCGTTCTTTAAAGACAAGGGAAACTTCATAGGTTGTCACGCATTTTGAAACATTTTCAGAGATATTGTAAATTGCAGTAGTTTGTGTAACATATTTATCAAACAAAATTGCGCTTCTACATACATATTTAAAATTTATGCTCGTAAAACAGACGTGACAGTAGATAATAAATAATCGAAATTCTTCTTTTGATAATATTTATTTGTAAATATAAAATTGTGTGCATAAAACTTATTCTGTGGTTTAAAAAAAAAACACACGATGTTTGAGAAATATTTAAGTACATTTTCAAATATAGAGAAAGGAAAGAACAAGTTCTCTATCTTAAAATAATATTTCATATATTAGATCTGTAAGGCGCATTTGACATATTGTATTAAAAGATAAGATACATATATGCTGTAATAGATGTTAAAAGTTTGAATAACTTCATTAATTTTGTTTTAACATTATAAAAAAATTTGATGTGGGCAGCACATGACTTTCCCCATATAATGCAATGAATTTACTACTTTTACAGTTAAAAAATGTTATTTTTATAGTAGATACTTATATTCTGTCCAAGATATAGAATTTTCGTCAGTGAGTCTTCATTTTCATTGATTTAGTGTCATTTTTATCCATTCAGCGAGTTTTTCGTTAATTTAGCAATATTTAAAAAAGTCGCCAAGTTGGCGACATTTCACCAAATATCCGTCGCCAAAATCTCGCCCAGCGTTATGCAGGGGAAAATAAGTTATTCTTACAGCAGATAATTGACTATTAGCGTTCAAATACAAATGTATTACTCAAAGTATCTTTTTTCATGAATGGAACGAGCTACATCCACGAGAATGATGTCACCAAATTGATCGAATGGCATTACATATGAAAAGTGATAATGTTTCTCAATAGGAAATATTTTTTTTATTTTATATAATTTTTTGATAATTTTTTTTAAATGCGCAATATCTCGAGAACGGTTCATGTTAGCGTTCTAAAATTTATGTCAATCGTTTTCTAATGAAAATTTACATAAGAAATGTTTATTTGCGTAACTTTATTAGAGGTTTTGAGTTTTTGACGATTTTTTCAAAAATTCACTCGAAAATTTAGGCGGGTTCTGAACATGCGATTGCTTATAAAAACAATAGGCTTTCAGTGTTTATGGATTGTAATTAATTTTTGTACGAAATTTCGTTCGAATCGCTCGAATTCGAATTTTCGACCCCATCACAATACTTTCCTTATACATTATTGTATATAAGAAAAGTAATATTATTAAAATTTTTGCAGTAATAGCTATTTCATAACATTTATTTAAATCAATATTTATTTTGATCAAAATTTATTTTAATCAATATTTATTTTATATTAAACTTTATTTTGATCAAAACATATAGAATTCCTAGGACATACCTTCAGCATACCATGAACTTTGTAAGGAAAGGCTCGTGGATATAAACAGTAGGTCTAGCTAAAGTTAAGTGACCATGCCCGATCGAATAAAAGTGATTGCAGCGCTCCTAGCGAAGCATTTTGAAAATTCCGTTAACGAACTCCAGTTCTCGAGATATTAGAATCTTTGTTTTTCCACAGGGAGCACGACATTTCTTCGAAACAATCAAACGAATTACATGAAATTCTGTATCCTTGTTTTAATAAGTAACAGCAAATCCTATTGATTTTGAATGAAATCTAGTGAAACGAAAGCTTTATTTTGCGCTAGTGTTTTCCTCCAAAATCGAAGTTTGTTCATAAGTAGGGTTGTTAATCTGCAGGGTGCTGGACACATCAAATGTTTACATTTGTTCTCGTAAATCAAATATTTTTTAATATATTACGATAAGGGAGAGGGGAGGGGACACATTCGAACGGTTTTCGATAAAATTGGTTTGTGACCTTATGGTGTATGTAAGAACAAATTGTACTATATTCCTTGAAACCTCGATAAATCCATTGCCGGAGAAAGTTATTTTATCGAAGAATTATATAAAGTTTTTCTTATTCCAGCGGCCCCATGTTCAAGTCTTGATACAGAGTTTTTGGCAAGTAATGCGGCTTTAATGTGCTCCTTAGAGAATCGCCCTATATTTATTAATTTCCTTATATGCATAATGTGTAAGGAAAGTATTGTGATAGTGTCGAAAATTCGAATTCGAGTTTTCAACGGGAGAACTTGCTTCAAGCATCCCTGGTCCCTAATCGAACATTTTTGAAGTGATGTGTGTGTGTGTGTGTCAGTGAGTCTGTGGAGACAATACGAACGAATGGAGCGATTCAAATGAAATTTGGTACAAAAATCCCGATCCGTGAATACTGGAAGCCTATTGTTTTAAAACACAATCGAATATTCAGAACACCCCTAAATTTTTGAGTGAAATTTTGAAAAAATCATCAAAAAATCAAAACCTTTAATAAAGTTACGCAAATAGGCATTTCTTATGTAATTTGTACTTAGAAAACGGTTGACATAAACTCTAGAACGCTAGCATGAACCGTTCTCGAGATATTGCACATTTTTCAAATAAATTTATCAAAAAATTCCATAAATTAAAAAAATATATTAACTGTTAAGAAACATGTTCACTTTTCATATGTAATATCATGCGATAAATTTGGTGACATCCTTGTCGTGGATCTAACTCGTTCCATTCACGAGAAAAGATACTTTGAGTAATACTTTTGTATTTGAACGCCTATAGTCCTTTATCCGCTGTAAGAATAACTTATTTCTCCGTCCATAACGCTCGGCGAGATTTTGACCACGAATTTAGCGGAATGTCGCCAAGTTAGCGACATTTTTATATGTTTCCAAATTAACGAAAATCTCGCCAAATCGATGAAAATGACGCTAAATCAATGAAAATGACGACTAATTGAAGAAAATTCATTATCTTGGAAGGAATATAAGTATCTGCTATAAGAATGACATTCTTTTAAACTGTAAAAGTAGTAAATTCATTGCATTATATAAGGAAAGTCATGTGCTGCCCGCATCAGATTTTTTTAACTAATTCTTTGACCGCTCTTCAGTGTCTTTGCCAACTCACACACGTCAACTAATGCTTTAGAATTGAAGAAATTAAACATGTTGTTTTAAGTTAAAGGAAAAAGACATTACATTGCAGTGGGTTCCCACGCATGACGATGTGCACGGTAATGAAATCGCTGATCGGTCGGCTACATTGTCATGCGCAATGGGATCAGTACCACTCTAGGTGTCACCCTCTGTAGGTGTTTCAGTAAGATAGAAAGGAGAGGTTTGTGTGCTCTGATGTGGTTCGTGAAATAAAACTAGAATTAATCGTCACCTTTTCGTTTCCAAAGGGATCTTAATGCTCTTAATTATTTCATAAAAATCTCTAGAATGGTTGACACTTTTACCAAGGCTAGGATAGGTCATACCAGACAGGAAGGCTAGGATAGGTCATACAAACACCCAGACCTACTTGAATGGATTTCACCTAGCTGACTCCAATAAGTACCTTGTTTGCTCTGTGGAAAAGGAGACCTTGGAGAACAGTTTATTCTTATGCACTGAAGAAATTTTTATAACTGTTTTTAAAACAAAAAATTTATGTTCATGTGTCTATTTTATGTCTTCTCTAATGTACACTTTATGAGTCTTGCTTTTTACTTTCCTTATATACATAATGTATAAGGAAAGTATTGTGACGGGGTCGAAAATTCGAATTCGAGTTTTCGACGGGAGAGCACGTTTCAAGCATCCCTGATCACGAATCAAACATTTTTGAAGTGATGTCTGAGTGTGTGTGTGTGTGTGTGTGTGTGTGTGTGTGAAAGTATGTGTGTGTGTGTGTGTGTGTGTGTGTGTGAAAGTATGTGTGTGTGTGTGTGTGTGTGTGTGTGTGTGTGTGTGTGTGTGTGTGTGTGTGTGTTTGTGTGTGTGTGTGTCAGTGAGTCTGTGGAGACGATAACTGACGAACGAATGGACTGATTCGAACCAAATTTGGTACAAAAATCACAATCCGTAAACATTGGAAGCCTATTGCTTTTATATGCAATCGAATGTTCAGAACACCCCTAAATTTTCGAATAAAATTTTGAAAAAATCGTCAAGAAATCAAAACCAGTAATAAAGTTACGCAAATAGACATTTCTTATGTAAATTTTCATTAGAAAACGATTGATATAAATTTTAGAACGCTAACACAAACCGTTCTCGAGATATTGCACATTTTTCAAAAAAATTATCAAAAAGTCATATAAAATAAAAAAATATATTTCCTATTGAGAAACATGTTCACATTTTCATATGTAATACCATACGATAAATTGAGTGACATCATTCTCGTGGATCTAGCTCGTTTCATTCATGGAAAAAGATACTTTGAGTAATAATTTTGTATTTGACTGCCAATAGTAATTTATCTGCTGTAAGAATAACATATTTCTTCATCCATAACGCTTGGCGAGATTTTGGCGACGAATTTAGCGGAATGTCGCCAACTTGGCGACTTTATGAAATGTTGCCAAATTAACGAAAATCTCGCCAAATGGTTAAAAATGAAGCTAAATCAATGAAATTGACGACTAATTGCCGAAAATTCAATATCTTGGAAAGAATATTATTATCTACTATAAGAAAAACCTATTTTTTTACTGTAAAAGTAGTAAATTCATTACATTATATAAGGAAAGTCATGTGTTGCCCACATCAGATTTTTTGGTCGATAGAAGACATCGTGCACCGGTCGTTAATGCACCGTACTCACGTATCAAGTTGTATACGATACCCTGAAACCATGATTCTTTTATTTATGATTCTAAATAATTTCAATTTTTTTCCTGATGAAATTCCCTTGCAATAATTAATGATTATTATACGGGAGCAAAAATTGTCAAAACGTACCCCAGGGCGGGGTGCATTCGAACAAGCATGCGACACATTCGAACATTTGAACTTATGGGGTTAAACACTAAAAGAAATCAAGCAGAATTAAGCATCTTTTAGAAATTCATGTATCGAAAAATTTTATAAACGAGCAAAATTATTTTCATCAATAGGTACCAAATTCACACGAAATTAGAAATACGATACAAATCTTATAGAAGTGTTATTCACTAGAGGAAATGGAAGTTTTAATATTATATCTTTTGCACCTATAACACTGATATTTTTTTTCAGGGCGAAAAGTAAAATTGCTATACCTGTCATGTCCTCGCAAAAACTAAATAGTATATTCTTAATTATTTGTGATACGATCAATTTGACCAACAAACACAACAAATTTGACCGCTAACACAACAAAGTGAAAGTTTCGGGTTGAGTTGTAAGAAATAATGACGTTTTTAAAAAATTAATAAATCCATTTCAAGCAAATTGAAATTTAAAATGAAAAGTAATGTATTTCGAAAATAATAATTTATTCCAATAAAAGGGGTGAGTGGATGGTTTGAAAATAAAATGTATGGTTTGTTTTAGCTTAATGACGTACATTCATTCTTTGGTAGGCACAAATATCGAATGTTCCATTCGATTTCGCTATGCGTATCTGACGCAACCTCGTCAGAACCGTGACGTCAGACCCTCGTCAGCACTAGAGCTCCTCTACTACAGGCTGACTTATCAAACATATTGAAGCCCATAGGATTCCATACTACAGTTACAGAAATTATAATATAAGTGTTTAAAATAAATACTTTATATAAAAAAAGATGTTTCAATTAGAATATTGTAGAACTTAACTCGCACAAGTATGCTCTAGTACCGGGTATCCAATTATTTATTAGTCATTGTTTTCTTCTTTCTTCGTTTCTAGGAAAGTGAAATAGTCTAAAACCCTTTTCGGAATGATTAGAGCAGTTCGGTGTAGAACAACCACCTATAATTATTTCAATTATACTTCCTAAAGTGAAAAGACGAATAGAGCTAATGCTAATGGATTGCGCATCCAGCTATGGTGGGCTTCAATATGCTTCATGAGTCAGCTCGCATATAGAGGAGCCTTAGTCAGCACCGTGACGTCAGAACCTCGCCCACCTCCCCTCCACCATAGAAACACCGCGCGTCTGCGCGCGCATATGGGTGAAAAATCGATCACTTCTTTCGCGGTTTCCCCGAGAAATTAAAAATCATTACTTCCTTAAAATTCGGATCATGCGGCTACTTTTGATTATTTTTTGATCAGATTGGGCTTGTAAGAAAGCCTGATCTTTGAGCTTTCTAAAAATGTAAATTATTAGTCAAAATTGTCGGTACTTTTTCCGACGCAAGGATTTAAAAACGGAAGTTCGTTTTTTTTTTAGCCGAAAGTGACTTTTGTTTTAAAATCTTTAAAAAATATTAGAATTTGCCGCTGAGATTTTAAATTGGTATATTTTTACTCACAATTGTCTGCTCTTTCCGGTGGTGTTATTTGTTTTTTTCTACGACGTCTGGATGGTGGAGAAGAAGAGAAAAACGACCGAAATAGCATAAAACATTAAATAACAAAAAAAAAAGTTCAAATTTTAAAAATCGGTTTTTACGTGTCGCCTACTTCCTCCCCGCCCCCCCCTCCGCCCCTGGTCTCCGATTGCCAAATTTTGTAGTTCTGCGACGCGCGATCGCTGAGCCTATAGTGTATAAGACACACAGACAGACATTGCTTTTATTATATAGATAAAAAAAAACAATATTTCCTCTGCCCGAAAGTGCCCTTTGTCTAAATGTGCCATCTTCTCCATTATACACAAGAAAATTAAAAACATTCTCTTTATTGGAAACTTTCTATATACCCCTTAAGCTAATAACGTTTTTATCTGATATTATCCATTTCATGGGAACTCTTTCTTTCCTTTTCTCCCGTATGTACGGGAAATTTCAAACGATCTGACGATTTCCACAACGGGGCCCAAAAATATATCAACTCTAAACATTTTTCCACGCTTTCTTTTTAAAAACTTGAATTACAAAAGCATGTTTTATTTCACAAGCAAGTGTTTTACTTCACAACAGAAACATGGAACTGAATTGATCTAGCATTTTATAGTAACTTACCGTAAATCGAAACAGCTATTGTAGAATGTTTCTCAAACAAAATGGCACTGTTTTTAGAATCTTTATGAGATTACTACCTAAAAAATAGACTTCAAAGAACGTAATAAATAAAAAGAAATTCCCTCTAGATAGCGTTTATTTAGAAATATCATAAAACAGTTTATTTTTAGAATTTAAAAACATCCATGAAAGACGTCTAAACATAGATTGTGACACTGAAGAAAAAAATCTGCTGTGGGCAGCACACGACTTTCCCTGCAGACTCAAATTAATATTTTTTTATTTCTTTAATAATTCATTAGATTGAGTTTAATTGTACAATAAATAACACTAAATTTGCATTTTTTATTCAATTTTTGTTTTTATTTGATAATTGGACATTTTTCCAAAATCGGCGTAACAAAAAATGCAAGAAATCTCAAATATCTTGAGAACGGCCCTAAAGTATAATGGAGTGTGTTATATTCTTTTCGTCGTCAAAAATTGCTTATAAAACATGAATTTATTTGATACATTTGAGCATACACTACTAGGTCTTTTTTTTTTAGATTTTGGCGTTTTTAGCACAGCATTTCATAAGAGACTCAGGTTGTTATTTTCTGAATCGTACCAAAATCTAATCAGCACCAGAGTATCCCACAAGCAACTTATCTACCAAATTTTGTGAAATTTGTATCAATTAGTATTTTAGCTAGAGTGGATACATGAAATTTTTACGGACCATTTCGCAAAAAAAGGCGGGTTCTGTTTTTACGAATCCTACCAAAAACTAACCAGCACCAGGGTCTCACCCAAGTGACTTACCTACCAAATTTTATGAAATTCGGTTCATTAGTTTTTTAGTTAGAGTGGATACATACATTGCACGGACAGACACACATACCGACACACTGACACACAGACAGACACACACACACAGACGTCACTCTAAAAATGGTTTTTTCGTGTTCTAGAGGTCTTGAAACGTGTAAATTCGTCGAAAACTCGAGTTGCAATTTTCGGCATGATTCCAATACTTTCCCTGTACATTATCATGTATTTCAGGGAAAGTAATAAGCATTGCTTTGTATACTTTCCGTACAATACATGATAATGTATAGAGAAATTATTGAAACCGTGTGAAAAATTTATTTCGAGTTTTTGACGGTTTTGACCAAAAAATTTTAAAGCACCCTAGAACCCCAATAACTATTTTCAACATGATGTATGTGTGCGTTCTCTGTATCCACTCTAACTCAAAGACTAATTGACCAAATTTCACAAAATTTGATAGGTATGCCTCTTGTGGGTTTCCTTGGTGATGATTAGATTTTGGTACAATTTGGAAAAAAGAATTTGCCATTTTTTGCGAAATGGTCAGCAAAAAGTATGTACCCACTCTAGCTGAATAACTAATTGACCAAATTTTTTGACGATATTTTGGTAGATAAGTCACTTGTGGTATACGCGGGTGCTGATTAGATTTTTGCACTACTCGGAAAGATAGAACCTGTCGTTTTTTGCAAAATGGCCCTCAACATGTCTTAAATCTAAAATAATCCATCTCAAATGTATCGATTAAATACTTGTCTTATACGTAATTTTTTATAGCAAAACAAATAAGACTAACCACATAATTATATGACTAACCATTTTCAAGATATTTCAGTAGTTTTTCGTGTTTTCGCCACACGTTGCCTTTTAAAATGTACTCAGTCCTCAAATAAAATCGAAAATTGAAATAAAACGGCAAATTCAGTATAATTTTAAATAATTATCGGTGTTATTTTGTGCAGTTAAACTCAATTTAATGAATTATGGAAAAAAGAGAAAATGAATTTTAGTCTGTAGGGAAAGTCATGTACTGCTCACATCAGATATTTATTTACCCCACTAAATTAAATAGGGGCTGAAGGGAAATTCAAAGGGGGCTCAACAGTCTTCAATAAAAGCACAATTAATCATTAACATTTATAAACCATAGTTACTATTATATATTTCAATTCATATAAATGATTAGCAAATAATAACATATATATATATTTGCAAGCTAACAGCTGATTATTAATATACATATAGCTACCATATATCACTATTAATATGTAATAATTACAATTGACTTTAAAGAAAGCATTAACTATTAATAAAGCTGTTAATAATTTGTAGAAACCTTCTGAAAGTTAATACAAGTTAATGCTTAATATTAACTCTTACCTACTTATCAGTTGATTTTGGCTCTGTAATGTATAACAGTGAACCCCGCAATAATACAAAAAAATCTGATGTGGGCAACACATGACTTTCCTTATATAATGTAATGAATTTACTACTTCTACAGTAAAAAAATAGGTTTTTCTTATAGTAGATACTAATATTCTTTCCAAGATATTGAATTTTCGACAATTAGTCGTCATTTTCATTGATTTAGCATCATTTTTATCCATTTGGCGAGATTTTCATTAATTTGGCAACATTTCAAAAAAGTCGCCAAGTTGGCGACATTCCGCCAAATTCGTCGCCAAAATCTCGCCAAGCGTTATGCACTAAGAAAAAAGTTATTCTTACAGCAGATAAATGACTATTGGCGTTCAAATACAAAAGTATTATTCAAAGTATATTTTTTCATGAATGGAACGAGCTAGATCCACGAGAATGATGTCACTCAATTTATCGCATGGTATTACATATGAAAAGTGAACATGTTTCTCAATGGGAATTTTTTTTTATGTGACTTTTTCATATTTTTATTGAAAAATGTACAATATCTCGAGAATGGTTCATGTTAGCGTTCTAAAATTTATGCCAATCGTTTTCTAATGAAAAATTACATAAGAAATATCTATTTGCGTAACTTTATTAGCGGTTTTGATTTTTTGACGATTTTTTCAAAATTTCATTCGAAAATTTAGGGGGGTTCTGAACATTCGATTACGTATAAAAACAATAATCTTCCAGTGTTTACAGATTGTGATTTTTGTACCAAATTTGGTTCGAATCGGTCCATTCGTTCGTCAGTTATCGTCTCCACAGACTCACTGACACACACACACACACACATACTTTCACACACACACACACACACACACACACAGACATCACTTCAAAAATGTTTGATTCGTGATCAGGGATGCTTGAAACGTGCTCTCCCGTCGAAAACTCGAATTCGAATTTTCGACCCCGTCACAATACTTTCCTTATACATTATGTATATAAGGAAAGTAACAATCCTAAAAAGTATTGCCTTAATTTTTAAATATTTTTGAATTAAATATGTAAATAAATTAATCATTAGTATAATCACAAATAAAGAATCTTTAAAGCGAAGCGATTTATAAAAAAAAATCTCAAAGAAATTTTTTATGCAAAATTCGAATGACATTTTATATGAAATTTCATATCACTACTAAAAATTTAATATTTTTATCAGGGGGGCTGAGTATACTTCTTAGAGGAGGATTAGCCCCCTACCTGTTTACTGTCCTGCAGAGAGTGAGTGAAATATTTCGTTTACTATGTAAAATTTTGACAAATTTTGCAAATGCAGGGGTTTTTCAGAATCGCAGCAAAATCTAATCAGCACCAGGAGAGGGTAATCCACAGAAAATTATTCCACGTAAAATTCCGGACCCACAAAAAATTCCTGAGAAAATTATCATTTACTTTGTCGTTACCGCACAGTAATTTCGTATTTTAGTTGGCGAATTGGCCCATTTAAAACGATGCAGCATTGTCATGATATTTATAAAAGAAAAAACTCAAATATCTCGAGACCAATTTATTCTGAAGTAATGTGATTGATTTTATTGCCAAATATTACGTTCTAACGAATTTTATGAAATTTTATTAATTAGTTTTGAGTTAAAGTGAACACATACATTCCACGGACAGACTGAGACACAAACAGGCATATACAGACTAAAAATCAGGCTAAAAATAGTGATTTCTGATTTAAGACTGCTCGAAATGTGTATATCCGTCGAAAACTCGAACTGGGATTTTCTTCACGATTCCAATACTTTCCCTATACATTACTACCATTTATTGTAAGGAAAATAAAAATCTGATATGGGCAACACACTGCTTTCCCTGCAGACGCGAATTCATTTTTACTTTCCTTATATACATAATGTATAAGGAAAGTACTGTGACGGGGTCGAAAATTCGAAATCGAGTTTTCGACGGGAGAGCGCGTTTCAAGCATCCCTGATCACGAATCAAACATTTTTGAAGTGATGCCTGTGTGTGTGTGTGTGTGTGTGTGTGTGTGTGTGTGTGTGTGTGTGTGTCAGTGAGCCTGTGGAGACGATAACTGACGAACGAATGGACCGATTCGAACCAAATTTGGTACAAAAATCACAATCCGTAAACACTGGAAGCCAATTGTTTTTATACGTAATCGAATGTTCAGAACCCCCCTAAATTTTCGAATAAAATTTTGAAAAAATCGTCAGAAAATCAAAACCACAAAAAAAAGTTTCGCAAATAGACATTTCTTATGTAATTTTTCATTAGAAAACGATTGACATCAATTTTAGAACGCTAACATGAACCGTTCTCGAGATATTGTACATTTTTCAAAAACATTATCAAAAAGTCATATAAAATAGAAAAAAATATTTCCTGTTGAAAAACATGTTCACTTTTCATATGTAATAAATTGCGATAAATTGGGCGACATCATTCTCGGGGATCTAGCTCGTTCCTTTCATGAATAAAGATTCTTTGAATAATACTTTTGTATTTGAACGCCAATAGCCATTTATCTGCTGTAAGAATAACTTATTTCTCCGTCCCTAACGCTTGGCGAGATTTTGGCGACGAATTTGGCGGAATGTCGCCAGCTTGGCGACTTTTTTAAATGTTGCCAAATTAACGAAAATCTCTCCATATGGATAAAAATGACGCTAAATCAATGAAAATGACGACTAATTGTCGAAAATTCAATATCTTGGAAAGAATATTAGTATTTACTATAAGAAAAACCTATTTTTTTACTGTAAAAGTAGTAAATTCATTACATTATATAAGGAATGTCATGTGTTGCCCACATCAGATTTTTTCTTTATTTCTTTAAAAACTCAAATTGATTATAATTGCACAAAATAACACTGAATTTTCATTTTTAATTCAATTTCTGTTTTTATTTGGTAATTGGACATTTTTCCAAAGGCGGCATAACCAAAATGCGAAAACTCTCAACTATCTCGAGAACGGTTAGTCCAAGAGTAATAGAGTGGTTCTTATTCTTTTCCTCGTCAAAAATTACGTATAAAACAAGCATTTAATTGATACATCTGAACATATGTAGTCTATTTTTTAGATATTGGCGATTTTTGCGGGCCATTTCGTAAACAAAGGCAGATTGTTCTTTTCCGAATCGAACCAAAATCTAATCAGCACCAGAGTATCCTACAAGTGATTTATCTTCCAAATTTTGTGAAATTTGGTCAATTAGTATTTCAGCTAGAATGGGTACATGAGATTTTTGCTGGCCATTTTGCAAAAAAAAGGCCGGTTCTTTTTTCCCGAATTGTACCAAAAACTAATCAGCACCAGGTTCATACTCAAGGGTCTTACATTCCAAATTTTATAAAATTCAGTCCATTAGTTTTTGAGTTAGAGTGGATACATACATTGCACAGACAGACACACAGACACACAGACACACCCACAGACGTCACGCTAAAAAGAGTTTTTTCGTATTCTAGAGGTCTCGAAACGCGTAGATCCGTTGAAAACTCGAGTTGCGATTTTCGACATGATTCCAATACTTTCCCTATACATTACCATGTATTGCAGAAAAAGTAAAAATCGCATGTGGGCAGCACATGACTTTCTCTGCAAACTTAAATCCACGTTCTCTTTATTTCAATTAAATTTAATTCACTTTTAATTCAATTTTCTTTCTCATTTGATAACTGGACTTATTTTCAAAGGTGGCGTGGTGAAAATACGAAAAAAACTAATATATCTCGAGAACGGCTAGTCCTAGTGTAATGGGGTTGGTCTTATTCTTTTCTTCGTTGAAAATTACGTATTAAACAAGCATTGAATGGATATATTTGAGTATGCGTAGCTTTTTAGTTTAGATTTTGACAATTTTTGCGGGCCATTTTACAAAAAAAGACAGGATATTTCTTTCCGAATCGTACCAAAATCTAATCAGCATCAGGGTGATCTATAAGTGACTCATCTACCGAATTTTGTGAAATTCGGTCCATTAGTTTTTCAGCTACAGTGGATACAATCTTTTGCGGGCCATTTCGCAAAAAAGGCGGGTTCTTTTATCCCGAATCGTACCCAAAACCAATCAGCACCAGGCTCGCCCATAAGTGATTTACGTACACAATTTTGTGAAATTCGGTCAATTAGTTTTTTAGTTAGAGTGGATACAATATCGGCACAGACAGGCAGACACACAGACACACACAGACGTCACGCTAAAAATAGTTTTTTCGTATTCTAGAGGTCTCGAAACGTGTAGATCCGTCGAAAATTTGAATTGCGATTTTCTATATAATTCCAATACTTTCCCTATACATTACTATGTATTGCAGGGAAAGTAAAAATGGCAACCTGCAGAGATGAAATTATTGTTTAAAATTCCGAAAAATCTATGTTAACAGAACTAAAAATATGCCTTATTTTACTTTCCCTGCAATACATGGTAATATATAAGGAAAGTATTAGAATCGTTTTGAAATTCGCAACTCGAGTTTTCAACGAATCTACACGTTTTAGGACCTCTACAACACGAAAAAACTCTTTTTGAGTGACGTCTATGTGTGTGTGTGTGTGCAATGGGTGTATCCACTCTAACTCAAAAACTAATGCACCCAATTTCATAAAATTTTAGAGATACGTCACTTGTGTGTGGCCCTGGTGCTGATTAGATATTGGTACGATTCATGATAAATGAACTCGCCTTTTTTGCGACATGGCCCGCAAAAATCTCACGTATCCGCTCTGGCGAAAAAATAATGGAATAGATTTTACAAAATTTGAGAGATATATCACTTGTAGACTAACCTGGTGCTGATTAGATTTTGATACGATTCGGAAAAAAAAGAACCTGTCATTTTTTAGGAAATGTGCCGTCAAAATATAAAATAAAAGACTACGTAAGCGCAAATGTATCAAATAAATGCTAGATTTATACGTAATCAACATCATTACTCTAGGACTAACCGTTTTCGAGATATTTTCCTATTTTTGTTACGCCGCCTTTGAAAAAAATGTCCAGTTACCAAATACAAAACAAAAATTGAATTAAAAGTGCAAATTCGGTGTTATTTTGTGCTATTAAACCCAATTTAATGAATTATTAAAGAAATAAAGAGAAAATAAATTTGGGTATATAGAGAAAGTTATGTGCTGTTTACATCAGATTTTTATGTCTGAATTTGAAACGATTTATGACATTCAGAATTTTTATTAAGTGTGTAGATTGAAACGGTTAGTTTTAAAATTAAAATATTAATCCTTAAAAACGTTTTTTATTTGCTTGTTTTCTATTCACATTATATCTTACAATATAAATTTTCATAATAAAAGCATCACGCAGTTCTGAAATAAAAAGTTCATTCCGCAATGCAATTCATTCCATTTTGCCACTTTCATTCCTTCCCCCCCCCCCCCCCCCAGCATATCGAAGTTCTACAACAACGTTTAGAATTTCGGAGATAAGCTGTATATTTAACAGCTTAAAACATATGAAATGCAATAACACATTTCATTTCACACAAGAATTATTTTCGCAAAGGCAATATAACCTGTTTGTATGAACCTGTTTGATGTCAATCCCTCCTTAGCGTTTCTAGCAGCATCGAGTTTCGAAATAGCTAATGAGGAATATATTTCAAAAAAAATAACAAAATTTTTATGATATTAATGTTGGAAATGTCGACGTGAAAGTAAATTATAAAAAATCTGATGTGAGCAGCACATGACTTTCCCTGCAGACTTATATCCACGTTCTCTTTATTTTAATTAAATTTAATTCACTTTTAATTCAATTTCCATTCTCATTTGATAGCTGGACTTATTTTCAAAAGTGGTGTAGAGACAATACGAGAAAACTAAAATATCTCGAGAACGGTTGGTTAGTCATAGTGTGATGGGGTTGGTCTTATTCGTTTCTTTGTTAAAAATTACGTATTAAACAAGCATTTAATGGATATATTTGAGCATACATAGTTTATATTTAAAATTTTGGCAATTTTTGCGGAACATTTTGCAAAAAATGGCAGGTTATTTTTTTCCGAATCATACCAAAATTAAATCAGCACCAGGGTGACCCATAAGCAACGTATCTACTGAATTTTGTGAAAATAGGTCCATTAGTATTTCAGCTAGAGTGGATACAAGCTTTTGCGGGCCATTTCGCAAAAAAAGGCGGGTTTTTTTTTATCCCGAGTCGTACCCAAAACTAATCAACACCAGATTCGCCCACAAGTGACTTACCTACCAAATTTTATGAAATTCGGTCAATTATTTTTTTAGTTAGAGTGGATACAAAATCTGACCAGACACACAGACAGACACACAAACAGACACACACACAGACGTCACGCTAAAAGTAGTTTTTTCGTATTCTGTAGGTCTCGAAACGCGTAGATCCGTCGAAAACTTGAATTGCGATTTTCGGCATAATTCCAATACTTTCCCTATACATTCCCATGTATTGCAGGGAAAGTAAAAAATAAGAAATTATGAATGTTCTTTATCTTTTCCGATGTACCATGAGGCAAGTTCTTACAAATTTATCTATGATTCCAACTAATGCTTTGCTACTTCGTTTTGCGTAGATTAGAATGTACAGCTGCGGAAAAAAAATCTGATGTGAGCAACACATGACTTTCCCTGCAGACTTATATTATTGTTCTATTTATTTTAATTAAATTTATTTCACTTTTAATTCAATTTTCGTTCTCATTCGGTAACCGGGCTTATTTTCATAGGTGGCGTAGGGAAAGTACGAAAAACAAAAATATCTCGAGAACGGTTAGTCCTAGTGTAATGAGGTTGGTCTTATTCTTTTCGTCGTTAAAAATTACGTATTAAATCAGCATTTAATGGTTATATATTTGAGTATACCCAGTTCTTTTGTTTAGATTTGGACGATTTTCGCGGGCCATTTTGCAAAAAAAAGGCAGGTCATTTTTTTCCGAATCGCACCAAAATCTAATCAGCACCAGAGTAAACCACAAGTGACTCATCTACCGAATTTTGTGTGGTCCATTAGTTTTTCAGTTAGAGTGGATACAAGATTTTACGGGCCATTTCGCAAAAAAGGCGGGTCCTTTTATCCCGAATCGTACCCAAAACTAATCAGCACCAAACTCGCTCACGAGTAACTTACCAACCAAATTTTGTGAAATTCGGTCCATTAGTTTTTTAGTTAGAGTCGATACAAAATCTGCACAGACAGACACACAGACAGACCGACAGACACACAGACACGCAGACAGACAGACACATAGACACACACACAGACGTCACGCTAAAAATAGTTTTTTCTTATTCTAGAGGTCTCGAAACGTGTAGATCCGTCGAAAACTCGAGTTGCGGTTTTCGGCATGATTCCAATACATTCCCTATACATTACCATGTATTGCAGGGAAACTAAAAATCTGATGTGGGCAGCACATGACTTTCCCTGCAAACTTATATCCACGTTCTATTTATTTCAATTAAATTTAATTCACTTTTAATTCAATTTTCGTTCTCATTTGATAACTGGACTTATTTTCAAAGGTGGCGTCGAAAAATACGAAAAAAACTAATATATCTCGAGAACGGCTAGTCCTAATGTAATGGGGTTGGTCTTATTCTTTTCTTCGTTAAAAATTACGCATTAAACAAGCATTTAATGGATATATTTGAGCATACGTAGCTTTTTAGTTTAGATTTCGATAATTTTTGCGGGCCATTCTGCAAAAAAAGGCCGGTTATTTTTTTTTAATCGTACCAAAATCTAATCAGCACCAGGGTGACCTATACGTGACTTATTTACCGAATTTTGTGAAATTCGGTCCATTAGTTTTTCAGCTACAGTGGATACAAGCTTTTGCGGGCCATTTCGCAAAAAAAGGCGGGTTCTTTTATCCCGAATCGTACCCAAAACTAATCAGCACCAAACTCGCTCACGAGTAACTTACCAACAAAATTTTGTGAAATTCGGTCCATTAGTTTTTTAGTTAGAGTGGATACAAAATCTGCACAGACAGACAGACACACAGACAGACAGACACACAGACACACAGACACACACACAGATACACACACAGACGTCACGCTAAAAATCGTTTTTTCGTATTCTAGAGGTCTCGAAACGTGTAGATCCATCGAAAACTCGAGTTGTGATTTTCGGCATGATTCCAATACTTTCCCTATACATTACAATGTATTGCAGGGAAAGTAAAATACGCCCCACTCTCTGTTAATCGAACATCGTTCATCGTAGAGGAAATTGAAAGACACCAATCGATTAGGAATAACATCCTCTACAAATTAATGTCCGTAAAATTTGCATAAGGGGCCGTCTTTATCTAAACGCGCACAAACTTTGAAATTTTCAATGGCAACACCCAATTTTAACGTCACTCACAAGTTCTAGATCCCCAAATTAGTCCAAATTCAATTTTTCACGACTTCTCTATCTTTATATTCGAAGATGTTCAATATTCCGGAGTGTGCAATTTTCGGGAGTCAGCTCCATATGGAAAACCGCAATTTCAAGGACGATGTTTCGTTGATTGACCACAGACAGTACTGTTGTAAATTATTAACACGTATCATAGTGGATACATGACAACACGTGGATACATATGACATAAATTTTAGAACGCTAACATGAATCGTTCTCGAGGTATTGCACATTTTTAAAATATATTATCAAAAAGTCGTATAAAATAAAATAAAAATATATCCGATTGAGAAACATGTTCACTTTTCATATGTAATACCATGCGATAAATTGGGTGACATCATTCTCGTGGATCTAGCTCGTTCCATTCATGAAAAAAGGTACTTTGAGTAATACTTTTGTATTTGAACTTCAATAGTCATTTATCTGCTGTAAGAATAACTTATTTCTCCGTCCATAACGCTTGGCAAGATTTTGGCGACGAATTTGGCGGAATGTCGCCAACTTGGCGACTTTCTTAAACGTTGCCAAATTAACGAAAAACTCGCCAAATGGAAAAAAATGACGCTAAATCAATGAAAATGACAAGTCATTGACGAAAATTCAATATCTTGGAAAGAATATAAATATCTACTATAAAAATAATTTTTTTTTTACTGTAAAAGTAGTAAATTCATTGCATTATATAAGGAAAGTCATGTGCTGCCCACATCAGATTTTTATAGTATTGTGATGAATGAAATGAATGAAATGCTGCTTTTATAGAGAGAGCCAGGCTTTTATAGAGAGAGCCAGGTCATTTGAATAAATTCATTTGTTTTTGATGAAGTTTTCAAATATTATAAATTATTGTAGTATTATGATAATTTTTAAAATATTATCGAGGAATGTATAGCATTTTAGAGATGCTTAAACCAGGCAATTTATATTTCAATGCCGTGATTTGAATGAATTTCATTTTTTTCACTGAAGTTTTAAGTTTACAAATATAATAAATTAATGTAGTATTGTGATAATTTTAAAAATATTACCGAGGAATGTATAGAATTTTAGAGATGTTTAAATAAAATTGCATTGAAGTTGGAAAGTGTTTCATAATCAATGCTTTATGCATGATTGATCTTTCTTGTTTATCATATAAATTAGTAGCAATTTTATTAGAAGGTTCAATAACAAGATTTAAATCCAAAAAAATAATATTTTTACTAATAGTAGCTTCATTTGGAATTAATTCCAAATTGTCAAGATAGAAATCTATATCTATGACACAATTTTCTGTATATACTAAGCAAATCAGATCATCATATCTGTATAAGGTATAATTTATTGATGTAAAAGACTGTTCATAATGATAAAGATATAAATTTGCTAACATATCGCTACTGCAGACACCCTATGGAACTCCTGAGACTTGTAAGTATAATTTATTTCCTTGAAAAGTATAATTAATGAAAATAACAAAGTGAAGAAGTTTAGGAAATTGTATAAAACTGGTATGAATTGAATGATTAGTAATATATGCATTGTATAGAGCTAAAATTACATCATACAGGTCTGAGATCTTGATATTATTGAAAAGATCTTTAAAATCAAAAGTTTGAAATCCTATTAGTTTTTTAAGGGATGTTAATCTATTCTTTAATTATTTACTATTATTTAGAATAAGGTAATTATTGCTAGACTGACGTAAACTATCATTTATTTAATTTAAAGAATTTAGAAGTTAGTAGAGTAAGTATTATGCCCACTAGTTACTGTTCTAAATTTAATGGGATTTATATGAAATTTTGGAATAAGCACAATATATGGAAACTCAAGAAATTTATATTTAATATTTAAATCACTATACATATTGATAATTTTCAATTTAATACTATTAATGGAATGTAAATCAAGTTTAAAATGACTATTAATTCTTAAATAATCTAACAGAAATTGTATATAAAAATTTTTACAGATAATAGCATAATTATTAGAGGCCTTATCAACATAGGTGATAACAAAAGATCTTTGTAAATCAGTAATGGAGGGTTTAATATTATCAAAATTATATATGGATCTAGACAATTTAATACTGCTAATAGCATTTTTAATTGATTCTAATAAAGTAAATTTCCACATATTAAATGCCTCTAAAGACATAGCATATTTAGAAGCTAATTTATATATATATTTATCAAGATTAATTGATTTTAAAACTTTAATAGAATTATGACAAGAGGGTAACCTGAATTTTGTGCCAAAAGACACAATGGTTCTTAACGAAATGTCTTTAACTATACCTAAGTATCCTGTAACTATATGTCCCAGGTCTGGATTTAGAAATTTAGTATAATCTTTTACTGTACAAATACATTTATTTTCTAAAATTGAATTAGAATACTGATCTAAAGAGAGAGATTGTGAAATTTCATTATAATTAAATATTGATTTACCAATAGGCCTGTTGTATTTAAAAGTCTTTGATACACTCAAATCTGCAATAGGCATTAAATTCTTGAACTTGTTAGAAAGATGACCAAAATTTATAGAATTATAAATGGGATGCTTGAAAGAAATTACACAATATGAATTAGTTGGCATATTATTAAGATGATATTGATTAAGTTTTAAATTTAAATAGCATTTAATTCAGTAAATACTTTGATCTTGTAATAAGCAAATCATAGAAAATATGATTAAAGTGTTCATTAGCAAGATTTAATTTTAAGAAAATTGCATAAACTTTATTTAAATGTTTTTCCTTACGGGAAAAACCAAGGATTTAATTAATTTCCACTGAAAAGTGCTATTAAATTTATTATGTAAACTAATTATCTCAGCTTTATGATTAATGATTGAGGAATTTCCATTGCCTTATAAATCTTCTAAATTTAACTGATTTACTATTATTTAAAAGAGGTTTCAAAAAAAGGTGATTAAAAATAGAGTACTTATTATCTGCAAAATTATTTTTTACAATATTTCCATTAAGATATAGTTGATTTAATCCATATGGAAAAGGAGTACAATTTGATTTTATATAATAGTTTTCAAAATAAATCCTATCTGCAGTTTTTGTTTTTATATCCAATATATGTATTGTAATATTTTCAAAACCGTGTTTAGCAAAGTGTTTATATTCAATTTTATTAGAAGTAGGAAGAAACTTATTATTGAGGATATATTTTTGACGTAATCTCTAAGAACATTCATACGTAGATGAATGGGATTACTAGTTTGTCCAATATATGATAGATTACAAATATTACAAGATAATCGATATATGCAATTAAAAACTTTACAAAAAGGCAGATGGCTTTCAAGGTTCGTAATTTGAGTTTCAGAAGCAGAAGGGCATGTTTTGCGATTTTTATTCTTACATTCATTGAAATTATAAATTGAAACGTTAACGTATTCTTACATTCATTGAAAAAACGGGAATGAGAGGTCGCTATCCCTCTCTGCCATTTATATGCAATTCATATGGCATCCCCCCCCCCTTTTTTCATTCCCCTTTTTCATTCGTTTTATTAATTATATATATATATATATATATATGAAATTTTGTTCATCACATTAAGACAAGATTTAGCGGAGACAGTTTTATGTTCTTTATTTATTAAGGCTGTAATGTTGGGCAAGGGCAGCAGACGCAAGGACGCCAGTTTTTACAACACTTTGACCCGAGAGGCCGTATAGCCGTAAACATAGGAGGATAATGTGAAGAATGAAATTGGGTAAAGGTGTTAACCAATTATTCAAGATGTCTGGTCGCATTGCCCTGAGGTCAGCCAATCAGAGCCAAAGAGACGTTACAGACCTCAGGCAATAGAGGCGGCAACCAAAAGGTTCCAAAAAGGATATGCACGACTTCTACGAAAAAATTCAGAAGAGCGGAAATGAACAGATGCAGTATGAGTAATATCATAATATTTAGAGTTAGTGCCGGTACAAAATATTCTGATGTATGAGTTGTGGTCAATGGCCAAAGACGAAATTGGAGGTATGTACTTGCCACATATTGTAGCAAGTCTTAGACCATTTGATAATAGAATTTACCTGCTCTCACATTTCCAAGCTCCTCAAGCGAGTAATATGATAAAGGGTCGAAAGCCCAGGACGACCGACTCGTCCGAAGACATGAGCAGCAAGTTGGACGTCCGGATATGATAAAAATTTTCATTTAAATTTTAAACTCGCACCAAAGTGTCACGGAAACCAAATGTGACGCACAAAAAAGACGAATTTTGAATAAAATTCTTCATCATATATCTACCACAATTACTGCAGCATTTAAAACTTGGAAACAACATTATGATTTGGGAACATATGGTTTAATTATTAAAGTAATTACACCCATTATCATATAATGATTTTGGCGATTTTAGGGAGCCATTTCGTAAAACAAGGCAGGTTGTTCTTTTCCGAATAATACCAAAATCTAATCAGCACCAGAGTATCCCACAAATAACTTATCTACTAAATTTTGTGAAATTTGATCAATTATTATTTTAGCTAGAGCGGATACATGACATGTTTGCGGGCCATTTCATAAAAAAAGACAGTTTGTTCTTCCCCGAATAATAGCAAAAGCTAATCAACACCAGAGTATCGCACAAGTAACTTATCTACCAAATTTTGTGTAATTTGGTCAATTAGTATTTTAGCTAGAGTGGATACATGAAATTTTTACGGGCCATTTCGCAAAAAAAGGCGGGTTCTGTTTTTACGAAGCGTACCAAAAACTAATTAGCACCAGGGTCATAGCCAAGTGACTTACCTACCAAATTTAATGAAATTCGGTCGATAAGTTCTTGAGTTAGAGTGGATACATACATTACACAGACACACAGACAAACAGACACGCACACAGACGTCACGCTAAAAATAGCTTTTTCATATTCTAGAGGTCTCGAAACGCGTAGATCCGTCGAAAACTCAAGTTGCAATTTTCGGTATGATTCTAGTACTTTCCCTATACATTACCATGTATTGCAGGGAAAGTAATACGCAATGGAATTGCGTAAAAAGCGCCATCTGCTGAAGACCTTTGGAAACACACTTGAAAAAGGTTGGTATTTATGTGATTATTGATATATATATAAATTACAACTCAAGGAATTAAGGAAATTAATAAAGAAATAATTAAATTATTTAATAAATATATATTATAAAATATTATGTATTTAAAAACCGGCCGCTGCCATCGGTTAAACCGGACCGCGGGAGGTTATCCTGGGATTTCTCGTTTAAGTCTCTAAGCATTTTATATGAATAAATATTTCACAGTGGAAATATTCTAAGGAGAATAATATTCATGAATGTGTCGAAAAGTTCAGAACAAGAACGCCTAAGTAACATCTGTATAGAAAGTGCTAGTGATTAAGCCGCTTTTAAATTTTAATATATGAATAAGAGAATATTCAGATTACTTTTATGGTGAATTGCATTTGAAAAATAATTCTCTTTTTCAATACGACTTTTTCTTTGAAATCAACGTCAGTAAAATTAATTTAAGAATAAAATAATCCATTTTATACTACACATTTTATATTACAAATGTTTTGTTGATCAGAATGGAATATGTCACTGAAAATCGGCACAAATTAATTTAATGATGTTGGCCTGCGGAAATTACAATATGCTACACAAATTCATGAGTCCAGTGATTGATAACGTGTTAAGACCCTTGCTGCCCCAACCGGGAATCGAACCCTGCATGTCCTAACTGACCAGCCGATGCTCTACCGTTGAGCTACTGTGATGAAATTGTAAGCTCTTATTGCCGAAGTGGACTCTGCATTCTCCAACCTCTAAAGTCAGATTGGCGGGCAACGGACAATCTGGCTGACCACATGCTGCTATTTTTACCTCAGGTTAGCCTCCTGCTACTACTATTTTTACGCTGGTTAGTATCTTTATCCTCTCAATTTAAAATCAACTCTCCATCTTTCAGAGTCCACTGAATCCGTACTAGTCGCACTAGGGTCACTTTTAGACTTCCGATATATATTCTAGCCTCCCTTTTAGTCCCTTTTTACTTGTACTTTTTATAACTTTTATTTTCTAAATTTATTCTAAATTTCTGTTTTTGTTTTTCATGTGTCTAATTTTTTTCCTTCTCATATATTTTCTTTTTATATATTTTCTAAATTTTACTTTTAAAATTTTATTATTTTCTTTAATTTTAATCTATTTTTACTTTCCCTGCAATACATGGTAATGTTGTTGTTGTTGTTGTCGAGTCCCTAACATTATATTTAAGGAAGAATGTGTGCACTGCTTCTGTTTAGTCCAGGGGTCTCCAAACTACGGCCCGCGGACCAACACCGGCCCGCGAGCACCACCAATCCGGCCTGCGGTAGCGTGCCGGACAAGCCCGGTATCCGGCCCGTCATAGTTTATTTTGATTACATTGTAAAATTTATAATGCATGTTTTTATTTAAAGGCCAATTAAAAAACGCAATAACTGACATACATAATGAAATTGAACATTTTAACTGTAATTAATGATCTGAGATTTATCCTAAAAACTTACAATAAGTGGCATACATAGGTAATTCATATAATGAAATTAAACATTATAATTATGATTAATGAGATTTATGTAGCTGTAACTGTACGATCAATGGTTTTGAAGCACCGTCATTTTCTACGGCCTTTGATACGAAAGCGTCAGTAGTGATACACTTCAAGTTTTTCCATTGAAGATTGTTTTTCTGAACAGCATTTTCAACCCCTTTAAAAGTATCTTCTCCAGTATCGTGTCGTGAATACTATGAACATCAAGAAGTTCATCATACACTTCATAATTTTTATCTATCCCTCGAATAAAAAGTAACACCTGAGCAGTATCTGAAACATCTGTTGACTCATCCAGGGCCAAAGAGAACCACTCTAAGTGTCGATTTTTGTCAGGCAATTGAGTTAATATATTTTCTGCATATTTGTTCGAGTCAGTGTTTGCTGACAAACTGGTGTTATTAAATAAATCAGCTTTTTCTGGACACATTTCTTCTGCTGCTGCAATCATGCAATCCTTAATTAATTCACTGTCAGTAGCTGTCAGTAAATGGTTCCCCCTGTTTCGCTATTGAATAAGCCATGCGGAAACCAGCACGAGTTGCTGCTTCTTGTTCAGCATTTACTTTCTTAAACAACAATTGCTGAGATTTCAACCCGCTTTTCAAAGATTCATATTTTTCTAACCGTAGGCTTCCTGTAAACTTGGAGTAATTCTGAGAATGTTTAGTTTCATAATGACGTTTTATATAGTATTCTTTGGGGACTGATATTGTTTCATTGTAAATTACACACATTGCCTTATTACTTGACTAAATCAGGAAATATTGATATCCCCATTGTTCTTTAAATGTTTTGCACTCTTGGCCCTTGGGCTCTTGCACTCTGGCCCTTAGGAGTCAGTGTGGCCCTTATGCTAAAAAGTTTGGAGACCCCTGGTTTAGTCTAATGACCCGGGGCACCCGAAGGTAGAAGTCTGACTTCTGCTCCAAATAAGACATTACAACATCCATGCCCGCAGGCGGGACTCGAACCCGCAATCTGGCAGCCGAGCCGTCACGAGGAAACGCCTGCCTCTTTGACCGCTCGGCCACCACATCGGCAATGTGGTGGCCGAGGGGAGGGGAGGGGAAGTAATGGAATCATACCGAAAATCACAACTCGAGTTTTTGACGGATCTACACGTTTCGAGACCTCTAGAATACGAAAAAACCATTTTTAACGTGACGTCTGTGTGTGTGCCTGTGTGTCTGTGTGTCTGTCTGTCTGTCTGTGCAGATTTTGTATTCACTGTAACTAAAAAACAAATGGACCGAATTTCACAAAATTTGGTAGGTAAGTCACTTGTGGGCGAGTCTGGTGCTGTGCTGATTAGTTTTGTGTTCGATTCGGAATAAAAGAACCCGCCTATTTTTGTGAAATGGCCCGCAAAAGCTTGTATCCCCTCTATCAAAAAAACTAATGGACCGAATTTCACAAAATTCGGTAGATGAGTCACTTCTGGGTTACTCTGGTGCTGATTAGATTTTGGTATGATTCGGAAAAAAATAACCTGCCTTTTTTGCAAAATGGCCGGCAAAAATCGTCAAAATCTGAACTAAAGAACTAGATATACTCAAATATATCCAATAAATGCTCGTTTAATACGTATTTTTTAACGACGAAAAGAATAAGACCAACCCCATTACACAAGGACTAGCCGTTCTCGAGATATTTTAGGTTTTCGTATTTTCTCTACGCCACCTTTGAAAATATGTCCGGTTACCGAATGAGAACGAAAATTGAATTAAAAGTGAAATAAATTTAGTTAAAATAAAGAGAACGTGAATATAAGTCTGCAGGGAAAGTTATGTGCTGCCCACATCAGATTTTTTATTATGTTATTATACCTCACTCTAAATTTTATTTTTCAATGATTTTTTTATCTATATTCGCAATAACCCTTTTCACGTTTTTGAAAAATGGACGTACATGTCAAGTTCAAATATAAAGTAATATTGTCTGTTTAATCACACTATTTTTCATCAATTGTTATCTTTTTAGTTCTAAATAAATGTTCGTTTGGCGGGATGTTAGAACTTGGGTGCCTTCTGAGTGCAGGAGGTATTCTTTCCCTGTCGTGCAGCTAGCTACTCTAAACCCACTATGTGAGTCGCACGGTCTGGGGTCTTCAGACTTCCGATATCTTTGCGCTAACCTACAGGTTTGGTTTTGTTCTGGAGCTATTGTAAAGAACCTTGTTGCCCCAAACCAGGAATCGAGCCTTTGATCTCCGAATTGACCAGCCGACGCTCTACCGTTGAGCGACTGGGACGAAATTTCAAGCTCTTATTGTCGAATTGGACTCTGCAAACTTATTTAAATGTAATTTTATATTTGTCAATATGCCACATCATATATATAAATGCACTAATAAACTTTATAATCGTGCCATGATTAATCATTCATACATATTTAATGTATGAACTTTAAAAAATTAGAAAAGTATTTACAAGCAAATTTGTTATGACCGGGCCCTCATCTTATAAAATAAAAATCTGATGTGGGCAGCACATGACTTTCTCTGCAGACTTGTATTCACTTTCTCTTTATTTTAATTAAATTTAATTCACTTTTAATTCAATTTTCGTTCTCATTTAATAACTGAACTTATTTTCAAAGGTGGCGTAGAGAAAATACGAAACAACTAAAATATCTCGAGAACGGCTAGTTCTAGTGTAATAGGGTTGGTCTTATTCTTTTCTTCGTTAAACATTACATATTACACAAGCATTTAATGGATATATTTGACTATACGTAGTTTTTTATTTTAGACTTTGGCGATTTTTGCAGACCATTTTGTAGAAAGAGGCAGGTTATTTTCTTCCGAATCATACCAAAATTTAATCAGCACCAGGGCGACCCACAAGTGACTTATCTATGGAATTTTTTGAAATTCGGTCTATTAGTTTTTTAACTAGAGTGGATATAAGCTTTTGCGGGCCATTTCGCAAAAAAAGGCGGGTTCTTTTATTCCGAATCGTACCCAAAACTAATCAACACCAGATTCGTCCACAAGTGTCTTACCTACCAAATTCGGTCCATTAGTTTTTGGTAAGAGTGGATACAAAATCTGCACAGACAGACAGACAGACACACACACACACACACACACACAGACGTCACGCTAAAAATAGTTTTTTCGCATTCTAGAGGTCTCGAAACGTATTGGAACGTATCGAAAGTATTGGAATCATGCCGAAAACTCGAATTGCGATTTTCGGCATGATTCCAATACTTTCCTTATACATTACCATTTATTGCAGGGAAAGTAAAATTTTGAGAAGCACTACACTAGGCTACTTCGGATTCTAATGACTACCAAAGGACGGTACTTTACAAAAGATTCTATTGAATACTTTCATAAGTAGAGTCCTACATGGTAAAAGCAAAGAAATTCATACGAGACAAACCACAGATATAACTTCTTTATTTCTGAAACTTAATTACTCTCATGAGCTAAACCTCATACACTTTACCATTACAAAGAGAAAACACTTTTACAAAGTTAAACCAGCTTCGCATACAGTCTCTCAAAAACATAATCAAACTATCTCACCCCCATAAAATAATTTCTTAACCAGGTAAGGGGAGTTTAAAAAAAATCTGAACAAAATATTGAACCAATAATATTCAGCAACTGTCTTTACCAGTGAATGGAGATTCCAGCATCGATAGTAGCCTCGAAATTCGAGAAGTATGTGCTCCAAATAAACAGCCTGTTTATTCAAAATCCCTTAATAAAATATTTGAATTATTCATATATTGTATTTTCTGAATGGAAATAATGAAACAGTATTTGTTATGAAATTAAAATCGAATGAAGCATCTTCAAAAATTTTCAACAATTACGGAAATGTCAATATGTAAAGTTCACACACCTCTGAAATTAAAATGCTTGTGGCAAAATATAAAAGCCAAATTAGTTCGAAGAATTTGCTAGATTACTTTTTTGTAGTACTGTAGATGTAGTGTCCCCCCTCGGAATGCTGGCAAAAATAAAATACACTTGAATAAAGGAACAAAATTGTGGACCAGGTTAAAGCCAAAATTGAGAGCAAACGAAAAAGTTTGGGCTTGTAAAACTTTAAAAAATTAACATTTACTTCAGGGTTGCCACATAATAATTTCCTGTTTCATTTGGCGGATTAGCGCGTTTAAAATGACGCAGCACTGCCACATTTATAAAATAATCTAAATTATTTAGAGACCAATTTATTCCAGAGTAATGTGATTGTTTTTATTGTTTCTATTGTAAAATATTACATCTAAACAGGTTGTATTACATGAGGAGCTATATGCTTGGAAGAAATGACATTTAGTAGGATTATTACAATCAATACATACCAGGTACCTTTAAATTTTTGAGAGGCTTGACCTAGTTAAAGACCTTTAACTTTTTTTTGTAAATTGCAAGGGAATTATAAAAAATTATTATGCTAAAATGCGATTCATCATTTTATATATAATATCTTATCTTGAATATTGTAATTACGTAATAATAAAATAGAGGGTTCAACGATCAAAAATATTTGGGGCTCCTGCTATAGGCAGACCTAACGTGTATACTCATACGCTTTTCCTTACAAAATAAATGGGGGTGTTTAAGAACTTTTTTAGAAACACTCTGCAAACAAAGAGATGATTTCCCCTTATACACGTGTAATACGTTCCAATATATTTTCATTTTCATAATAAAACCATCACACAGAATTTTAAAATAAACATTTCCTCATGTACTTTATACAACTCGAATAAAATCCTTTATATATTCCGATATATTCACTCGTTGTGTGTATATATATATCGGTTTCAAGCACCATTTCGTAGTCCCATTCCATAGTTTTCTGTTTAAACACGTGGGCTGCAAGAACACATTTTATTTCACACGAGAATGTTCAATTTTACAACATGAGCAAGAAACTTAATCGAGTGTCAAGCATGCATTTCCAAGCATTTCCAGCAACATCGTAAATCAAAAATGGTTAATGTGGAACATTCCTCAAACAGAACGGGGCACTTAGTGAATTTTTATGAGATTACTGCTCAGAAAGGGGATAATAAAAGATCGGAAACTTTGAATGCTTGTTTATTGTGATATATTTTTTTAGAAGTATCATAAAATCTTGTTACTTAAAAGATGTTTGGGGTTTCTATAATGACAGTATTTCTGGACTATATTTCATCATATATGAATGCATGTGCAAGACGAAAATATTATTTTCTTTGCAATGCTTGATAGATATTAAGGAAAGATAATGTTATGACTTTTTAAATTCTATAGAATTTTGATGCATTGACTTCTTTTACGCATCTCTGAATATCTCTCCAATAGTCTGATGTCTTTTACTTTCTCTACTAAGTATTGTTAATGCAAAAGTTAAGTATTGTAAGTGATCAAAAATTAAAAGTATCTGATATGGGCAAAATATGACTCTCCCTATATAATGCAATGTATTTACTACTTTCACAATGAAAAAAAATGTTATTCTTATAGTATATACTTATATTCTTTCCAAGATATTGAATTTTCTTTAATTAGTCGTCATTTTCATTCATTTAGCCTCATTTTTATCCATTTGACGAGATTTTCGTTAATTTGGCAACATTTAAAAACGTCGCCAAGTTGGCGATATTCCGCTAAATTCGTCGCCAAAATATCGCCATGTGTTATGAACGGAGAAATAAGGTATTCTTACAGCCGATAAATGACTATTGGCGTTCAAATAGAATAATATTACTCAAAGTATCCTTTCTCGTGAATGGAACGAGTTAGATCCATGAGATTGATGTCACCAAATTTATCGCATGATATTACATATGAAAAGTAAACATGTTTCTCAACAGTTGATATATTTTTTAATTTATGGGATTATTTTGATAAATTTATTTGAAAAATGTGCAATATTTCGAGAATGGTTCATGCTAGCATTCTAAAGTTTATGTCAATCATTTTCTAAAAGAAAACTACATAAGAAATGTCTATTTGCGTAAATTTATTAAAGATTTTGATTTTTTGATGATTTTTTCAAAATTTCACTCGAAAATTTTAGGGGGTTCTGAACATTCGATTACGTTTAAAAACAATAAGCTTCCAGTATTCACAGATTGTGATTTTTGTACCAAATTTCATTGGACTCGCTCCCCTCGTTCGTAAGATATCGTCTGCATAGACTCACTGACACACACACACACACACACACACACACACACAGACACCACCTCAAAAATGTTTGATTCGTGATCAGGGATGCTTGAAACGTGCTCTAACGTCGAAAACTCGAATTCGAATTTTCGACCCCGTCACAATACTTTCCTTATACATTATGTATATAAGGAAAGTAATAATGTTATTATGACTTTTTAATTCTATTGAATTCTGATATATTAACTTCATTTATGCATCTCTGAATAATATTCTAGCGGTTTTTGCTTCCTCTATCAGGTATTGTTAATTCAAAAGTTAAGTATTGTAAGTGATCAAAAATTAAAATATTGCAAGCTTCTTGCATTTGCGTGAAGAAAATATTAATTTCTGCACAATGCATAGCAGATATTAGGAGAAATAATGTTATTATGACTTTTCACTTTCCTTATATACATAATGTATAAGGAAAGTATTGTGACGGGGCCGAAAATTCGAATTCGAGTTTTCGACGGGAGAGCACGTTTCAAGCATCCCTGATCACATTTTTGAGGTGATGTCTGTGTGTGTGTGTGTGTGTGTGTGTGTGTGTGTCAGTGAGTCTATGCAGACGATATCTTACGAACGAGGGGAGCGAGTCCAATGAAATTTGGTACAAAAATCACAATCTGTGAATACTGGAAGCTTATTGTTTTTAAACGTAATCGAATGTTCAGAACCCCCTAAAATTTTCGAGTGAAATTTTGAAAAAATCATCAAAAAATCAAAATCTTTAATAAATTTACGCAAATAGACATTTCTTATGTAGTTTTCTTTTAGAAAATGATTGACATAAACTTTAGAATGCTAGCATGAACCATTCTCGAAATATTGCACATTTTTCAAATATTCGACGGGAGAGCACGTGTCAAGCATCCCTGATCACGAATCAAACATTTTTGAAGTGATGTGTGTGTGTGTGTGTGTCAGTGAGACTCTGGAGACGATAACTGACGAACGAATGGACCGATTCGAAAGAAATTTGGTACAAAAATCACAATCCATAAACACTGGACGGCTTTTGTTTTTATACGCAATCGAATGTTCACAACCCCCCTAAATTTTCGAGTGAATATTTGAATAAATCGTCAATAAATCAAAACCGCTAATAAAGTTCGCAAATAGCCATTTCTTATGTAATTTTTCAATGGAAAACGATTGGCATAAATTTTAGAACACTAACATGAACCGTTCTCGAGATATGGCACATTTTTCGAAAAAAATATCAAAAAGTCATGTATAATAAAAAAAAGTATTTCCTATTGAGAAACATG
This sequence comes from Amaurobius ferox, assembly GCA_951213105.1. Taxonomy (NCBI): domain Eukaryota; kingdom Metazoa; phylum Arthropoda; class Arachnida; order Araneae; family Amaurobiidae; genus Amaurobius; species Amaurobius ferox. The sequence goes on along the minus strand of OX578150.1, from coordinate 63,574,933 downwards.
TTCACTTTTCATATGTAATACCATGCGATAAATTGGGTGACATCATTCTCGTTGATCTAGCTCCTTCCATTCATGAAAAAAGATACTTCGAGTAAGACTTTTGTATTTGAACGCCAATAATCATTTATCTGCTGTAAGAATAACTTATTTCTTCGTCCATAACGCTTGGCAAGATTTTGACGACGAATTTTGTGTAATGTCGCCAATTTGGCGACCTTTTTTAAATGTTGCTAAATTAACGAAAAAATCGCCAAATAGATAAAAATGAAGTTAAATCAATGACGACTCATTGATGATGACGGCATGGAAAAAGACGACTCATTGACGAAAATTCAATATCTTGGAAAGAATACAAATAACTACTATAAAAATAATCTATTTTTTTTTGCTGTAAAAGTAGTAAATTCATTGCATATTATATAAAGAAAGTCATGTGCTGCCCACATCAGGTTTTTAATTCTATAGAATTCTGATATATGAACTTCTTTTATGTATTCCTGAATAATAGTCTGGCCTCTTTTACTTCCTAAGTATTGTTAATGCAAAAGTTAAGTATTGTAGAATGATCAAAAATTATAATATTGCAGGGGTTTTGCGTTTGCGAGAAGAAAATATTAATTTATATACAGTACTTAGCAAATATTAAGAAGAAAAAATCTGATGTAGGCAACACATGACTTTTCTTATATAATGCAATGAATTTACTACTTTTACAGTAAAAAAAAAATCTGATGTGGGCAACACATGACTTTCCTTATATAATGTAATGAATTTACTACTTTTACAGTAAAAAAATAGGTTTTTCTTATAGTAGATACTAATATTCTTTCCAAGATATTGAATTTTCGACAATTAGTCGTCATTGTCATTGATTTAGCATCATTTTTATCCATTTGGCGAGATTTTCATTAATTTTGCAAAATTTCAAAAAAGTCGCCAAGTTGGCGACATTCCGCCAAATTCGTCGCCAAAATCTCGCCAAGCGTTATGCACTAAGAAAAAAGTTACTCTTACAGCAGATAAATGACTATTGGCGTTCAAATACAAGAGTATTATTCAAAGTATATTTTTTCATGAAACGAGCTAGATCCTCGAGAATGATGTCACTCAATTTATCGCATGGTATTACATATGAAAAGTGAACATGTTTCTCAATAGGAAATATTTTATTTTTATTTTATATAACTTTTTGATAATTTTTTTGAAAAATGTGCAATATCTCGAAAACTGTTTATGTTAGCGTTCTAAAGATTTATGTCAATCGTTTTCTAATGAAAAATTACATAAGAAATGTCTATTTGCATAACTTTATTAGCGGTTTTGATTTTTTGACGATTTTTTCAAAATTTCATTCGAAAATTTAGTGGCTTCTGGCCACTCGATTGCGTATACAAACAATAGGCTTCCAGTGTTTATGGATTGTGATTTTTGTACCAAATTTCGTTCGAATCGGTCCATTCGTTCGTCAGTTATCGTCTCCACAGGCTCACTGACACACACACACACACACATACTTTCACACATACACACAGACATCATTTCAAAAATGTTTAATTCGTGATCAGAGATGCTTGAAACGTGCTCTACCGTTGAAAACTCGAATTCGAATTTTCGACCCCGTCACACCCTTATACATTATGTATGTAAGGAAAGTAATACTCTAAAGTGATAAAAAAATGAAATATTGCATGTTTTTCATCTAAAATGGAAAAGAATTATAAAACAATTAAATATATTCTTCATTCTCAAGTATGTGGGATTCTTTGTAAGTACTTTTAACCAGAAATGAAGACGAGATTCTTAAGAGTAGGGATAAAAAATATCACGTTTTCTTAGATAGCACGTTTTCTATTAATGGAAGAGAAATAAGAGATTTTTACAAAATTTGGTATGCTTCTGTTAATTTAATAGCTGAAATATCTCTAATGCTGTATTTTGTTATGAACATGTGTGTGTGTGTGTGTGTGTGTGGAGACGATATCTCACGAACGAATGAAGCGATTCGAATGAAATTTGGTACAAAAATTACAATTCGTGAATACTGGAAGCCTATTGCTTTTAACCACTATCGAATGTTCAGAAGCCCCCTAAATTTTCGAGTGAAATTTTGAAAAAATCATCAAAACCAAAACTTTTAACAAAGTTACGCAAATAGATATTTCTTACCTACTTTATCCTTAGAAAACGATTGACATAAACATTAGAAAGCTAGTATGAACCGCTCTCGAGATAATGCACATATTTCAAATAAATTTATCAAAAAATCCCATAAATTAAGAAAATACTATTAACTGTTGAAAAACATGTTCACTTTTCATATGTACTATCATGCGATAAATTGGGTGACATCATTCTCGTGAATTTACCTCGTTCCATTCATGAGAAAAGATACTTTGAGTAATACTCTTGTATTGAACGCCAATAGTCATTTATCTGCTATTAGAGTAACTTATTTCTCTGTCGATAACGCTTGGCGAGATTTTGGCGACGAATTTGGCGGAATGTTGCCAACTCAGCGACTATTTTTTTTACTGTAAAAGTAGTAAATTCAGCACAGACAGACAGACAGACAGACAGACACACAGACATACACATAGACAGACATACACAGCCATCAAGCTAAAAATAGTTTTTTTCGTATTCTAGAGGTCTCGAAACGTGTGGATCCTTCGAAAACTCGAGTTATGATTTTCGGTATGATTCCAATACTTCCCCTATACATTACCATGTATTGCAGGGAAAGTAAAAATCTGATGTGGGCAGCACATGACTTTCTCTGCAGACTTATATCCACGTTCTCTTTATTTTAATTAAATTTAATTCACTTTTCATTCTCAATATTCATATCAATATTCGTTCTCATTTGGTAACTGGACTTATTACTTTCCTTATATACATAATGTATAAGGAAAGTATTGTGACGGGGTAGAAAATTCGAATTCGAGTTTTCGACGGAAGAGCACGTTTCAAGCATCCCTGATCACGAATCAAACATTTTTGAAGTGATGTTTGTGTGTGTGTGTGTGTGTGTGTGTGTGTGTGTGGAGACGGTAACTGACGAACAAATGGACCGATTTGAACCACATTTGGTACAAAAATCACAATCCGTAAACACTGGAAACCTATTGTTTTTATACGCAATCGAATATTCAGAACCCCCCTAAATTTTCGAATGAAATTTTGAAAAAATCGTCAAAAAATCAAAACCACTAATAAAGTTACGCAAATAGATATTTCTTATGTAATTTTTCATTAGAAATCGATTGACATAAATTTTAGAACGCTAACATGAACCGTTCTTGAGATATTGTACGTTTTTCCAAAAAAAAATAAAAAATATTTCTTATTGATATAAACATGTTCACTTTTCATATGTAATACCATGCGATAAATTGGGTGACATCATTCTCGTGGATCTAGCTCGTTCCATTTATGAAAAAAGATACTCTGAGTAATACTTTTGTATTTGAACGCCAATAGTCATTTATCTGCTGCAAGAATAGCTTATTTCTTAGTGCATAACTCTTGGCGAGAGTTTGGCGACGAATTTGGCGGAATGTCGCCAACTTGGCGACTTTTTGAAATGCTGCCAAATTAACGAAAATCTCGCCAAATGGATAAAAATGACGCTTAATCAATGAAAATGACGACTCATTGTCGAAAATTCAATGTCTTGGAAAGAATATTAGTATCTACTATAAGAAAAACCTATTTTTTTACTGTAAAAGTAGTAAATTCATTACATTATATAAGAAAAGTCATGTGTTGCCCACATCAGATTTTTTTTATTCCGAATCGTAACACAGTCTAATCAGTAACACAATCTAACCCACAAGTAACTTATCTACCAAATTTTAGGAAATTTGGTTAATTTCGTTTCTTATCTAGAGTAGATACATGTATTGCACAGACAGACAGGCAGACACACATACACAGACATCACACTGAAAATAGTTTTTTCGGATCCTAGAGTGCTTAAAACGTGTAGATCCGTCGAAAACTTGAGTTACGATTTTCGACACGATTCCAACACTTTCCCTATGCATTATCATCTATTGTATGGAAAGTAAAAAGCGAATTGCAGGGCATTGCCTGAAGAGTAGGGATTGACCATAAAACTGTTAAAAAAACATTTATTTGACACAATAGGATTGTTGGCGTTTAGCAGCCTATTCAAGAACGTATAGTGTACAACACTTTCATGCACAGGAATCAAATGTACAGCATATTCAAACAGTCGTCCGTCAGTAACACCTCACATTTGAATTTTAGAAAGTGTATGACCGCGTACTTTTTCAAGCATTGCAGGCGTCACCGTGTTACTATCCAAAATGATACGGCTTTTGACAAGGAATTACTGCCTTAGATATTCGCGTTTCTAAAATTTCTGATATTTATTTTAATTATTTATTTACTAATGGCCAGACACTTAATACAATCAATTATTCGAGTATACATCGGGCAGAATTGTAAACCATTTAGCCGTTACAAGACGTTGCCCCGACGCACCAGTGGGGGCGAAACACACCACGCCAAACAACATAACATCCATGCTCGCAGGTGCGACTCGAACATACAACCCCGCAGCCCAGCGAGCAGGAGGAAAAGCTTGTCTTTACCGCTCAGCCACAGCGTGAGCTTTATGATATCCATTCCCACTGATTAAATAGTTTTCTACAACCATTTAATTGACATTTTTTATCCATCCGGCTTTGTTTCTGTGTCCATTATTCCGCTTCCTTAAATTTCTCCACTTAAATGACTGCGGGTAGCCCAGTGGTTAGAGCGCGGGAATTGCAATCGATAGGCCCGAGTTCGATTCCAGCCACTACCTAAACTGCCGCCGTGTTCATGCGGAGTACAATTGCCTTAAACATGTGGATCTGTAAGTCCTTCCGAGAGGTTGGTTGTAGGGGAAGGAGGGTACGGTCCCTGTGGATGCCTCCCCCACTGGGTTCAAGTCTAAATTGGGTCGCACTTTCCGGCCGTCCAAACAGTTACCTTACACCTTTCTGGTAGGTCGGACGATCTGGATCTCAACAACGACAACATAGAGAACTGCAATAATTTGTATTCATCATTGTCACTTTACTAAAAATAGACCTAATATTACACTCACGGAAATTACGTTGCAAAATTATTGAGGTGCTAAAAATCTCTTCTTGGAATCCAGTATATCATGCTGAATATGCAAATAAAGTAAAAAAATTGTTCCATTTAAAGATTCTTACTTTTCTATGTAGTGTTTAGAATTTATCGAACCTACGTGATTTTATTTAAAATAACTAAAATGCAATTTAGAGCGGAATCAGCTAATGTGCGAGTTTTTTTTTTGTTCTAGCAATTTATTATATTTCTTAAAGTTCAGTTTTAGTTCTCTAACTGCTGGAGTTTGAATTATGGCAGGGGAGAGTTTAATCAAATTATTATTGAATTGTAGCTAATAAAAATTTTGCGCTGAATACAGAATTGTATTCATTTATTCTTGTTCCAAGCAATGGACGCTCAAGAATAAATTATGAATTTTTTTAAACCATATAACTGTTTCAAAATGTCTTAATATAATTTTTAAATACACTGGTTTTCTCGCATAATGCATAAAAAAAGGTAACTCGATTAAAATTTTGATCAAAAGTTAATGTTTAGGAAATTTTATTCTCAGCATCATTTATTTTTCGATTCGTTTGAAATTTTTTTGTGCAATTTGTCTATACGATTTTAAACAACCATTATTTTGAAGAATTCATAGTATATTACTACAGAATGTGTAGCCTCAAGGACCCTCTGTTCATAGTCGAAAAAAATGTAATGAACAATTCTATACAGAAGAAATATTTTAATTTTCTTGCAATACATGATAAAGTATAGCGAAAGTTTTAGAATGCCAAAATTCGCAACTCGAATTTACTACTGATCTACAAGTTTTAGGACCTCTAGAATACGAAAATACAACTTTTAACATGACATTTGTGTGTGTGTGTATGTGTGTGTGTGTGTGTGTGTGTCTATATGTCCAATATATGTATCCACGCTAACTCAAGACCTAATGAACCAAATTTCATTACATTTGGCAGGTAAGTGTGACCCTGGTGCTGATTAGTTTGTGCCTTGATTTCGAATAAAAGACCCTGACTTTAACTTTCCTTATATACAATAATGTATAAGGAAAGTATTGTGACGGAGTCGAAACTTCGAGTTTTCGACGGGAGAGCACGCTTCAAGCATCCCTGATCACGGATCGAACATTTTTAAAGTGATGTCTGTGTGTGTGTGTATTTGTGTGTGAAAGTCTCTGTGTGTGTGTGTGTGTGTGTCAGTACGTCTGTGGAAACGATAACTGACGAACGAATGAACCGATTCGATCCAAATTTGGTACAAAAATCACAACCCGTAAACACTGGAAGCCTATTGTTTTTATAAGCAATCGAATGTTCAGAACCCCCCTAAATTTTCAAGTGAAATTTAGAAAATATCGTCAAAAAATCAAAATCTCTAATAAAGTTACGCAAATAGACATTTCTTGTGTAAATTTTCATTAGAAAACGATTGATATAAATTTTAGAACGCTAACATGAACAGTTCTCGAGATATTTCACATTTTTCAAAAAAATTATTAAAAAATCATATAAAATAAAAAAAATATTTCCTATTGGGAAACATGTTCACTTTTCATACGTAATACCATGCGATAAGTTGGGTGACATCATTCTCGTGGATCTAGCTCGTTCCATTCATGAAAAAAGATACTTTGAGAAATACTTTTATATTTAAAAGCCAATAGTCATGTATCTGCTGTGTGAATAACTTCTTTTTCCGTCCATAACGCTTGGCGAGATTTTGGTGACAAATTTGGTGGAATGTCGCCAACTTGGCGATTTTTCTAAATGTTGCTAAATTAAAGAAAAACTCGCCAAATGGATTAAAATAACACTAAATCAATGAAAATGACGACTCATTGAAGAAAATTCTATATTTTGGAAAGAATATAAGTATCTACTATAAGAATAACATTTTTTAACTGCAAAAGTAGTAAATTCATTGCATTGTATAAGGAAAGTCATGTGCTGCCCACATTAGATTTTTTTTAGAAGTGGCCCGCAAGAATTACCTGTATCCACTCTAACTGAAAAATTTATTGACCAAATTTTACAAAATTTGGTGTATAAGCCACATGGGGCTGATAATATTTGCCCTGGTGGTGATAATATTTTGGTACGATTCGGAAAAAAATAACCTGTTTTTATTTACGAAATAGCCTTTGGAAATCCAAAAATCTAAAATGAAAGACAACGTATGCTCAAATGTATCAATTAAATGCTTGTTTTATACATAATTTTTGAAGATGAAAAGAACAAGAGCAACCCAATTAATCTACGGCCAGCCGTCCTCGAGATATTTTAGTTTTTTTCGCATTTTTGCTATCCTGCCTTTAAGAATAATTCCAGTTACCAAATGAAAATGAAAGCGGAATTCAAAGAGTAATTTCAATTAATTATGAGTGTCATATAGTGCAATTAAACTCAATTTAATGAATTATTAATGAAATAAAGAGAAACTGAATTTGAGTCTGCAGGGAAAGTCATGTGCTGGTCACATCAGAAATTTTATTTTAGATTCTTTTATATATAATATCACTTTATATATACATATATATATATATATATATATATATATACAGGGTGTCCCAAAAAGATTGAAACGCGCTTTAATTCTTTACCTGTTGGAGATAAGTAGGCAATGTAAATTGCAAAAATGCTGAAAGTAAGGTAGGAAATAATACTACGTTAATGAAATAGTCCTCCCATTAATTTTCAAAAAGTTACACTTTTTCAATTTTTATATGAATCCCCCCCCCCCTTAGACAAATTAGAATCAGAAAATTTTCAAAAAATTCAATCAAAAAAAAATTCAATCAGAAAATTTTCATTTTTAAGGCAACAGGATCATATCTGTATCTTTAAATTCAACTGAATTATGATAAAGGAAAAAATCTGACTTATGCCACTTTTCCGTACCACATGAAAGGCTGTTTCATCCGTGAAAATAGGGATCATAAACGAATTGACGATGGAAATTGTGTAGATCAAAAATGCGTTAATATGTGTAAAATTGTTTTATCAGGAATGCATCTAAATAAAGCATTACACAGACAGAGATCATATAAAGCAGTGGTACTCAGGGTATCCTATGTATTATCATCCAGTTTTATCTTTTTTGTGATATGTCATAAATTTATATTTCTAATTTGATATAGGGTCCCCATTCACAATGTTCAATTTTCAATTAAATATAACTCGCTCAATTTTAAAGATACAGATATGCGGATTTTTTTAATGATCTTGTTGCATTAAAAATAAAAAATTTCTGATTGACCAAATTTGTCTAAGGGGGTCGTATAAAAATTTAAAATGTGTAACTTTTTGAAAATAAAATGGGAGGACTATTTCATTAACGTAGTCTTATTTCCTACCTTACTTTCAACATTTTTGCAATTTATATTGCCCTCTTATCTCCAACAGGTAAAGAATTAAAGCGCGTTTCAATCTTTTTGGGACACACTGTATTAATGAAGTACTTGTTCTTCAGGTAAATTTTAACAACTAAGCGAATAAGATTGACCCCATGACAGTAAGATGAACCATTCTCGAGATATTTTGGTTTATTTTTGGAATTTTGAGGAAGTGGAGAATTTAAAATGAATTAAGTTGCCAAATGAAAAGAAGACGCCTTAAAAAGGCAAATTGGATATAATATCAGAAAAGTATCAATGTTATTATTTGCAATTAAACTCAATTTAATTTGTGATCTCCCTGTGTTAAAAAAAACTTCGCTGTCGTCGCCGCTGTTCGATAAATTTCGCATTTCTCAAGTTTCTCTGTCACGTAGCATAAAATCTATAGCATACAAAAATGTGAAATTTGGTACATTTGTAGAGAAATATTAAGAGAGTACACTGATATAAACCGATTTTCGATTTAAAATTTAGTTTAGGAAATATTTATTGCCAAAAGTTAAGGGAAGAGTTTTTGAGCTGCGATTTCGCATCCTGGATAGACTAGCAATGAGGAGACCTCGAATTTTTCGCGTCATGTACCAACATAGTTGAATTTTTGCAGGCCGTATTCCTTTTTATTAAATTTCGATTTAGTTAATAAGTTATTTAATATTTGAAGCACTTTTTATGGCAAAATTTTCTTCTTCACAGGCGAAGATTTGAAACTATTGTTGTCATTAACATTACGATTTAATTTTTATATTTCACAACAATTGTATGTTACCTTGTTGTAAATCTCTCTATACTGAGAGCATAACACAATATTTTGCCACTGTATTACGAGCAAACGGAAAAACATGCAGTTATGAAGTTTCGCCGTTTGTCGTAATACAGTAAGCAATTGTTCTTAAACGCAGGCGACATGACGTTGATTGCGATGCAGGCTCAGCGAGCGCCATGAAGTAGGAGACGAAGCAATCTAACTCACAAAACGGGGTTAGCGAGCGTCAAGAAGTAGGAGACGAAGCTCTCCAACTCACGAAATGGGGTTAGTGAGCGTTGCGAGCTGGAAGCTGAAGCTTGATGAAATTGTTCGCAATGCGAGTTAAGATGAGAGTCAGCTAATAAGGGGTCGAAGCCCTGCATCACCCCTGCGGCGAGATTTGATTAATGAGCGGCAGGCATGGAGAGTGGAATCTTGGAGTTTTACGAGCGACAGCGAACACAGAACACCCAGACGATCGTGTGCGCCAGCCGGCTTGAAAGAGATCGCAAAGCGCGGTCTAGAACAGCAGAATGTCAGATAACAAATCACGGTCACCAACAGGCGTATATAAAACAAGCATTTAATGGATATATTTGAGCATACGTAGTTTTTTTTTTTTTTTTTTTAGATTTTGACGATTTTCGCGGACCATTTCGCAAAAACAGGAAGGTAATTTTTTTCCAAATCGTAACAAAATCTAATCAGCACCAGGGTGACCCACAAGTGACTTGTCCAATGAATTTTGTGAAATTCAGTTTATTAGTGTTTCAGCTAGAGGGGGATACAGGCAAATTTTGCGGGCCACTTCGCAAAAAAAAAGCGGGTTCTTTTATCCCAAATCGTTCCCAAAACTAATCAGCACCAGGGTCACATCCAACTGACTTACCTACCAAATTTTATGAAATTCGGTCCGTTAGTTTTTGAGTTTGAGTGGATACATACATTGCACAGACAGACACACACACACGGACATTGTTGATACATTTGAGTATACGTAGTCTTTTATTTCAGATTTGGACAATTTTTGCGGGACATTTCGCAATACAAAGCAGGTTATTTTTTCCGAATCCTACCAAAATCTAATCAGTACCAGGGTAACCCACAAACGACTTATCTACCGAATTTTGTGAAATTCGGTCTATTAGTTTTTCAGCTAGAACTAATACAGACAATATTTGCGGATCATTTCGCAAAAAAGGCAGGTTCTTTCCCCGAATCGTACTAAAAAGTAATCAGCACCAGAATCGGCCGCAAGTGACTTACCTACCAAATTTTATGAAATTCGGTTCAATAGTTTTTTTAGTTAGAGTGGATACAAAATCTGCACAGACAGACAGGCAGACAGACACACAGACGTCCCGCTAAAAATAGTTTTTACTTTCCTTATATACATAATGTATAAGGAAAGTACTGTGACGGGGTCGAAAATTCGAATTCGAGTTTTCGACGGGAGAGTACGTTTCAAGCATTCCTGATCACGAATCAAACATTTTTGAAGTGATGTCTGTGCGTGTGTGTGTGTGTGTGGGTGTGCGTGTGTGTGAAAGTATGTGTGTGTGTGTGTGTGTGTGTGTGTGTGTGTGTGTGTGTGTGTCAGTGGGCCCGTGGAGACAATAACTGACGAACGAATGGACCGATTTGAACCAAATTTGGCACAAAAATCACAATCCGTAAACACTGGAAGCCTATTGTTTTTATACGCAATCGAATGTTCAGAACCCCCCTAAATTTTCGAATGAAATTTTGAAAAAATCGTCAAAAAATCAAAACCACTAATGAAGTTACGCAAATAGACATTTCTTATGTAATTTTTCATTAGAAAACGATTGACATAAATTTTAGAACGCTAACACGAACCGTTCTCGAGATATTGGACAATTAAAAAAAATATCAAAAAGTCATATAAAATAAAAATATTTCCTATTGAGAAACATGTTCACTTTTCATATGTAATCCATGCGATACATTGGGTGAAATCATTCTCGTGGATCTAGCTCGTTCCATTCATGGAAAAAGATACTCTGAGTAATACTCTTGTATTTGAACGCAAATAGTCATTTATATGCTGTAAGAATAACTTATTTCTTATTACTTATATATTTTATTATATTACGCTTGGCGAGATTTTGGCGACGAATTTGGCGGAATGTCGCCAACTTGGCAACTTTTTTAAATGTTGCCAAATAACGAAAATCTCGCCAAATGGATAAAAATGAAGCTAAATCAATGAAAATGACGACTAATTGTCGAAAATTCAATGTCTTGGAAAGAATATTAGTATCTACTACAAGAAAAACCTATTTTTTTACTGTAAAAGTAGTAAATTCATTACATTATATAAGGAAAGTCATGTGTTGCCCACATCAGATTTTTTCGTATTCTGGAGGTCTCAAAACGTGTAGATCCGTCGAAAGCTCGAGTTGGCAGTTTTGGCATGATTCCAGTACTTTCCCATGTAATGCAGGGAAAGTAATAAAAAATGATAAAGTGAATTTGAATCTGCAAGGAAATTCATGTGCTGCCCACACCAGATTTTTTTTTCTCTTTAAACAAACAACGTCGATGTGTGATAAAACAAATACTTCCTTATTTCATGATATACGTGCAGAAGAAAATGAAAAATTCGTCTGCTCTCTAACAAAAATATATTTTATATAAAATCGTTTTCTTCACTGAGAATTTATGAATGAATTCTCGTCAGACCTTTCGAAGCAAGCCAGCCTGACAAGACATTTCATGATATATTCTCTAGAAAATATTTTGGGATGTATCACATCATATGCTCATGTGTTTCCAAGTATATCGTTCATCGTCTTTTATTCATAGTTTTTACCTTATTCTTAAAGGGATGATTACAAAGGGAATGCAAAAAAAAAAAAAATCTGATATGGGGAAACACATGACTTTCCTTATATAATGCAATAAATTTACTACTTTTACAGTTAAAAAAATTTTTAGTCTTAAAAAAGATACTTATATTCTTTCCAAGATATTGAATTTTCTTCAATGAGTCGCCATTTTCATTGATTTAGCATCATTTTTATATATTTGACGAGATTTTTGTTAATTTAGCAACAATTAAAAATGTCGCCAAGTTGGCGACATTCTGCCAAATTCGTCGCCAAAATCTCGCCAAGCGTTATGAATGGAGAAATAAGTTATTCTTACAGCAAATAAATGACTATTGGCGTTCAAATACAAAAGTATTATACAAAAGTATTATACAAAAGTATTATACAAAAGTATTATACAAAAGTATTATACAAAAGTATTATAAAGTATCAAATGCAAAAGTATTGGCGTTCAAATACAAAAGTTCAAATACAAAAGTAGCAATTACAAAAGTATATTTTTTCATGAATGAAACGAGCTAGATCCACGAGAATGATGTCACCAAATTTATCGCATGGTATTACATATGAAAAGTGAACATGTTTCTGAATAGGAAATATTTTATTTTTATTTTATATAACTTTTTGATAATTTTTTTGATAAATCTGCAATATCGCGAGAACGGTTCATGTTAGCGTTCTAAAATTTATGTCAATCGTTTTCTAATGAAAAATTACATAAGAAATGTGTATTTGCGTAAATTTGTTAGCGGTTTTGATTTTTTGACAATTTATTCAAAATTTCACTCGAAAATTTAGGGTTGTTCAGGACATTCGATTGCGTATAAAAACAATAGGCTTTCAGTATTTACGGATTGTGATTTTTGTACCAAATTTCGTTCGAATCGGTCCATTCGTTCGTCAGTTATCGTCTCCAGAGACTCACTGACACACACACACACACACATACTTCCACACACACACACATACTTTCACACACACACACAGACATCACTTCAAAAATGTTTGATTCGTGATCAGGAATGCTTGAAACGTGCTCTCCCGTCGAAAACTGGAATTCGAATTTTCAACCCCTTCACAATACTTTCCTTATACATTATGTATATAAGGAAAGGAAAAATTATTAAACACGGAACAAGCAATGATCATCTCAAATGTTCAAAATAAGATATTAAGTTATTTAAGCTTTTTATTGATCATATTTTCTGTAAAAGAACTAATACAGAAAAGTAAAACGAAAATCTCATAAAAAAAATCTGATGTGGGCAGCACATGACTTTCCCTGCAGACTTATATCCACGTTCTCTTTATTTTAATTAAATTTAATTAACTTTTAATTCAATTTTCGTTCTCATTGGGTAACTGGACTCATTTTCAAAGGTGGCGTAGAGGAAATAAGAAAAAACTTAATTATCTCGAGAACGGCTAGTCCTAGTGTAATGGGGTTGGTCTTATTCTTTTCAGTGTTAAAAATTACGTATAAAACAAGCATATAATGGATATATTTGAGCATACGTAGTTTTTTATTTTAGATTTCGAGGATTTTTGCGGTTCAGTTTGCAAACAAATGGCGGGTTATATTGCAGGGAAAGTAAAAATTAGAAGAACGTTATTTTGATCGTTGTCTGAAAGTTGTTCTGTGCGTGATATATATATATATATATATATATATATATATATATATATATATATATATATATATATATATATATATATATATATATATATATATATATATATATATATATATATATATATATATATATATATCATGGGAGATACCCGTAACGCAACACTGATATAAGAATGTTGTCAATGTGTTTCAAGAAAAATGAAGCAAAATGGGAAAAACAACAGATTTGTCCCCTTTTTAAAATGATCTTACTGCGTGGGCCAGTTTGGCAAGAGCCACAATTGCCAGAGCAGAAGAACTCGCTGGCTTCTTGAAAGATGGGCTATCCAATGTGTATTATATTTGGAAATAGAACCCCCAGGTGTTTACTAAAAGGCGGAACTGTGGATCGAAAACTATCAATCATGCCCGTGATCAACAGCGTCTTAGACGACTTGTACGACATAAATGGGGAGGGCCTCAAAACTTTCGATTCGTATTCAGGGATGCTTGAAACGTGTTTGTCCGTCGGAAAAGGGAATTCAAGTTTTCGTCGCCTGCACAATACTTCCCTTATACATTATACTGCGTATATAGGGAAAGTAAGAATTCAGTTTTCCTAAACTGAAAAAGTCGTCACATTTAGTTTAACATGGTCGTCGCCAATATCAACAAAAGTTAAATAAGAATACTTCATTGCTTAAATCGGTCATTTTTTTGCATTATTTATTTTAATTATTTTGTCTAATTTAAAATGTTTCAATAAATGGCAGAAAACACCATGGATTCATCATGGACAACTTACATAAATTCAAACTTTTAATGCAATTTAAGGGTCTCATGTTTCTCGAAAATAAAAAAAAATAACTTTCATTTTACTTTCATCGAAAGCTTAAATTGAATGAAAATAAATTCATTATGCCATATCTTATTCTAATAGAATTACAAATAGCAGAGAAGGAATAGTTTCACAGGTATTACATTCAGAATAAATATTCTAGCAATATTAAAGTACGTTACAGAAAATTGGAAAAATTTACGGGTTTGAATGGAAAGAGAAAATAAATTAAAATACGTAACATTGAAATACGCCGACGCGGTGGTCGAACGGTCAAGGCACGCGTTTCCTAGCAATCGTTTGGCTGCCGGGTTGTGTGTTCGAGTCCCATCTTCAAGCATGGATGTTGTGTCGTTGATCGCGGTGTGTTCCGACCCCCACTGGTGCGCCGGGGCAACGTCATGTGACGGCTAAAAGGTTCACGGTTCTGGCCGGTGTATAGGCGAATGATGAAATATCAATTGCCTGGCCATTGGGGGGGGGGACATTGAAATACAATCGCAAATAAAATCTAGGTATCGTATATATAGACCATATACAGTAGTATATATGTTTATCTATACAGGGTGTCCCAAAAACATTGACCTTGGTTTTTATTCCTTAAATATTGATCTTAGACAAAATATAATAAATTACAAAGTTGAGTAAAAAAAGGTACAGAATTTTATGAAATCGATTAAAATTTTCAAGGGAATTAAATTTTAAGAAATACAAAATTTAAATTTTCATACGGCTCCGTACAAAAGCATTTCCAATGAGTAAAATGTGCCTCATACGCTAATAAGGTGATGTACAAAACATTTACATGTGTAAACATTTACATTTTAATTTGTGGTTAATCGACCACCGCGTTGTGGGTTCGAGTCCCACGTAAGGCATGAATGTTGTGTTGTTGAGCCAGTGTGTTCCGCCCCCTCTGGTGCACCAGGGGCAACGTCCTAGGACGACTAAATGATTCACGTTCTGGCCGATGTATAGGCGAATGATGAGAGTCAAGAGCCTGGCCATTTGATAAAAAAAAAAATTCCGATTAATCCCTCACCAACTTTGTTTAAACATATCACTGGGACTTTTTATGATAAAATGCTGAAATTTTGTACATCACCTTATTAGTGTATGAGGCACACTTTACTCATTCGATATGTTTTTGTACGGGGGCCGTATAAAAATTTAAATTTTGTATTTCTTCAAATTTGATCCCCTGATAATTTTTATCGATTTTATAAAATTCTGTACATTTTTTTACGCAACTTTGTAATTTATTATATATGTCTAAGATCAATATTTAAGGAATAAAAGCTGAGGTCACTGTTATTGGGGCATCCTATATATAAGTCACTATTGGTAAATTATTGGGCATGTAAAATTTTCAGGGATTCAAATTTGAAAAATTACAAAATTTAAATTTTTATACGGCCCCCGTACAAAAACATTTTCAATGAGTAAAGTGCCTCATACACTAATAAGGTGATGTACAAAATTTCAGCATTTTATCATAAAAAGTCCCAGAGATATGTTTAAACAAAGTTGGTGAGGAATTAACCACAAATTAAAATGTAAATGTTTACAGCAAGAGTGCAAATGACGCAACGCAGAAATTCATCATAGGCAAATAATATCTGCCTCTTATCTTTAATGGATATTTGGCATGTATGGAAAGCAATTTGAACAAGCTTTGTAATCTTTGTGTAAAGTTATTATTTCTACACAGTGTAGATACTTTTGTACCAATAAATAGCAAATAATTATTTATTTATGTAATCATTGCTTTTTTCGTAATTTGTGTATGACCCCTGAAAGGCGATCTACCGACGCGATTTTTCCCCTCTGAGAACCCACGTCGATGACTCCAAATGTTGTTTAAGTCAGCATTTTTGTCTTTTCATATCTATGGGACTATTTATGATAAAACTCTGAAGTTTTGTAAATCACCTTATTAGTGTATGGGGCACATTTTACTCATTGGAAATGTTTTTGTACGGGGGCCGTATAAAAATTTAAATTTTGTATTTTTTTCAAATTTAATCCCCTGAAAATTTCTATAGATTTTATAAAATTCTATACCCTTTTTTACGCAACTTTGTAATTTATTATATATGTCTAAGATCAATATTTAAAGAATAAAACCCGAGGTCAATGTTTTTGTGACACCCTGTAAGGACCATGCCCGTTTGTCTTTTTACTTAATAAAGGTTGAGTGTGTATGGAGAGTCTATAATGCAAAATCCAAGCGTCATACGAATATGGAAGTTGCTACACAGATTCTTCAGGATTATAGTAGCTGCACTTCTGTGTTATTTTATTTTTTTATTATTTCGAATTAATTTTTTACTTATTTTATGTTTTACCCCAAGTTAGTCGGTTATTCACACAAAGCGATTCCTTAGCTGCCTAAAATATCATCACAGAGTTTCCATCTTGATATCACCGGAAAGATCAAAAATTTGTCTTTCAAACAAACTTTGAACGGATTTCATACGATGAATTAACAAATTTTAATGAATTTTTAAAAATATATATGCCTTACGTGCGTTTTCAACCTCTCCAATTCTTATATTACGATATATTAAAATTGACGCGCCGTCCAACAAGTTCCTTTTTCTCAGAAGCTGCTTAAAATGTCTCAGACTACTCCAGAAGAAATATAATTTGATAAACCCATCCTTTAAAAAATTATAAATGTTTTATCCAAAGGATGCCTTTGATTTTTTTTTAACTAATCTAGCAGTTTTCGGAAACCGTCAAAGGTCGAAACGTACGGGGCAATGGAACAGACTCATTTTGCTTAGGGGAGTGAAATGGTGTGTGTCAGAAGAGAGTTCTTTCCGAAAGAAAGAATTCCGTTGAGGCATTTCTTTTTCCTTTTTTAGACTTTTGCGTGAAAACTAATTTGAATCAAACTGATTATGTGCTTTAATTTTATATGAATAATTTATTTTCTTATTATCTCTTTAGAATAACAAAATTCAATTTATGCCTGCTAAAGCTCCCAGGCAACGCCATGTACATTTTCTAGAATCTAAAATTTCGATGTGTCCAGCGCCAGGTCAAAGGCGTATTATATATCCGAGCAGCAGTCTAGGATGTGATTAGGAGCTTATTTGGGGCGAGCATGCGCTTGCGTGTGTTTTGCAATTTAAGCGTCTGCTCGCCAACAGGTGCCGAAACTACTTGAAAAATTTAATGAATTTAATGCTTTAAATCCCTAGCAACTTAGATGTTTCTAGTGCATAATAAAAAATCTGATGTGGGCAGCACATGACTTTGCCTGCAGACTCAAACTCATTTTTTCTTCATTTCGTTAATAATTAGTTAAATGTTTAATTGCACAAAATAACACTAAATTTTCACTTTTCCCTTTTAACTCAATCTTTGTTTTTATTTGGTAATTGAACAATTCCCCAAGGACAGAGTAACAAGAATGCGAAAAAACATATATATATATATATATATATATATATATATATATATATATCAATGAAAACCGTGATAAGCGAAGAAAACAAAATCTTCAGAAGCCAAATATCAACCATGAATACTCTAGAAGTTGGCGCATTGCAGCTCTCACTTTCAAAGTAGAAATATAAAGAAGATAAAAACCAAGAAAAGGGGAAGACCAAATGCATTGCATAAAATTGGGGTTGCCCTCTTTCCCGTTTAAAGCAGCTTTTTGTCCCGGGCAACGCTTGCGGAACCAATGCAATGCACGGAACCAGCCAATCCTCCGAAAATGTGCAAAATCAAAAGCACACGATATTAAGAGACAAGTATTAACGACAAAGTACGAAAAGAAGAACCAATAAGACTGATTACGACAAAGACCAACTGAACTATATACGTTCTATACAAGCATGCATGCTGTAATACCAGTTTTGCAGAGAAACATAGGTTTCTATAATATCCTTAATAATTTGTATCTATGTGCCTTTGCATTAATAATAAAAAATAATAATAATAATAATAATATCCTTAATAAAAGAATTTTCTCTCTCTTTAGTATTAAATATTCTGTCTCTTTAATATTTAATATTATCTCTCTTTAGTATTTCCTTTATTAAGGATATTATAGAAACCTAGATTTCTCTGCGAAACTGATATTACAACGCGCATGCGTATATAGAACATATACAGTTTAGTTGGTCTTTGTCGTAATCAGTCTTATTGGTTCTTCTTTTCATGCTTTGCCGTTCCTGCTTGTCTCTTAATTTCGTGTGCTTTTGATTTTGCACATTTCCGGAGGATTGGCTACTGTATTGCATTGGTTCCGTGAGCGTTGTCCGGGGGCAAAAAGCTGCTTTAAAGGGAAAGAGGGGTCGCAAACCCCCTCTACCATTTTATGCAATGCATTTGGTCTTCCCTTTCCTTGGTTTTCATCTTCTTTATATATATATATATATATATATATATATATATATATATATATGTGTGTGTGTGTGTGTGTGTGTGTATATATGTATATGTGATACGATGTTATTGTTCTTTAAAGATATGTTATAGAGAGTTAGAAAATTGTTCAGGCGTGTTCTAAAAAGGAAAAAATGTTAGGAAATTAACTTTGAAATGGTGGCATATATAAATATTTAATTGATGGTGAAAGTTACACAAATCATACAGAAGATATAAATTTTTGAAGGCGAAATATATAAGTATAAAAATCTACTGCCGAAAAATATATAGTTTTCTATTAAATATTAAATTATACTACTCTAATAGTGATATTTATCTTTATCTGCATCCTTATCTAATCTCTGTCTACAACCAATCTTGAGAAATAGATGTTTCGAGGTAATTTCCTAAATCTAAAGTGAAAAAGATACCGGAAGAGATAAATTATTGAGAAATCACCCTAACTCATCCAAGATATGCGTAATCTATATCAGTTATCATCTATGCTTTATCTAAAGCCAATTTTTAGAAATATATGTTTTAAGTAAAATGAAATATTTCGAACTGGAAAAGAAAAATGTACCGTAAGTAGAAAATCCTTAGTAAACCCCTGAACTCTCTCCAGAATGTGCTGAATCCATATCAATCACCATCTAAGCTTTATCTATAGCAGATCCAGAGAAATTAATGTTGCAAGGAAAAAAATTTTCCAAAAAGCAATAGCATGGGAAATTTTTTGCCATCAAAAATCGAAAATGTGGTTTTTCCTCCTGTCCCAGTTCTGAAAGACTTCACATAAATTAAATATGTAAATAAATTCTTTCAAAATCTTATTGAAAGGAAAATGTTAAAAACCTTAACTTTTACGAAAAATATACCAAGCATATTTTTGTAAGTTTGGTGAACACAATTGCTTTCCATAAAGCTAGGTCAACATCAGTATGGAGAAAAAAAAATAATAATTGAAAAAATTTCAGGAAATTGTTATGGAGAGAATCTATCATAAGATCTTTATTATTCTGAAATTTTACAAGACTATCAAACATTTCCATCAATAAACTAGACAAAACATTTTGGAAAAACTCAATTAAATGAAATGTTTTAATGCACTTCGACGGCACAATTGCGCTTAAAAACAAGTAAATATTGACTTCTCAAATTTAAATTCGAGGGAAACATGTTCTCTTCTTCACTCTTTTATTTAACGTTCTAATAGAATTACAAATGGCACCGAAAGAACATTGTTGCGAACATTAAATTTAAAGAAACGATGTTATTATTCCTTATTAAGATATGTTACAGAAAATTAGAAAATTGTTCAAGCACGTTCTTAAAAGTAAAAGACGTTAGGATAAGTCGCATTAAAATGGAGGCAAATATCAATATTTAATTAATCGTTCAAGTTACACATATCATGCAGGCCCGGCCATCCAAACAGCTGCTCATGTCCACGGACGAGTTGGACGGTCTGGGTCTTCAACATATCATGCAGGAGAAATAAATTTTCGAAGAAGAAATATATAAGTATAAAAATCTATTGCGAAAAATAATTATAGTGTTATATTAAATATTAAATCATACTATACTAATAGTAATATTTATCCTTATCTAATTTCTATCTGTAGCCAATCTTGAGAAATAGTTGTTTCAAGGAAATTTTCTGAATCTAAAGTGGAAAAGATACCGGAAGAGAAAAATTCTTAAGAAACTACCCTAACTCCTCCAAAATCTAATGATTAATCTATATGAGTCATCGTCTAAGCTCTCTATAGCAAATTTTTAGAAATAGATTATTCAAGTAAAATGAAAATTTTTGAACCGAAAAAGAAAAAGGTACCGTAAGTGGGAAGTCATTAATAAACCACTCAACTCTCTCCAGAATATAATGCTGAATCCATATCAATCACCATTTAAGCTTTATCTATAGCAGATTCAGAGAAACAGAGATTACAAAGCAAAAAATTTTCCAAAACGCAATAGCATGCATTTTGCCATCAAAAATCGAAATTCCGGCTTTTAACACTTCACATCATAGTTGAAAAGTGTTTATGACTTTGTTCATTCTGTCTGTCTGTCTGTCCGTCAGCGCGATAACTCCCGTAAAAGTGACTTTATCAAAATGAAATTTTAGTACATTGTTCGAACGGTCTGTGGGACCTATGGGAATATAATTGAATAACATTGCCCAATTAGGTTTGGATTGAACCCGGGTTGAAAAAATGAAATACGTTGAACCCTATGGGACCTAATTCTTTAAATATTTTTTAAGCAAATTTAAAATTCTCAAATGGCTTCGAATGTTTTAGTAAATATTCAAATTATCCCATACAATATATATAAAAAATTTCAGAAAAATATATTCAGCAGTTCTTTAAATAAAAATTAAATAATAATTACACCCATTATATGAAGAGATCACGTGATTATTATATGAAGAGATCACGTGACCCACTTCAAAATAAGATATAGCATCCATCTTGTGTCAAAATCGGAATTTTTAAAATTCCTTTTAATTTATATTTAGTGTTGTATCCGTCCTAAAACCGCTTAATTTTTTTGCTTAATTTCTGTGCATTCCCTATGGGACCTAATTTTTTAAACATTTTTAAGCGAATTTAAAATTCTCAAATGGCTTCGAATATTTTAGTAAATATTTAAATTATCCAATACAGTATATAAAAAAAAATTTCCGAAAAATATATTCAGCAGTTTTATAAATAAAAATTAAATAATAATTACACCCATTATATGAAGAGATCACGTGATTATTAAATGAAGAGATCACGTGACCCTCTTCAAATTAAAATATGATATCCATATTGTGTCAAAATCGGGATTTTTAAAATTCTTTTTAATTTATATTTAGTGTTGTATCCGTCCTAAAACCGCTATATTTTTTACTTAATTTCTGTGCATCTATATTCTAAAATAGCGCAATTACAATATGTTTGAATTTAATTGATCAATACTATCCATCTTGTATCAAAATCGTGATTTCTAAAGTTCTTTTTAATTTATATTTTGTGTTGTGTCCGTCATAAAGCCGCTTTATTTTTGCTTAATTTCTGTGCATCATTGTTCTGAAACAACGCAATTATAATATATTTGAGTTTAAATGATCATCAAACTTCGATTATTTCTACTACGAAGACTAATTTTCACTTTTGGAGATTGTAAACACATCAAGCTGTAAGATGAGTTGTATAAAAATTGCTGAGTTTCTTTAACGCAAAATTATTTAGCGCTGGAGTCTGCAATATAGTTGATATGAATGAAACAGTCATTGATTTTATATAGAGAACATTGATTTTATATAGAGATTTTCTAGCAGACTTTTTCAGTGAAGTTTTAAGCACAGAGTAAAATTACTTTTACCTCCATGGTTTTAAGTTTCTAGGTAAAATAAGTTATTGTAGTATTGTGATGAATGAAAGGAATGGAATAAAAGTTTATGAATGAAATTTTGACTGCTTTTTCATAGAGAGCCAGGTGGTTTATATTTCAATGACGTCATTTTAATAAAGTTCATTTTCTTTCGATGAAGTTTTCACATATAATAAATTATTGTAGTATTGCGATAATTTAAAAAATATTATCGCTGAATGTATCGTATTTTAGAGATGTTTAAATAAAATTGTATTGCAGTTGGAAAGTGTTTCATAATCAATGCTTTATGCATGATTGATCTTTCTTGTCCATCTTGTCCCAGTTCTGAAAGCCTTAACATAAATCAAATATGTAAATCAATTCCTTCAAAACGTACTGGAAGGAAAAAGTTAAAAACATTTTTTAACTTTTACGAAGAATATACGAAGCACATTTTTGTAAATTTGGTGAATGCAATTACTTTCCATAAAGCTAGGTCAACATCAGCATGGAGAAAAAAAATTATAATTGAAAAATCTTCAGGGAATTGTTATGGAAAAAAAAACAATAACATGATCTTTATTATTCTGAAATTTTACAAGCCATTCAAAGATTTCCATCGGTAAACTAAAGAAAGCATTTTGGAAAAACTCAATTAAATGAAATGTTTTAATGTACTCCGCCGACACAATTGCACTTAAAAACAAGCAAATATTGACTTCTTAAATTTAAATTCGAGGGAAACATATTCACTTCCTCACTCTCTTATTTAACGTTCTAATAAAATTACAAATGGCAACGAAAGAACATCCTTGCAAACATTAAAGTTAAAAGAGGCGATCTTCTTATTCTTTATTAAGATATGGTATAGAAAATTAGAAAAACGTTCAGGAATATACTAGAATGGAAAGCAAGTTAGGATTAACTTTAAAATGGAGGCATATATAAATGTTTAATTGATCATGAAAGTTAAACAAATCAAGCGAAAGAAATAAATTTTCGAAGACTAAATATATAAGTATAAAAATCTACTGAGAGAAGAAAATACATTTTTTTATTCAATATTAAATTATACTACTTTAATATTAATAACTGATGATGATGTTGCGATTTTATTTGTAATATTATAATTTATATAACAAAAAAATCTGATGTGGGCTGCACATGGCTTTCCTTATATAATGCAACGAATTTACTACTTTTACAGATAAAGAAATGTTATTCTTATATTCTTTCAAATATATTGAATTTTCTTCAATTAGTCATCATTTTCATTGATTTAGCTTCATTTTTATCCATTTGGCGATATTCTCGCTAATTTGGCAACATTTAAAAATGTCGCCAAGTTGGCGACATTCCGTCAAATTCGTCGCCAAAATATCGCCAAGCGTTATGGACGGAGAAATAAGTTATTCTTACAGCAGATAAATGACTATTGGCGTTCAAATACAAAAGTATTGCTCATAGTATCTTTTCTCGTGAATGGAATGAGTTAGATCCACGAGAATGATATCACCAAATTTATCGCATGATATTACATATGAAAAGTGAACATGTTTCTTAACAGTTAATATATTTTTTTAATTTATTGGATTTTTTTACACATTTATTTGAAAAATGTGCAATATCTAGAGAATGGTTTATGCGTTATAATGCGTTATATTAGCTTTATAAAGTTTATGTCAATCGTTTTCTAAAGAAAAATTACATTAGAAATGTTTATTTGCGTAACTTCAATAAAGGTTTTGATTTTTTGATGATTTTTTTCAAAATTTCACTTGAAAATTTAGGGAGGTTCTGAACATTCAATTGTGTTTTAAAACAATAGGCTTCCAGTATTCTCGGATTGTGATTTTTGTACCAAATTTCATTCGAATCGCTCCATTCGTTCGTGAGATATCGTCTCCACAGACTCACTGACACGCACACACACACGAACATCACTTCAAAAATGTTCGATTCGTGATCAGGGATGCTTGAAACGTGCTCTCCCGTCGAAAACTCGAATTCGAATTTTCGAGTCCGTCACAATATTTTCCTTATATATTACGTATATAAAGAAAGTAAAAACTACATCTTTGATAAAAACTTAATAGTATGGACTCTTTTCGAAGGCTGGAAACAACCTTTGTTAAGAACCTTGCTGCCCCAACCAACCAGGAATCGAACCCTGGACCTTCGATTTGGGCGGTCGACGCTCTACCGTTGATCTACTTGGAAGAAATTGCAAACTCTTATTGTCGAAGTGGACTCTGTATTCTCCACTCTCTAATGTAGATTAGCGTGCAACTTACAATCTGACTGACCATCTCCTGTTACTTTTACCTCAGGTTAGTCTCGTGCTACTACTATTTTACTCAGGTTAGTATCCAGAGTGGTCGTTATCCTCTGGATTTGAAATTGTTGTAATCAGTGCTAGTCGTGAAAGGGCTAATCTCCGACATCTTTGCACTAACCTACAGGGTTGACTTATTCGTGCGCCATCGTAAAGAACCTTGCTGCCCCATACGGCAGTCGAACCCTGGATCTCCGAACTGGCCAGCCGACACTCTACAGGTGAGCTACAAGGACGCAATTGCAAGCTCTTATTGCCGAAGTGGACTCTGCATTCTCCACTCTCTAATGTCAAAATTGGCGTGTAACTGACAATCTACTGACCACCTCCTGTTGTTTGTACCTCAGGTTAGCCTCCTGCTACGACTATTTTTACTCAGGTTAGTATCCAGCATGGTCGTTATCCTCTGGATTTGACATTCGTGCTCAATAGCCCAGAGTCCACCGAATCCGTGCTAGTCGCACAAGGGCTACTCTTTACGTTTGGCGGGATGGTAGACCTTGGGTGCCGCCTGAGTGCATGAGGTTTCCTTTCCCGGCCGTGCAGCTAGCTACCCTAAACCCACTACGTGAGTCGCACGGTCTGGGGTCTTCAGACTTCCGATACCTTTGCACTAACATACAGGGTTGATTTGTTCGGACGCCATTGTAAAGAACGTTGCTGCCCATCCAGGAATCGAAACCTGGACCTTCGAACTGGCCATCCGACGCCCTACCGTTGAGCTTCTGAGACGACATGACAAGCTTCTATTGTCGAAGTGGAATCTGCTGCTTTTTCATTAGGAAACTTGAGAAGTGCAACCAGCTGACGTGAGAGGTAAGTCGGTAGAACAGCAAACGTCACTGAAGCATGGAAAAGGGGGGTGCCAACGGCGAAAGGAGAAAAAATGTAAATGCCAAGAGAGCGTTTCTACTGCCCATAGGTCTATAACAGCAGACGATACGTGTACAGCTGTACATCTAGCGCTACTGATAATGGTGACTACTGCTAATAGTCTCATATTCGAGTGCGGGAGCTTATTTAATTATTTATAAGTAGCGGGCGCTTTCAAAATATATAAGTAGAGAAACACAGATAGGGTTATACAAGACATTAGTAAGACCAATAGTTTTATATGGAAGTGAATGCTGGACTATGAATAAAACTGATGAAAATAAGTTGATTTTTGAACGAAAAATCTTGAGAAAAATATTTGGAGCGGTAAAGGAAAATGGAGTGTGAAAAACCCAGACCACACGACAGACCCGAGGGCTTACTGTTGCTTGATGTGTGGCCGGAGGAAAATGGAGTGTGGAGAATAAGATATAATCAAGAATTACAATATAAATTTAGAGAACCAAACATAGAAAAAGTGATTAAAGTGGCTCAACTAAGATGGCTCGGCCATATATATAGATATGGAGAGGATAACTTAGTCAAGAAAATAACTTTCCAGGGACCAGAAGGAAAGAGAAGGAGAGGAAGGCCATGTACAAGGTAGCGGTGGTGGAGAAATGGCTGAAGAACGTTGGCGTCAATAGATGGAGAACATTGGCATAGGTCGAGATGGATCGGGTAGATCGAGATGGTAGAAACTGACTGAGACAGCCTTGGCTGGCAATCGGCTGTAGTGCTTAAGAAGAAGTGGCCGCTTATTTAATTATTTATAAGTAGCGGGCGCTTATTCAATTATTTATAAGTAACGGGCGCTTATTTATAAGTAGCTGGACCTTATTTAAATATTTATAAGTAGTGGACGCTCATTTAGGACCCGGAAAACGAAGGGTAATCCATTCAATTTCATATATTTCAGAAAATGTTACACGGTCAAAAAGCTAAAATTGTTTAGAAATTAAGTATACCAACCATCTTTACAGAATATCTTGCATAACAATTATAGAAGTAGTGTTCGATTTTGCAGAGTTGTGTATAATGGTAAATTACAGTCTTTATCCATGTGTTCTCGGTGTATTTATGCAAACGATTGATCAGTAAATAAGGAACACACATATTCGGAATTTGAAACACGGAGCTTCACAATCCCCGAAGCGCACTTTTCAGGGCCCACTTTGATAAAATGAGCTTGCAATTTCGTCCCAGTAGCTCAACAGTAGAGCATTGGCTGGCCAGTTCGAAGATCCAGGGTTCGATTCCCGATTGGGGCAGCAAGGTTCTTGAAAATGGCGCCCGAACAAATTAATCCTGAAAGTTAGTGCAAAGATGTCGTAAGTCCGAAAGTGGCCCTAGTATGACTAGCACAGATTCAGTGAAGTCTGGGATATGCAGCGCTGATTTCAAATCCAGAGGATAACGACCACGCAGGAACCTAACCAGAAGGATAGAAAATAGTAGACTAACCTGAGCTAAAAAAAATTTGATGTGGGCAGCACATGACTTTCCTTATACAATGCAAAGAATTTACTACTTTTACGGTAAAAAAATGGGTTATTCTTATAGTAAATACTTATATTATTTAAGATATTGAATTTTCGTCAATAAGTCGTTATTTTTAACCATTTGGCGAGATTGTCGTTAATTTGGCAGCACTTAAAAGGTCGCCAAGTTGGCAATAATCCGCCCAATTTGTCGCCAAAATCGCGCGAAGCGTTATGGAAGGAGAAATAAGTTATAGCAGATAAATGACTATTGGCGTTCAAATACAAAAGTATTACTCAAAGTATCTTTTCTCATGAATGGAACGAGCTAGATCCACAAGAATGTCACCAAATGTCACCAAATTTATCGCATGATAATACATATGAAGAAAAGCGAACTTGTTTTTCAACAGTTAATATATTTTTTTAATTTATGGGATTTTTTTTATATATTTATTTGAAAAATATACAATATATCAAGAACGGTTCATTCTAGCGTTCTACGATTTATGTCAATCGTTTTCTAAGGAAAAATTACATAAGAAATGTCTATTTGCGTAACTTTATTAATGGTTTTGATTTCTTGAGGATTTTTTCAAAATTTCACTCGAAAATTTAGGGAAGTTCTGAACATTCAATTGCGTTTAGAAACAATAGACTTCCAGTATTCACAAATTGTAAGTTTTGTACCAAATTTCGTTCGAATCGCTCCATTCGTTCGTGAGATATCGTCTCCAGAGATTTACTGACACACATACACACACACATCACTTCAAAAATGTTTGATTCGTGATCAGGGATGCTTGAAACGTGCTCTCCCGTCGGAAAATCGAATTCGAAATTTCGACTCCGTCACAATACTTTCCTTATACATTATGTATATAAGAAAAGTAAAAAACCCCGTGTACAATACTTTCCTTATACATTATGTATATAAGGAAAGTAAAAAACCCCGTGTACAATACTTTCCTTATACATTATGTATATAAGAAAAGTAAAAAAATCCGTGTACAATACTTTCCTTATACATTATGTATATAAGGAAAGTAATAGCAGGAGGTGGTCAGTCAGAGTGTCATTTGCACACCAATCTGCCATTAGAGAGTGGAGCATGCAGATTCCACTTCGGCAGTATTAGCTTGCCATTCCGTTTCAGTAGCTCAACCGTAGCGAGTCGACTGGCTAGTTCGAAGATCCAGCGTTCGATTCCCTTGGTGGGGCAGCAAAGTTCCTTAAAACTTTCATTTTCATTTCAATTAGAATTTAAATTTTAATTGACTTTTTACTTTCCTTATATACATAATGTATAAGGAAAGTATTGTGACGGGGTCGAAAATTCGAATTCGAGTTTTCGACGGGAGAGCACGTTTCAAGCATCCCTGATCACGAATCAAACATTTTTGAAGGGATGTCTGTCTGTGTGTGTGTGTGTGAAAGTGTGGGTGGGCTGCGTCAGTGACTCTGTAGAGACGATACCTCACGAACGAATAGAGCGATTCGAATGAAATTCGGTACAAAAATCACAATCCGTGAATACTGGAAGTCTATTGTTTTTAAACGTAATCGAATGTTCAGAACCTCCCTAAAATTTCGAGTGAAATTTTGAAGAAATCATCAAAAAATCAAAACTTTTAATAAAGTTACGCAAGTAGACATTTCTTATGTAATTTTCCCTTAGAAAACGATTGGCATAAACTTTAGAACGCTAGCATTAACCGTTCTCGAGATATTGCACATTTTTCAAATAAATGTATCAAAAAATCCCATAAATTAAAGCAAAAAATTAACTGTTGAGAAACATGTTCACTTTTCATATGTAATATCATGCGATAAATTTGGTGACATCATTCTCGTGGAACTAACTCGTTCCATTCATGAGAAAAGCTACTTTGAGTAATTATTTTGCATTTGAACGCCAATAGTCATTTATCTGATGTAAGAATAACTTATTTCTCCGTCCATAACGCTTGGCGAGATTTTGGTGACGAATTTATCGAAATGTCGCCAACTTGGTTACTTTTTTAAATGTTGCCAAATTAACGAAAATCTCGCCAAATAGATAAAAATGACGCAAAATCAATAAAAATTACGACGAGTTGTCGAAAATTCAATATCTTGGAAAGAATATAAGTATCTACTATAAGAATAACCGATTTTTTTTTACTGTAAAAGTAGTAAATTCATCGCATTATATAAGGAAAGTCATGTGTTGCACATATCAGATTTTTTAATTTCTTTAGATTTTTTAATTCTTGACAACATTTTCTGCTCAGTACATTTATTATTGCATAATATTTGATGTTTATTACTATTATTTTGTCACATTGTTATCTGAACGAAAAGAAAACATGTTGGTAAATACTGTTCTAACATATTTTTTATCTCTTCACGGGGTCCCACAGAACATTAAAACATTTTTCAATCACTTTGGAATTCCAAATAAGCAAGTAGAACTGCAATATTTACGCATTCTAAATCACTATAAACCTACGAATTTATAAAACTCCAAGGTTTTTGAAGAGTAACCAAATTATTTATTCTCATCCAACGTGTTCTTCGTCCGAAACTAAATTTCATATTCCCATGGTCACAGTTTTACGGAACATGACCTAGCAAGGTTTCCACTTTAAGTGGTGACTATTTCCTCTTTTCTTGCGTCCAATCGAAAATAGAGAGATAAAGAGATTTGGATATTTTTAGTCGCGTGATTTCCCTAGCGGGGTCGAACTCTTCAGGGGGGTATTTCGTATATTTTTAAGAGTTGGATAAAGGTCTTATCTTTTAACAATTGACGATTTCTTGACCATTGTTTTTTAACTGCACTTTAAAACATTCAGCAACCTCTGCTCATTTTTTTCAGCTACTCTGTGAATTATTTCTGCAAACTATCAGAAAAGCCAAAATTGCAAGTGTTCATAAAAATTTCAACTTAATTTCAGAAATATTCAGAAATATCTATATATATATATATAGATACACACACACATATATATATATATATATATATATATATATATATATATATATATATGTGTGTATATTGCAGCTGTTGAGGCAAGTTATCCCACTCCTCTGTCAGTGCACTAATAAGGGTGTTCTAGTTTGTTGGAGGATATTTTCGACCAGGAAGTCGCCTCCCTAAAGCATCCCAAACATTTTCAATGGGGTTTAGATCTGTAGAACGTGCTGGCCATACGAGGCATTTAATACCCTCGCTGACAAGACAATCCTGAACAGCGAGTGTTCGATAAAATGGTGCTCTGTCTTCCATGAAAACAAATTTACCACCGACAGCACCGCGGAAAAGGCGAACATGAGGCAGTAAAACTTCATCAATGTATCGTTGGCTGGTCATAGTCCCAGTTGCAGCCACAGCCACATGTAGGGGCGTGCGGCCATTGATCATGATGCCGGCCCATACCATGATAGTGCATGTCGGATATCGTTTCCTTTCCTGGATATTTTCTGGACGATAAGCAGTACCACTCTCACGCGAGATCAGTTGGCGTCTACAATCCGATGACAGACTGGACCTACTCTCATCTGAGAATGGTACGCAAGCCCATTCCTGTTCGGTTCAATTGCGGTGCCTACGACACCATTGCAAACGGGCGGTACGGTTCAGTCTGGACAATTGGACACACACAACAGATCTGTGGACATGTAGTCCGCCTTCTCCCAAACGTATGGCTACATTTTTCCGGGAGATCTGCTGTCCTGTGGTAGCAAGAAACTGGTTTGCCACCTGCTGAGCTATGGTGCGCTGGTCTCTTTTTGCGATAGGACAATGTACCTGTCTCCTGCAGGCGTCGTACTTCTACCACGCTCTCCCCCTGACGCTTGCTACACATTCCAGTTGTTTTAAATGCTTGCCACAGCCATGAAACAACGCTGTGGGCGATGTCGAACTCCCTGGCAGCATCTGTTACTTTTCGCTCTTCTTCGACCTTTCCAATAATACGGCTACGGGTAAAATCATCTAAGTGATATTGGGAAGACATGCCAAAAATTTCAAGTTTGTCAATTTAATCTTTCCCGTAAAGCTTTCACCTGAAACAACAACTGTCCACACGCGTTAAATCTCTTATCAGCGCTATCACGTGACGAACAAGCGTGGTAATGAAAAATTTGCATACGCACACGTCTTCTTACTGTATCCTGCACTTATCCTAATTTTCCGCATTTTGTTTTCTTTCATTTTGTAATTGGTATGGTTGATAGTGTCATCCGTCCTTAGCAATTGTCCAGTAGTATATATATATATATATATATATATATATATATATATATATATATATATACATTAACATAATTTTTAGTAACATACTTTCACATGTTTTGTTTTACGGTGTGTTAACTCAAGTAAGCTTAAATATTCCCACTTATCCACCTCATGGGCATTAACAAATTGAGCGATTCAAATGAAATTTAGTAGAATTATTTTATTACTCACTCAAAAGAGTCCAAATAATTTGCAACAAGATAAAGATAGAAGAAAACTCTCAAACAATCGAACATTATTTTCGAAAATCGAAAAAAATAGCATAAAACAAAAGATTAATGGAGGAGCTTTCATATCGTTGAGAACTTGTAACATTTCCTCACCGGAGTGTTTTCATTCGAGAACCAGACGGAGTAAACACCCGTATAGGCTTCCCATAAGATGAACGTAAGGTTGCTGAAATTTGACTATTTATCAATACATCGATATGCAAATTGGGCGATTTATCGTCAATTTGGCACACTTAGCGCCTTTTCGAATCGAGAAGTTCGGAAAACCGGATATTACATCTCAAAAACCAGAAATTGAAATCCTGTTAGAGACCCTTAGGAGTTTGATGCTGAATTCTTATCAGTCTGATGACTGATATCTCTAATTAAACTCTATTTATAGCCAATTCTAATAAATATATGTTTCAAGGGAAATTTTTGAACCAGAAAGGAAAAAATCGAAAGTGGAAATCCTTAGTAAACTCCTTAAACCCCTCCAAAATTTGATGCTAAATCCATATCAGTTGTCATCTAAATTCTTTACATAGCCAATCCTAAAAAATAGATTTTGCAAAACAAATTTTAATTTTTTATTTGAATGTGGCATCTTCAACACTAGAAGTGAAAATCCTTACTAAGTATTTTTTCTGCTCCAGAATTTTATGCTGAATCCATATCAGTCATTATCCAATCTCTATCTGTAACCAAATTTATGCAATATATGTTTCAGGGAACATTTTTAAAGCAGAAGGGTATAAAGGAAACCAGAAATGAAAAATTCTCAGTGAACCAACCTACTTCTTATGCTAAATCCATATTTGCTACATCTAATATTTATCTACGGCCAATCTCGATAAACAGATGCTTCAAATAAAATAAAAATTTTTGATCATGAAATCGAAGGAGAACCGAAAGTTGAAATCCTTAGTGAACATCGCACTCTCCTCCGGAACTTGATCCTGAATCCATATCAATCAGTATCTAAGTTCTTTCTATAGCATATCCTAAGAAATAGATGTTTCAAAGATATCATTTTAGTAAAAACACTAGTATGACTAAATTTTTGCCATCAATAATTATATTAAAAATGTTTAAGAAATAATTCCATGTCAGTCTAGCATAACAATAGAAGATGTATGTTCGATCATTCGTTTAATATTTGTTCGTCTATTGGTGGCGCTGTGGAAAATCCAAGTCACCCCCATATAAGAAATTCGGTACATAAGTCAAGTCGAAAAAGCAATTTTTTTTTTATTCAAACTAGAATTTTAGTTATTTTATCTGGAAGCACAATTTTGAGCGATATTCACACAAATGGATTCCGCAATTGAAAATATTGTCTCGCAGTGATTCCATCTGAACACCATTACAAAAGGGAAAAGTGCTCTTTCCAACGAGTTTTCAACCGAACTCATATGATCATTCATATATAAAAAATTGTGTGAAAATACATTGAAATAAGGATATATATTAGAACACTTAATTTTTGTTTTCGTATATCTGTGATTTGAATATTCACGCGGTTCCAGCTTTTTTAGCGTGAATATGGAGCTATATCTTCGCATTTTAGTAAAAATAAATATTTAATTTTTCTATTACAGAATTTTCTATAAATTTTCAAGTAGGTCTACAGAAATTGCGATTTTTAATTTATCGGGAAAAGAAGTTCTTCTGTGTTCATGACATCACAACTAAGAGCGTATACACTAATGGGTCGCTACTAATGAGAGCAGCTATTGGGTTTCTTTTGGCTATTTAATAATTTTAGGAATTTTGGTTTTAATCTAAACGGGTTCAGAAGTCTTATTTAGATAGTTATTCTCTTCTTTTTTAATTTAGTTATCCATTTTCCATTTGTTTAGGTTTTTGATATTCTTCTGTTCTAAATGGTTTCTATTCCGTAGGTTTTGTGTTAAAAATGGCGAAAATTCGTTCCTTTAAGGTTTTAGCAATTTAAATTTATTTAAATTGGTTAATTTGTGGCTCCATTAATTGCCTTTTTTTTCTCTTTGATTTGATTCTACATTTGTTGTTCACGATTGAGAATTCGATGATTTATCGCGATTTTTCATTTTTATTCCATTTCAGCCTTTTTAAATTTTTCAGAATCGTCCATTTTTAAATTATTGCCGAATTCGTATGTACCAATTCGTTTCACTTCATTTCATTTTAATTTTTGCTGCTTTAAAATTTCAATTCCCTTTAATATTTCGAGTTTTTGATTGGTTGACCGTAATGTTAAAATCGTCTGTCATTAATTCCTTTACCGTTCATCGATAGTTTTGTGTACGATGTCTGGCAGCGATTTTTGACAGTATATAAATAGATTGGCGCTCTTTTTCACTCTCTTCTCTTCTCTCTTTTATTGATTAGAACTTAAAGATGTAAGCTATTAAGCAACGAACTTTTTTATTTCGCGGCCTTTAAACTTTCATTCGGTTTATTTTTCCTACCGTGGAGGCGATGTGTAGTCTATACACGCAAGAACCTCTGAATGTGTTGAGTCCTGATGGCAGAGAGTTGTTATGTCATTAAAGACTGAATTGATGTTGTTTGGATCTACTGCATCTCCTATACTCGAAATAAGGTTGAGAGCGATGTAGTCGATGTCTACCAAAGTATCGTCAGCGCCTTTGGAATAATCGCTTAGTAACACTGGAGGTCAGATTTGTTCTTTCATGATGAACTAAATCGCTTAATTCTCCGAATCAAAGGACCGGACCTCCAAATGTTTACTTCTCAAATTTTAATGATGGAACCGTCTGTGCTGTTGTTCCGAACAATGTTCACTGGCGATCTGCTACGCTCAACTAAGTTTTCTATGATGTGAAGGAGCTGCCCGTTTCTGTGCTGATCAAATTCGGAAGTGTTCTTTTCGTGAGTTGTTGGAGCGCCATATTCCACTTAAATGGCTGGACTCACTTGATGTACCGATGCTTTATGGGAGATCTGTCTCCATTCGCTTTTTTGTGGAGCAAAAGAAGGTTACACCCGAGCTGATTATGAATGACATGGATTTCCTTCTCGATACTTTATTTCGGCCGTTCGGCGTTTTCCCGCATATGGGTAATATATTTTTACTTTCCCTGCAATACATGGCAATGTATAGGGAAAGTATTGGAATCATGCCGAAAATCGCAACTCGGGTTTTCGACGGATCTACGCGTTTCGAGACCTCTAGAATACGAAAAAACTATTATTAGCGTGACGGCTGTGTGTGTGTCTGTCTGTGTGTCTGTCTGTGTGCCTGTTTGTGTGTCTGACTGCCTGCCTGTGTGTCTGTGCAATGTATGTATCCATTCTAACTAGTCACTTGGATGTGACTCTGGTGCTGATTAGTTTTTGGTACGATTCGTAAAAACAGAACCAGCATTTTTTTGCTATATGGCCCGAAAAAATTTATCCGCTATAGCTAATTTACTATTTGACCAAATTTCACAAAAATTGGTAGTTAAGTTACGTGCTGGATATTCTGGTGCTGATTAGAATTTGGTAGGATTCCGAAATGACGAACCCGCCTTTTCTACGAAATGGCCCGCAAAAATTTCATGTATCCACTCTAGATAAAATACTAATTGACCAAATTTCACAAAATTTGGTAGATCAGTTACTTGTGGGATGCTCTGGTGTTGATTAGATTTTGGTATGATTTGGAAAAGAACAGCCTGCCTTCTTTTACGAAATGGCCCGTCAAAATCTCCAAAATCTGAAAAAAAAAATCGTAGTGTATGCTCAAATGCATCAATAAAATTAGTTTTATACGCAATTTTTAAAGAGGAAAATAATATAACACACCCCATTATACTTTAGGACTAACCGTTCTCAAGATATTTGAAATTTCTTGAATTTTTCTTACGCCGATTTCCGAAAAAATCCAATTACCAAATAAAAACAAAAATAGAATTAAAAATGCAAATTTATTGTTATTTGGTTCAATTAAACTCAATCTAATGAATTATTAAAGAAATAAAGAAAATATGAAGTTGAGTCTGCAGGGAAAGTCATGTGCTGCCCACATCAGATTTTTACTTTCCCTGCAATACATGGCATTGTATAGGGAAAATATTGGAATCATGCCGAAAATCGCAACTCGAGTTTTCAACGGATCTACACGTTTCGAGATCTCTAGAATACGAAACAAACTATTAGTAGGGTGACGGCTATGTGTGTGTATGTCTGTGGGTCTGTCTGTGGGTCTGTCTGGGTGCCTGTACAATGCATGTATCCACTCTAACTCAAAAATTAATAGGCCGAATTTCATAAAATTTGCTAGGTAGGTCATTTGGGTAAGACCCTGGTGCTAATTAGTTTTTAGTACGATTCGAAATAAAAGAGCCAGCCTTTTTTTGCGAACTGGCTCTCAAAAATTGCTGTATCTACTCTAGCTGAAAAACTAATGGACCGAATTTCACAAAATTCGGGTGATAAGTCGCTTGTGGGATACTCTGGTGCTGATTAGATTTTGGTAAGATTCGGAAAAAAATAACCTGCCTTTTTTGTGCAAAATGGCCCGCAAAAATTGTCAAAATCTAAAATAAAAAACTACGTATACTCATATATATCCATTGAATGCTAGTTTTATACGTAATTATTAACGAAGAAAAGAATAAGAACAACCCTATTACGCTAGGACTACTAGCCGTTCTCGAGATATTTTAGCTTTTTCGTATTTTCTCTGCGCCACCTTTGAAAATAAGTCCAGTTACCGAATGAGAACGAAAATTGAATTATAAGTGAATTAAATTTAATTAAAATAAAGAGAACGTGGACATAAGTCTGCAGGGAAAGTCATGTGCTGCCCACATCAGATTTTTAATTCTATTCCTCAACAGTAAAATAAGTATTTATTCTAATTTGGTATGAATAAGACCCCTTGACCTATAAATTGTAGGTCTCCAGACCTGGTTTATTTTTAAGTGATGTTTTTCATTGGGTTAACTTTTAGTTGGGATGTTTTTTGTGTTCTAAATTTACTTTTCGGCTAACTGATGTTGCTGTTTATTCTAAATTCTAGTTTAGCAAATAACTGTATAATTTTAACATAACTTAATTTAAATATTAAATTCAGTTTCCTTTAACTTTTGGTATTCTAACGTTTTGTATACCACTATACGATCGGCCAAATTTATTTATTTAATTTATTTATGATGTTTAATTTAATGGTTAATGAGATGTTTAAAAAGTTGTAAAATGTTCGAAAGTTCTTTAAATTTGAAGATAAATTTTAATAAACGTTAGATTTGGAAAACTTAAACTCTGTGTCCCTCTCTCTTTCTTTAAGGAGTTTTATTTTTAGGAAAGTACCTTTTTAATATTTTACAGATTGGCATGTTTTTATGCATTTAGGTCATGTTGGCACATTTTTAGTTTATTTCAGATACTTCACAGATTTTAGGAACTTGGAATGTTTTTAAGATGACTTTTAGGTACTAAACAAGTTTTGGAATTTTGGAATAATTTTAGAATACCATGCCTTTTCTCTTCTCCCCTGCCAACACAACAACTTTGCTGTTGGATTGTATCGCATGAAAAACATAAAACGCGCGGATGATTTTTGTTCAAAACAGGCGATTCGGAAATTGACTGGGGTCATCCGTATCAGTATTATTTACATAGTGGACGTATATTTCGAGCCCGGATTAAGCCGGATATTTTTTTTTAATTTTACATAAAAGCAAATGACATCCCATATGACGTGTTTTTATCAAAATATTTTGCTTTTGTGATCTAATCATAAAAACTCATATAAAAACCAAATAATATGTTCACTATTAAAAAGCGAATAAATATTTCATAAATACCTTGAACTAAAAATAGCTGTTCAAATTTGATTATGTAATATCTTGAGCTATTTTCAATATACTAGAAATATACTCTACATAGAAAGAATGCGGTATTTAGTCAATTTCCATGGAAAGTATTGTGACGTGGTCAAAAATTCGAATTCGAATTTTCGTGGAGCACGTTTCAAGCAACTCTTTGAACTCGAATCGAATGTTTCTGAGGTAACCCATAAGTGATTTATCTACCAAATTTAACAAAGTTTGATAGATAAGTCCATTGTGGGTTACCCTGGTGCTGATTAGATATTGGTACCATTCGAAAAGAAAGAATATGCTTTTTTTGCGAAATGGCTCACAAAAATCTTAAATAATAAAAGGCAATGTCTGTGTGTCTGTGTGTCTGTGTGACTTATACACTATACGTTTCGCGACCGCGCGTCGGAGAGCTACGAAATTTGGCAATCGGAGACCCGGGGGGGAGGGAAGGGGACACGTGAAAACCGATTTTTAAAATTTTAATTATTTTTTTTTGTTATTTAATGTTTTATGCGATTTCGACCGTTTTTTGCCATTTTTGCCCTTTTTTTCCCAGGATCCGGACATCGTAGGAAAAAACAAATCACACCATAGGAAAGAGCTGCCAATTGCGAGTAAAAATATATCAATTTCAAATCTGAATTTCGATTTCTAATGTTTTTTAAAGATTTTAAAACAAAAGTCACTTTTTGCTCAAGAAAAGTATTTTTGGTTTTTAAATTCTCGCATAGTAAAAAGTACTCATAATTTCGACTAATAATTTACATTTTTAGAAAGGTCAAACATCTGGCATTCTTACAAGTCCAATCTGGTCAGGAAATATTCCGTATTGCCCACAGGATCGGGATTTTAAAAGTTTCCGAATTTCAATTTCTCGGCGTTCCGCTCGGCGTGCCGCTTCTTAACCGGCGTTTCTCCCCCGCAGAAGAAGGGAAGGTGGTGGGTGGGGACGTCAAGGTGGAGATGACGTCACGGTTCTGAATAGAGCTCCTTTACTCCATATAAATTATTATATTTATATTTTAAATGATGGAACGATATGGATTTTTTAAATGTATATTTTAACTTTTGGATATTTTAAATGGATATTTTAATTTTATGGATATTTTAAATGATGGAACAATGAAACAATGGAATGAGGATGATGGAATTAAGCATATGGTCATTTTAAATTGCAAATTAGCGCGCGGGAAGTTAGCGGTACGCCCGGTTTCGATTCCCGCCACTGCCAAAACTGCCGCCGTGTTTACGTGGAATACGATCACGTTAAATATGTGGGTCCGTAAGTCCTTCCGAAAGGTTGGTGGTAGGGGAAGGAGGGTACGGTCTAAATTGGGTGAATAAAAAGAAAGTTATGGAGATTGTCGCGGAGGGCGAAGTAGCCCAGTGGTTAGCGCGCGGGAATTGCACGCGGTAGGCCCGGGTTCGATTTCCGCCACTGACACGGAGTCCGATCACGTTAAACATATGGGTCCGTATGTTTTTCCGAGAGGTTGGTGGTAGGGGAAGGAGGGTACGTTCCCTGTGGATGCCTCTCCCACTGGGTTCCGGTCTAAATTGGGTGGCACATCCTGGCCGTCCAACCAGTTACCTTACACCTTTCTGGTAGGTCGCGCCAACGAGTTTGCCACGGTTGGAATTTGCCACGATCAGCATTTTCAAGGGTTGCGAACAGGCTGGTCGCCAAAGGCGGCTAGTCTAAAATATAAGACTAAGTATGCTCAAATGTATCGATCAAATACTGCTTTTATGCGTCGTTTTTGATGATGAAAGGAATAAGATCAACGCCATTACTCTAGGTCTAGCCATTCTCCAGATATTTTAATTTTTTCACATTTTTGCTAAGCCGGTTTTGAAAATACTTCCAGTTACCAAATGAAAATGGAAATCGATATAAAAGTGCAAATTCAGTGCAATTTCAAAAAATTATAGGGGAGACCGGGGTAAGATGACGATATTAACGAATTTGATTTGTTTTTAATTCGTAAAACTTATAATGCATATTTTTTGCAACATAAATAAATTATCCATACGTTCCATGATTAATAAAAAAAATTATATCGGATAATCTCCCAAATTAAACCATACAAAAACATGTTTTAACATATTGTCAAAAAAAAAACCCTCTTTAACTTTTAATGACTTTTAACATGGGGAAAGATGACAACTCGAAAATTTTGACCTAACAAGAGTTTTGAGGTATTTAAAGAACGTGCAAAACACTAATAGAGTTTAAAGGTGTACAATCATTAATAAATTATATTATTTACAAAAGTCACAGGATGAATTTACTTCCTTCGTATCCAGTACAGTTTTCATGCCACCAAGTTGCGCATTGAAAGCAAGCACAGTATCCAGTCTTTGTCGGGCGGATCAAAACAAAGTTCATCACAAGTTGGGCAGTTAATATCCTTGCTCTTTTGATCTGTGTTTACCTCAAAACGCAATTGTTTAGAAATTTTCTTCTTATTTCTCTGTGTTTTCTTTTTTTTTTCCATTTCACCCTTCAAGTTTTGTTTCTCAAGCAACAAATTTCTTATTAGTGAACTTGTTAAAACACTGATTAACATTTTTCTTCTCTTTTTTATTGATCTTTTAACTTGTGGTAAGGGTTTAATGTTAAATATTAACGGAAGAGGGGATCACACCTTGATCCCGGAATTTGTTCACAGTTGGGATTATCTACACTTTCAGTGTCGCTATCATTAGCGCCTAAAGAAATAGACGTACTTTCATTTGTGGAAGATGACGAACTTCGTCATCTTGCCCCCGCCGAACTTCGTTCATCTTGCCCCGAATGACTAAAAGAGGCAACATGGCTGGTGCACAGTAAACTATGCATCAGATTAAAACTATGATAGCTTATCTGAGTATTTAATACTATAAAATGTTACCATAAATTATATCAGAATTTTATGACCTACCTTTAAGTAGCTCAAGCTTATTTAGAACAAATCGAAAATAGTTTCACGGCCCCTAATGAAGTTTGACTAAGTATATAAATTGTACGTGTAGCAAAAATGGGGTCTTTTGCATGCGATTAGTTGCTCTGATACAGGCGATTGTACCTGTGTTCGCCAAGTGCTGCCACCTAAGAAAAAAGTCGTTAAAACTGTGGCTCGGCATCTTGCCCAACTCGTCATTTTAATCCGGTCTCCCCTGTACAATTTAACTCAAATTAATTAATTATGAAAGAAATACAGGAAAATGAATGTAAGTCTGTTGGAAAAGTCGTAACTCAATTTAATTAATTATGAAGGAAAATGAATGTAAGTCTGTTGAAAAAGTCGTAACTCAATTTAATTAATAATGAAAGAAA
The DNA here is from genome assembly GCA_951213105.1 of Amaurobius ferox. Taxonomy (NCBI): domain Eukaryota; kingdom Metazoa; phylum Arthropoda; class Arachnida; order Araneae; family Amaurobiidae; genus Amaurobius; species Amaurobius ferox. The sequence continues at coordinate 63,534,301 of OX578150.1, read as the reverse complement.
TAAAGGAAAATGAATGTAAGTCTGTTGGAAAAGTCGTAACTCAATTTAATTAATTATGAAAGAAATAAAGGAAAATGAATGTAAGTCTGTTGGAAAAGTCGTAACTCAATATAATTAATTATGAAAGAAATAAAGAAAAATGAATGTAAGTCTGTTGGAAAAGTCTTAACTCAATTTAATTAATTACGAAAGAAATAAAGGAAAATGAATATAAGTCTGTTGGAAAAGTCATGTGCTGCCCACACAAAATGTTTACTTTCTCTACAATGCATAGTAATGTATAATAGGCAAAGCATTGAAATTGAATATAATCGTGCCGAAAATGTGTAGATCCACCAAAAAGTGCAAATCTACCAGTTTTCGGTGGATCTACACCTTTTAGGAACTTTAAAATACGATAAATCTATATTTTGCGTGACATCTGTGTGTGTTTATGTGTATGTCTAGGTGCCTATCTGTGTATCTGTGTGTTGTATGTTTGTCTGTATTCTCTCTAACTCAAATACTATTTAACGAAATTTCGCAAAATTTGGTAGATAAATTTCATGTTAGTTACCCTGGTACTGATTAGATTTAGGTACGATTAAAAAAATAGAACATGCCTTTTTTGAGGAAAGCCTCTCAAAACTCGACCTTTTCTCAACTGCACTAATTAAATGCAGATTTTCTACGTAACTTAAGACCAACCCCATTACTCTAGAACCAGCCCTATTCGAGATATATAAGCTTTTTGCCATTTTTACAACGCTACATTTGAAAAAAAGTCCAGTCGCCAAACGTAAAGGGAAATTTAATTAAAACCTCAAATTCAATGTAATTTTAAATAAGAATCCGTGCCTTATTTTGTTCAATTTTATTTCAATTTAATGAATTATTAAAAAAAGAGAAAATAAATTTGAGTCTATAGGGAAAGTCATATGATGCCCACATCAGATTTTTACTTTCCCTGCAATACATGATAATATATAGGGAAAGTATTGGAATCATGCCGAAAATCGCAACTCGAGTTTTCGACGGATCTATACGCTTCGAGACCTCTAGAATACGAAAAAACTACTTTTAGCGTGACGTCTGTGTGTAGATCTGTCTGTGTGTCTGTCTGTCTGTGCAGATTTTGTATCCACTCTAACTAAAAAACTAATGGACTGAATTTCATAAAATTTGGTAGGTAAGTCACTTGTGGACGAATCTGGAGCTGATTAGTTTTGGATACGATTCGAGATAAAAGAACCCCGCCTTTTTTGCGAAATGGCCCACAAAAGCTTGTATCCACTCTAGTTAAAAAAAACTAATGGACCGAATTTCACAAAATTCACTAGATAAGTCACGTGTGGGACACCCTGGTGCTGATTAGATTTTGGTACGATTCGGAAAAAGAGAACCTGCCCTTTTTTGCAAAATAGCCCGCAAAAATCACCAAAATCTGAAATAAAAAACTACGTATGCTCAAATATATCCATCAAATGCTTGTTTAATACGTAATTTTTAACGAAGAAAAGAATAAGACCAACCCCATTACACTAGGACTAGCCGTTCTCGAGATATTTTAGTTTTTTCGTATTTTCTCTAAGCCACCTTTGAAAATACGTCCAATTATCAAATGAGAACGAAAATTGAATTAATAATGAATTAAATTTAACTAAAATAAAGAGAACGTGAATATAAGTCTGCAAGGAAAGTCATGTGCTGCCCACATCAGATTTTTTTGTTGTTGTTGTTGCACCGCATAAAATATACATTTGTCAGTTTGTAGGGAAAATGACGTGTTGGACACATAATTATTTGTATGATAGTAATACTTAAAATTTTGTAGAAGAGAAAAATATTAATATAACTTACTTATTCCAGAATGTAGTGGAACAATTGTGAAAACAAGACATTTTATGGTCGAAATTCGCCCTTGCATAGTGCAGCAGGGATGCTGGCCAATCCATTTATTATCTAATTAGCTTTTACGACTTCTTCAAACACATTACGGACGATTTTATTCTAGAGGATGCCAACAAGTCAAGTTTAAATGGTGCCTTCTGGGTATTAAAGATGTTTACAAACACAAGACATTATCGATGAAATGAACGAGGTAAAATTGCGTGTAATTAATAATAAATTACACATCGCCTTATAAATGGCTCATTATATATCAGTATTTGCTCATTGATATCAATAAATTTAACAACATTTTTCTTTTTGTATAAGGAATAAATATAAAAGTCATGTGTCCGACAAGGTATTAGCTATTTTCCATTCAATTCTCTGTAAAAATATCTGATGTGGGCAGCACATGGCTTTCCTTATATAATGCAATGAATTTACTACTTTTACAGTTAAAAAAATGTTATTCTTATAGTAAATACTTATATTTTTTCCAAGATATTGAATTTTCTTCAATTAGTCGTCATTTTCATTGATTTAGCGTCATTTTTATCCATTTGGCGAGATTTTCGTTAATTTGACAACATTTAAAAATGTCGCCAAGTTAGCAACATTCCGCTAAATTCGTCGGCAAAATCTCGCCAAGCATTATAGAAGGGGAAATAAGTTATTCTTACAGCAGATGAATGACTATTGGCGTTCAAACACAAAAGTATCTTTTCATATGAATGGAACGAGCTAGATCCATGAGAATGATGTCACCCAATTTATCGCATGATATAACATATGAAAAGTGAACATGTTTCTCAACAATTAATATATATATTTTTTTAATTTACGGGATTTTTTTATAAATTTATTTGAAAAATGTGCAATATCTCGAGAGCCGTTTATGCTAGCGTTCTAAAGTTTATGTCAATCGTTTTCTAAGGAAAAATTACACAAGAAATGTCTATTTGCTTTAACTTTATTAAAGATTTTGATTTTTTTATAAATTTATTTGAAAAATGTGCAATATCTCGAGAGCCGTTTATGCTAGCGTTCTAAAGTTTATGTCAATCGTTTTCTAAGGAAAAATTACACAAGAAATGTCTATTTGCTTTAACTTTATTAAAGATTTTGATTTTTTTATGATTTTTTCAAAATTTCATTCGAAAATTTAGGGGAATTCTGAACATTCGATTGAAAACAATAGGCTTCCAGTATTCATGGAGTGTGATTTTTGTACTAAATTTGATTCGAAACGCTCCATTCGATCGTGAGATATCGTCTCCACAGTCTCACTGACACACACACACACACACACACACACACACACGCACACACACACGCACATACCACATACTTTCACACACACACACAGACATCACCTCAAAAATGTTCGATTAGTGATCAGGGATGCTTGAAACGTGCTCTCCCGTCGAAAACTCGAATTCGAATTTTCGACCCGTCACAAAACTTTCCTTATGCAATATGTATATAAGGAAAGTAAAAATAGCATCTTACCCTTCATATTAAAGGGCTTGAAAAAATCATATGATTAATACCAAGTTTGACATTGTACCCGTCGGGAAGAGTAACTCCCATCCCCCAGGGGGGCTAATAATGTCACAACACAGAAATTGTATTGTGACTACTTTTCACTACAACTATTAAACTTCTTAAGTTTGGCTGCCATTGGGCCATAAATAATCTCTTCTATGCACACTTATATACATTTTGTCCTACGCTGCTATGTTAAGAAAATATAAAATTTCAAATAAATTCCGAAGTTTTTGTTCAAATTTCAAAAAATTTCTATCTAGATCTAGATTTTTTGTTAACAAAGCAGGATTTAAAGTTTCGCAAAAATCTCTTAATATTTGTAACAGCTATTGTGTACAGAAGAAATCGACAACACACAAATAAACAGAATAGTCTAAATATAGTCTAAAAATAGTCAAAACCTATTCAAGAGGCCCTAAAATATATATTGGAATGAAAAACTCTAAACCAAAAATTTTCGTGAAAACACTACTTTCTCTACACTATATTCTATAAGAAAATAAAAATCATTATTTCAACAAGAAAGATCAATCATGCTTAAAGCATTGATTATGAAACACTTTCCAACTTCAATGCAATTTTATTTAAACAAGTCTAAAATGCAATACATTCCTCGGTAATATTTTGAAACTTATCACAATACTGCATTAATTTATTATATTTGAAAACTTAAACCTTCATCGAAAAAAATGAACTTCATTCAAATGACGGCATTGAAATATAAATTGCCTGGTTTAAACGTCTCTAAAATGTTATACATTCCGCGGTAATAGTTTTAGAATTATAATAATACTACGATAATTTATTATATTTGAAAACTTCATCGAAAACAACTGAAATTAATTCAAATGACGTCATAGAAAAAATAACACGCCTGGATCTCTCTATAAAAACAGGATTTCATTCATAATTTTCTCCCAATCATTTCATTCATCACAATACTATAATAATTTATTTTATTTAAACATTTTGTTTAAGCCCATGGAGCTACAAAAAATTAAACTCTATGCTTGAAACTTCATCGAAAAAAATCGTCCTTCTCTTTATGAAATCAATTAATATTTCATTCATATCAGCCATGCAGACTCCATGGACAAAATTATTTTGTGTTAAAAAAATACAGGAATTCTAATACAACTCATTCTATATATTTTGCTGTTTACATTTTACATTGGTGAAAAATAGGCTTAGTTGTAGAAATAATCAAATTTAGATGAGCATTTAAACTCAAATATATTGTCATTGCGTTATTTCAGTATGTAGATGCACAGAATTTAAGCAAAAATAAAGTAGTTTTAGGACGGATACAACACTCAATATGAATTAAAAAGAACTTAAAAAAATCACGATTTTGGGACAAGATGGATGCCATATATCATTTTGAAGTGGGTCATGTGATCGTTTCATATCATGGTCACGTGATCGTTTCATATAAGAGGTGTAATTATTATTTTAATTTTTATTTAAAAAACTACTGAATATATTTCGCTGAATTTTTTTTTATATATTTTATGGAACAATTTGAATATTACCTAAAATTTTCGAAGCAATTTGTGAATTTTAAATCCACTTAAAAAATGCTTGAAAAATTAGGTCCCATAGGGCTCAATGTATTTCATTTTTTCAACCCGGATTCAATCCAAAACTAATTGGGTGATATTATTCATTTATATTCCCATAGGTTCTACAGACCGTCTGAACAACATACTGAAATTTCATTTTGATTAAGTCATTTTTACGGCAGTTATCGTGCTAACGGACAAACAGACAGACAGACAGACAGACAGAATGAACAAAGTCATAAACACTTTTCAACTTTGTTGTAAAGTGTTAAAAATAAGGTGTTTGAATGTACATCTACGTCAGATTTCGAAATTTCAATTTCTTATGTTTCTAATTTTTTTAAACATTTTAATTATTTTAATTAACACTTTCCAACATAGTTGGAAAGTGTTTATGACTTTGTTCAATATGTCTATCTGTCTATCTATCCGTCCACACGATAACTGCCGTAAAAATGACTTTATCAAAATGAAAGTTTAGTATGTTGTTGAGACGGTCTGTGGGACATATATGAATGTGAATGAATAATATCACCCAATTAGTTTCGATTGAACCCGGGTTGAAAAAGTGAAATACATTGAACCCTATGGGACCTAATTTTTCAAGCATTTTTAAGCGAAGTTAAAATTCACAAATTGCTTCGAAAATTATAGGAAATATTCAAATTATACCATAAAATATATAAAAAGAAATTTCAGCAAAATATGTTCGGTAGTATTTAAATAAAGATTAAAATAATAATTATCCCCTTATACGAGGAGATCGCGTGACCCGCTTCAAAATAAAATAGGGTATACATCTTTTGTACCAGTGTACAAATCTTGATTTTTAAAGTTCTTTTAAATTTATATTTAGTGTTGTACCCGTTTTAAACAGCTTTATTTTAGTGTGTTTTCTGTGCATCTACATTCTGCACCAACGCAATTACAATATTTTTTAGTTTAAATGATCATCAAACTTATTATTTCTACAACGAAGCCTAATTTTAATGGATGCAGAATGTAAACAAGTGATTGTAAGATGAGTTATATAATAATTGCTGAATATTTATCAAGCAAAATTATTTAACTCTGGAGTCTGGAATAAAAGGGATGTGAATTAAATATTCATTGCTTTTACATAGAGAGTTTGACGATTTATACTTCGATGACGTCAATAAAGTTTATTTTTTTCAATGAAATTTTGAATTTTCAAATATAATAAATGATTGTAATACTGTGATAATTTAAAATATATCAGCGCTGAATGTATCGCATTTTAGAGATGTTTAAATAAAATTACATTTCAATTGGAAAGTGTTTCATAATCGATGCTTTTTTCATGATTGATCTTCCTTGTTTATTACTTTCCTCATATACACAAATATTTGGAAGTGATGTCTGTGTGTGTGCGTGTGTGTGTGTGCGTGCGTGTGTGTGTGTGTGTGTGTGTGTGTGTGTGTGTCAGTGAGTAACGAACGAATGGACCGATTCAAACGAAATTTGGTACAAATATTACAATCCGTAAACACTGGCAGCCTATTGTTTTCATACGCAATCGAATTTTCAGAACCCCCCTAAAGTTTCGAGTGAAATTTTAAAAAAATCGTCAAAAAATCAAAACCTCTAATAAAGTTACACAAATAGACATTTCTTAGGTAATTTTTCATTAGAAAACGATTGACATAAATTTTAGAAAGCTAACGTGAACCGTTCTCGAGATATTGCACATTTTTCAAAAAAATTATCAAAAAATCATATAAAATAAAAAAAAATATTAACTGTTGAGAAACATGTTCACTTTTCATATGTTATATCATGCGATAAATTGGGTGACATCATTCTCGTGGACCCTAGCTCGGTCCATTCATGGAAAAAGATACTTTGAGTAATACATTTGTATTTGAACGCCAATAATCATTTATCTGCTATAAGAATAAATTATTTCTCCGTCCATAATGCTTGGCGAGATTTTGGCGACGAATTTGGCGGAATGTTGCCAACTTGGCGACTTTTTTAAATGTTTCGAAATCAAAGAAAATCTCGCCAAATGGATAAAAAATGACGCTAAATAAATGAAAATAACGATTATTTGACGAAAATTCAATATCTTGGAAAAAATATAAGTAACTGCTATAAGAATAACCAATTTTATTTTCACTGTAAAAGTAGTAAATACATTGCATTATATAAGGAAAGTCATGTGCTGCCCACATTAGATTTTTTTACAAAGCGCATGTACACCCAATAAAAGAAAAACACATTTATGTAAAATGTTTAGAATAAAACTATTCATAAATGATTGAATTAAAATCTACTATTCCGGACCTTCTTCGAACACATCGCTCTAACAGATAAAACTTTATAATATTTTTTTTCTTCCAGTCGTAGAATCGTTATCGGTTATTTTTAATCAATATGCAAAAAGCAGTCATTGGTTTAAAATAAAGATTTGTTACCAAAGATTGGGTGTGCAATTCAATGCAGCTGAACTCAATGGTCCAAAATCTATTGATTTCAAGGTTTGATATTCGGAATGAAATGAAGATATTTTAATGTTTTATAGTGTATTTTTCGTATTTCATTGTATATTTTATCAATACTGAATTGAAAAGATACATACATGCACAGTTTTATTTCTTCACGAATATCTATTTTGGGGCCGAGATTCCCTTCTGAATTAATTAAAGTTTATCTAAAATGTTTTTTAGGAAATTACGTTCAATGTATGAAACATGTAGAAGATCATTCAGTACTGATTTCTATTTTAAACTAGCAGTATTACCGCTCTTCGTAATGGAATATATATTATAAAAGTAACGTAAAATTCATAATTTGTGGTGATTTTTAAATATCTGGTATCATTCTTTTTGAATTTTTGTTTTTTTACTTTCCCTGCAATACATGGTAATGTATAGGGAAAGTATTGGAATCATGCCGAAAACCGCAACTCGAGTTTTCGACGGATCTACACGTTTCGAGACCTCTAGAATAAGAAAAAACCATTTTAGCGTGACGTCTGTGTGTGTGTCTGTGTGTCTGTCTGTGTGTCTGTCTGTGTGTCTGTCTGTCTGTGCAGATTTTGTATCCACTCTAACTAAAAAACTAATGGACCGAATTTCACAAAATTTGGTAGGTAAGTTACTTGTGAGCGAGTCTGGTGCTGATCAGTTTTGGGTACGATTCGGGATAATAGAACCCGCCTTTTTTTGCGAAATGGCCCACAAAATCTTGTATCCACTCTTACTGAAAAACTAATGGACCGAATTTCACAAAATGAGGTGGATAAGTCACTTTTAAGTTACCCTGGTGCTGATTAGATTTTGGTACGATTTGGGAAAAAATAACCTGCCTTTTTTTGCAAAATGGCCCGCAAAAATCGTCAAAATCTAAACTAAAGGGCTAGGTATACTCAGATATATCCATTAAATGCCCGTTAAATACGTAATATTTAAGGCCCAAAAGAATAAGACCAACCCCATTACACTAGGACTAGCCGTTCTCGAGATATTTTAGTTTTTCGTACTTTCTCTACGCCACCTTTGAAAATAAGCTCGGTTACCGAATGAGAACGAAAATTGAATAAAAGTGAAATAAATTTAATTAAAATAAAGAGAACGTGGATATAAGTCTGCAGGGAAAGTCATGTGCTGCCCACATCAGATTTTTATAATTCTAACAGAAAGAAAAATCTGATGTGGGCAGCACATGACTTTCCCTGCAGACTCAAATTCATATTTTTTTTTCTTTAATCATACATTAAATTGAGTTTAATTGCACAAAATAACACTAAATTTGCATTTTCAATTCAATTTCTGTTTTTATTTGGTAATTAGACATTTTTCTAAAAGTGGCATAACTAAATGCGAAAAACCTCAAATACCTCGAGAATGGTTATTCCTACAGTAATAGAGTTGTTCTTATTATTTTCCTCATCAAAAATTACGTATAAAACAAGCATTTATTTGATATATTTGAACATACGTAGCTTTTTTATAGATTTTGCGATTTTTGAGGGCCATTTCGTAAAAAAGGCAGGTTGTTCTTTTCCGAATAATACCAAAATCTAATCAGCACCAGAGTATCCCCCAAGTAACTTATCTATCAAATTTTGTGAAATTTGGTCAATTAATATCTTAGTTAGAGTGGATATATTACATTTTTGCGGGCCATTTCGTAAAAAAGGCAGGTTATTCTTTTTCGATTAATACCAAAATCTTATCAGCACCAGAGTATCGTACAAGTAACTTATCTACCAAATTTTGTGAAATTTGGTCAATTAGTATTTTAGCTAGAGTGGATACATGAAATTTTTAAGGGTCATTTCGCAAAAAAAGGCGGGTTCTGTTTTTACGAATCGTACCAAAACCTAATCAGCATCAGGGTCATACCCAAGTGACTTACCTACTAAATTTTATGAAATTCGGTCCATTATTTTTTGAGTTAGAGTGGATACATACATTGTACAGACAGACATACAGACAGACAGACAGACAGACACACAGACACACAGACAGACACACAGACACACACACAGACGTCACGCTAAAAATAGTTTTTTCGTATTCTAGAGGTCTCGAAACGCCTAGATCCGTCGAAAACTCGAGTTGCGATTTTCGGCATGATTCCAATACGTTCCCTATACATTACCATGCATTGCAGGGAAAGTAAAAATGGTTAAGTTCTTCCATGCTGAGATAATAAACAGACAGATAAAAACGCATCTTACAATTTTATTTGCATTGATAACATGAGACATACTCGTCGTTGCTTAAAATATGAGGAAATTCAAATTGCTTATACCATGATTTAAAATGTGTGCAAATACCTTTAGTATTCTAAATGACATTATTATTCAAACATTTTTTTAAGATATCCAATTTAATTCTCCTAAAAAGAAGTATAGGAATTTCTGTTCTTGCTATGCAACATTATCTTCACAAGCAGATCTGAAGAATAAAACGTCCCGCTCCCGTTTATAAACAAATTAAAACATCTGATGTGGGCATCACATAACTTTCCCTGCAGACCTAAATTCGTTATTTCGATATTTCTTTAAGAACTCATTAAATTAAGTTTAATTGTACAAAATAACACAAAATTTTAATTTTTAATTCAATTTCTGATTTTATTTGGTAATTGGACATTTTTCCAAATGCGGCATAACAAAAATGCGAATAATCTCAAATATCTCGTGAACGGTTAGTCCTAGAGTAATAGATTTGTTCTTATTCTTTTCCTCGTCAAAAATTACGTATAAATCAAGCATTTAATTGAGGCATTTGAACATATGTCTTTTTTTTAGATATTGGCTATTTTTGTGGACCATTTTGTAAAAAAAGGCAGATTGTGTTTTTTCCGAATCGTACCAAAATCTAACCAGCACCAGAGTATCCCAAGTGATTTATCTACCAAATTTTGTGAAATTTGGTCAATTAGTATTTCAGCTAGAGTGGATACATGAAATTTTAAGGGCTATTTCGCAAAAAAAAGCGGGTTCTTTTTTCCGAATTGTACCAAAAACTAATCAGCACCAGAGTATTCCACAAATGTCTTATCTACCAAATTTTGTGAAATTTGGTCAATTAGTATTTCAGCTAGAGTGGTTACATGATATTTTTGCCGGTCATTTCGCAAAAAAAGGCGGGTTCTTTTTTTTCTGAATTGTACCAAAAACAAATCAGCACCAGGATCACAAGCAAGAGTCTTACCTACCAAATTATATGAAATTCGGTCTATTAGTTTTTGAGTTAGAGTGGATACATACATTGCACATATACACAGACACACAGACAGACACACACACAGACGTCACGCTAAAAATAAGTTTTTCGTATTCTAGAGGTCTCGAAACGTGTAGATCTGTCGAAAACTCGAGTTGCGATTTTCAACATGATTCCAATACTTCCCTATACATTACCATGTCTTGCAGGGAAAGTAAACAAATCTGATGTGTGCAGCACATGACTTTCCTGCAGACTTATATACACATTATCTTTATTTTAATTAAATTTAATTCAATATTAATTCAATTTTCGTTCTCATTTGGTAACTAGACTCATTTACAAAGGTGGCGTAGAGAAAAAACGAAAAAACAAAAATATCTCGAGAACGGCTAATCCTAATGTAATGACGTTGATCTTATTCTTTTCTTCGTCAAAAATTATGTATAAAACAAGCATTTTATGGATATATTTCAGCATACGTAGTTTTTTTTTTTTTTAGATTTTGGAGATTTTTGTGAGCCATTTTGCATAAAAAGGCAGGTTATTTTTTTTCGAATCGTATCAAAATCTAATCAGAACCAGAGTGACCCACCAGAGACTTATCTACCGAATTTTGTGAAATTCGGTTCATTAGCTTTTCAGATAGAATGGATACAAGCTTTTGCGGGCTATTTCGCAAAAAAAGGCGGGTTCTTTTATCCCGAATCGTACCCAAAACTAATCAGCACCAGATTCGCCCGCAAGTGACCTACCTTCCAAATTTTATGAAATTCGGTCCATTAGTTTTTTAGTTAGAGTGGATACAAAATCAGACAGACAAACACACAGACAGACACACAGACGTCAGGCTAAAAATCGTTTTTCATATTCTAGAGGTCTCGAAACGTGTAGATCCGTCGAAACCTCGAGTTGCGATTTTCGGCATAATTTCAATACTTTCTCTATACATTACCATGTATTGCAGGAAAAGTAAAAAAAAAAACCGGTGTGGGCAACACTTGACTTTCCTTATATAATGTAATAAATTTACTACTTTTACAGTAAAAAAATAGGTTTTTCCTATAGTAGATACTAATATTCTTTCCAAGACATTGAATTTTCGACAATTAGTCGTCATTTTCATTGATTTAGCGTCATTTTTATCCATTTGGCGAGATTTTCGTTAATTTGGCAACATTTCAAAAAGTCGCCAAGTTGGCGACATTCCGCCAAATTTGTCGCCAAAATCTCGCCAAGCGTTATGCACTAAGAAATAAGTTATTCTTACAGCAGATAAATGACTATTGGCGTTCAAATACAAAAGTATTACTCAGAATATATTTTTTCATGAATGGAACGAGCTAGATCCACTAGAATGATGTCACCCGATTTATCGCATGGTATTACATATGAAAAGTGAACATGTTTATCAATAGGAAATAATTTTTTTTTACTTTATATGACTTTTTGATTTTTTTTTTAAAAATGTACAGTATCTCGAGAACGATTCGTGTTAGCTTTCTAAAATTTATGTCAATCGTTTTCTAATGAAAACCTGCATAAGAAATGTCTATTTGCGTAACTTTATTAGTGGTTTTGATTTTTTGACGATTTTTTCAAATATTCATTCGAAAATTTAGGGGAGTTCTGAACATTCGGTTGCGTATAAAAACAATAGTCTTCCAGTGTTTACGGATTGTGATTTTTGTACCAAATTTGGTTCAAATCGGTCCATTCGTTCGTCAGTTATCACACACACTCAGACATCACTTCAAAAATGCTTGTTTCGTGATCAGGGATGCTTGAAACGTGCTCTCCCGTCGAAAACTCAAATTCGAATTTTCGACCCCGTCACAATACTTTCCTTATACATTATGTATATAAGGAAAGTAATAAACATATTAAAAATAAAACATACAAAATAATAAACATTAAGTCAACATATGCCAAAACGAATTTGGCTCTATGACCCTTAAATGTTTCAACCATTTTTGTTTTAAAAACAGCCGCGATGCAAATTCATTCACTATTCGTGACATCATTAGTATCCCCTAGGGGGACAGTTACCCCCACGGGGGGTTGCATTGTCAAGTAAGGTATCAATCGAAATATTTTTTTCAAGCCCTTTAAAGTGAGTGGTAACACTCTATACTTGTAAGTATTTGGATTCACGATACAGATTTTACAAAAATATTCTTGTAAAATTTGAAAAAAAATGAATTCTGGTAGGAGAATTCGAGGTGAGACACGTTCCAATTAATTTTAATGAGATTGCATTTTTTATGTCTACAGTACATAATTTTCCCTACACACTGTCATGAATATCCGAATTCTCCAGTTTTTACTTCCTCATACTGTAAAAAAAATCTGATGTGGGCAGCACATGATTTTCCTTATATAATGCAATGAATTTACTACTTTTGCAGTTAAAAAACATGTTATTCTTATAGTAGATGCTTATATTCTTTCCAAAATATTGAATTTTCTTCAATTAGTCGTCATTTTCATCGATTTAGTTTCATTTTTATCCATTTGTCGAGATTTTCGTTAACTTCGCAACATTTAAAAATGTCGCCAAGTTGGTGACATTCCGCAAAATTCGTCGCCAAAATTTCGCCAAGCGTTATGGGCGGAGAAATAAGTTATTCTTGCAGCAGATAAATGACTATTGGCGTTCAAATACAAAAGTATTACTCAAAGTATCTTTTCTCGTGAGTGGAACGAGTTAGATGCATGAAAATGATGTCACCAAATTTATCGCATGATATTACATATGAAAAGTGAACATGTTTCTTAATAGTTAGTATTTTTTTTTAATTTATGGGATTTTTTGATGAATTTATTTGAAAAATGTGCAATATCTCGAGAACGGTTCATGTTAGCATTCTAAAGTTCATGTCAATCGTTTCCTAAGGAAAAATTACTTAATGTCTATTTGCGTAACTTTATTAAAGGTTTCGATTTTTTGATGATTTTTTTCAAAATTTCACTTGAAAATTTAGAGGGTTCTGAACATTCGATTATCTTTTAAAACAATAGGCTTCCAGTATTTACGGATTGTGATTTTTCTACCAAATTTCATACGAATCGCTCCATTCGTTCGTGAGATATCGTCTCCACAGACTCACTGACACACACACACAAGCACACACAGACACATCACTTCAAAAACGTTCGATTCGTGATCAGGGATGCTTGAACCGTGCTCTCCCGTCGAGAACTCGAATTCGAATTTTTGACCCCGTCGCAATAATTTCCTTATACATTATGTATATAAGGAAAGTAATAATGTTCTGAATAAATGATTTTATTTGTAAAGTTAACAATGGTGCAATTAATTGAGTAGTATTATGCTAATTATATTCTATTACAGGAACTCGCACTAAAGAAAATAATTGTGAGTTTTAATAGCTGCAAACAACTCAATGTGTTTAACGGTTACATGTTATAACGGTTAATGATTTAAGATATTACGGCCATATTCAGATAATTCAATTTAATATTATGCTTTGCATAAGTCTCATGGTTAAAGCGGTATTGGTAAATAACCAAATCTTAAGTTCCTTTTTTGTGCACTATAGATAGAACTTTTAAGATTCGAAGATTTAAAATTCTGGAACCCTGTGGATTTTAAACGCAATCGAATGTTAGAAAAACCTTATATTTTCTAATAAAATTTTGAAAAAATTAATAAAGTATCAGAATCTTCAATGTTACATAAATGATCATTTCTTATGTAATTTTGCATTAGAAAATGATTGACATAAACTTTAGAACGCTAGTTTGAATCGTTTTCAAGATATTGCACGTTTTTTATACAAATTTATCAAATAAAATTACATAAAATAAAAAAACAATATTAAACATCGTAAAATATGTCCATGTTTCATATGCAGTATTATATGACATACTTAAAAGCATCATTCTCGTGAATCTAGTACGTTCTATTCGCGAGAGATACTTTGTGTAATAATTTTATATTTTCATGCCCAACAATTTACCAATAGTGACTTATATATAAGGTGCTCCAAAAAGAGTGACCTCAGCTTTTATTCCTTAAATATTGATCTTAGACATATATAATAAATTACAAAGTTGCGTAAAAAAAAGGTGCAGAATTTTAAGAAATCGATAAAAATTTTCAGGGGATCAAATTTGAAGAAATACAAAATTTAAATTTTTATACGGCCACCGTACAAAAACATTTTCAATGAGTAAAATGTGCCTCATACACTAATAAGATGATGTACAAAATTTCAGCATTTTATCATAAAAAGTCCCAGAGATATGTTTAAACAAAGTTGGTGAGGGATTAATCACAAATTAAAATGTAAATGTTTACAGCAAGAGTGCAAATGACGCAACGCAGAAATGCATCAAAGGCAAATAATATCTGCCTCTTATCTTTAATGGATATTTGGCATGGATGGAAAACAATTTGAACAAACATTGTAATCTTTGTAAATTTATTATTTCTACACAGTATAGATACTTTTGTACCAATAAATAGCGAATTATTATTTATTTGTGTAATCATTGCTTTTTTCGTAATTTGTGTATGACCCCTGAAACGCGATCTACCGACGTGATTTTTCCCCTCTGAGAACCCATCTCGATGCATCCAAAAGTGGTTTAAGTCAGCATTTTTGTCTTTTCATATCTCTGGGACTTTTTATAATAAAATTCTGAAATTTTGTACATCACCTTATTAGTGTATGGGGCACATTTCATTCATTGGAAATGTTTTTGTACGGGAGCCGAATAAAAACTTAAATTTTGTATTTCTTAAAATTTAATTCCCTTATAAATTTTAATAGATTTCATAAAATTCTGTCCCTTTTTTACGTGACTTTGTAATTTATTATATATGTCTAAAATCAATATTTAAGTAATAAAAGCGAAGGTTGATGTTTGGGGGACACCCTGTATATAAAAAACTCTTCGAGAAAGATGAAAGAAAATGG
Source organism: Amaurobius ferox (assembly GCA_951213105.1). NCBI lineage: Eukaryota > Metazoa > Arthropoda > Arachnida > Araneae > Amaurobiidae > Amaurobius > Amaurobius ferox. Next base: position 63,518,674 of record OX578150.1, on the reverse strand, counting down.
CACCAAATTCGTGAATTCATTATTAAAATATTTTAATATATGGACTATATTGCTTACCACGAATGCTATATATTGATAATTACAGTTGCGTGAAATATAAGTTAATTGGTTACTTCGAAATAGTTTCACATGTCGTCATCTGGAAAACGCCAAATGTTAAACAACGTTGTACCGTGTATCTTATACATCATTTTTTCAGTATGACAGAAGTAAATCCATTGCATTATACAGAGAAAGTCATATGCTCATCACATCAGTTTTTTTTTCTTTGTATATTGCCATGGCATTTTAGTGTTTTAATTCCTAGTAATAATATCATCACAGTACTATCGAGTATTACTTTCCTTATATACATAAAGTATAAGGAAAGTAATTGTGACGGGGTCGAAAATTCGAATTCGAGTTTTCGACGGGAGAGCACGTTTCAAACATCCCTGATCACGAATCGAACATTTTTGAGGTAATGTCTGTGTGTGTGTGTGTGTATGTGTGTATGTGTGAAAGTATGTGTGTATATGTGTGTGTGCGTGTGTATCAGTGAGTCTGTTGAGAGGATATCTCACGAACGAATAGAGCAATTCGAATGAAATTTGGAACAAAAATCACAATCCGTGAATACAGGAAGCCTGTTGTTCGTAAACCCAGTCGAATGTTCAGACCCCCCCCCCCCTAAATTTTCGAGTGAAATATTGAAAAAATCATAAAAAAATCAAACCCTTTAATAAAGTTACGCAAATAGACATTTCTTATGTAATTGTTCCTTAGAAAACGACTGACATAAACTTTAGAATGCTAGCATGAACCGTTCTCGAGATATTGCACATTTTTCAAATGAATTTATCAAAAAATCGTATGAATTAAGAGAAAATATTAACTGAAGAAACATGTTCACTTTTCATATGTAATATCATGCGATAAATTGGGTGATATCATTCTCGTGGATCTAGCTCGTTTCTTTCATGAGAAAAGATGCTTTGAGTAATTCTTTGGATTTCGACGCCAATAGTCATTTATCTGCTGTAAGAATAACTTATTTCTCCGTCCATAACGCTTGGCGAGATTTTGGAGGAATTTGGCGGAATGTCACCAACTTGGTGACTTTTTTAAATGTTACCAAATTAACAAAAATCTCGCCAAATGGATAAAAATGACGCTAAATCAATGAAAATGACGACTAATTGAAGAAAACTCAATATCTTGGAAAGAATATAAGTATCCACTATAATAATAACCCATTTTCTTTTACTGTAAAATTAGTAAATTCATTGCATTATATAAGGAAAGTCATGTGGTATCCACATCAATTTTTTACTTTCCTTATATACATAATGTATAAGGAAAGTATTGTGACGGGATCGAAAATTCGAATTCGAGTTTTCGACGGGAGAGTACGTTCCAAGCATCCCTGATCACGAATCAAACATTTTTAAAGTGATGTCTGTGTGTGTGTGTGTGTGTGTGTGTGTGTCAGTGAGACTGTGGAGACGATAACTGACGAACGAATGGACCGATTCGAAAAAAATTTGGTACAAAAATCACAATCCGTAAACACTGGAAATCTATTGTTTTTATTCGCAATCGAATGTCCAGAACCCCCCTATATTATCTAATGAAATTTTGAAAAAATCGTCAAAAAATCAAAACTGCTAATAAAGTTACACAAAAAATTCCTATGTAATTTTTCATTAGAAAATGATTAACATAAATTTTAGAACGCTAACATGAACCGTTCTCGAGATATTGCACATTTTTCAAAAAAATTATCAAAAAGTTATATAAAATAAAAAAAAAATATTTCCTATTGAGAAACATGTTCACTTTTCATATGTAATACCATGCGATAAATTGGGTGACATCATTCTCGTGGATCTAGCTCGTTCCATTCATGTTGAAAGATTCTTTGAGTAATACTTTTGTATATAAACGCCAATAGTCATTTATCTGCTGTAAGAATAACTTATTTCTCCGTCAAAACGCTTGGCGAGATTTTGGCGACCAATTTGGCGGAATGTCGCCAACTTGGCGACTTTTTGAAATGTTGCCAAATTAGCAAAAATCTCGCCAAATTGATAAAAATGATGCTAAATCAATGAAAATGACGACTAATTGAAGAAAATTCAATATCTTGGAAAGAATATAAGTATCTACTATAAGTATAACGTTTTTTTTAGCCGTAAAAGTAGTAAATTCATTGCATTATATAAGGAAAGTTATGTGTTGCCCACATCAGATTTTTTCTTTGTATATTGCCATGGCATTTTAGTGGTTTAATTCCTAGTAATAATATCATCACAGTACTATCGATTATTTTTAATAGATCTGCAGATATAATTCACTCGCTGAAAATAAAGAGAAATATACATCTCAAAACTAGAAAGAAAAGCCACTCTAGAAAAACCTAATGTTCCAAAAACTATTGGGTTTGATATTTGATATTCGATATTTTCAATAACTGAAGGTATCTTAATGTTATGGTATCATCTATACTTTGGCATTCCGTGCGGTTTTATCTGTCTTAAATTGAAAAGGAACATTTATTTCATTGATGACTTACTGCATTGATTCACGGATCTTTGCTTTTAGGTTTTATTCAGAATTAATTAAGGCTTATCTAAAATAAATAATATTCATTTTACTTTCCCTACGGTACATGATAATTTAAGGGAAAGTATTGGAATCGGTACAGAAGTCGAATTTTTTTTTTGTATATGTACACGTTTCGAGAATTCTAAAATACGAAAAAAATATTTTCAGCATTACGTCTGTTTGTGTAATAATGTATGTATCCACTCTAGCTTAAAAACTATTCAACGAAATTTTACAACATTTGGCAGGTAAGTCAGCTGTGGGATATCCTGGCGTTGATTAGATTTTGGTACGATTCGCAAAAATAGAAGGGTTTTTTTATTTGTAAATTGGCCCATAAATAAATGGCTTGCCAACATCTGAAATATAGGACCAAATAGGCTAAGATGCATTTATTAAAATGCCCCAAACTGTGTTCTAAAAATCTATTAAGACATTAATTCTTTATAATATCGACCAAACATATTACCAATGCAGTCTATGCGCATTTCCTAGAAAATTCCTTGCACCCCCAATAACTTTGTAAGGAAAGGTATATGCGTGTACACATTAGGTCCATCTAAATTAAAGCAATCGTGCCTAAGTAAATAAAAGTGATTACAACGCCCCTAGCAGAGAGTGTAATAAGTTAAAATAATGAGCTCGGCAACAATGCCGAGCTCATATTAATGCCCCGAACTCATATTAATGCCGAGCTCATATTAGTGTCCCGTTTTATTAAATGCCCCGAATTGTGTTCTAAAAATTATGAGCTCGGCAACAATGCCGAGCTCATATTAATGCCCCGTTTTATTAAATGCCCCGAACTGTGTTCTAGAAACCTATTAAGACATTAATTCTTTATAGTAGCGACCAAACATATTATCTATGCAGGCTATGCACATTTCCTAGAAAAGTCCTTGCACTCCCATAACTTTGTAAGGAAAGGTACATGAATGTACACGTTAGGTCCATTTAAATTAAAGTTATTATGCCTCAGTAAATAACAGTGATTACAGCGCCCCCAGCAGAGAGTGTAATAAGTTAAGGTTGTGAGCTCGGCAACAAAGAAAGATAGACAAAAATGCCAATTACAAAAGTTGTTACGACATATATAATAAATAAGAATAGACAGTAAAACGACTACAGAGAGCATTTATTTTACGCAATACAGATGTTGGTGAATGGCTGTTCAATTCAAGAATGTTAAAATGAAAGCACAGGAATTTAATAAACATCCTGTTCAAAATTCCCTTTGCCATCAAAAATACATATTTTTTCTTCATTCAATTTTGACTTTTTTTTTAATTTCATTTTAATGTGCACACGAAACTTTATATATGTATATATCGTCTATGTATGTCTGTGTATGTCTATGTGTTTTGTCATTTCTGTTATTTTCTTGGCTGTCCGTTATAGCTAATCTACGCCCTTTGTATGAGCTGGACGACCCAGGTAATAAATAAAAAAAAACTGATGTGGGCAACACATGACTTTCCTTATATAATGATATGAATTCACTGCTTGTACAGTTAAAAAAAGTTATTCTTATAGTAGATACTTATATTCTTTCCAAGATATTGAATTTTTTTCAATTAGTCGTCATTCATTGATTTAGCGTCATTTTTATCCATTTTGCGAGATGTTCGTCAATTTGGCAACTTTTAAAAATGTCGCCACGTTGGCAACATTCCGCTAAATTCGTCGCCAAAATCTCGCCAAGCGTTATGGGCGGAAAAATAAGTTATTCTTACAGCAGATAAAAGACTATTGGCGTTCAAATACAAAAGTATTACTCAAAGCATCTTTTCTAGTGAATGGAACGAGGTAGATCCATGAGAATGATGTCAAATTTATCGCATGATATTACATATGAAATGTAAACATGTTTCTCAACAGTTAATTTTTTTATCTCGAAAACGGTTCATGATAGCGTTCTAAAGTTTATGTCAATCGTTTTCTAAGGAAAAATTACATAAGAAATGTGTATCTGCGCAACTTTATTAAAGGATTTGATTTTCTGATAAATTTTTCAAAATTTCACTCGAAAATTTAGGGGGTTCGGAACATTTGATTGTGTTTTAAAACAATAGACATCCGGTATTCATGGATTGTGATTTTTGTACCAAATTTCATTCGAATCGCTGTATTCGTTCGTGAGATATCGTCTCCACAGTCTCACTGACACACACACACACACACACACACACACACACACACACACACACACACATAGACATCACCTCAAAAATGTTCGACTCGTGATTCAGGATGCTTGAAACGTGCTCTCCCGTCGAAAATCGAATTCTAATTTTCGACCCCATCAGAATACTTTCCTTATACATTATGTATATAAGGAAAGTAATAACAGTGCACATTTGGATAGAAGTACACATTTGGATGGATAAAACACAGTGCACATTTGGATTGATCACATACTATGACAGACGTTGAAATTCTCACCGTGTTACAATCTCTGATGACACAACTTCTGGCAGACATTTAATGCTTTTCATGTACTCGTTTTGTGCATTCCTGATGTCGACTACTTATCAAATAATCCTCTACAACTTCGTAATTGGTTCTTTTTTCTTCTATCTTAACTTAATATTCAGAACGTTATCCTAACTTTTTAAATTATCCTCTACAGGACTCTGCAATATATTTTTACTTTCCCTGTGTGAGACCAGAATATGTTCTCACATGAGACATTTTTGAGTATTTATGGTGCCTAGAAGGGCAAACAAAGCTATAGTCTGGCTGGCACCCCTGAATTTCCTGACTTATGTCTAATTGTTCTGCAATCAACTGACCTTGTTGCAAAGCTATTCTGCGTGTGAGCATGACATAGACCTGGACGTCAAGATTTGACTCTTCATTAACACATTCTTTTTCAGCAAAATCATTAACCTTTTCATTTTTAGGAAAATTGGCCTCATCGACCTGTGCAATTTTTTTACTGTCATAATAACCATTTTTAATATTTTCATTAAATTCAAATATGCCTTTAACTTCATCATGTTGTTGTTGTTGAGACCCAGACCGTCCGACCTACCAGAAAGGTGTAAGGTAACTGTATGGACGGCCGGGAAGTGCCACCCAATTTAGACCGGAACCCAGTGGGGGAGGCATCCACAGGGACCGTACCCTCCTTCCCCTACCACCAACCTCTCGGAAGGACTTACGGACCTACATGTTTAACGTGATCGTACTCCGCATGAACACGGCGGCATTTGTGGCAGCGTGCAAATCTAGCGCGCAAACCACGGGGATACCGCACCCGAGATGGCCAACAGCACGCGGCGTTCCGAGGTGGTCACCCACCAAGTACTAACCGCGCCCGATGCTGCTTGACTTCGGTGATCTAACGAGAACCGGTGTTTTCAGCACGGTACGGCCGTTGGCCTTATAACTTCATCATGTGTGACAATTGGCTTTTTCGCAATAGTCACAATTTTAAACTCATTCTCTGTATTAACAATTTTATTATTTTCATCATTTGAAAAATTATAGTCATTAACATGGCTACCTTCAATAATCTGTGTATCAATTTACGAAACGTTACAACTAGTTTCCTTAATTTCATCATACTTTTTATTATCGATCTGAGTCGATTTTGAGTTAATTTCATTTTTGTATTCTTCATTTAAATTTATTTTTGCATTGCACGCATCATTTTTATTTTTAATAACTTCTTTAACTTCTGTATTTTCCTTATTTGTAATGTTTTTTCCTATAATATTTTCTACACATGTATTTTCCTCAATTTTCTTTTTATTAATATTTGCCTCACTTTTTAGACTTTCAACGAAGTGACTATCGAACCTCATCCATTCGGGCTGCGCCAACATTTTCGGGAGATTGTAAAGGAACTCATCTTTCCGGCCGGGACCATGGGTATATTTTTGCATGCTTTCTCCAGTATTTATTTTTTGATTGTCATTTTTATTTTCATATTCATTATGTTGCTTTGCTTTAACCTTTGGACCTGAGCTTCGCGTGCGAACCTCCCTTTTATCATATTGCATTTTATTTGCGTTATCATTGTAACTCGATATCTTATTTCGCGTTTGCGATTTATCTCTTCTAGATTGGGACTTTGGTATATTTTTTAAATTTTGACTCGGCCAAAGCCCCTCCGTCAGTTTAAAGACCCGCTATGGTTTCTTTCTTGCCCCTGAAATCTTCGTTTCGCAACAGTTTGGGTATTTGACCGACTATCATTTCTATCTCTGAATCCGCTATTTTGCGTATTACGAAATCCATTACTTTGCCCATTTCTAAATCCGTTACTGTTTTCATTTCTAAATTCACTTCTTTTATTCCCATACTTATTTACTTCATAATTATTTTGTGCGTTTCGGTTGTGCCAACAGGTAGAAAAATAGTGCCCTCTTTTTCCGCATCCTATACAATATATCATTTCATTTTCTGATTTTTCATGCCTTTCATATTTTACTTGCTGAGGTTCAAATTTTGAATTTTGTAAATGCCTTTCCATTTGATTATCATTAAATTTTCTGCTATTATTTTCATTGCGATAAACTGCATTAATCTCCGTACGGTCACAATCCTCCACCATAATTTTCTCTAAATGTTCTGCATATTCAACTGCCTTGTCAAATTTTTGAATATCTAGTTTTTTTAATTTCAAAAGCAAGATCTTGTCTTACAGACTCTAAAAATTTAGATAACATTATATTATTTTTAACTTCGCACATCTCATTATTTGCGTAATTTCCCAAAAAATCATTTGTCGCATTTGAAATATTTAATGCCAGCTCAGCTACCTTCATACCTGGTGACATTTTAATTTTGTTGAAATTTGTTTGTTTTTGAAGCATTGTCAAAGGTGTTTTAAATTGTTTTAACAACATTTGCTTAATATCTTCCATATTATTTGCAATCTGCAATTCTCTTTTTTTTTTGATAAAAATTCCAAAGCTTTCTCCTTTAATCTAGTCTTTAAAATTACAACTTTATTTTCTTCTGACCAGTCGGCCATTTTTGCGACATTTTGAAATTGTCCGAGAAAAAATTCAATGTCCTCGTCTTCCCTTCCATAAAAAATTGGCAATAAATTAATTAATTGAAAGTTCTCCATTTTAACTCTTTGATTTTCAATATTTTCTCTCTGCGACCTGTCCGGCGACTTTTGTCGTCTTGAATTTCTAGTGGCTCTATGAGGCATTTAAAACAAAAATTATTCCGTCCAAAATTCTACTTAAAATTAACATCACAAAATACACTTCAAAAATACTGCACATAAAAAACACTTCAACATGCAAACTAAATATTCTTACTAATAATAAATTTTTCAAACACTATTTTCAATTATTTCAAAATATATTCAACTTTTTTTTCATTTTCAAAGTGATTGTGCATATTTAATTTTAACAATGCAAAATATCTGGTCAACATATGCTCCTCCAAAATTTTCATTCATCTCTTTATTTAAATTATTTCTATCCACCTCAATATTATTCATCAAAATTTTCATCTAAATTTTAACTCACACAAAAGCGTCACGGAAACCAAATATGGCAACCGAAATAAAAAAGGATAACTTAAAGTTAAACCTTACAATTGACATTAAGCATTAAAGACATGGCCGTTGATCTCATAAAGTGGAATTAACAATAAACGTACATTGCTCGTTGTTGTGCCGCAATAAACCCTCCAATTACTTTTACCTTTTGCATAAGTCCTGAAAAGAATTATTAATTAATATAAAAAGATTAGACTATTTAAACTTAAACAATATCATTTATTAACAACATCAATTTATCAATAACATCAATTTTCATTAATACCAATTTTCATTTTATTATTTTATCGAGGGGACATAGGCGACTAGAATTGTTAGATTTACGATGGTGTCTAGGACCTGTGAAAATGAGCACATACCTTCCAGTTTAATCTTGGGCTTATCATCTCTCCAAGGGCTTGCATCAGTCTTAGTGCTGAAAATACCGCCACAACTCTGGGGTGTTGTTGTTGATTGTTGAAACCCAGACCGTCCGACCTACCAGAAAGGTGTAAGGTAACACAACAACTCTGGGGTGTGTGGCTCCTAAAAATGCACTCGCACATAGATCACCTCTACGGGACACTCTACAAATCTGTTGGGGTTTTTTATGCTCTTCTACTCGTGCTCTAAGTCAAAATTCGTAATTATTTTCTTTTCATGTCCGATCTCCATCTCTGCTTCTCGTTGTCTCCATCTACATCTCGTCCATTAACTGAACGCTGATTTCTTTCGTCTGATCCAAGCTGTGGATCCTTCGGCGGGAGGAGGGGGGGGAGGGTTAGCTCCGCCCTTCTTCCCCTTGGCGCTCATTGGTTCTTCTCAACCCAATGGCATCATTTCACATATAGCAAGGCCCCTCTCAGCCCCTCTGGTCTGACACACCTAAATTTATAGTCCTTTTGACCTTAAAGTTCGCGTTGCCATAAACTCCGACACAAGCCAGACTATAGCTTTGTTTGCCGTTCTGGGCACCATAAATACTCTAAGAAAAATGTCTCATGTGAGAACATATTCTGGTCTTACACCCTGCAATACATGGTAATGTATAGGGAAAGTATTGGAATCATGTCGAAAATCGCAATTCGATTTTTCGACGGATCTACACGTTTCGAGACCTCTAGAATACGGAAAAACTATTTGTAGCTGGACGGCTGTGTGTGTGTCTGTCTGTGTGTCTATGTGTCTGTCTGTGTGTCTGCGCAAAGTATGTATCCACTCTTAACTCAAAAAATAATGGGCCGAATTTCATAAAATTTGGTAGGTAAGTCACTTGGATGTGACCCTGGTGCTAATTAGTTTTTGGTGCAATTCGTGAAAACGAAAGTCTTCCTTTTTCTGCGAAATGTCTCGTAAAAATTTCATTTATCCACTCTAGATAAAATACTAATTGACCAAATTTTACAAAATTCGGTAGCTAAGTTACTTGTAGGATACTCTGGTGCTGGTTAGATTTTGGTACGATTCGGAAAAGAAGAACCCGCCTTTTTTTACGAAATGGCCCGCAAAAATTTCATGTATCCACTCTAGCTAAAATACTAATTGACCAAATTTTACAAAATTCGGTAGATAAGTTACTTGTGAGATACTCTGGTGCTGGTTAGATTTTGGTACGATTCGGAAAAAATAACCTGCCTTTTTTCACGAAATGGCCCGCCAAAATCACCAAAATCTAAAAAAATGACTATGTAGTATATGCTCAAATGTATCAATTAAATTCTTATTTATACGCAATTTTTGAAAAGGAAAATGATATAACACACCTCATTATACTTTAGGCCTAACCGTTCTCAAGATATTTGTGATTTCTTGCATTTTTGTTACGACGATTTCTGGAAAATGTCCAACTACCAAATAAAAACAAAAATTGAATTAAAAATGCAAATTTAGTGTTATTTGGTTCAATTAAACTCAATTAATTGTATTATTAAAGAAATAAAGAAAATATGCATTTGAGTCTGCTGGGAAAGTCATGTCCTGCCCCATCAGATTTTTTCAATCTGTCATGCTAACTTTACTGTATATATATTTAACACTTGCACTCATGTACCTTTCCTTACAAAACTATTGTGACTCTTAAGGACTTTTCTAGAACACCTAGAGAGTACTCGACATAAGCCATGCAACAAAGCGTAGCATTTTCTATATAGAACAGTGTATTTAAAACTTTATATTCTTTACAAACTCTCAATGGAATGCCTGAATCGAATATGCTTTGAAACTTTTTCCCACGACCCTTACGCAATTCATAACCGTGCTCTTTAATCAATATTTCGTATAATTTACGGTAGAACACTTTTAAAGCAATATTTACTCTCTAAATCCCCTTTAAGCAATTATGTCCCCGATCTCTCCTTCTGCAGGCTGTAATCTATTAGGTGTATCGTTGCTCTGTATAAGCATGCAGAATATAAATTTCCACTTTCAGTGAAATTCAGAATAAGACGAGTCTCGACTCTTTTGCGCCATTTTGGTTCTCTGGATTAGGAAAGAAGCGGCACTCTGCAAATAGCCTCTCACTTGATCTCTCATTTACAGGCTGTAATCAATTAGGCGTTTTTTAGCTCTGTTAAAGTATGGAGTATATATATATATATATATATATAATAATAGAAGTTTGAAAATCCAATGAATGAAAAGTAAGAAGATGTAACACGATAAACCTAACTTTTTAAAAACACCCACAGAATAAAATATAATACAGCAAATCATCAATCAAATGGATTAAAAATACAAAACACTAGCTATCAAGTTACAGAAAATCAACCAAATTAAAAAGTATGGAAACAAAAAAAGAAAAACTTAAACTAAATTCAACTATCTAACTGGCGTACAAAACAAATGTAAAAATCAATTAATCCTCAAGCATATGGAAAAAATAAAAAAATTAATATCGAATCAACAAGTCAATGAAAAATATAATACAAAGGTATGGAATCGAAATAAGTATAACAAACGAAATCAAGCACAAACGCCTTACACGTGGACGAGGCTCTAAGCCTAAATCATGAATTGTTAACCTCTACAAAAATCTAATCATGTCCAAGTTTTTTGTAGAAGCAAACTCAAAAATGTATGTTTCTGAAGAAATAGATAGATTAAATCTATGAACTATTTCTACTTGGACGACATACATAAAGATGGAATAAAAAAGAAAAAATGAATACCTGGAAAAAGCACAGCGTGTGTACAGACGATTCATTACAGGGATCGAGGGAACAATGATAGAAGAGACCAGTGTTGCCATTCGTAAAGAAAAAATAAAAATCCATTTACTGTTGCCATTCATAAGAATTGAAAAACTGTGAAGCGAAATGTAAAGGAAAAGTATTAATATACAAAAAGAGCTACTAAAAAGAGGGGCAAATAAAGGTAATGCTGAAGTGGGAAGTGAAAAAAAAAAAAAAAAAAAAAAAAAAAAAAAAAAAAAATGGAGATGACTGGCTAATATAAGATACTATGAATAGAATTATATGATACTATGGAAAGAATTATAAAAATCCAGCTATTTTAAATTTTTTAACAATACTATTTACTAAATAAGTGGGATATTTATATAAATTACAAGTAATTTTGAGATTATTGATATGCATAGCATGAAATTTTTTATCAGATAATCTATAAATTCTAAAAAGCTGATTGAGTATAATATTCCTAAACAATTGAATCGAGTTACAGGAATTAAAAGGTAAGATTTTATTAATATTAAAATTATAAAAGTATTTTTTATCATATAAATTTGTAACAATTCTATTAGAAGGATCAATAAAAAGATTTAAATCCAAAAAATTAACATTTTTATTAATAGTAGCTTCATTAGGTATTAATTCCAAATTGTCTGGATAGTAATCTATATCTATGAGATAATTTTCTGTATGTACTAAGCAAATCAGATCATCAACATATCTGTAAAAAGTATAATCTATTGAAGTAAATGACATTTCATAATGATAAAGGTATAAATTAGCTAGCATACTGCTACTACAGCCACCCTGTGGAACTCCTGAGACTTGTAAGTATAATTTATTTCCTTGAAAAATATAATTATTGAAAATAACAAAGTGAAGAAGTTTAGGAAAATTTATAAATTTAATTTGATTTGAAAGAGGTGTAATATAAGCATTATATAGAGCTAAAATTACATCATATAGATCAGATATCTTAATATTATTAAAAAGATCTTTAAAATCAAAAGTTTGAAATCCTATTATTTTTCTAAGAGATGTTAATTTATTCTTTAATTCTTTACTATTATTTAGAATATGGTAGTTATTGCTAGTCTGGCTTAAACTATTATTTATTAGATTTAAAGAATTTAGTAATAATTTACTCGCAGTAGTAGAGTAAGTATTATGGCCACTAGTAACTGTTCTAAATTTAATAGGATTTTTATGAAATTTTGGAATAAGCACTATATAAGGAAATTTAAGATATTTATATTTAATATTTAAATCATTATACATATTGATAATTTTCAATTTAATACTATTGATGGAATGTAAATCAGGTTTAAAAAGACTATTATTTTTTAAATAATCTAACAGAAATTGAATATAAAATTTTTTACAGATAATAGCATAATTATTAGAGGCTTTATCAACATAGGTGATAACAAAGGATCTTTGTAAATCATTAATGGAATGTTTAATATTATCAATATTATATAAAGATCTAGACAATTTAATATCTCTAATAGCATTTTTAATTGATTCTAATATAGTAAATTTCCACATATTAAATGCCTCTAATGGCAGAGCGTATTTACAAGCTAATTTATATATATATTTATCAAGATCAAGATTAATTGATTTTAAGACTTTAAAAGAATTATTACAAGAAGGTATCCTAAATTTAGTGCCAAATGACATAATGGTTCTTAACACATTGTCACTAACAAGGTCTAAATCTCCTGTAACTATGTGCCCCAAGTCAGGATTTAGAAATTTAGCAAATTTATTTAATTTACAAATACATTCACTATCTACAATTGACTGAGAAGAATGATCAATAGAGAGCGATTGTGAAACTTCATTATAATTAAATATAGACCTACCAATAGGCTTATTGTATTTGAATGTCTTTGAAACAAATAAATCACCAATAGGCAATAAATGTTTAAACTTATTAAACAGATGTCCAAAATTTATAGAATTATATATAGGATGTTTGAAAGAGATAACACAATAAGAATTAGTAGTTGTATTATTATAATGAAACTGATTTAGTTTTAAATTTAAAAACTGTGATCTTGTAATAAGCAAATCAAAGAAAATATGATTAAAATGTTCATTAGCAAGATTTAATTTTAAAAAAATGGCATAAACCTTATTTAAATGTTTTTTCTTTACTGCAAAAACCCAGGATCTTATGAATTTCCATTGAAAAGTTCTATTAAATTGATTATGTAGAGTTATAATCTCAGATTTATGATCATTAAGATTGGAATGTCCCTTTCCTCGTTTAAATCTTTTGAGTTTGATTGATTCACTATCATTTAAATGGGGTTTCAAAAAAAGGTGATTAAAAATAGAATATTTATTATCTACAAAATTATTTTTTACAACATTACCATTTAGATACATTTGATTTAATCCATATGGAAAAAGAGTACAATGTGATTTAATATAGTAGTTTTCAAAATAAATCCTATCTGCTGATTTTGTTTTTATATCTAAAATATGTATAGTAATATTTTCAAAACCGTGTTTGGCAAAGTGTTTATATTCAATTTTATTGGAAGTAGGAAGAAAATTATTATTTAGAATATATTTTTTGACATGATCTCTGTGTACATTCATACGTAGATGAATGGGATTACTAGTTTGTCCTATATATGATAGATTGCATATGTTACAAGATAAACGGTAGATGCAATTAAAAATTTTGCAGAAAGGCAGAAGACTTTCATGGTTTGTAATTTGAGTATGAGAAGCAAATGGGCAGGTTTTGCATTTTTTATTCTTACATTTATTGAAATTATAATTTTTAGTAGGGTAATCACTATATTCAAAATTATCCATGGTACAAAGTTGGTAATGGGATATCGGTCTAAACAATTCCCAACTTAAATTGTAAATACCGGGCAATATCTATCAAATTATAGAATAATAAGTATAAATATATTTGCCAGATATATATATATATATATAATAAAAATATAATATGAAAATTCAATGATAAAACAAAGAGAAGTTATAACTCAAATAAACCTTACTTAAAATATGCCTAGAAATTAAAAAGAAGTATTAAATAGAGAATCATCAATAATTAGAAAAATAAAATTCATATTTCTAGTCATCAAATTTAGCATTTTGCATTATTATTATTACTTTAATAATTTTAGTATTTCTAACTATTCATACTTGCAAAGTGCCCTTTACTCTTTTAGTATGCTTCGGTATCTATGAAACTTTTATATATACGAGTATATATATATATATATATATATATATATATATATATATATATATATATATATATATATATATATATATATATATATATAAATTCAAGTAATATTAACATCACCATTGAAGCAAATTCACGGCCATAATGCCGATAAGAGAAAAGAACAGCACCGTCACAAATTCGATGATTAATCAGAATTAAATTCATCTTCAGGTCTGAGTATTTAATTCTAATTAACCCAAACAAATGGCTGTTTCAGATTAAGCAATAGTACATTACTATAAATGCTTATATATATATATATGTATATATATATATATATATATATATATATATATAAATTGAAAGATTTTAATCGAAAATTATGCATAAACTACTGTATGTACAAAAAAAACCATCTCTAGCATATCTGTTACAAATGAGTAACTATAGACCAAGATTAAGTATAATATATATATATATATATATATATATATATATATATATATATAAAGAAATACAATCCCAAAAAGTATGAAAAGTATCTTATCATATCCCTTCCGCTTTGTACAGCACTATTATGATGTTTTTTGCAGAAATTATAGTGATAAAAAGTATATTAATTTATCCGACATCATACAATACAACTCAACTCTTACCTAGGATTATCTGATTGATGCACATCCAGATGGCTCTATAAGTTAGACGCGACTTTTTTATGTATGCTTTCCTATTCGAAGTTTATACGCTTTATGCAACTCTTCCATGATTCTCGTCTTGCTGGTTAGTAAAATTTCCAATTTTTGTTATTTTGATCATTTTTATGTTGTCTGGGATTCGGCCATTTTTCCCCACGGGCATGATCGATTGTTGTTTCGGGCGTGCAGAGTCTCTGGGAGCGTTTTCATGAGGTCAAAGCTAGCTTCTAACCAGGAAATAGGGGTCACAATCCCCCTTGACCTTTCTGCAACCCTGTAAACACAATCATTCCACCTATATATTTTCTTTTTTCATTTTAAATCTTTTATATATATATATATATATATATATATATATATATATATATATATATATATACAGAGTTAGAAAATGATGTGCCAAACTTTACAAGGTGATAGTACACACAAAACCAAGCATTTTTCTTCAGAGTTTATCGGGTCGGAAATGACAAGTACAGGCGCAGGTGAGCGCTTAATGGTGAAATTGATGAAGTGAGGCGAAAACACAAGAATGGCATCGAAGTTATTAAATGACATTTAATAAACAATAATTACAAGTAATGGCTCAAAGAAACGACCGCGAACCTGAATGCACATCTCACAGCGGGCATGGAGAGATTGGCGAACTCTCTGGAACAGGCCAGGCATGTCGCGCACTTTGGCCGCAGCAGTCGAAATTCTAGCGACGAATTCCTCTTCACACTCAAGAGGAATGTAACAGACGAGACTCTTGAGATATTCCCACAAAAATAAATCAAGACATGACAGATCGGGAGATGGTGGGGGGGCCAAGCTATGCCAATCCATCGACCAATGCATCCGCCTCGCCCAATCCATCGACCCTGTAACGCCTTTGCATTTCATTTCCGAACCGGTAAACTATGACAAAAAATATGATGTGGGCAACGCATGACTTTCCTTATATAATGCAATGATTTTACTACTTTTACAACTAAAAAAAACGTTATTCTTATAGTAGATACTTATATTATTTCCATGATATTGCATTTTCTTCAATTAGACGTCATTTTCATTGATTTAGCGTCATTTTTATCAATTTGGCGAGATTTTTGTTAATTTGGCAACAATTAAAAATGTCGCCAAGTTGGCGACATTCCGTCAAATTCGTCGCCAAAATCTCGCCAAGCGTTATGAATGGAGAAATAAGTTATTCTTACAGAAGATAAATGACTATTGGCGTTCAAATACAAAAGTATTACACAAAGTATCTTTTTTCATGAATGGAACGAGCTAGATCTACGAGAATGATGGCACCCAATTTATCGCATGGTATTACATATGAAAAGTGAACATGTTTCTCAATGGGAAATATATTTTTTGTTTTAATTTATATGACTTTTTCATAATTTTTTTGAAAAATGTGCAATATCTCGAGAACGGATCATGTTAGCATTCTAAAATTTATGCCAATCGTTTTCTAATGAAAAATTACATAAGAAATGTCTATTTGCGTAACATTATGAGCGGTTTTGATTTTTTGACGATTTTTTCAAAATTTTATTCGAAAATTTAGGCGGGTTCTGAGCATTCGATTGCATATAACAACATTAGGCTTCCAGTGTTTACGGATTGTGATTTTTGTACCAAATTTCGTTCGAATCGGTCCATTCGTTCGTCAGTTATCGTCTCCATAGACTCACTGACACACACACACACACACACACACACACAGACATCACTCCAAAAATGTTTGATTCGTGATCAGAGATGCTTGAAACGTGCTCTTCCGTCGAAAACTCGAATTCGAATTTTCGACCCCGTCACAATACTTTCCTTATACATTAAGTATATAAGGAAAGTAAAAATGCCTGGTATAGTGTGTACTACCATCTCGTAAATATCGTGGTGAACAATTTAGCCGTCACATGACGTTATCCCCCCGTACCAATGGGGGCAGAAACACTCTGCACATAAAATCACAACACACATGCTCACAGGTGGGACTCGAACCCACAATCCGACAGTCGAAGGAGTAAGAGAAAACGTTTGCCTTGACCACTTAACCGCCGCATCGGATCATGGAGAACATAAATTTCCGCTTCCCTTGAAATCCAGAACAAAATGAGTCTTGCACGCCATTTTGGTTTTCTGGATAATTGAAGAAAATTGAAAAAAAGAGGCGCTACTCTGTTGTTGTTGAGACAATGACCGTCCGACCAATCAGAAAGGTGTAAGGTAACTGTTGGGAGGGGGGAGGCACTACTCTATAAAAAGCCTCGGACTTGATATTTCCTTTTACAGGCTGTAATCCATTAGGCGTATTGTTGTTCTGTTAAATCAAAGAAAATGTAAATTTCCGCGAAATACAGAATATAATGAGTCTTTTGTACGATTTTGGTTCTCTGGATAAGTGAAAGACAATAGAAGTAAGGAAGCGCCATTTTGTAAACAGACTAGAACTTGAACTCTCCTTTTACAGACTGTAATCTACTCCTTTTACAGGCTGCAATCTATTAGCCGTATTATCGTTCTGCTAAAGCATGGAGAATGTAAATTACCGCGAAATCCAGAATACGATTAATCTTCTGTACCAATTTGGTTCTCTGGATAAGTGAAGGGGAATAGAAAGAAAGAAGCGCTATTTTGTAAACAGCCTCGGACTCGATGTCCCCTTTTACAGGCTGTAATCCATTAGGCGTATTATCACTCTGTTAAAACATGGAAAATGTAAATTTCCACAAAATCCGGAATAAAATGAGTATTTTGCCCCATTTTGCACTAATTCGGTTCTCTGGAAAGAAAAAGAAAATAGAAGGAAGGAAGCGTTATTCTATAAACAACCTGGGACTTAACCTCTCCTTTCACAGGCTGTAGTCCATTAGGCATATTGCCGTTCTGTTAAAGCATGGAGAATGTAAATTTCCACGAAATCCAGAATAAGATGATACTTTTGTAACATTTTGGTTCTCTGGATAAGTGAAGGAGAATAGAAGGAAAGAAGTTATATTTTGTAAACAGCCTCCGAACTTGATCTCTACTTTTACAGGCAGTAATCCATTACTTTTACAGGCTGTAATCCATTAGGCGTATTGTTGCTCTATTAAAGCACGCAGAATGCAAATTTACGCGAAATCCAGAGTAAGATGAGTCTTTTGTACTATTTTGGTTCTCTGGATAAATGAAAGAGAATAAAAGGAAAAAAGTTCTAATTTGTAAACAGCCTCCGAACTTGATCTCTCCTTTTACAGGCTGTAATCCACTTCCTTTACAGATTGTAATCCACTCCTTTTACAGACTGTAATCCACTCCTATGACAGGCTGTAATCAGCTCATTTTACAGGTTGTAATCCATTAGGCGTATTGTTGCTTTGTTAACGCAAGGAGAATATAAATTTCCACGAAATCCTGCATAAGATGATACTTTTGTAACATTTTGGTTCTCTGGATAAGTGAAGGAGAATAGAAGGAAAGAAGCGCTATTTTGTAAAAAACCTCCGGACTTGATCTCTCCTTTTACAGACTGTAATCCACTCCCTTTACAGACTGCAATCCACTCCTTTTATAGACTGTAATACACTCCTTTTACAGACTGTAAACCACTCTTTTTACAGGCTGTAATCTACTCCTTTTACAGGTTGTAATCCATTAGGCATATTGTTGCTCTGTTAAAGCAGGGAAAATGTAAATTTACGTGAAATTCAGAATAAGATGAGTCTCAATTTTGGTTCTCTGGATAAGTGAAGGAGAATAGTAGGAAAGAAGTGCTATTTTGTAAACAACCTCCGAACTTGATCTCTCCTTTTACGGACTGTAATCCACTCCTTTTACAGACTGCATCCACTCCTATGACAAGCTGTAATCATCTCATTTTACAGGCTGTAATCCATTAGGCGTATTGTTGCTCTATTAAAGCAAAGAGAATGTAAATTTACGCGAAATCCAGAATAAGATGAGTCTCAATTTTGGTTCTCTGGATAAGTGAAGGAGAATAGTAGGAGAGAAGTGCTATTTTGTAAACAACCTCCGATCTTGATCTCTCCTTTTACAGACTGTAATCCACTCCTTTTACAGACTGCATCCACTCCTATGACAAGCTGTAATCATCTCATTTTACAGGCTGTAATCCATTAGGCGTATTGTTGCTCTATTAAAGCAAAGAGAATGTAAATTTACGCGAAATCCAGAATTAGATGAGTCTCAATTTTGGTTCTCTGGATAAGTGAAGGAAAATAGTAGGAAAGAAGTGCTATTTTGTAAACAACCTCCGAACTTGATCTCTCCTTTTACAGACTGTAATCCACTCCTTTTACAGACTGCATCCACTCCTATGACAAGCTGTAATCATCTCATTTTACAGGCTGTAATCCATTAGGCGTATTGTTGCTCTATTAAAGCAAAGAGAATGTAAATTTACGCGAAATCCAGAATAAGATGAGTCTCAATTTTGGTTCTCTGGATACGTGAAGGAGAATAGTAGGAAAGAAGTGCTATTTTGTAAACAACCTCCGAACTTGATCTCTCCTTTTACAGACTGTAATCCACTCCTTTTACAGACTGCATCCACTCCTATGACAAGCTGTAATCATCTCATTTTACAGGCTGTAATCCATTAGGCGTATTGTTGCTCTATTAAAGCAAAGAGAATGTAAATTTACGCGAAATCCAGAAGAAGATGAGTCTTAATTTTGGTTCTCTGGATAAGTGAAGGAGAATAGTAGGAAAGAAGTGCTATTTTGTAAACAACCTCCGATCTTGATCTCTCCTTTTACAGACTGTAATCCACTCCTTTTACAGACTGCATCCACTCCTATGACAAGCTGTAATCATCTCATTTTACAGGCTGTAATCCATTAGGCGTATTGTTGCTCTATTAAAGCAAAGAGACTGTAAATTTACGCGAAATCCAGAATTAGATGAGTCTCAATTTTGGTTCTCTGGATAAGTGAAGGAGAATAGTAGGAAAGAAGTGCTATTTTGTAAACAACCTCCGAACTTGATCTCTCCTTTTACAGACTGTAATCCACTCCTTTTACAGACTGCATCCACTCCTATGACAAGCTGTAATCATCTCATTTTACAGGCTGTAATCCATTAGGCGTATTGTTGCTCTATTAAAGCAAAGAGAATGTAAATTTACGCGAAATCCAGAATAAGATGAGTCTCAATTTTGGTTCTCTGGATACGTGAAGGAGAATAGTAGGAAAGAAGTGCTATTTTGTAAACAACCTCCGAACTTGATCTCTCCTTTTACAGACTGTAATCCACTCCTTTTACAGACTGCATCCACTCCTATGACAAGCTGTAATCATCTCATTTTACAGGCTGTAATCCATTAGGCGTATTGTTGCTCTATTAAAGCAAAGAGAATGTAAATTTACGCGAAATCCAGAATAAGATGAGTCTTTTGTACCATTTTTCACCTTTTCGGTTCTCTGGAAAGAGAAGGGAAATAGACGGAAGGAAGCTCTAGTCTGTAAACAGTCTGGCACTTAATTTCTCCTTTTACAGGCTGTAATGTATTAGGCGTTTCGTCGCTCTGTTAAAGCAGGGAACTACCAAGACGAGACAGAAAGGGTATAATTCTCTTCTTGAACCGGAGGCCTGTGAACCATTTACACAGTCAACTTGAGATTGACTGTTAATGGACCTCCTACCTGCACCCCTTGTCGTGGTATGATTATGATGCTGCAATGACATTGGTGTCATAATGATTGATCATCAAGACACCATAGGTTAACGGAGACTTTCCCTTTTAAGGTTTGCCAAGATAGGCAATTTTTTCTGGAATATCCATGAACCACACTCCAAATACTTTAGATTTTTATGTGGACCCCCCCACCACCACCACGACCACCACATACACACACACACTTTTCACCTCCTCAAGATGGGCTGTTGTTATACAATTGAAGTCATTGCGCACCATGAGTGGACGGAGACATTCCCTTTCCAGATTTGCTAAGAAAAGCAATTATTTTCTTGAATTATATTTCCGTGAACCACACAACCAAATACATTTGGTTGTTCACGTGGACCCCCCACCTTTCACCTCCTCATGGTAGGCTTTTGTTATACGATTGATGTCATCGCGCAACATAGGTGGACGGAGACTTTTCCTTTTAAGATTTGCTAAGATAAGCAATTATTTTCTTGAATTATATTTCCGTGAACCACACAAACAAATACATTTGGTTGTTCACGTGGACCCCCCACCTTTCACCTCCTCATGGTAGGCTTTTGTTATACGATTGATGTCATCGCGCAACATAGGTGGACGGAGACATTCCCTTTCCAGATTTGCTAAGAAAAGCAATTATTTTCTTGAATTATATTTCCGTGAACCACACAACCAAATACATTTGATTGTTCACCTGGATCCCCCACCTTTCACCTCCTCATGGTAGGCTTTTGTTATACGATTGATGTCATCGCGCAACATAGCTGGACGGAGACTTTTCCTTTTAAGATTTGCTAAGATAAGCAATTATTTTCTTGAATTATATTTCGGTGAACCACACAACCAAATACATTTGGTTGTTCACGTGGACCCCTCACCTTTCACCTCCTCATGGTAGGCTTTTGTTATACGATTGATGTCATAGCGCAACATAGGTGGACGGAGACTTTCCCTTTTAAGATTTGCTAAGATAAGCAATTATTTTCTTGAATTATATGCCCGTGAACCACACTACCAAATACTTTTGGCTATTCACGTGGACCCTCCCCCCCCCTTTATCCCCTAAGGGATTTATATGACTGACGTCATTAATTACATACCATGACACCCAGACTTTTAAGTGTTTCTCAACTTAAAAAAAAATATGGATGACATTTTATTTTGAAGTGGGTCACGTGATCTCTTCATATAATATGGGTACAATTATTATTTTAATTTTTATTTAAAAAATTACCGAACGCATTTTGCTGAAATTTTTTTATATATTTTATGGATAATTTAAATGTTTCCTAATTTTTGTGAATTTTAACTTCGCTTAAAAAATGCTTGAAAAATTAGGTCCCATACTGTTCAATGCGTTTCACCTTTTCAACCCAGGTTCAATCCAAAACTAATTGGGTGATATTATTGGATGATATTATTTACATTCCCGTATGGAACCCTATGAGACCTAATTTTTCAAACTTTTTTTAAGCGAAGTTAAAATTCACAAATTGCTTCGAAAATTTTCGAAAATATTCAAGTTGTCCCATAAAACATATAAAAAAGTTTTCAGCAAAATATGTTCGGTAGTTTTGAAATAAAAATTAAAATAATACTGATATCCATATAATATGAAGATGTTACGTGACCCACTTCAAAATGAAATATGGCATCGATCTTGTGGCATAATCGTGATTTTAAAAGTTCTTTTTAATTTATATTTAGTGTTGCATCCGTCCTAAATCCGCTTTACATTTGCGTTCTTTCTGCGCATCCATATTCTGCGCCAACGCAATTACAATATTTTTGATTTTAAATGACCATCAAGCTGAGATTATTTCTAGAACGAAGCCTAATTTTAAAGAATGCAGAATGTAAACAAGTGATTGTAAAGTGAGTTGCATAAGAATTGCTGATTTTTTTTTTAAGCAAAATTATTTAACTGTGAAGTCTGGAATAAAAATATATGAATGAAATAGTTACTGCTTTTACGTAAAGAACCAGATGATTTATATTTCGATGACGTCATTTGAATAAAGTTCATTTTATCTATGAAGTTCAAGTGAAATAAATTATTGTAGTTCTATAATAATTAAAGAAATATCACCAGTAAATGCATCGCTATTTAGAGATGTTTAAAAATATTGCATTTCAGCTGGAAAGTGTTTCATAATCAATGCTTTATTCATGATTGATCATATATTTAAATTATCGTTGTTCCCGATAGAATACAGTCACCATTTTTAACACTTTCCAACATAGTTGAAAAGGGTTTATGACTTTGTTCATTCTATCTGTCAGTCTGTCCATTCGCACGGTAACTATAAAAGGCATCAAAATGAAATTTTAGTATGTTGATGAGACGGTATGTGGGACATATGGGAATGTAAATCTTCTATATAATAAAAGGCAATGTCTGTGTGTGTGTCTGTGTGTCTTATACACTATACGTTTCGCGACCGCGCGTCGGAGAGTTACGAAATTTGGTAATCGGAGACCCGGGGGGGAGGGAAGGGGACACGTGAAAACCGATTTTCAAAATTCTAATTATTTTTTTATTTATTTAATGTTTTATGCGATTTCGACCTTTTTTTGCCCTTTTTGCCCTTTTTTCTCCACGATCCAGACGTCGTAGAAAAAAACAACTCACACCATCGGAAAGAGCAGACAATTGCGAGTAAAAATATATCAATTTCAAATCTCCATTTCGATTTCTAATATTTTTTAAAGATTTTAAAACAAAAGTCACTTTTGGCTCAAAAAAACGATTTTTGGTTTTTAAATTCTCGCATAGTAAAAAGTACTCATAATTTCGACTAATAATTTACATTTTTAGAAAGCTGAAATATCTGGCATTCTTACAAGTCTAATCTGGTCTAGAAATAATGAAAATTGCCTTCAGGATCGCAATTTTAAAGACGTCATGATTTTATATTTCTCGGCGTTCCGCTCGGCGTACCGCTTCGTTTCTCCCCCGCTGAAGCAGGGAAGGTGGTGGGTGGGGACGTCAAGGTGGAGGTGACGTCACGGTTCTGAATAGAGCGCCTTTGCTCTATATAAATTATTATATTTATATTTTAAATGATGGGACGATCTGGATTTTTTAAATGTATATTTTAACTTTTGGATATTTTAATTTTATGGATATTTTAAATGATGGAACAATGAAACAATGGAATGAGGATGATGGAATTAAGCATATGGTCATTTTAAATTGCAAATTAGCGCGCGGGAAGTTAGCGGTAGGCCCGGGTTCGATTCCCGCCACTGCCAAAACTGCCGCCGTGTTTACGTGGAATACGATCACGTTAAATATGTGGGTCCGTAAGTCCTTCCGAGAGGTTGGTGGTAGGGGAAGGAGGATACGGCCCCTGTGGATGCCTCCCCCACTGGGTTCCCGTCTAAATTGGGTGAATATATAGAAAGTTATGGAGATTGTCGCGGAGGGCGCGGCAGGCCAGTGGTTAGCGCGCGGGAATTGCACTCAGTAGGCCCGGGTTCGATTCCCGCCACTGCCAAAACTTACGCCACGTTCACGCAGAGTACGATCACGTTAAACATGTGGGTTCGTGAGTCCTTCCGAGAGGTTGGTGGTAGGGGAAGGAGGGTACGGTCTAAATTGGGTGAATAAAAAGAAAGTTATGGAGATTGTCGCGGAGGGCGAAGTAGCCCAGTGGTTAGCGCGCGGGAATTGCACGCGGTAGGCCCGGGTTCGATTTCCAAAATTGCCGCCGTGTTCACGCGGAGTACGATCACGCGGAATAAACATGTGGGTCTGTAAGTCCTTTCGAGAGGTTGGTGGTTGGGGAAGGAGGGTACGGACCCCGTGGGTGCCTCTCCCACTGGGTTCCGGTCTAAATTCGGTGAATAAAAAGAAAGTTATGGAAAATGTCGCGGAGGGCGAAGTACCCCAGTGGTTAGCGCGCGGGATTTGCACTAGCGCGCGGGAATTTCACTCGGTAGGCCCGGGTTCGATTCCCGCCACTGCCAAAACTGCAGCCGAGTTCACGCGGAGTACGATCACGTTAAACATGTGGGATCGTAAATCCTTCAGAGAGGTTGGTGGTAGGGGAAGGAGGGTACGGTCTCTTTGGATGCCTCCCCCACTGAGTTCCTGTCTGAATTGGGTGGCATTTCCTGGCCATCCAAACAGTTAACTTACACCTCTCTGGTATGGATATTTTAAATGGATATTTTAATTTATAGATATTTTAAATGGATATTTCAATTTTATGGATATTTTAAATAATGGAACGGTGGAACGAGGATGATGGTATTAAGCGCTTATCATATGGTCATTATAAAATTTAAATTAGCGCGCGAGAATTGCACTCGGTAGGCCCGGGATCGATTTCCGCCACTGACACGGAGTACGATCACGTTCAACATATGGGTCCGTATGTTTTTCCGAGAGGTTGGTGGTAGGGGAAGGAGGGTACGTTCCCTGTGGATGGCTCCCCCACTGGGTTCCGGTCTAAATTGCGTGGCACATTCTGGCCGTCCAACCAGTTACCTTACACCTTTCTGGTAGGTCGCGCCAACGACTTTGCCACGGCTGGAATTGCCACGATCAGCATTTTCAAGGGTTGCGAACAGGCTGGTCGCCAAAGGCGGCTAGTGAATAATATAACCCAATTAATTTTTATTGAATCTGGGTAGAAAAAGTGAGATACATTGAACCCTATGGGACCTAATTCTTCAAATATTTTTAAGCGAAGTTAAATTTCACATATTGCTTTGAAAATTGCAAGAAATATTAAAATTATCCCATAAAATATAGAAAATAAATTTTAGCAAAATATGTTTGGTAGATTTTTAAATAAAAATAAAAATAATAATTACATATTATATGAAGAGATCACGTGACCACCTTCAAAATAAAATATAGTATCCATATTTTTTCCCAGTATAGAAATCATGATTGTTAAAGTTCTTTTAAATTTATTAAATTAGTATTGCATACGTCCAAAAACCGATTTATTTTTGAGTATTTTCTGCGCATCTATATTCTGTGTCAATGCAATTACAATATTTTTCAGTTTAAATGGTCACCAACCTTTGATTATATCTACAACGATGCCTAATTTTAATATATGTAGAATGCAAACAAGTAATTGTAAGATGAGTTGTACAAAAATTACTGAATTTTTTTTCAAGCAAATTTATTTAGCTCTGGAATCTGAAATAAAAGTGATATGAATGAAATATTTATTTCTTTTACACAGAGAGCTAGACGATATATATTTCGATGATGTCATTTAAATAAAGTTATTTTCTTTTTCAATGAAGTTAAGTTTTCAATTATAATAAATTATTGTTGTACTGTAATAATTTAAATTACCAGCGCTGAATATTATATCGCATTTTAGAAATGTTTAAATAAAATTACATTTCAGTTGGAACGTGTTTCATAATCAATGCTTTACGTATGATTGATCTTTCTTATATTAATATGAACATTTTAACAAGAAAGATCAATCATGCATAAAGCATTGATTATGAAACACTTTCCAACTTCAATGCAATTTTATACAAACATCTCTCAAATGCGATACATTCATCGGTAATATTTTTAAAATTATCACAATACTACATTAATTTATTATATTTGAAAACTTCATCGAAGAAAATGAATTTCATTCAAATGACGGTATTGAAATATAAATTGCCTGGTTTAAACATCTCTAAAATGCGATACATTCCTCGATAATATTTTTTAAATTATCATAACACTACAATAATTTATTATATTTGAAAACTTCATCGAAAACAAATGAACTTATTTTAAATGACGTCATCGAAATATAAATCGCCTCTATATAAAGGCAGCATTTCATTCATAAACATTTTGCCAATTGTTTCATTCATCACAATACTATAATAATTTATTTTATTTAAAAATTTGAAAAATTATTATCTACCATACTTATTTTAAAATGTGAAACCTTTCTCATATATAAAATAATTAAACTCTTGGAAAGATATTTATTATATAATATATTTCTTTTTTCTTTCTGGAGGATATAACGAGAGTCAGAATTTAATTGAATTCGTTTTTCTCCCTATATTAAATAAGTTTTATTTAAAAATCTACCTAACATATTTTACTGAATTTTTTTTTTATATATTGTCATAAGGTAAAATTGTCCTTATCAAAATTACCTGTATAGGACTTACCTATGATGCCGCCACTAAGGGTGGAGCATGTACGCTCCCGGTTCTCAAGCTTGGACTACGAACACACAAAACATAAAGAAATACACATGCTTAATTGCTCAATTTATTTTAATATTTTACTTAATAGATATCTGTTGTATCTGGAGTAGCTATGCTATAATTAAATCAATTATTAAAAGACACATAATACTAACAATATTACATTAATATATATATATATTTACACACATAATAACTTTGACTTAAATTTCTTAAAAACAGTTTCCTTTAAACAATCGATAAAGAATAGTTCTTATAGTTCAATATTACGAACTCGTTCATATGGTCTACTCATACGAACTGGTAGTCAATTAATTTAATAATTGTTAAAGGTGTGCCTTCCGTGCTAATAGTGACAATTGAAAGTTGGTTACCTTTTCTCTTTGTGTTACGTGCATATTCGTGCTATTTCAATGATGTAGGAAAACCGTTACACATCTAACTGCACTCGCTACCATTTTGTTGCTCACATTCTATAGACACTTTTCACAAACCCAAGAAAACATGATGCTGACTCCTTTAAAAGTTTTAAGTCGACTAAAAAACCTCAGGTGCGTCTAGGACGCTGTCGAAAAATTGCATCTCCTGGAAAGTTCTAGAACATTCTCTCAAACCTTTTTCTTTTCACATTGTAATGTCGTTGTTGATTCGTTGAAGTGAAGAAGGGGATGCGCTGCTTATTTATGTTTGTATTGCCATTGGCTCCCTCCGCAGCATTTAAATAGCTCATTAGCTAGGTTGGCATCCGCAATTGGAATTGTAAAATGGCTAGGTTGGCATCCGTAATTGGAATGTAACATGTAATACAAATATTGTGTTACATGATATCCCCCCTTGCAGAGAGAAAATTTCAGCACACGGGAAACATCGCACTGAACACCTATGTGTACACATTGCGGCCACTGTGGAAATGTTGCTTTTATCCACTGCACATATATCTGTCATAGAAATGCAGATCACCGCATGTAAGACACACTATATTGTAACATTGACATACATATATCGGTGCATTACAACCGACATGTCACTAAAATGAAGGAACTCGCTGTTCGGAAGATACATCATATCGTACTTGGTAACACATATACTGCTGCACATGAAGAAATTATTACTGTTCGGAAGGCACACTATATTGTCACATGGAATTATCACGAGCACGGAAGACACCTTATTGTCACATGGAATTATCATGAGCACGGAAGACACCTTATTGTCACATTGAATTATCATGAGCACGGAAGAATGAGTCACCATCCTGTGACTTAACTTTCAAAGTTCCGGTACTTCAATATTTATATTTTCATTATGTTGCTTAGTACAGTCTATTGTACACTTCAAATGAAGACTATATCATAATTGTTATTTGCATTTCTATTTATATACAAGTTCACAACATTACATTAAAATATACGCAATTCATTACCTTGATTTCTCATTTTCACAGACTTAAATAATTTTTAGACAATTTTTTTTAGCTGTATATATTTCTTATTTGTTATAATGAATAACATATTATATATTTTTGTGTGTATAAATCATGGCTCTTTTGAACCCCATATTTATATCATATTACATCTCGGCCTTTAAAATATCAAATATATCTGCTCATTTCGCTACTCCAAACTACTGTGCATCTCATAATACGCACTTTAAATTTCCTCTTCGACTGCCCTTTCGTGTGTAACAACTGCGCGGGAGGAAGGGAGAAAAGAAAAAAAGAAAAAAAATTCGCTTGACCCGTAGCTTTCCTCTGTTCCTCTCAACGCGTTTCTATGACAACTGCGAATCTGTTGACCCCCACGGCGAGCCTTGAATGAGTGTCTTCATTATTTGCAGAGCGCAAACTTACGTAAAAGGGATTTTAACTGCCTTTTGCATGTATCGCTAAAGATTTAAACGTTATCGTGCAACTTTGGCGGTATCCTCTTCTCAAGCGCGGGCTTTTATACTGTCCGTGGTGAATGTACGAGCTAACATTGACGTGGGATTTTCTGGCTGTATCTGTTAAGGAATTTATTTACACTTTTTCTTTCAAGTTCTTTTTTTGTATTCTTACTTATATTTATTCTACTTATCTTGTTAATAATTCTATTTAATTTGATATATATATCTATATATATTCTTTATCTTATGACCTTAACACAGATCTGAATGATGACTAATTATGATTTCATGTACTTCTAATTTATTGGATTTATTTATCCCTTGTTGCAACAACGCGTGATATATTATTTCATGTGTAGTATTATGAATATACCATGCTTTTGTTATGTAATTGATATAACTGACTTTATGTTCCCGTTTCAGCATAACTTTACATATTTATTTATTTAAATATAATTCTTTCATATTTGATTTTATCTGTTATTTCTTTTTATTTCCAGTGATGCTTAATTAATGCATTAATTTATTAATAATACTCAATCATTTATCATTTACATACAATTTCTGCATTTTCCTAAATGTATTTTATTTTTATATACCGGCCGGTATTTTTAACTAACTATAATTGCCTGCAATTATAATTTTAAATTTTGATACATTTATTGTATGCTTACAATAGAATTCTTTTGTATTATTTTCGTACTATGCAGGGGAGATTTTCTCCGATGTTTGTTTTTAGTCTGGCTATTTACTTTGACGGTGACTAGCTTTCGCCGTACAATGGCCATATATGGAGCTGTTACGCTGACTGTGAAGGCTGGGAAATTAATCCTACTCATTCAAATTTTATTAATCCATATATGTAATTAACTTTTATTTTGTTTTTTTAGATTGCGTGTTTTCGTAAAAGGTCTGTATACACTATTTATGCAATATATATCTATTAATTTACTAATTATTATTTACATCAGCTGTGAGTGTTTATTTTGACTTCACACATTTATTTATTTATTTATTTATGATTTTGCTTTTATTCTGTCAGCTTTTTATAAACTATTAATTAATAATTTTATGATTTTGAATATCCTGTACTTGCATTTACCATGTTCCATGACTTTATTTTGAATTTTATTAATTATGTTATACTATTTTTTCAAGACCTGCACAAGAAAAGGAAAAAAAAAAGAAAAGATATCGTGAGGAATTCCATTCCATGCCTGCCATTATAGAAAGACTTGATAAAATTTTGATGTCCACTACTGACTGTTACCACCTTTCGTTTTCAAGCAAGACAAATTGCAAGTAAGTGAAATTTAATTATCTCTCTCCTTCTTTCTTCTAACACCTTAGTTTATTTTATTTTAGAACATTGAGGGGTATTGTATGTATTATTTTTCACTTCTACATATTTTTTCTGATATTTATTGCTCTGATCATAAAATGTATCCATACATAAATGTTTATTTATTACCTATATTTTTATTTTATACTCATATTTACAAAATCCTCATATTTACAAAAAAAATTATCCTCATATTAATTTTACAAAATATATTATCCTCATATTTATTTTACAAAAAATATTATCCTCATATTTATTTTACAAAACTACCTTTATTTCATTATTAATTTTTTTAAAATTATACATTTAATGCCTTCATTACCGTTACACTAATATAACATATTTTGCGTTTTCGCACATAAAATTTTCATATTACATTTTTATAATTATATATTATTTTGCTTTCGAATACTATTTTTTGCGTGTCCTCAGATTATAACGTCTCTGACTCTGATAATTATGATTATTGGCGTTATATTCTTTGTTTACATGCGATTGACTTCTGTCAACAGTTCGCCGTGTTTGTTTATTTTGTAAATACTTTTTACGCGGCTCTGCTTTATATAATTTATTCGCGTGAACAACTATCCATTTTTTATTTGGATCGTACATAGGCGTGATAGCGTAATTATTGTTACGGATGACCTTTACGATGCGATATGGCCCTTGAAATTTTTTTTGTAATGCTGTGGTGGGTCTCAAATTTTTCAAATATACAATTTGCCCTTTTAGCAATTTTTTTTTTCTCACTCTTTTGAAAATTTTTTCTTGGCGACTTTGGGCTTGAATTTGTTTTCGTTTTGTATATCTATTAATTTTTTCCGCTAAAGTAAGTGCTTCACTGACGTCATTATCATATTCAGTTTTAGTTAAATTCGGACTGTCATCAGGGTCCGCTATTTCCAGATTATTTTCTCCGGGTAATTTCAAATCTCTGGTAAGAAACAAAATAGCGGGACTGTGGTCTATATTTGCGCTGGGTGTTGCATTATGAAATAATTTTACATATGGCAAGACTTTGTGCCAATTAAATGTTTGGTCAGCCATTGCTGCCAAAGAATTTTTTATTCCTAAGTGGCTTCTTTCTAAAATTGCATTTGAGCTAGGTTTGTAAATAGACGTATATTTTATTTTTATACCATGTTGCTCTGCGAATTTTTTAAATTCCTCGCTTTTCAGTTGTCTCCCATTATCACATAAAATCCAATTTGGTACTCCGTTTGAAGCTATCCAATTTGTTACTACCTGTAATACACTCGCAGTTGTAATATTTCTCACGGGTACTGCCTCCAAGAATCTCGAGTAATGGTCTATCATCGTTATGATGTATTCATGTTGTCCGTTACTTCTCGGTAGCTTCCCTACAATGTCTAATGCCACTGTGTGATTTTGTTTACATGGACGAGGGACACGTTGTAATGCCATAGGTCTTATAGCCTTATTCTTGTAACATAAGCATGCATCACATGATGCGCAAAAATTTTTTACATCACTGTATGCCCCTTTCCAGTAATACTTTCTATTCAGAATTTGATATGTTTTTTCTACTCCAAAATGCGGTGTATGAGCTAACTCAATAACTGCGAATTTTAGACTGTGAGGTATTAGAATTCTGTCCTTTTGCATCGGATTTCTGATATTTCTAGCAGTCTTTATCATAATTAATCCTGTATTTACATCTCTATAGTATTTATTTACATATATTGGCTGCTTAGATTTTGCATTCAGTCCGTTAATAATTTTCTTTATCTCTCTATCTTTTGCTTGCTCTTCTAAAATTTTGGCTATTGTTATAGCGCTGTCATTAGCAATAATATTATTTATTAATTTAGTCTTAGTTTGTTCAGAAAAAATTTGGCGCGACATAAAATCACTGGGATTATCTTGTCCTTTAATGTATTTTATGTCAAATGAATATTGTTGTAAATTTAATAACCATCTTGCGATTAAATCAGAATTTTGATTTTCCAATTTAATAAAGTGCGTTAACGCTTTAGAATCCGTAAATACCGTAAAATGCGTACCATATAAAAAATCTTTGAAATGTATTATAGCGTCGTGAATTGCTAGCAATTCTAGCTTCATGCTCGGGTATTTCTTTTCACTGTCTG
Source organism: Amaurobius ferox (assembly GCA_951213105.1). Lineage (NCBI taxonomy): Eukaryota > Metazoa > Arthropoda > Arachnida > Araneae > Amaurobiidae > Amaurobius > Amaurobius ferox. Next base: position 63,486,303 of record OX578150.1, on the reverse strand, counting down.
AAAGTTTCCTGCTATAATACTCGATAGGATGAAAATTTCCGTTCACTGATTGAAGTAAAATTCCTGACGCGGCTACTTTTGAACAATCAGTCGACAAAAAGAACGGCTTTGACATATCAGCTGCCTTGACTACCGGTTTCGATAAAATCGCGTTTTGCAATGTTACAAACGCTTCTTCGCATTTCTCCGTCCATATAAATTTCTTATCTTTCTTTGTTAACTCAATTAATGGATTGCATAGTTCAGAAAAATTTGGTATGATCTGCCTAAAATAATTACATAAACCTAAAAATGATTTTACTTTTTTTACTGTCGTTGGCACAGGGAAATTCGTTATTTTTTGTACATTATCATCTGAAGGTGTTATGCCTTCCTTACTTATCTTAAATCCTAGAAATTTAATATTCTGTTTACACATTTGTAATTTTGAAGGGTCAATGGTTAAACCAAATTTAGCTAATCTCGAAAATACCGTTTTTAATTTCTGTAACATTTTCTCGAATGAATTTGCGGCAATTGCAATATCATCTAAATAAAATTCAATTTTCTGATCTTTTAAGTCTCCTAAGCATTTCATCATTAGTAATGAGAAATATGCTGATGAGTTTTTTGCCCCAAAAGGTAATCTATTAGGTCTATACGAGCCATCATTTGTTATGATATTTAATCGGCAACTATCCTCCGGTTTGATTTTTATTTGAAAAAACGCGGACTTTAAGTCTATCACCGTGTACAATTTGTGGCCTGCGATGTTGTGCAGAATGTCGCTGATTTTACCAATATTTACGGGCAGTAATTCAGTAATTTGATTAAGTAGCCTGTAATCTACGGCTAAACGATATTTTTGTTCTTTATTGGCATCATTACTATTAATACTGGCTTTCTTCTTTATCAATAAGCATGGGAACGCATAATTACTTGTAGATTTTTCTATAATTCCAGCTTCACACAATTGTTTGATTTCACCTTCTAGTACAGGTTTTAACATTTTTGGCAAGGGATAAGGTTTACACTGAATTGGGTATTGGTGTAGTAAATTAAATTCCGGTACTATTTCTTCTGTCATTCCCAGCGTTTTGTATGATTTCGAAAATACATCATAATTTTGTAACAGTAATTTTAGCAATATATGTTTTTCATTTTCTTGTAAGTGATCTAGTTTAAAATCTTGCGGTGTTAATTCCGCTTTTCGTAACGCTGAAATATCCATTTTTTGTGGATCATTTAAGCTTTCGATATTGTTAATCTGTAAAATTTTATCAGTATCATGTTTCTCTTCATAAATTTCAAACTGCGGTGTTACAGTACCAAATATCATATTTTTATTTAGATGAATCTCTTCTTCTGTTTTGTTTGTTAAAAGAGTAGAAATAAATTTTCTATTATTTACATAATGTAAAGAATACTCAGCGTGTAAATCTTTTAACGAATTTGTAATATTTAACAATACCTCCTTATCCTCAAAATAGTTTTCATTTAATTTTAATTTTATTGATTTTGTTTCTTGAGGGAGTAATTTAATTTTATGCGCTAAGCTTGCATTTAAGCATTGAATATGTTCAACTCTTGTATTATTATTTTCTGGTTGCTGTGCTTTCTTCTGATTTTTGTTTTTAAATGGTATAGATATGGATTCTTTGACAAACTTTAATATTAATTTATTTGTGTCAATTATGGCATGATGATTTTTGAGAAAGTCAAATCCTAAAATTATTTCATAAGGGGTGTTATTTAATTGTTTAGTTATGAAAAAAGAATTTTTGCATCTTTTGTTTTCAATTTTAAAGCTAAAGCTGATACATTTTGAAAATTGAATGTTTTCTTTGGTCATAGTCTGTATTTTTACTTGTCTAGATAAATAGTTAATTTTAATTTTATTTTTGATTTTTTGAAATATTTGATCTGATAATAAACTGACACTTGCGCCACTATCTATGAGAGCCACTGTTTTTATTTTCTCTAAATTTATGTTAATCATTGGCAATGCGTCACTCTGTCCATATGTTGAATTAAGTAAATGTTCATTTGAATTTTGTGCATCGTTATCAATTTTATTTGCAATTTTATGGGATCTCGAATCCTTATTTGATGCCTTATAACTTTCTATATGTCTTTTATTTCGAGGTCCCTTTCTTAGTTTAAATATTCATTATTCTGATATTGCCTATGATTGCTTTCATAATGTGGTCCATTATTCTGATATGATCTTCTGTTATTACTTTGAAATTGTCTGTTGTTATTTCCTGCACGCCGCCGTATTCCCCGGTTATTTATGAAATTACCTCTTCTGAAATTCGCCCTACTATAGTGTGCATAATTATTTTGATTAGTGGGTCTTTGTTGATAATTGGTAGTTTCCTGAATGTTATTTCCATTTGTCATCGCCCTTTTTAAATTGTCTTGTACTTTATGAAGCATATAGCATTCAGACATCCAGTGATTGTTACGACCACACGCTATACAGAATTTCTGTGGCGGGTTTTCTGCAGTATTTTCCGTTTTTACATGATTTATTTCCAGATTCTCACTTATTTTATTTTCTACATCAATATTATTTACACAATCATTTTGTTCCTCCAATGCGGATTCTATTACTTCAGCTATTCTCACTGCTTCCTCAAAAGTTTTCGGATCATTTTTTTTTATTTCTGTTCTTAAATCTTCTCTGACTATCTGTAAAAATTTGGTGAGTTTAATTTTCTCTGTAATTTTTTTTACATTTGCGTCCATTGTTTCATCTACTTCTTGAAAAATTATCGCCTGGTTTTCGATTTCTTGTGCAAGCTCCTTAATTGTCATATTTGGTAAATGTTTCAGATTGTTAAAATTGTTGTGTTTTTGCACTAATGTTTGTTTCCTTTCAAATTTGTTTTTTAATAACTCCATGAATTTTTCATATGATTTTTCCTTTTGCAGAGCAATATTTTCTGCTAGAAATTGTTGAGCCTTTCCCTTTAATCTTGATTTGACAATTATAATTTTCTCTTGTTCGGACCATGATGTTAACTCCGCTATTTCCTTAAATTGTATGATAAAGAAATTGACATTATTTTCCTTTTGTCCATCAAATGATGGCAACATCTGCATAATTGGCAACGATGTATTTTGCTGCGCTTGATTTGCGGGCATCTGTATCTGGATCGCATTATTTGCCGAACTATCTGTTACTCTGTTATTTATATGTACCTCCTGCTGTATATTATCGATAATTGGAGCATCTTGCCTCGATCTTTTACTTAATTGCCTAGTTTTATTCGGCGCCATGATTTGATACACTGTCATACAATTCTGACTTTATATTAAATATTTATGCTAATACATACATATATATACAATCATATAATACATATTTAAATTATCATTTTCATGCATTTTCTTATCATTCTACTGAGTTATATCTCATTATTAAATTCATTGTTAAATTCAATATTACATTCCACTTATTATTAAATTCACTTTTATATTCAAACTCATTATTAAATTTACTATTATATTCAAACTCATTATTAAATTCAATATTATATTCAAACTTATTATTAAATTTAATTTTGCCTTTTACTTATATTTTTTTTTTCTTATGAAAATTAATTCTCTCCGAGCTTGACCACATACGGCACCAATTCGCGCGGCGACATCATGTCATAAGGTAAAATTGTCCTTATCAAAATTACCTGTATAGGACTTACCTATGATGCCGCCACTAAGGGTGGAGCATGTACGCTCCCGGTTCTCAAGCTTGGACTACGAACACACAAAACATAAAGAAATACACATGCTTAATTGCTCAATTTATTTTAATATTTTACTTAATAGATATCTATTGTATCTGGAGTAGCTATGCTATAATTAAATCAACTATTAAAAGACACATAATACTAACAATATTACATTAATATATATATATATTTACACACATAATAACTTTGACTTAAATTTCTTAAAAACAGTTTCCTTTAAACAATCGATAAAGAATAGTTCTTATAGTTCAATATTACGAACTCGTTCATATGGTCTACTCATACGAACTGGTAGTCAATTAATTTAATAATTGTTAAAGGTGTGCCTTCCGTGCTAATAGTGACAATTGAAAGTTGGTTACCTTTTCTCTTTGTGTTACGTGCATATTCGTGCTATTTCAATGATGTAGGAAAACCGTTACACATCTAACTGCACTCGCTACCATTTTGTTGCTCACATTCTATAGACACTTTTCACAAACCCAAGAAAACATGATGCTGACTCGTTCGAAAGTTTTAAGTCGACTAAAAAACCTCAGGTGCGTCTAGGACGCTGTCGAAAAATTGCATCTCCTGGAAAGTTCTAGAACATTCTCTCAAACCTTTTTCTTTTCACATTGTAGTGTCGTTGTTGATTCGTTGAAGTGAAGAAGGGGATGCGCTGCTTATTTATGTTTGTATTGCCATTGGCTCCCTCCGCAGCATTTAAATAGCTCATTAGCTAGGTTGGCATCCGCAATTGGAATTGTAAAATGGCTAGGTTGGCATCCGTAATTGGAATGTAACATGTAATACAAATATTGTGTTACATATATCTTATGGGAAAATTTGAATATTTCCTAAAATTTTCGAAGCAATTTGTCAATTTTAAATTCGCTTAAAAAATGTTTGAAACATTAGGTCCCATAGGATTCAATGTATTTCATTTTTTCAATCCGGGTTCAATAAAAACTATTTGTGTAATAATATTCATTTATATTCCCGTAGGTCCCACATACCGTCTGAAAAGCATACTAAAATTTCATTTCGATAAAGCCATTTTTACGGCAGTTATCGTGCTGACGGACAGACAAACAGACAGATAGACAGACAGAATGAACAAAGTCATAAACACTTTCAACTATGTTGTAAAGTGTTAAAAATTAGCAACTACTCCAGAACCAAAATGTCACTACATACGGTCTGCTTTGCAAAGAATGTCGCGGCACACAGTGTGTATATCAACAACAATGATCAACTGTTATGCACGAAGTTTCTATCTCATTCATTATAGCGCGATGATTCCAAGATGAAAGGCTTAGTTGGAACACTTATACAGTAACGAAAAATAAATTAATCATAAGAGGTAATCATAAGAGGTAAATTAATCATAAGAGGTAACATAATGTACATATTTTATCGCTGTTTTAATTTTTTAAAGTAGTATAGTAGCAACTTATTGCCTGAGCGTGTTTGAAATAATTTATTCTTCCATATTCCATTCTTTTCCAGCAGCAATTCGTTAACAATTCAATGTTCTGAAAGTAGAATGTATCACAAAGGACTATTTCGCTGTATTGCGCTGTAATTATATGATCAATAGCTGTTATTGGGGGTAGAACAGCCCAGTGATTAGCGCGAGGGGATTGCACTTGGACGACCCGAGTTCGATTCCTGGCTCAGCCCAAACAGTCCTCCTCTCCATGCGGAGTATGGGCACGTTAAATGTGTAGTTCCGTAAGTCCTTCCGAGAGGTTGATAGTAGGGGGAAGAAGGATACGGTCCTTGTGGATGCCGCTCCTGATGGATTCCAGTCTAAATTGGGTGACATTTCATGGCCATTTAAACGGATACCTTACACCTTCGGGTGGGCCAGAAGGTCTGGGTTGAAGAATCGGTTTAATTACATGATTATTTAAAAATATATATTGTAACATATTGTAATATGTTCAATATATTGTAACAATTCATTCTGTAAGTAGAATGTATTACAAAGGATTTTTTCGTTGTATTGCGCTGTAATTATGCGATCAATCGCTGTTATTGGGGGTAGAACTGCCCAGTGATTAGCGCGAGGGGATTTGCACTTGGACGACCCGAGTTCGATACCTGGCTCAGCCCAAACAATCCTCCTCTCCATGCGGAGTATGGGCACGTTAAATGTGTGGTTCCGTAAGTCCTTCCGAGAGGTTGATAGTAGGTGGAAGAAGGATACGGTCCTTGTGGATGCCGCTCCTGATGGATTCCAGTCTAAATTGGGTGACATTTCATGGCCATTTAAACGGATACCTTACACCTTCGGGTGGGCCAGAAGGTCTGGGTTGAAGAATCGGTTTAATTATATGATTATTTAAAAATATATATTGTAACATATTGTAATATGTTCAATATATTGTAACAATTCATTCTGTAAGTAGAATGTATTACAAAGGATTTTTTCGTTGTATTGCGCTGTAATTATACGATCAATCGCTGTTATTGGGGGTAGAACTGCCCAGTGATTAGCGCGAGAGGATTGCACTTGGACGACCCGAGTTCGATTCCTGGCTCAGCCCAAACAGTCCTCCTCTCCATGCGGAGTATGGGCACGTTAAATGTGTGGTCTCCGTAAGTCCTTCCGAGAGGTTGATGGTAGGGGAAGAAGGGTACGGTCTCTGTGGATGCCGCTCCTGATGGATTCCAGTCTAAATTGGATGACATGTCATGGCCATCTAAACGGATACCTTACACCTTCGGATAGGACAAAAAGTCTGGGTTGAAGAAACGCTTTAATTATATGATTATTTAAAAATATATATTTTTTTCTATAATTTGATCGTATTTTACAAGCAAACTATGGTGTGTATATATATTGTATTTACGCCATAGGTATTTTAAAAAATATGATGTAAGCAGTACATGACTTTCTCTACGTAATACAATGACTTAACGTCCTTCATAGCACAAATAATGGTATACAAGATCCACAACACAATGCTTTTGGTATTAAAAACTCAAAATTATTACAAAAAATAGCTTCTCGTGTGAATGGAACGACCTAGATCTACGAGATTGATATTAACAGGTAACAAAATATTATACATGGAATTTAACCATATTTAAAGACATTTATACTACTTTTTATTTTATGCAATTTTGGGGGAATTTTTATGTGAAAATATGCAATCTCAAGCAAGGTTCCTGTTGCCGTTCTAAAGTTTGTATCATTCCTTGTCTAATAAAAAATAACGTATGAATTATTATTTATTCAACAGTGTTAACGGCCCTGGTTTTTAATGTTTTCAAAATCAATTCGAAAATTTTACCAAGATCTCAAGAACGATTGATGAGAGCACTCTAAAATTTGTGTAATTTGTTTTCAAATGAAAAATTACACCTGAGATGATTATTTATTTATCATTATTGAAATTCTTGATTTTTAATGATATTTTCAAAATTTCATTCGAAAATTGGAGGTTGGGTCTTCAAGCATTTGGTTGGCTTTAAAATCATTAGTATTGCACTTAGGGTTATCACTAATTGTAATAAGGTTAGCAATTATTGTCTGACGGTTATCACTAATTTCAATAATAGTACCAAGTTACGTCTGAAATGTTCCATTCGTTCGTGATATATCGAACCCACAGACTCACAAACACCACTAACATACACACCCGCTAGCATATACAAACACTAACATGCATACATACACAAACACGCTAGCATATGCACACACACTGACATACATACATACACACACGCTAGCATATGCACACACACTAACATAAATCCATACAAGCACGTACACAACGTACACACACACATTATCATACTTACATACACACACACTATCATACTTACATACACACACTATCATACTTACATACACACACTATCATACTTACATACACACACACTAGCACACACGCACACAGTAACATACATATGCACACACTAACATACATAACATACATACAGATACACACTCTAGCATATACTCACACACTAGAATACGTACATACACACACACGCCAGCATATACATACACACACGCTAGCATACACACACACACACACATACACACATCACTTCAAAAGCGTTCGATACAGCTTCAGGGACTCTTGAAACGTGGTCTTCCATTGGAAACTCTGAATCAAATTTTCGAATTCATCAGAATGGTTTCCCTATACATTATGCATTCCCTATGCATGTACGTATGGTAACAATAATTGCAGAACCAAAATGTCACTTTACACAGTCCGCTTTTGAAAGAATATCAAGACAAGCAGTATATCAACAACAATGAACAGGTGTTGAACACGAAATTTCTCTCTCGTTTATTTTATAAAGATGATCCCAAGATCAAAGGCTCAACCCGAACGCTTTTACAGTAACGAGAAAGAAATTAATTATAAAAGAAGAGTTAGAAATACGTGCAGTTTGTATCGCAATTTTAATTTTTTTTATCGTGGTATAGTAGCGAATTATTTCTCGAGCGTGTTTGGAACAAACCATTCTTCCGTAGACCATTCATTTTCCAGCGGCAAATCGTGAACAATTCAATATTCTGGAAGTAGAATTTAGCACAGAGAATATTTTCACTGCATTGCGCTGTAATCTTACTAGCAATCTCTGTAAGTATATAATTATTTTAGGGCTTTATATTTGTTGTTATAATTTGATTGGATTTTACCACTGAATTATGGTGTGTATATGTAAAGTGTGTATATATATATATATAAAAAGCATTTCATCACAACTATTTTAAAAAATCTGATGTAGGCACTACACGACTTTCTCTACATAATGCATTGACTTAACTTCTTTAATAGCACAAGTAATCGTATACCAGATCCACAACACAATGTTTTTGTTATTGAAAACCCAATTATTACAAAAAATAAGTTCTTTATTTTTTATTATTCGTAAAATCATTAGTATTATACTCAGGATTATCAGTAATTGCAATAGGGTTATCACTAATTGAAATAGGGTTGTCACTAATTGCAATAATCGTACCAATTTACGTTTGAAACGCTGCATTCGTTCGTGAGATATTGAATACACGTACACACGCACACTAACATACACACACGCGCGCTAACATACACACACAAGTGCGCTAGCATACACTCACAAATACGTTAACATACATGCACACATACTGTAGCATATACACATACACGCTAACATACACACACATACATACACACACATCACTAACACACACATATATATATCATACGCACAAACACACAACCTCTAAAACGTTCGACTCAACTTCAGGAATACTTGAGTCGTGCTCTTACATACACACACACACTATCATACTTACATACACACACACTAGCATACACGCACACACTAACATTCATATACACACACTAACATACATATACACACACTAACATGCATATTCACACATTAACATGTAAATACACACGCTAACATGCATATACACACACTCTGGCATATACTCACACACTAGAATACGTACATACACACACCCTCTACAATATACATACACACTAACATGCATACATACACACACGATAGCATACACACATACACACATCACTACAAAAACGTTCGATTCAGCTTCAGGGACTCTTGATATGTGCTCTTCCATTAGAAACTCGGATTCAAATTTTCGAATTCATCACAATGCTTTCCATATATTTTATATTATATATGTACGTATGGTAACAATTATTTCAGAACCAAAATGTCGCTATACACAGTCCGCTTTGGAAACAATGTCACGACAAGCAGTGTATCAACAACAATGAACAGGTGTTGCACACGAAATTTCTCTCTCGTTTATTATAGAGAGATGATCTAGAGAGATGATGATGTTTGGAACAAACCATTCTTCTATCGACCATTCATTTTTCAGTGGCAATTCGCGAACAATTCTAATATTCTGAAAGTAGAATTTAGCACAGAGAATATTTTCACTGCATTGCGCTGTAATCTTGCGAGCAATCACTCTAGGTATATAATTCTTTTAGGGGTTTATGTTTGTTGTTATAATTTGATTGGATTTTGCCACTGAATTATGGTGTGTATATGTAAAGTGTGTATATATATAAAGAACATTTCCATCACTATTTTTAAAAATCTGATGTAGGCAGTACACGACTTTCTCTACATAATGCAATATCTTAACTTCTTTAATATACACAAGTAATTGTATGCAAGATCCACAACACAATGTTTTTGTTATTGAAAACCCAATTATTACAAAAAATTAAGTTCGTTTTTTATTGATATTTTCAAAAATTCACTGGAAAATTCAAGGGTGGGTCTTGTAAACACGTGATTGTGTTTAAAATCATTAGTATTACATTCAGGGTTATTAGTAACTGTAATAGGGTTACTACTAATTGCAACAGGGTTGTCACTAATTGCAATAATCGTACCAATTTACGTTTGAAACGCTGCATTCGTTCGTGAGATACTGACTCCACGAACACACACACACTAACATACACACACGCTAGCATATATACACACACGCGCGCGCTAACATACACACACACGTGCGCTAGCATACACACACACCCTAGCATACACACACAAATACGTTAACTTACACGCACACATACGCTAGCATATACATACACGCTAGCATATACACACACACGCTAATATACACACACATACATACACATACATCACTAACACACACACACACATATATATATATATATATATATATATATATATATATATATATATCATACGCACAAACATACAACCTCTAAAACGTTCGATTCAACTTCAGGAACACTTGAAGCGTGCTCTTCCATTAAAAACTCGAATTCAAATTTTCGTCACAATACTTTCCCTATGTATTATGCTATGCATGTAGAGGTGGTAACAATGATTGCAGATTAAAACAATTATTTCAGAACCAAAATGTCGCTCTACATAGTCCGCTTTGGAAAGAATGTCACGACACGCAGTGTATCAACAACAATGATCAGGTGTTGTGCACGAAATTTCTCTCTCATTTATTATAGATCCCAAGATCAAAGGCTCAACCCGAACGCTTATACAGCAACAAGAAAGAAATTAATCATAATGGAAGAGTTAAGGAACATATGCAGTTTTACCGCAGTTTTAATTTTTTTTTCATGTAGTGTTGTAGCAAATTATTACTGCAACGTGTTTGAAATAATTAATTCTTCCAAACGCCATTCATTATCCAGCGGTGGCTGAACATTTTCTATTAAGAGTTCAATGTTATGGTAGCAAAGTGAATCATAGAATATATTATTACAAATTGTAAAATGCCTTCATTAGCGGCTCTTTTGAGACCCAGAAGGAAAAAACACCTTTCCAAACAGCTATTTACCATTACGTCATTGCAGGGCTGCCATATTTAAACACTCGAGGCAAGCTTTCCATATTGGCGATTTATTGCAAATTTGACGATTTTTGACAAATTTTCGAAGGGTTGAGAATTAAATAATGAATATTCTAGGCTATATGATCTCCTTATAGCATTTCTACGGGGAGTATATAAAAGAATAGTCAATTTGTATAGTGCCATTTTGAGATTTGTATAGTCGATTTTGAGTATCTTTGGTTTTTAGTGGAGCATTTAACTGCTATTTTACTGTATCTGATAGTTGTTTTGTGATCTCGTAAGATAGTTATCGAGCTATTTTTTGTATATTGTTCCAGGTTACACCGTGCTTATAAACAAACGTGTTAGTTATCCAGCAATTTGGACCCATTCTTGTATCCTGAGGATACACCCACGATTCCAGAGGATAAATTGTAACAATATTTTTACTGTATTGCGCTATAATCATACGATAAATGCTATATTTTTTAAGCTTCATTTTTTGTTTTTGTTAATTTGCTCGGATTTCGCAAACGAGTTACTGTGATTATATAAAAAGCATTTCCATCATAGCTATTTAAAATAAACTGGTGTTGATAGCGTATAAATTTCTCTACATAAAGTGTTAGCTGTACAAAATCCCTAGAACAAGGTTTTTGGTATTGAAATACAAAACTATTACAAAAATGAGACTTTTCTCGTAAATGGAACGAACTAAATAATGGCGTTCACAGATTTGTTGCAGAATATAGCATATGAAAAGTGAACATATTTAATGACTCATAGTACTTTAAGATTGTGGAAATTTTGCGAAACTTTTATTTTAAAAACTTGCAATATCTCGAGGACGGGTCATGCTAGTTTTCTAAAATTTACATCATTCGTTTTCCAATCAAAAATTACGTGTGAAATAATTATATATTTAACAGTGAAGAATCTCATTTTTCATCATATTTTGCGTCATACGTTCTCAAATAAAAATTACGTCTTAAATAATTATTTATTCATTATTATTAAAAATCGTGATTTTCAATGATTTTTTCGAAAATTCATTCAAAAATGGGTATGTGTGTGTGGGGGGGGGGGCCGATAATTTAATTGCGTTTAAAATCAATAACGTTCTAGTATTCACTGATTGCAATAATCGTATCAAATTTCGTTTGAAACGCTGCATTCGTTCTTAAGATATCGCATTCACTTACTCAAGCACACACTAATATACACACATACACTATCATACACACACACACTAACATACACACATACTAACATACACACACACTAGCATACACAAGCTAACATACGCACATACTTACATACACACCCTAGCACACACACTTACTTGTACACGAACACACAAAATTACGTACACACACTTACTTGTACACGAACACACAAAATTACGTACACACACTAACACATACACACACGCTAATGTACACTCACACTAACATACACACACACTAACATACACACGCTAACGTACACAAACTCTAACAAATACACATACACTAGAGTACACACACACTTGCATACATACACTAGCACACACACACATACACTAGCACACATACACATATACTAGCACACACACACATACACTAGCACACACACACTCTAACATACACAAGCTAACGTACACAAACTCTAACAAATACACATACACTAACGTACACACACACCTGCATACATACACTAGCACATACACACACACATACACACATCCCCTTAAAAACGTTTGATTCAACTTCAGAGATTCTTAAAACGTACTCTTCGATATCAAACTCAAATTCAAATTTTCGACTTCGCAATACTTTCCATATGCATTAAACTATGTAGGGAATTTAATAATGATACCAGAACAAAAAATTATTTCAGAACCATAATGTCGCTATACACAGTCTGTTTTGGAAAGAATGTTACGACACACAATATACAAATAAGTGATCAGATGTTGTGAACGAAATTTCTCTCTCGTTCATTACAGAAGGATGATTCTGAGATGAAAGACCTAGCCCGAATATTTATACTGTAGCCAGAAAGAAATTAACCAGAAAGGAAGGGTTAAGGAACATATGCACATTTTATCGCCGTCTTAATATTTTTAATATTAAGACGCATAGTATATTTGCAAGTATATTTGCAAATAATTGCTCGAGCGTGTTTTAAAATAATTTATTCTTCCATTCTCCATTTATTTCCAGCGACAATGCTTTAACAGTTCAATCTTCAGGAAGCAAAATTAACCGCAGATAATATTTTTACTGTTCCGAGCTTTAATTATACAATCAATACCATGTTTGCCAAATTTATTTTTGTTAACTTGGTCGGATTTTTCAAGCGAGATAAAATGTGTTCCTATTTTCATTGTATTTTCGCCATGTCGCTTCGCAAAACATTTAAAGGAAATTAGATATTTCGGGAAGCAGCATGGCATCTTTGAAAAGTTCCTAAAAATATCATACACACAACTTTAAGCTACCGGCAACCGTGAAATTTGGTACAGGTATCTGAGCTACTGTAACCGTTTACGCCAGTGACGATATTTAACACTTTACAAGGTTAAAAAGTGTTTATAACTTTGTTCATTCTATCTGTCTGTCCGTTCGCAAGATAACTGCCATAAAAATAACTTTGTCAAAATGAAATTTTAGTATGATGTTAAGCCGGTCTGTGGGACATATGGGATGGGAATATAAATGAATAATATCACCCAATTAGTTTTGGATTGACCCCAGGTTAAAAAAGTGAAATACGTTGAAGCCTATGAAACCTAATTTTTCAAACATTTAAGCAAAGTTAAATTTCACAAATTGCTTCGAAAATTTTAGGAATTATTCAAATTATCACATAAAATATATAACAAAATTCAGCAAAATAAGTTCGGTAGTTTATGAGATAAAAATAAAAATAATAATTATACCCATATTATATGAAGAGATCACGTGACCCACTTTAAAATAAAATATGACATCCATCTTTTTTTCCTAGTGTAAAATTCGTGATTTTTAAAGTTCTTTTAAATTTATATTTAGCGTTGCATCCGTCATGAAACCGCTTTATTTTTGCATATTTTCTGTGCATCTTGCAAATTTACATATTTGCTGTGCATTACAATATTTTTTAGTTTAAATGATCATCAAACTATGATTATTTCTACAACGAAGTCCAATTTTAAAGGATGCAGAATGTAAACAAGTGATTGTAAGATGAGTTGTATAAGAATTGCTGAATTTTTTTTACGCAAAATTGTTTAGCTGTGGAGTCTGGAATGAAAGTGATATGAATGGCATATTCATTGCTTTTATATAGAGAGCCAGGCGATTTATATTTCGATGACGTCATTTGAATAAAGTTCATTTTTTCCCATGTAGTTTTAAGTTTTCAAATATAATAAGTATGTAATAAGTATAATAAGTATATAATAAGTATATAATTCAAATATAATAAGTATATATTGCTGTAGTACTGTGATAATTTAAAATATATCAGTGCTGAATGTGTCGCATTTTAAAGTTGTTTAAATAAAATTGCATTGCAGTTGGAAAGTGCTTCATTATCAATGCTTTATGCTTAATTGCTTCCTTGTTAACATTTAAATTAGTTTAAAAGTTATGAACATTTAAAATCAAAATTCGGCTGAAATGTCGCCATTTTCAAATGAAATTTATTGGGCAGAAAATCGGCAGCACGCTGGTAGCTGCGAGAATGACTGAGACTTTTGTCATGTTAGGTTAGGCAGTCTGACTGTGTTTTACAATCCAACATTCTATTTTATTAAGAGATATCGCTTAGATTTTTTAAATGTGTCATTATTTTATCATTACAAGTATTGCGCTCGAAAAATTTTTAATCCGATGAAAGCCTTCCGATATAGTATTTAATTGTTTAATTTTCGCTGGAAATACAAGATTATTTTTCTTTTGCGACGAATATATTAAACTTCACGTATTATTGAAAATAAGGGTTAATATAAGTTCAACATCCATTACTTTCATGAAGCACGCGCGTTTATTTTGGACGTATCAAAGAAGCTTATTTAGGGCATATTTTGCGCGCACGGGGCGCTAAAATGCATATTTAGGACTCAGTTATATTAGGGCGTAGCATTCAATATGCCCTACTCCCGCACAGAGGACCGAAGGCGTAGTTAGCACGCCGCTAAGCCGACGTAGTGCCGTCACATATGCACACATACTATGAAGAAAACTTGTTTAGGAATTATTTGGAATGTATCACACCCCCATAGCGGAAGGGCGTGGTAGTCCAGTGGTTAGCGCGCGGAAATTGCACTCGGTAGGCCCGGATTCGATTCCCGCCACTGCCAAAACTGCCGCCGTGTTCAGGCGGAGTACGATTACGTTAAACATGTGGGTCCGTAAGTCCTTCCGAGAGGTTAGTGGTAGGGGAAGGAGGGTATGGTCCCTGTGGATGCCTCCCCCACTGGGTTCCTGTCTAAATTGGGTGGCACTTCCCGACCGTCCAAACAGTTACCTTACACCTTTCTGGTAGGTCGGTCGGTCTGGGTCTCAACATCAACAACCAGCGGAGAGGGAACAATTCACAATTCATACATCCTAGAACTAAGGCAGTAATTATTTCATGAAGTGCATTTTCGTCATTTTTTCCGCATATTTGGGGTTTACAGAAATTTCTCAAATAACAAATATATTCGCGAATTTAAGATTTGTTTCCTGTTATTGCCTAATTGTCATTGTAATTTTTGTTCCGTGAATTTTTGTGATTGTTTTCGCGAATGTTGCGGTATTTTCAAAAACTTCGTTAATGTCAAATACATCAAGTCCTTCGGCTTTTTAGACGACGGCGAAGTGTTTGTTCATTTATTCATATGAAACGCGTATTAAAGAACTTCGTGTCAGTAAATGTTCGATAGATTTCTGAAATACGAAAAAAATTCATTTTCCTGGCTACATAAAGCCGCCATCATTTCTCTGGCAATACACACAAACAGTGTCGGGGCGCGGTAGCCCAGTGGTTAGTGCACGGGAATTGTACTCGGTAGGCCCAGGTTCGATTCCATCCGCTGCCAAAACTGTCGCCGTGTTCACGCGGAGTACGATCACGTTAAACATGTGGGTCCGTAAGTCCTTCCGAGAGGTTGGTGGTAGGGGAAGGAGGGTATGGTCCCTGTGGATGCCTCCCCCACTGGGTTCCGGTCTAAATTGGGTGGCTCTTCCCGGCCGTCCAAGCAGTTACCTTACACCTATCTGGTAGGTCGGAAGGTTTGGGTCTCAACAACAAAAATACAAACAGTTTTTATGCCGAATGATCAAATCTAAATTCAAAAGCGTGTTACAGGGCAACAAACACTGCATTAAAGAAGAAAATTTGCCTGTATAAAATATTATGTAAATCCAAAAACAATCCACTTAAGTGCAAATCTTGATCTTATATGACGGAATATATAATAATATATAATAAGAAGATATAATAAGAATAATATATAATAAGAAGATATAATATATAATAAGAAGAAATATATAATAATATTGCAAGATTTTGAAAGGTTTGTAAATATAAATATTAGTTCAAAAAATTGTAATACAATGCTTATTAATTTGCATATTAGTTAATTGTATTTCTGTTTCGTAACTTATAGAATTTTCTTAGAAATGTTAGTGTAAATCGTCGATTGCGAAATTTTTAAAAATTTCCACGAAATTCCGCGATCTACCACTAGATCCTCCCACAAATTTCACCTTATTGTTCCGCAATAAAATTTCTGCCTTACCCATGACCATTAGACCTGGCATGAGGTTCATAAATTATTGGTACACTATTTATGTGTCAGAGAGCAATTCATATATTTTATTTCACACATCCCATGACCATTAGACCTTGATATGAAATTTACTAATTACTGGGTAAGGGCATACATGTATTTAGACTTCAAGAAATATTACATTGGCAAACATATACAATACATAAAACATATGCAATAAATAATAATGATTAATTTCATAATAACATTAAATAACAAAATTATACAAAATTAATAATAACTGGAAAACTTAATATAATTTAATTTACGGCATAAAAGTCCTATGTTTAATGTTCGTCGGAAAAATATATTATTATATACACTAAATGCGTAACAATGTAAGAAACAAAATAAAAACTTCAAATAATATTTATTAAAATTACTAACAATTTTTAATCAGATTTATAGTAATAAAAATTTACTATTGAAACTTAAATTGTGGAGCACACATTACTTTCACGTTCTTTAACAAAGTCGTATAAATTGCTTATTTTATTAATATTGCATATGTTTTTGCTATTTTTGATTCAATTACTCACATTATTAATTGATAGTTTATTTATTAATTGATGGTTAAATTTTCTGACTAATGGGCAATCAAAATGGTCTTAGTCGTACGTGCGAGTCGTGGAGCGGAAGATTAGCGGATAATAAATCAAATAAATCATTTTTGGGTCTATATAGTTTATAATAAATAGTTTATAACACATAGTCTATAATAAACTAATAATCTGTAATAAATCAAATAGATCGTTTTTGGGTCTATATAGTCTGTAGTAAATAGTTTATAACTTATAATATTAAATCAAATAGATCATTTTCGGGTTCATATATTATATAATAAATAGTTTATAATAAATAGTCTATAATAAACTAATATAAAACATGTAATAAACTAATATAACATTTTCTAATAACATAAAATATATTTTATAATACTATTTTATATAATAAACTAATATAATACATATATAAACTATAAACTAAGAATCAAATACATCATTTTCGCGCGTATATAATCTATAATAAATAGTTTATAATAAATAGTCTACAATAAATAGTCTATAATAGTCAACTGATATATATAAACTAATAGTCTATAATAAATCAAATAGGTCATTTCGGGTCTTTATAATCTATAACAAATTGTTTGTAGTAAATAGTCTATAATAGTCTATAATAAATCAAATAGATCATTTTCGGGTCTATATAGTCTAATAAATAGTTTATAATAAATAGTCCATAATAGTCTATAATAAACTAATAGCCAATAATAAATCAAATAGCTCATTTTAGGGTTTATATAGTTTATAATAAATAGTTTATAACACATAGTCTATAATAAATAAAATAGATCATTTTGGGGTCTATATAGTCTGTAATAAATAGTTTATAACTAATAGTACTAAATCAAATAGATCATTTTCGGATCTATTAAGTTTATAATAAATAGTTTATAATAAATAGTCTATAATAAACTAATAGATCTAATAGATTAATAAATAACTATAGTAAACTAATATGAAACATGTAATAAACTAATATAACATTTTATAATAATATAAAATATATTTTATAATAATATTTTATATAATAAACTAATATAATACATATATAAACTATAAACTAATAAATCCAATACATCATTTTTAGGCGTATATAATCTATAATAAATAGTTTATAATAAAGAGTCGACAATAAATAGTCTATAATAAGCTAATGGTCTATAATAAATAAAATAGTTCGTTTTCGGGTCTATATAATCTATAACAAATTGCTTGTAATAAATAGTCTATAATAGTCTATAATAAATCAAATAGATCATTTTCGGACTATATAGTCTAATAAATAGTTTATAATAAATAGTCCATAATAGTCTATAATAAACTAATAGCCAATAATAAATCAAATAAATCATTTTTGGGTCTATATAGTTTATAATAAATAGTTTATAACACATAGTCTATAATAAACTAATAATCTGTAATAAATCAAATAGATCGTTTTTGGGTCTATATAGTCTGTAGTAAATAGTTTATAACTTATAATATTAAATCAAATAGATCATTTTCGGGTTCATATATTATATAATAAATAGTTTATAACAAATAGTCTATAATAAACTAATATAAAACATGTAATAAACTAATATAACATTTTATAATGATATAAAATATATTTTATAATAGTATTTTATATAATAAACTAATATAATATATATATAAACTATAAACTAATAAATCAAATGCATCATTTTCGAGCGTATATAATCTATAATAAATAGTTTATAAAAAATAGTATAAAATAGTCTACAATAAATAGTCTATAATAAACTAATAGTCTATAATAAATCAAATAGGTCGTTTTCGGGTCTATAAGAACTTGTTTATAATAAATAGCTTATAATAGTCTATAATAAATCAAATAGATCATTTTAGGGTCTATATAGTTTAATAAATAGTTTATAATAAATAGTCCATAATAGTCTATAATAAACTAATAGCCAATAATAAATCAAATAGATCATTTTTGGGTCTATATAGTTTATAATAAATAGTTTATAACACATAGTTTATAATAAACTAATAGTCTATAATAAATCAAATAGATCATTTTCGGGTTTATATAGTTTATAATAAATAGTTTATAACACATAGTCTAGAATAAATCAAATAAATCTTTTTCGGGACTATATAGTCTATGATAAATAAATTAGATTAAATAGTCCATAATAGTCTATAATAAACTAATCGTCTGTAATAAATCAAATATATCATTTTCGCGATAAGCGATACGTCAAAAACGTGTTCGGAAATGACGGAAATCGAAATCTTGGGAAGAGAAAATATTAAATTATCCTGTTGAAAGTTCTTGAAAAGAAATACACTCTCTCAAAAGACTTTTTCCAACAGTCATATTGCTAAACATTACTCAGCAAAATTGCCACTACGTACTTTCGGGAAGAAAAGAAAGTTTTTCTGTAGCTACTCGTTCTTCATTCATTTTCTTTTTAATTTTTTTCGCGTAGGTTTAAGGAAGAATTCAAACTGATGCAAAAGGCTAAATTTGTACTAAATCTGTACTAAATTTGGTATCATTGAACTGAGTAGTTTTGGAAGTAATACATGAAGTGTAAAATGCACATGCCTTGTCTGGACATAGCTAAAACGCAGAATGTCAATTCCACATAAAAGTCTCATTTTTGCCCCAAAATAAATTTGTTCAAATTTAAAAGAAATGCATGATTAGCTAGCTAGAAATCTATATTTTTATGATTTAAGTAGAAATATAGTAAAATATCTATGTGTATTAGTAAAAAACTTGAGATTTCATATAACAATATCGAGGAATAAAAATACACTGACCTCATAAATTGATACTGTTGCATCAGTTACCAAAGCTTGTTACGTCAGTTACAAAAGTTACTGTAATATTTGAAATTATGGTTTATAAATAAAATATACATAAGTATACATTTAATCTATTAGTTATTTAGTACTGTTTATGTGGCGCAGTAAAAACAGCATTAACTTTAAAGTTACCTTTAAGAAACATATTTAATTAATCTTAGAACATGGCCGAAATTATCGTACATCGCAGAACATTATTACACATTGCGTTGTGTGCCGCTGAAAACCCTCCAATTTTATTTTTAGAGCGAGTTCTGTAAAATAATATTAATTAACATACTACTATATTGATTGAACCATTTTAACTTTAAAATAAAACTATTTATTAACTACATGTATCAACTAATAACTCAATTACAACAATGATTACCATTAATTGTGCTGGAACGCGAAAATGTGAGACTATTAAAATGTAGTTATCAAAAGGTTCAATGACCTGCATACAATAGTAGTGGACCACATACCTTCTGGTTGTCTTTAAAAATTAGTACACAGCTCGTACAGTCATACGTGTTCCATCAGTGTACGCCGTACAATACCAACTCGCAGTTCGGTATGTTGTCTCGTACGGTAGTCACTCACTGCACATTTAACATTTTCCGTACTCTGGCTGCACTACCATTCTTGTACTACCCCAACTCTGACACTTCGACTTCTCGAACTCTCCAACTACGTCTGCTGATATTATATCTTACTTCATCTCTGCTATTCGATATTCTGTCTTTTCTCGTAGAAGTTGTGTAATATCATCTCTTGGTTGCCGCCTCTCTTTGCCTGAGGTCTGACACGCCTGTTTGGCTGAGCCAACGGCCCTACCGTGCTGAAAACACCGGTTCTCGTTAGATCACCGAAGTCAAGCAGCATCGGACACGGATATAGGTTGCTATATCTGCTTTCGAGTTTTGCATAATTTGGGAGACAACTTTAACCTACGATAACACTCCTTACCATATAACAATAGAAAATACGAAAGTGAAATATTTTAATTTTTCTAACAAACAGCGAGCCTTGTGCTTTGTAAGTAGCTCAAATGTGCCATCATCGAGTATTTGGATAAGCTATCACACAGTTCCAAATCCCGGCCACACAATTAGTTACCATAAGCCTTCGGGCTGGTCGTGTGGTCTGGATCTTCAACACTTCCAAATCTGTGCCAACGACCCTACCGTGCTGAAAACACCGGTTCTCGTTAGATCACCGAAGTCAAGCAGCATCGGGCGCGGTTAGTACTTGGGTGGGTGATCACCTGGGAACATCGCGTGCTGTTGGCACATTTCGGGCGCGGTAGCCTGGTGGTTTGCGCGCAGGATTTGCACGCTGCCACAACTGCCGCCGTGTTCATGCGGAGTACGATCACATCAAGCATGTGGGTCCGTAAGTCCTTCCGAGAGGTTGGTGGTAGGGGAAGGAGGGTACGGTCCCTGTGGATGGCTCCCCCACTGGGTTCCGGTCTAAATTAGGTGGCACTTCCCGGCCGTCCAAACGGTTACCTTACACCTTTCTGGTAGGTCTGACGGTCTGGGTCTCAACAACAACGCCTGTTTGGTTCTGATTGGCCGACCTTGGGCACTTCGCTCAGACATCTTCCATAATTGGTTATTCTTTTTAACCACTCTCGTGGCCTCACCTTATCCTTAGAGTCCTTCGACCCACCTGTCTTGACCTTCCTAAATTTATGGTTTCAGCTAACTTCTCGGTCAGGGTGTTGTAAAAACTGGCATCGTTTCGTCTGAAGCATTTTAGGCTATTGCAGCCAGCCATAAATATTGAACATAAAACTGTCTTAATTAAATCTGGTGTGCGATCTATTTCTGGTCTCACACATCTCCGCACGGACAAAGAAACAAAAAAAAGGAAAGCACCACCAACAAAGTTCGATTAAAGTTCATGTCTTTGACAACTCTATGATTGGCATTTTTTCATGCTGATAGTTCGTCATAGAACTGAAATCCAAACAAAGTCTTGTGAACACAAAGGCTTGTAATCCGTAGAACATTATTATACATTGCGTTGTGTGCCGCTGATAACCCTCCAATTTTATCTTTAGCGCGAATTCTGTAAAATACTATTAATTAACAGACTACTAAATTGATTGAAATATTTTTACTTTAAAATAAAACTATTTATAAACCACATGGATCAACTAATATCTCAATTACAACAATGATTACCATTAATTGTGCCGGAGCGCGAAAGTGTGAGACCATTAACATGTTGTAATCAAAAGGTTCAATGACCTGCATACAATAGTAGTGGAGCACATATCTTCTGGTTAAACATTAATACACAGCTCGTACAGTCGTACGTGTTCCATCAGTGTAAGCCGTACAATACCAACTCGCAGTGTGGTATGTCGTCTCGTACGGTAGTCGCTCACTGCATCACTGCACACTTAACATTCTCCGTACTCTGGCTGCACTGCCATTCTTGTACTACCCCAACTCTGGTACCCCAACTCTGGCTCTTCAACTATGTTTGCTGATATTCTATTCTATTTTACTTCATCTCTGCTATTCGATATTATGTATTTAACTTTTTACTAAATAAGCAATTACATCTTGTCCAATTGCGTTACGTCAATTACACAATTTTAAAAGGAAATTATAGAGGTATATTCATAGCAAGTTTTTTAAAGTTGTTATATGATAACCATAGCTAATAAATATTTCAAAGCATAAAGTTTTACTTTGTCATTTTACTTTCCTTGCAATACATGGTAATGTAAAGGGACAGTATTGGAATCATGTCGAAAATCACAACTCGAGTTTTCGACGGATCTACACATTTCGAGACATTTAGAATACGAAAAAACCATTTTTAGCGTGACGTCTGTGTGTGTGTCTGTGTGTCTGTCTGCCCGTCTGTCTGTCTGTCTGTGTGTCTGTCTGTCTGTCTGTGCAGATTTTGTATCCACTCTAACTAAAAAACTAATGGACCGAATTTCAGAAAATTTGGTAGGTAAGTCACTTGTGAGCGAGCCTGGTGCTGATTAGTTTTGGGTACGATTCGGGATAAAAGAACACGCCTTTTTTTGCGAAATGGCCCGCAAAAGCTTTCATCCGCTCTAACTAAAAAACTAATGGTCCGAATTTCACAAAATTCGGTAGATGAGTCATTTATGGTTCACCCTGGTGCTGATTAGATTTTGGTACGATTCGGAAAGAAATAACCTGCCTTTTTTTGCAAACTGGCCCGCAAAAATCGTTAAAATCTAAACTAAAGAACTAGCTATACTCAAATATATACATTAAATGTTCGTTTAATACGTAATGTTTAACGACGAAAAGAATAAGACCAACCCCATTACACTAGGACTATCCGTTCTCGAGATATTTTAGTTTTCCGTATTTTCTCTACGCCACCTTTGAAAATAAGTCCGGTTACCGAATGAGAACGAAAATTGAATTAAAAGTGAAATAAATTTAATTAAAATAAAGAGAACATTAATATAAGTCTGCAGGGAAAGTCATGTGCTGCCCACATCAGATTTTTAGTAAATGTTTCCTGATATCGTGTATTATTTATTACATCAGTTGCAGTGGATCTGACCAGAACTAAAATATTGAGATGCCTCGATTTTGCGTTCATGTAACAAGCTAATTTTGTGCAAAACTTGGTTCCAATCGATTGAGTACTTTCGGAGAACACTGGTTATGTAATTTAGTTCTGGTTAGTTAAATGCGCATGCGCACAATGCGCCAGTTGGTGTAATATTTAAAATACATTTTTACACTGTTCTTACTCGCGTATACAAGTAATAGGCTGAATTCGTACAATATTTATTATCGCACAGGTAAATATTGTCAATGATATTGTAATATTAATGTTGTTATTATTATTACTTTCCCTGCAATACATGGTAATGTATAGGGAAAGTATTGGAATCATACCGAAAATCACAACTGGAGTTTTCGACGGATCTACACGTTTCGAGACCTCTAGAATACGAAAAAACCATTTTTAGCGTGACGTCTGTGTGTGTGTCTGTCTGTCTGTCTGTGTGTCTGTCTGTCTGTCTGTCTGTGTGTCTGTCTGTGCAGATTTTGTATCCACTCTAATTAAAAAACTAATGGTCCGAATTTCACAAAATTTTGTGGGCGGGGCTAATGCTGATTAGTTTTGGGTACGATTCGGTACGAAAGAACCCGCCTT
Organism: Amaurobius ferox; assembly: GCA_951213105.1. NCBI lineage: Eukaryota > Metazoa > Arthropoda > Arachnida > Araneae > Amaurobiidae > Amaurobius > Amaurobius ferox. The sequence continues at coordinate 63,461,910 of OX578150.1, read as the reverse complement.
TTTTTGTGAAATGACCCGCAAAAGCTTGTATCCACTCTAACTAAAAAACTAATGGACCGAATTTCACAAAATTTGGTGGATAAGTCGCTTGTAGGCCAACCTGGTGCTGATTAGATTTTGGTACGATTCGGAAAAAAATAACCTGCCTTTTTTTGCAAAATGGCCCGCAAAAATCGTCAAAATCTAAACTAAAGAACTAGGTATACTCAAATATATCCATTAAATGCTCGTTTAATACGTAATTTTTAGCGAAGAAAAGAATAAGACCAACCCCATTACAGTAGGACTAGCCGTTCTCGAGATATTTTAGTTTTTCGTATTTTCTCTACACCACCTTTGAAAACAAGTCCGGTTACCGAATGAGAACGGAAATTGAATTAAAAGTGAAATGAATTTAATTAAAATAAAGAGAACGTGGATATAAGTCTGCAGGGAAAGTCATGTGCTGCCCACATCAGATTTTTATTACTATTATGTCCAGCTTAAAAACCGATCCGGTGGGTTTGAGACTGATATTGTAATATAATAGAAACTGAGTGCATATTGTGCACGACTTTTTAAAACAAAATCGTGGCGTCGTATTTTTTTACTTTCCCTGCAATACATGGTAATGTATAGGGAAAGTATTGGAATCATGTCGAAAATCGCAACTCGAGATTTCGACGGATCTACACGTTTCGAGACCTTTATAGTACGAAAAATCTATTTTTGGCGTGACGTCTGTGTGTGTGTCTGTCTGTGTGTGTGTCTGTCTGTCTGTTTATCTGTCTGTGTGTCTGTGCAATGAATGTATCCATTCTAACTCAAAAACTAATGGACCGAATTTCATAAAATTTGGTAGTTAAATCACTTGGATATGGCCTTGGTGCTGATTAGTTTTTGGTACAGTTCGGGAAAAATCTGATATGGGCAGCACATCACTTTCCCTGCAGACATATATTCATGTTCTCCTTATTTTAATTAAATTTAATTCACTTTTAATTCAATTTTCGTTCTCATTTCATAACTGGACTTATTTTCAAAGATGGCGTAGAGAAAATACAAAAAAACTAAAATATCTCGAGAAGGGCTGGACCTAGTGTAATGGGGCTGGTCTTATTCTTTTCTTCGTTAAAAATTACGTATTATACCAGTATTTAATGGATATACTTGAGCATACGTAGTTTTTTATTTCAGATCTTTGAGATTTTTGCGAGCCATTTTGAAAAAAAGGCAGGTTAATGTTTTCTGAATCGTAACAAAATCTAATCAGCACCAGGGTGACCCACAAGTGACTTATCTACCAAATTTTGTGAAATTCAGTCTATTAGATTTTCAGCTAGAGTGGATACAACCTTTTGCGGGCCATTTCGCACAAAAAGGAGGGTTCTTTTATCCCGAATCGTACCCAAAACCAATCAGCAACAGGCTCGCCCATACGTGATTTACGTACAAAATTTTGTGAAATTAGGTCCATTAGTTTTTTAGTTAGAGTGGATACAAAATCTGCACAGACAGACAGACAGACAGACAGACACACAGACACACACACAGACGTCACGCTAAAAATGGTTTTTTCGTATTCTAGAGGTCTCGAAAAGCAGAAATCCGTCGAAAACTCGAGTTGCGGTTCTCGACATGATTCCAATACTTTCCCTATACATTACCATGTATAGCAGGAAAAGTAAAAATCTGATGTGGGCAGCACATGACTTTCCCTGCAAACTTATATCCACGTTCTATTTATTTCAATTAAATTTAATTCACTTTTAATCCAATTTTCGTTCTCCTTTGATAACTGGACTTATTTTCAAAGGTGGCGTGGAAAAATACGAAAAAAACTAATATATCTCGAGAACGGCTAGTCCTAATGTAATGGGGTTGGTCTTATTCTTTTCTTCGTTAAAAATTACGCATTAAACAAGCATTTAATGGATATATTTGAGCATACGTAGCTTTTTAGTTTATATTTTGATAATTTTTGCGGGCCATTCTGCAAAAAAAGGCAGGTTATTTTTCCCGAATCGTACTAAAATCTAATCAGCACCAGGCTGACCTATACGTGACTCATATACCGAATTTTGTGAAATTCGGTCCATTCGTTTTTCAGCTACAGTGGATACAAGCTTTTGCGGGCCATTTCACAAAAAAGGCGGGTTGTTTTATTCCGAATCGTATCCAAAACTAATCAGCACCAGCCCCGACCACAAGTGACTTACCTACAAAATTTTGTGAAATTCGGTCCATTAGTTTTATAGTTAGAGTGGATACAAAATCTGCACAGACACACAGACACACAGACACACACACAGACGTCACGCTAAAAATAGTTTTTTCGTATTCTAGAGGTCTCGAAACGTATAGATCCGTCGAAAACTCGAGTAGTGATTTTCGGCATGATTCCAATACTTTCCCTATACATTACCATGTATTGCAGGGAAAGTAAAAATCTGATGTGGGCAGCACATGACTTTCTCTGCAGACTTATATTTACGTTCTCTTTATTTTAATTAAATGTATTTCACTTTTATTCAATTTTCGTTCTCATTCGGTAATCGGGCTTATTTTCAAAGGTGGTGTAGGGAAAGTACAAAAAACTAAAATATCTCGAGAACGGCTAGACCTAGTGTAATGGGGTTGGTCTTATTCTTTTCTTCGTTAAAAATTACGCATTAAACAAGCATTTAATGGATATATTTGAGCATACGTAGCTTTTTAGTTTAGATTTTGACAATTTTTGCGGGCCATTCTGCAAAAAAAGGCAGGTTATTTTTTTTTGAATCATCCCAAAATCTAATCAGCACCAGGGTGTCCTATACGTGACTCATCTACCACATTTTGTGAAATTCGGTCCATTTGTTTTTCAGGTAGAGTGGATACAAGCTTTTGCGGCCCATTTCGCAAAAAAAGGCGGGTTCTTTTATTTCGAATTGTACCCAAAACTAATCAGCACCAGCCCCGCCCACAAGTGACTTACCCACAAAATTTTGTGAAATTCGGTCAATTAGTTTTTTAGTTAGAGCGGATACAAAATCTGCACAGACAGACACACAGACACACAGACACACAGACAGACACACAGATAGACACACAGACACACACACAGACGTCACGCTAAAAATGGTTTTTTCGTATTCTAGAGGTCTCGAAACGTGTAGATAAGTCGAAAACTCGAGTTGCGATTTTCGGCATGATTCCAATACTTTCCCTATACATTACCATGTATTGCAGGGAAAGTAAAAATCTGATGTGGGCAGCACATGACTTTCCCTGCAGACTTATATTCACGTTCTATTTATTTAAATTAAATTTAATTCATTTTTAATTCAATTTTCGTTCTCATTTGAAAACTGGACTTATTTTTAAAAATGATGTAGGAAAAATACGAAAAACTAAAATATCTCGAGAACGGCTTGTCCTAGTGTAATGGGGTTGGTCTTATTCTTTTCTTCGCTAAAAATTACGTATTAAACAAGCATTTAATGGCTATATTTGAGTATACCCAGTTCTTTAGTTTAGATTTGGACGATTTTTGCGGGCCATTTTGCAAACAAAGGCAGATCGTTTTTTTCCGAATCGTACCAAAATCTAATCAGCACCAGGGTGACCTATACGTGACTTATCTGCCGAATTTTGTGAAATTCGGTCCATTAGTTTTTCAGCTACAGTGGATACAAGCTTTTGCGGGCCATTTCACAAAAAAGGCGGGTTGTTTTATTCCGAATCGTATCCAAAACTAATCAGCACCAGCCCCGGCCATAAGTGACTTACCTACAAATTTTTGTGAAATTCGGTCCATTAGTTTTTTAGTTAGAGTGGATACAATATCTGCACAGACAGACACACAGACACACAGACACACAGACACACAGACAGACACACAGACAGACACACACACAGACGTCACGCTAAAAACAGTTTTTTCGTATTCTAGAGGTCTCGAAACGTGTAGATCCGTCGAAAACTCGAGTTGTGATTTTCGGCATGATTCCAATGCTTTCCCTATACATTACCATGTATTGCAGGGAAAGTAAAAAAAAAGATCCCGCCTTTTTTTGCGAAACGGCCCACGAAAATCTCATGTATTCACTCTAGCTGAAATAAATATTGACCAAATTTCACAAAATTTGGTAGATAAGTTACTTATGGGATACTCTGGTGCTGATTAGATTTTGGTACGATTCAGAAAAGAATAATTTGCCTTTTTTTAGGAAATGGCCAGCAAAAATTTCATGTATCCACCCTAACTAAAATACTAATTGACCAAATTTCACTAAATTTGGTAGATAAGTTACTTATGGGAAACTCTAGTGCTGATTAGATTTTGGTACGATTCGGAAAAGAACAACCTGTTTTTTTTTACGAAATGGCCCGCAGAAATCGCCAATATATAGAAAAGGATTACGTATGTTCAAATGTATCTATTAAATGCTAGTTCTATACGTAATTTTTGACGAGGAAAAGAATAAGAACATCTCTATTACTCTAGGACTAACCGTTCTCGAAATATTTGAGATTTTCCGCATTTTTTTATGCAGCCTTTGAAAAAATGCCCAGTTACCAAATAAAGGCAGAAATTGAAGTAAAAATGCAAATTTAGTGTCATTTTGTGCAATTAAACTCAATTTAATGAATTCTTAAAGAAATAAAGAAAAAATGAATTTGAATCTGCAGAGAAAGTCATGTCCTGCCCACATCAGATTTTACTTTCACTGCAATACATGGTAATGTATAGGGAAAGTATTGGAAAGTATCGCAACTCGAGTTTTCGACGGATCTACGCGTTTCGAGAGCTCTAGAATACGAAAAACCTATTTTTAGCGTGACGTCTGAGTGTGCGTGTGTCTGTCTGTCTGTAGGTATGTATGTATGTATCCACTGTATGTTTGTCTGTCTGTCTGTCTGTATGTATGTATATCTGCAATGTATGTATCCACTCTAACTCAAAAACTAATGGACCGAATTTCATAAAATTTCGTAAGTAAGTCACTTGGATGTGACCCTGGTGCTGATTAGTTTTTGGTACGATTCGTTAAAACAGAACCCGCCTGTTTTTGCGAAATGGTCTGTAAAAATTTCATTAATCCGCTCTAGCTAAAACGCTAATTTATCAAATTGCACAAAATTTGGTAGATAAGTTACTTGTTGAATACTCTGGTGCTGACTAAAATTTAGTACGATTCTGAAAAGAAGAACCCGCCTTTTTTACGAAATGGCTCTCAAAAATTCCATGTATCTACCCTAGCTAAATTGCTAATTGACTAAATTTCCCAGTATTTGGTAGATAAGTTACTTGTGGGACAGTTTGGTGCTGATTCAGTAAATAACAGCCTGCTTTTTTTACGAAATGGCCCGCAAAATTCACCAAAATCTAAAAGAAAAAAAAAGACTACGTATGCTGAAATGTATCATTTATATTCTTGTTTTATACGCAATTTTTGTCGAGGAAAAGAATATAACACACTTCATTATACTTTAGGACTAACCGTTCTCTATATATTTGAGATTTCTTGAAATTTTGTTACGCCGATTTCGAAAAAATGTCCAATTACCAAATAAAACCAAAAATTGAAATAAAAATGCAAATTTAGTATTATTTGGTTCAATTAAACTCAATCTAATGAATTATTAAAGAAATATAGAAAATATGAATTTGAGTCTGCAGAGAAAGTCATGTGCTGCCCACATCAGATTTTTTTCCTTTTGTTGCCTTTTATGTATGTCCCGAATTTAATTTTATTTGGTTGGGTAGTTCAGGAGAAAATGCGGTTGCACTAATTTTAAACAGACGGACTGACGAAACTGCAAAGAATGTTTTTCCATAACACACAATGCAGAGTCCACTTCTTTAATAAGAGTTTGCAATTCCGTCCCAGAAGCTCAAAGGTAGAGCCTCGGTTGGCCAGTTTGAAGATCCTTGATTCGATTCCCGGTTGGGGCAACAAGGTTCTTTACAACACCTCCGAAAACACATAGATCTTCAATTTAGCAAAAAAAATCTGATGTGGGCAGGACATGACTTTTCTTATCTAATGCAATGAATTCACAATTTTTACAGTTAAAAAATGTTATTTTTATAGTAGATACTTATTTTCATTCCAAGATATTGAATTTTCTTCAATTAGTCGTCATTTTCATTGTTTTAGCGTCTTTTTTATATATTTGACGAGATTTTCTTTAATTTGGCAAAGTTTAAAAGAGTCGCCAAGTTGGCGACATTCTGCCAAATTCGTCGCCAAAATTTCGCCAAGCGTTATGGACGGAGAAATAAGTTATTCTTACAGCAGATAAATGACTATTGGCGTTCAAATACGAAAGTATTGCTCAAAGTATCTTTTCTCGTGAATGGAACGAGCTAGATCCACAAGAATGATGTCACCAAATTTATGGCATGATATTACATATGAAACGTGAACATGTTTCTTAATAATTAATATTTTTTTTATTTTAATTGATTTTTTTATAAATTTATTTGAAAAATGTGCAATATCTCGAGAACGGTTAATACTAGCGTTCTACAGTTTGTGTCAATCCTTTTCTAAGGAAAAATTACATAAAAAACGTCTTTTGGCGTAACTTTATTAAAGATTTTGATTTTTTGATGGTGTTTTCAAAATTTCACACGAAAATTTAGGGGGTTCTGAACATTCGATTGTGTTTAAAAACAATAGGCTTCCAGTATTCACGGATTGTGATTTTTGTACCAAATTTCATTTAAATCGCTCTATTCGTTCGTGAGATATCTTCTCTACAGACTCACTGACACACACACACACACACATACACACAGACATCACCTCAAAAATTTCCGATTCGTGATCAGGGATGTTTGAAACGTGCTCTCTCGTCGAAAACTCGAATTCTCATTTTCGACCCCATCACAATACTTTCCTTATACATTATGTATATAATATACTTTCCTTATACATTATGTATATAATAATAACCGGAAAGTAATAATGTTTCCGACACAAAAAGATTCTTCTCTTCAGCTAGAGAAGTATTTCTAACATTGCAATAATAGGACATTAAAATAACTAGCCATACACATTAGAGCTGTACGTAAATTAAGAACAGTTCAATAACTTCTGGATTCAGAGATTATGCAAATTAAATAAGTTTTCCCTAAAATAGCCACAGAAACAAATGATTGCCTAATTACACCTAGCTAATCAATAAATGAGTTAATGACTTTTGATGGAAACGATTACTGAATACTTTGTGCTGAAGATCATTTAATTGATTTGCTGTTAATGAGAGAACATATTGATGCATATAGAAAGGTATTTGAAGTCGATTTTATTACTATCCCTATAAACTTAGCATAATGTATAGGGACATTTTCGTAACGGGGTCGAAAATTCGAATTCGAGTTTTCGACGGAAGAGCACGTTTCAAGCATCCCTAAGCTCGAATCCACCGTGATATTTGTGTGGGTATGAATGTTAGTATGCGTGTGTGTGTAGTATGTTAGTGTGTGTGTGCATGTCAGCATATGTGTGTGTCCGTGAATCTGTGGAAGCGATATTTCACCAGCAAATTAAACATTTCGAAAATCATTTGTTATGGTTATTACAATTGGTGAATACTGTATCTCTACTGATTTTAAACGCAATCGAATGTTCAGAAAATCTCAAAATTTTGGATAAATTTATTTTTTGAAAAATACAAGGATTTCAATAATTATAAATAAATAATCATTAATTACGTAATTTTTTATATTATAAAACAAATGACACAAACTTTAAGAATGCTAGCATAAAACTTTCTCAATATATTCACGTTTTTCAAATAAATTTATCAGAAAATTATATAATATTTCAGATGTAGTGAGTATAATGCAATGCATTTACTTCCCATATGCAATGTTATGCAACAATTCTATTAACATCATTCTCGTAGATCTAATTCATTCCATTCATGTGAGAAGATACATTTTACAATATATATATATATATATATATATATATATATATATATATATATATATATATATATATATATATATATATATATATTTACGCAAAAGAAATGGCTAATAATCATTTATTTCATGAGATATCAGCTAAATGTCAAATGCATTTTGATGAGGTAATAAGTTGTCAAAAGCGACAAATTTCTATTTTCATGGTACTAATTCAATCCAAAAAGCTTTGTACAATAGATCTTCCACATCATACCTTGCATTGAAAGAAGTAATGCCATTGCATTATGTAGTAAAAATCATGTGTTAGTCACATCGGATTTTTTTTTTCTTTTGATGTTCAGTGAGCCTCTATTGATAAGAAAGTCAGCCTCTATTGATAACGTAGTGAGCCTCTATTAATAACAAAGTCATACTTTAAATAAAAACGTCCATGCTTTAAAATTAGATTAATAATTTTCTATGATCCCATATTTCTTGAAGTTATAGCATAATCATTTATAATCCTTTCTTTCCTCTGTTTCATTATTTTCTGCAACAATCTTCGCGTTTAGATTTTCTATATTGTATTTTTTTTTCTCGTTTTACTTCTCTTTCGTCGCACTAGATGGCGTTGTCACAGTAAGTTCTGTTTTCAAGCCATTTCACTGGCTTGGTTTAATCGCCATGGCATTCAGCTCTAGAATTGATCACACTGAAGGAGAAAATCCAAGTATTTCCAAAACTTTCGTCTGATTTTATAATTTTATTTGCAAATACATTTACGTCATGTTTGTTCATTCTTTGTGAGTGCACAAAATCACGTTTTGCACTTCTTGTATTTTACTGACAAACAAAATCAGTACATTTATTAAAAATCGAAATCTATAGTTTCATATAACTTTCTGTTTTTTTTATCGAACTTTTGATTTCTTTATCAACTTTGATTTCTTTATTACCTCAAACTAAGAAACTATGAAAAAACTGGCAAGTATCATATTTCAAACGAAATCGTGGAAATGGTGGACTGGTGGACATCTATTATCTCACGATGCTAAAACTAGAACCAGTACACTTCTTTCATTATTCCGGTCGCCTTTGAAAACTTTAATGAATTAATTCAATTAATCTCTGCTTTATCTCTCGCACTAGATACATTTTCTAGTTTTAGATAAATGCTAATTAATTCAGAAAGAAACCTAATATCATAGGTAATCAATGAATAAAAAAAGACGCATTTCCACACTAACGAACAGTTTTTCAATTCAAGACAGATAAACACACAATGGGGCACAAAGAATAATGATAAATGTAAAATATCTTCAACTGCGGATCATTCTTTGAATATTAAATCTTAAAATCGATAGTTTGGGGACCACTGACTTTGCGGGCATTGGGTTTTATGCCCAATCTTAGGTAAGAAATAAAGAAATACCATTTTATTTTAAGCAAATGAATGCTTTCTTCATATAAATTAAAAATAATCGATGATTGTAAAACTGTGAAATCGTTTGAGAGTAAAATTTATGATGTTCCATTTGTTAAGTTGATGTCTTAAAAATATATTTTGCCTACAATGTACGGTACATGTAAAGAGAAAGTACTGTGAAAATTTCAAATATACAACTTTTGCTTATACTTTTGAAAATCTCTGACGCGAATCAAATATTTTTTCTTTACTTACATAACATAATGTATATGATTTTCCTTATATATGCGTATGTATAGGGGAAAGACGTAAAAAAATTGAATTTTTTTTTCGACAGTTATGCACGTTTTGAGCATCCCTGAACTCGAAATGAACTTTTTTGAGTTTTCAGTGTGGTATTTTTTGGTGTGAATAACGTCTATAATCGCGTATCGGAGCGGGAATCGAAACGTTACGAGAATTGTAAGCAATTTGTATATTATATCGCCGAACTTAATAAATAGAAATGTAAACAATTTTTAATCGATAAGATTAAGCACACAACTCTGATAGAAAGTCTTTTATTACTCTTCTTATAAGACGTACAAAATGGGAAAAGGCCAGAGCGCTTTCGAGCGTTAATACGTTCTTCATCAGTGGCTGCATTGAAAGTAAAATGAATCGTTTATATATAGACCAGTAAAGATGACAAATTTGCATAAATACAATTAGTAAATAAACATTCGATTATCTAAGGAAAAATACACAAAAACATAAAATATTTTTTAACGATTTCAAAAACGAGTATATCTCCAGAAAAGTACAATTAAAAATACTATTTTATTACAGGAATGCAAATTCAGAAAAAACAGTCAAATCCAATCCCCCATAAGGATGACGTCAAAGATAATTAAGGAGAGACTTGAATTGCCGTGAGTCGAGAATAAGACGCCAAGAATAACTTAAAATTTGAACGGGGTCAAAATTACAAATCGACGCACGGTAATTATAAATACAAGAAAGATCAATCATGCTTAAAGTATTGGTTATGAAACACTTTCCAAGTTTAATGCAATTGTATTTAAACAAGTCTAAAATGCAATACGTTCCTCGGTAATATTTAAAAACTTATCACAATACTACATTAATTTATTAAATTTGAAAACTTAAACCTTCATCGAAAAAAATGAACTTCATTCAAATGACGGCATTGAAATATAAATTGCCTGGTTTAAGCATCTCTAAAATGCGATACATTCCTCGGTAATATTTTTAAAACTATCATAATACTGCGATAATTTATTATATTTGAAAACTTCATCGAAAACAACTGAAATTCATTCAAATGACGTCATAAAAAAATAACACGCCTGGATCTCGCTATAAAAACAGCATTTCATTCATAACATTTTCCCATTCATTTCATTCATCACAATACTATATTAATTTATTTTATATAAAAATTAAGACCATGGAACTATAAGTAATTAAACTCTATGCTTAAAACTTCATCAAAAAACATCGTCCTTCTCTTTATAAAATCAATGAATATTTCATTCATATCAGCTATGCAGACTCCATGGGCTAAATAATTTTGTGATAAAGAAATACAGCAATTCTAATACAACTCATTCTACGTATTTTGCTGTTTACATTTAACATAAGTGAAAAACAGGCTTCGTTGTAGAAATAATCAAACTTGGAAGATCATTTAAACTGAAATATATTGTAATTGCGTTGTTTCAGTATGTAGATGCACAGAATTTAAGCGAAAATAAAGTGGTTTTAGGACGGATACAACACTCAATATGAATTAAAAAGAACTTAAAAAATCACGATTTTGAGACAAGATAGATGCCATATATCATTTTGAAGTGGGTCATGTGATCTTTTCATATCATGGTTACGTGATCGCTTCATATAAGAAGTGTAATTATTATTTTAATTTTTATTTAAAAAACTACTGAATATATTTCACTGAATTTTTTTTATATATTTTATGGAACAATTTGAATATTACCTAAAATTTTCGAAGCAATTTGTGAATTTTAAATCGATTAAAAAATCTTTGAAAAATTAGGTCCCATAGAGCTCAATGTATTTCATTTTTTCAACCCGGGTTCAATCCAAAACTAACTGGGTGATATTATTCATTTATATTCCTATAGGTCCTACAGATCGTCTGAACAACATACTAAAATTTCATTTTGATTAAGTCATTTTTACGGCAGTTATCGTGCCTACGGACAGACAGACAGAATGAATGAACAAAGTCATAAACACTTTTCAACTTTATTGTAAAGTGTTAAAAAAGGGATTCAAAAAGGAGAATATTACGGGAGTTATTACAACGCATTTAAAGGAAAGTTTTTCAAACATAGGCAGAAAATTATCATTAACAACATAATGAGCAAGGGCCGTAGAAAATTTACCACCTTTGACATCCCGAGCGTGCTCTGCTAAACGGATGCCAACATTGCGTTTGGTACTGCCAATATAAAATTTATAATCACCATCGGTAGACAACAGGGGAACCACATACACCCCAGCATAGCTTTTAAAGTCATCCATATCCCCAAGTTTATCGGAACGAATACGGTCAAATAAAGTAGTAATATTAGAGTGAGCAAATCTAAAACCAAATTCATGCCAGAACTGAATAAAGGGATAGAAAATCTTAGAATGGTGCGTAAAACTAGATTTATAAGCGACCTTTTAAAGCAACAAGACGTGACACCAACTTATTTATTTAATTTATAATCGTTTTATTATAAATCAGGTTTTCTCCCCACACAGCACAGAAATCCAGATCATATCCAGATTACATCCCATGGATCCAATACACGTCACGCATAAAAATATACATCCAATAGATATCCATAAGTAATGTAATCTGGATCATCCAAAGTTTATGTCTATATTACGTCCAAAAATTACATGTTCTGGATGACGAACACAGTATTGGTCTATTTTTCATCCCTGATGGATGTAATATGGACTTAAACGTCCATAAATTACATCCATACGGACGTCCAAAATTACGTCAGTAATTTACGTCCATAAATTACATGCTCTGGATGAACCAGATTTGACTTTCGCTGCACATCCACAGACGACGTAATATGGACGAAGAACTTATTCATATTACATCCATCACGGACAAAAAATGGATCTGTGTTCAACAAAATCGAGCTGCGAATATAAACACTGTTTTGTTACACACAGTTTAAACACACATTTGTTTTTCATCTTGAATCTGTTTGTTCTATATTCTATATTCTAAAATTTACAGAATAACTATTAATGCCATGTTGAATCACATACTTGATTTTTATAAGTTTAAACTTGTTAAGATCAAAATTATAAGCAAACTAGAAATTTTACTGCACTGCTACTGAAATTTATTGTAATTTTCAGATATTTTAAATATTTTACATTGTTTTAGTATGGGGCAATGTAAACTCGTATTTTCATCATTACAGATATGTTACAAACGTCTGCAGAGAAGAAATTTGAATAATAACAAAGTAACTGCTATTGCAGTACTTCTAGAAATGAAATTTAGGCTGATGAGAAGAAAATCACTAAGTATATAGTATTAAATTTTTATATAAAGTATGCAAAAAGTAGTTATCTAAGCATTAATTTCCATAATTCTTATATCGAAATGTCAGAAAATAAAAATAACTTCAATTTATTTAATCTATGAATATAGAAAAATATTCATAAAAGATTAAGTTATATTATTATTTAAACTTGCATAACATAAGTTAAATGTCGTTTGGTGGATAAAGAAGTAGGTTCCCTTCAACACAAAGCACATTTCAGGTTCAATTCCACTAAGAAATTAGTAGTAGCAAAATAAACCATATTTTTGCAAAATAAATCTGCTATATTAAAAAAAATTTTAATATATTTTTATCAATTTTAAGGTCTATATTTTTAAGAACACACTAGAATGAATATAAAATAAATAATCCAATATGGATGTATGAATATGGATGTATGAGATGAAGTTGGCACTGGCTGGAAATACACTGGACGCAACTGCTTAAGATCCTAAGAACCTCGTGATCTTTCGATGTGTGCAGGAATCCTTTATTTCCCCACATAAATCAAATTAAACTAAATATAAACCACTGGCGACCATCTGACTGCGCTGATTGCTTGACACAAAAAATTTTGCCACCTTCTGGTACTTGTTAAAGTCATAAATGTATAATGCGCTGTAGTCATTCACAATGCAACTTCGTGTCAGAGCGAACTTCTTTCATCCCAATTACCACAATATTTTTTTTTTTGCGATTTTTGAAGCAAACGCATAGAAATTGAGGTTTTTAATTCCCCTCGTAAAGGGCTTATTTCTCCTGTAGTAGTGGTTTTCTCTCCGGGAGGCTTTTCTGCGCTTGCCTACTTTAACACGCAACGTGAAGTTTAAGTTACACCTTCTCTCCTGTAGAATGATCGTTCCTTTTATGTTTTTCTTTTTATTTTCCTTATTTAATTTAATTTTATAATTATTATTAATATTATTATTATCATTATTATTATTATTATTATTATTATTATTATCATTATTATTACTATTATTATTACTATTATTATTATTTTGCTTTTCACATTTGAGGAGAGTATGAGTGGGAATTTAGTTTGAAATTTGAAAAGGATTTGGGGGCAGTAATCTAAATACTCTAAGTAATTCGGTCTAGTGTAATCATAATTTAGAGAGAGAGAGTGTAATTATAATTTAGACCGAGACTCAGCGTGAAGTTTAAGTCACACCTTTTCTCCTGTAGAATGATCGCTCCTTTTATGTTTTTATTTTTATTTTTGTTTTTGTTATTTAATTTAATTTTATTATTATTATTATTATTATTATTACTACTATTATTATTATTTTGCTTTTCACGTTTGCGGAGCGCATGAGTGGGGATTTAGTTTGAAATTAGAAAAGGATTTAGGGGCAGTAATCTAAGTACGCTAAGTACGTTAAGTTATTCAGTTTAGTGTAATTATAATTTTCAACCCTCTTTTTTTGCATTGCATGTAGTCCCTTAATAAAACAATACTTCTCTGGTATCGCACATAACAAAAAGTTTCCGCTCCATTGCATTATAATTTCTCAAAAGAATGCGTCATAATTTCTCAAAATACATTCTGTGGTATATATTGCAACTTATATTACATATTTTTCACACATGACGACCACCACCGCGGTTGATGAAATCTGATTTCTGTTTACGCTAGGTTTGGTGAATCAGTCTGAATTGATCAAGATCAAGAATACATTGAACCGAGAAATTAGATTTATCTTCTTGATTGAGATTGTATATTTTCATGACCTCAAAGCTAAAATTATACCCCCGCCCCCTTCACTAATCATCCGTACCTTGTCGTTGGTGTTGATGTAATAGTGAATGTAAGAAGACACTGTTTGTCGCATATTGTTTTCAAAATAAAATATATTAACAAGAAAGATCAATCATGCATAAAACATTTATTATGAAATACTTTTCCAACTTCAATGCAAGTTTATATAAACATCTCTAAAATGCGATACATTCCTCTAATATTTTTAAAATTATCGCAATACTACATTAATTTATTATATTTGAAAATTTCATCGAAGAAAATGAACTTCATTCAAATGACGGCATTGAAATATAAATTGCCTGGTTTAAACATCTCTAAAATGCGATACATTCCTCGGTAATATTTTTTAAATTATCATAATACAACAATAATTTATTATATTTCAAAGCTTCATCGAAAACAAAAAAAAAGAACTTTATTCAAATGACGTCATCGAAATATAAATCGCCTTTATATAAAAGCAGCATTTCATTCATAATCATTTTTCCAATCGTTTAAATCATTACAATAGTATAATAATTTATTTTATTTAAAAATTTGAAAAATTGTTATCTACCATATTTATTTTAAAATATGAAACCTTTCTCATATATAAAATGATTAAACTCTTGGAAAGATACTTATTATATAATATATCTCTTTTTTCTTTCTGGAGGATATAACGAGAGTCAGAATTTAATTGAATTTGTTTTTCTGCTTATATTAAATAATTTTTATTTTAAAAACTACCTAACATATTTTACTAAAAATTTTTTTATATATGTTATGGGATAATTTGAATATTTTCGAAGCAATTTGTGAATTTTAAATTCGCTTAAAATTTTTTTGAAAAATTAGATCCCATGTGGTTCAATGTATTTCATTTTTTCAAACCGGGTTCAATCCAAAACTGATTGGGTGATTTTATTCATTTATATTCCCATACGTCCCACAGACCGTCTGAAAAACATACTAAAATTTCATTTTGTTAAAGTCATTTTTACGGCAGTTATCGTGCTAACGGACAGATAGACAGACAGAATGAACAAAGTCATAAACACTTTTCAACTACGTTGTAAAGTGTTAAAAATACTTTTTAAGTTACACGATTTTAGTAAAATGCACTAAAAATTAAAAATTACTTTTTAGGTATCACAACATTCTTGGTCATATGTAACTAACAATAAAATCGAAACCACTAAAATTTTTATGGCCGCCTTATACAATTGAAATCCTAAGTCATTCATAAAAGAATCGTAACTTATTCATAAATCGTAAGTGATTCATAAAAGAATTATATTTAGACATTAGCTGAATTTTGAAGAACAATAGAAGTTATAACATAGAACTGACATTCATAAGAATGATTACATTCAATTCACTTCATTTTTTTCTTTGACAATTTTAATTTAAAAATTTTGTATTCTCATGTATGTAATTTCTAATTTATCACTACTATTGTTCCTTAAAATACGATTATTTAATGGAACAAAAACTTTTCAACTTTTTAATGCACCAAAAAGTAGAAAATAAATATAGATATCACAATATTCTTGGTCATTTGCGACTCAAACTTTTTAATGCGCCAAAAATTAGAAAATAAATATAGATATCACAATATTCTTGGTCATTTGCGACTCAAGCTTTTTAATGCACCAAAAAGTAGAAAATAGATATAGATATCACAATATTCTTGGTCATTTGCGACTCAAGCTTTTTAATGCACCAAAAAGTAGAAAATAGATATAGATATCACAATATTCTTGGTCATTTGCGACTCAAGCTTTTTAATGCGCCAAAAAGTAGAAAATAAATATAGATATCACAATATTCTTGGTCATTTGCGACTCAAGCTTTTTAATGCACCAAAAAGTAGAAAATAAATATAGATATCACAATATTCTTGGTCATTTGCGACTCAAGCTTTTTAATGCACCAAAAAGTAGAAAATAAATATAGATATCACAATACTCTTGGTCATTTGCGACTCAAGCTTTTTAATGCGCCAAAAAGTAGAAAATAAATATAGATATCACAATATTCTTGGTCATTTGCGACTCAAGCTTTTTAATGCACCAAAAAGTAGAAAATAAATATAGATATCACAATATTCTTGGTCATTTGCGACTCAAGCTTTTTAATGCACCAAAAAGTAGAAAATAAATATAGATATCACAATATTCTTGGTCATTTGCGACTCAAAATAAACGCCCATAAAATAATTGTATTTTAAAGAACAATGGGAGTGATAACATACAAATGACATATACATTACCTGACATAGAAAATGCAACACCATGAAGCTTTGGCCGTATAATTATACAAATTGCGAGACAATCGCAGCTGGCCGATGTATGCAAGTGATCTAAAATACAAGTGGGTCACGTGATTAGAGCATGAGATAAAAGGGATGGAAATGGCAGATGAGCCAACAGTCGTTACTATCTGTCGCCTACGGAAATCCGTTTTCCGAGCCATTTTTCATTTCAAAAGACACTTGTTGAAGAGATGCCTGACCGAAGTTCGTTTCAGCATTTGAACGATCGTTCGAGGGTATTCATTTTAGGCCTACGTACGGCTAGGTGGTCGTACCGGAGTGTCGCCTCTGAAACACCCGTAGATGCGTCCACTGTGCAAAGGATTTAGAGAATATAGATTGAAGAAGGGCATGTGAATCGCCGCAGTGGTACAGGTCCTTCCAGACGTACGTCAGCAAGCGTTGATCGACGCATTCGAAGGCATGGGGTGGCGGCCTAATAAACGATGGCTGTTGACATGCTGCAGAATTTGCAGGGTACATGGATGTTCCAATATCAGCGAGAACAGTTTCTCGAGGATTGGCCGAAAGCGGCTTGTACTCAAACCGTCCTTTACGAAGCATATTGTGGGATGTGGAAAAGAGATGTCACTTAATGTTTACAATTAACATTAAAATTAACATTAATTATATGGCCGTTGAACTCATAACGTGAAATTAACATTTAAACGTACATCGCTCGTTGTTGTGCCGCAATAACCCTCCAATTATTTTTTCCTTTTGTATAAGTCCTGAAAAGAATTATTAATTAATATAAAAAGACTAGCCTATTTAAAACTTAAACAATATCATTTATTAACAACATCAATTTATCAAAAGCACTAATTTTCAACAATATCAACTTTCAATTATTATCAATTTTCATTTAATATTTTAGCTAAGGGAGATACGACCAGCAATATTAGCTTTCTATAATTTCTATGACCTGGGGAAATGAGCACATACCTTACAGTTTAATCTTCGGCTAATCACACTGAGTCTTGCATCCGTCTTATTGCTGACCGTACTGCCACAACTCTTTCGTGTGTGGCTTGCATCTCGTACTTATAGTCAACTGCAAATCCTGCTGCACCAACACCTCGAATGACTTCTTTCAACAACACATTTCGTGTCAGACTTGCTTCTGCAACATATCGTATCCAAGTTCTTTCTGCACATTTTGTATCAGAGTCACTGCAACCACATTCTGGATCCGAGTTCGTTCTACAACATTTTGTATCGAAGTCACTTGGTTCCTTCGGCGGGGGGGGGGGAGGTAGCTCCACCCTTCTTCTCCTTGCTGCTCATTGGTTCTTCTGAACCCAATGGCATCACTTGACATTTATCAAGGCCCCTTTCAGCCCCCTTTGGCCTGGGACACTCAAATTTATTGTATTTGACCTAAAAGTTCAAGTTGTTGTAAACACCGGCGCCAGCCAGACTCGAGCTTTGTTAGCCGTTCCATGCACCATAAATACTGCAATAAACATGCCTCATGTGAGGACATATTCTGGCCTCACACATATCATCGATGACAAGACACCGACATCAAAGATTGCAATGATGACGGGTCCAAGCCTCTTGGACGACTGAATGAGACAGAGTAGTATTCCGCGACGAATATCGATTCTGTTTGTCGAATGACAGTCGCCGTATAAAAATCTGGAGGCGACGTGGTAACAGATCCAATCTTGTTGCGACTCTTGAACGCCATACTGCTCGACAACGCGGCATCAGGTTTTGGGATTCCATCAGCTTCTATAGCTGGTCTAGTTCACATCAGAGACACAATGACGACACGACGATATGTGGATGAGATGCTGCGGCCGCTTCACTGCCCCACCTTCAGCGGTTACAAAATGATATTTTCGAGAAAGACAACACGTGAGGACTTTAACATAATTTATTATCATGAAGAAGGAGGCTGCTGTTTGCTTCCGAAGTCGATGTATACTTTGTACAGAACCTTCTTGCCCCAACCGAGAATAGAAAACCTGGATCTTCGAACTGGCTAACCGACGATCTACCGTTGAGCTATTGGAAAGAAATTGCAAGCTCTTATTGTCGAATTAGTCTCTGCATTCTCCACTCGCTAATGTCACATTGGCGGACAACTGACAATCTGACTGACCACCTCCTGCTATTTTTAGCTCAAGTTGGTCTCTTGATGCTATTTTTATCCTACAAGTTAGCCCCCTCTGGGGTCGTTATCCTTGCGATTTGAAATCGGCGTTCAATATACCAGAGTCCATTGAATCCATACTAATCGTACTAGGATCACTTTCAACCGTCGACATATTTTGCATCAACCTACAGGGTTGATTTGTTCAGACGTCATTGTAAAGAGAAGAAGTATCATGAAGAAGGAAGCTGCCGTTTACTTCCGAATTTGATGTATACTTTGTACAGAACCTTGTTGCCCCAACCGGGAATCGAACCCTGGATTTTCGAACTGGCCAGCCGACGGTCTATTGTTGAGCTTCTGGGACGAAATTGCTAGCTTTTATTGTCAAAGTGACCTCTGCATGCTAGCAAACCAAGTTTAAGGTGTCGTACGTTATTATAGATACATAAGGTGTCGTTATATAAGGTGTCGTCCGTCACATTCCGGCTAAAGTTAATCGCAATTTTTTGAAAACCTTTTTCTGTTTTTAAATTTTATGAGTTATTTAATTTATGTTCTAATAGTATTGATTTGTTTGCTATGTCTGATTTTTACTTTCCTTATATACATAATGTATAAGGAAAGTATTGTGACTGGGTCGAAAATTCGAATTCGAGTTTTCGACGGGAGATCACGTTTCAAGCATCCCTGATCACGAATCAAACATTTTTGAAGTGATGTCTGTGTGTGTGTGTGTGTGTGTGTGTGTATGTGAAAGTATGTGTGCGTGTGTGTGTGTGTATCAGTGAGTCTGTGGAGACGATAACTGACGAACGAATGTACCTATTCGAACGACATTTGGTACAAAAATCATAACCCGTAAACACTGGAACCCAATTGTTTTTATAAGCAATCGAATGTTCAGAATCCCCCTAAATTTTCGAGTGAAATTTTGAAAAAAATCGTCAAAAAATCAAAACCACTAATAAAGTTACGCAAATAGACATTTTTTATGTATTTTTTCATTAGAAAACGATTGACATAAATTTTAGAACGGTAACATGAACCGTTCTCGAGATATTGCACATTTTTCAAAAAAATTATCAACAAGTCATATAAAATAAAAAAAATATTTCCTATTGAGAAACATGTTCACTTTTCATATGTAATACCATGCGATAAATTGGGTGGCATCATTCTCGTGGAACTAGCTCGTTCCATTCATGAGAAAAGATACTTTGAGTAATACTTTTGTATTTGAACGCCAATAGTCATTTATCTGTTGTAAGAATAACTTCTTTCTCCGTCCATAACGCTTGGCGAGATTTTGGCGACGAATTTGGCGGAATGTCTCCAATTTAGCGACATTTTTGATTGTTGCCAAATTAACAAAAATCTTGCCAAACAAATGGACAAAAATGACGCTAAATCAATGAAAATGGCGACTAATTGAAGAAAATTCAATATCGTGGAAAGAATATAGGTATCTACTATAAGAATAACATTTTTTTTAACTGTAAAAGTGGTAAATTCATTGCATTATATAAGGAAAGTCATGTGTTGCCCACATCAGATTTTTTTTTAAAACTGCAAGTTTGAGGATTTTACTTTGATGTTATGGTTCCCTGTACTGTGAGCATTGAAAATGAACTTATTCCGCTATATAACACTGACAGAAATATATCTATTGTGGGAATTTTGACAATAAACAACTCATATTAATGTATTCAACGTTCCTTGGAAAGTCCTTAAGAAGTCCAATAACTTTGTAAGGAAAGTTTCGTGAGTTTTATCTATCATAAAATGACCGTACTCAATCGGATAAAAATGCTAGCAGCACCCTTAGCGAAGAATGGAAAGTTAGGATAAAAACTTCAGAAACAACACGAGATAGACAAAAAAACAATTACAAAGTTGTATAGCATTGTCTAATGAGTAGTGTTGGGTTGCTTTAGAATTTAGGTAATTTGGAGGTTTGAAAATTTACTTTTATTTCTTTTTCCCTGGCTCAATATTCTTAATTTGGTAATATTTAAATAATATTTATTGGCTTTTTCATTTATTCTTTAATTAGAATATTTTCAATCTTCTAAATTAATTTTCTTTATAATATTCTTAGTTAAAAATGTTCCATTCCTTAAATTAATATTACTTTTGATTTGTAAATTTTAAAAATTATTTATTTATTTGATTCCCCTTAAAATTCCCTTTAATTTGATGTCTCATTTTCCCATTTTGGTTAGAAATTCCGTTTGTTCTACAGTTTCAAGTTATTTCCATGTCTCACTGTAATTCAAAAATTTCAGTTGCGGCCATTTTCGGAATTCTGTTTTGCGGACTTTTTGCTGCGATTAAAGGCGCCACCTAAGCGTTTTTCGCGCCCCTTTGGAATTTGGGATTTTTTTAATTGGTTCGCGTTTTTTTCGGATCGTCTGCTCTCGGAATTAAGAGTATTATTTTGGCAATTCTAATTTCGGTAAGCGAATTTTAATTGCTGCCGTTTATCTAAACTCGCCCTTTTGCCGCAAGTATAAATACGCGCGCAGAACTTTTCAGTTTCAGTTTTTTGTTGAAATCCTTCGTTGTGGTTAGCGCGAGAAGCGCGTTGTTTATTTTCGAATGGAACTTATGTTCCACGCGACCTTTTAATGGAACGTTAAGTTCCTCGCGTTATTCTTTTTTTTTTCATTAGTTGTTTTAATTTAAATTATGCATTTTTCAAGCTTTTATCGCGGAATTCGCGACGTAACTCTCCAGAAAAGTACGTGGTGAAAATCCCTTATGCGAGCTGCGTGAACGTAGTTTCTGACGAGGACGGCCGTTCTAAAAAGATCCGAGTGTTCCAGAAGTAGTTGTTAGGTCTGATCTCCTGAGTTTGCAATCCTTTTCAAGAAAATGCTGAATCCTCTCCTGTTTCAAGTTTGGGTGAATTCCAGAAAACCAGTGTAGTTTTATTCCTGTCAGCTCAACTATTAGAACTTTTTGTCTCCAACCAGTGCAGCTCTAATGATTGGAACTTCGCCCCCCCCCCCCCCCATGTCTGATGACCCAGCTGGTGAATATTACTGTTATATTTAAACTCCTAATTTCTTAAATTCTCAATATTTTTGAAATGCATTTAATCAAAATTTATTCTGTAAATTTAAAATTCTAAAACTGTATTCTGAGAGCAAATTTCTAAACCTTCATAATTTTTAAGAGCCTGGGTTAAATTCTAAAATTATTTAAATTTAATATTTTTGTTAATGATTTTTTGATGGAATTTAAAATAGATTGTTTTGAGTAAAGTTTTATGCTAATTCCTTAATTTTAACCAAGTTGATAAAATTCTAAAATTCTAATGTCTAAAATTCTAATGTTAATTCTTCCTGAGTTGCCTGCCTGTGAGCAGTGTTTTTTGTATTTGTTAATTTGAAATAATTGAAGTTACAATTTAATAAACTAATTTTCTTTAAACTAAATATTATGTCTTCATTTATCTTTTTTTAAACACAGCAGGTTTTATTCTATCTGTCAAACACAACAGTAGTTTTGGTGCCGTGTACCAGTCTAGAAATTGCTCTCATGTTTTATAATATTTATTAGTAGTATTAAACTTTCAATTGTATTGCAATTATGGATGATGTTAGAGAAAGTAACTGTATGTATATTTCTGTATTTGGGTCAGATGAAACTGGAGATGGCTCTAAAGATAAGCCTTTTGAAACTTTATTATGTGCTATGTTCTCTGTTGGTAAAGAGCCATTTCCTTCATTTCTTACTAATTCAAATGATGGTAAAGATTGGGATTTAATTCCCAGAAGTCAGGTTGCTAGTACCAAGAAAACTTGGTTATCCTTATTGGAAAGAAATTTACCCTCTAAAATAAACATTGAGGCAACCTCTGATAATGTAAATTCTGTTTGTAACAAAAATATTGATTCAAATGTTAATAGTAAACAATATGACTTAAATGAACAGGGATTAAAAATAGATTCTTCTAAATGTAATGTAATGAGTAATTTTAAAACAATCTCTTCAATAGGAGACTTTTTGGATTCAATCCCAGTATTTTCAGGAGAGGAATCTGGCCTCCCATTAGAGGATTACATAGATAGAATTAAAATGTTAGCTGACCATGCAAATTGGTATGAGTCAGACAAGGTCTTAGTTTTAAAGTTAAAACTGTCAGGCATAGCTGCAAGATTTATTAGAGATAATCCTAAGTTAAAAGAAGAGAAATCTTTCTCTCAAATTCTTAAAGCTTTGCGCGACAGATTTTCCTCAATAGAATGTTTACACAGTAACTTGAGAGCATTTCTGCAGAGTTATCAGAGACCAAATGAATCTGTGCGTCAGTTTGCTGCTAGAGTTGAGGCTTCCTCATACAAAACTGTTTCACCTGGCTTACTAAATAACAGAGTGGCAAACCAGCAAAGACTTGATGTCTTGTGCTCGGTTTTCATTGAAGGCTTGAAGCCTCATTTCAAACGGCTAATCCTACCTCAAAACCACAAGAGTTTTGACTCTGCAAAAAGGCATGCTGTGGCGGAGGAAGAGGTGTGGAGCAAGCAACATGGGGATGATCCCCAATATGTTATGAGTCTTGGAGAGTCTGAAAATAAGCAGCTCCATGATGAGCTTAAGAGAAATAGAATGGAGGTAGAGAACCTCACTAAAAGGCTTGCTGAGTTGCAAACTCAGATTAACACCAAACCGCAGCTGCCTCAAACTAGAGTGACAAAGGATAGCCGAAGGTGTTTTTCATGTGGTCTATTAGGTCACATAAGTGTGGATTGTAGGAAATTTCCTCAATCACACAGGTTCAACAGAAATTCTGGGTCTCTGCCTACTCGAATGTATCAATAACCTTTTTCTTTTCCACAACCTACACAAAACTATCCATATAATTATTTTCCACAACAAACGCAGGGATTTCAACAACCTACTCAATTTTTTTACCATCAGCCAAATCAAAACTTTCAGCCTGACATTAATGAAACTAAACCTAAAATGAGTTACAACACTTTTTATACACCTAGGAGTGATAAAAATGACAACGACAAACAAAATTTAAACTAAGTAAGGGTGAAGGGAGTTTTCACTCCAACTTACCTTCTGAAGCCCTTGGGGTGTTACCTGTGGTGCAAAATTCAAATTTAATTTCATTACAGAATTTGTCTCTACCAGTGATTTCTGGTATGATAAATAATGTTGATATTCCCATACTTATTGATTCTGGTGCTTCTATTAATGTGTTGTTTACAAATGTATTATCTCATTTAAATATACCTGACAGTCAATTAACAAAGTGTAATATAAATTTAAAAGGCATCTCTAGTGATATTATAAAAGTTTCCAGGAAATTAAATATTAATTTACATTTAAATAACAAAATATTTAATGTTGATTTTTATATTATGGACTGTGATTCTTGTAATTATTCAGCAATACTTGGTGTGAAATTTTTAAAGGGTTATAAGATGTCAATAGATTTTAGTAATAATGTTTTATACAATAATATTGTAACTGTGCCTTTTGCAATTAAGGATGAATCTGTACCATTTTCATTATCTGATACAACTCAATTCTTTAATAATTATGAAATTAACAGAGAAAATACTTTGAATTCTGAAAAATATAGGGATAATTTGTGCTATGCACTTAGGAAATACACAATTCCTCCTCTATCGGAGGCTTTCATACAAGTCAAATTAAAAGAGATTGTTAAATTTAATTCACCTACTGTGATGATTGAGCCTTTAAACAACAGTAAAATTCTGGTCGCTAGATCAGTAAATAATGTATCTAGATCTAATATATATAATGTAAAAGTATTGAATTTGTCAACTGATGAGTTGCACATAAATAAGCATTCAAATTTAGCAAAAATTGTTCCTATCACAGTAGTATCTTCTTTTTCAGTTAACAATATTACTGAGTCAAGTGCAGAGAGTGGTGATAATTTTGATGTTTGGGGAGGAAATTTTGATCTTTCACACTTAGACTATAATGAAAAAAGA
The DNA here is from genome assembly GCA_951213105.1 of Amaurobius ferox. NCBI lineage: Eukaryota > Metazoa > Arthropoda > Arachnida > Araneae > Amaurobiidae > Amaurobius > Amaurobius ferox. Next base: position 63,436,866 of record OX578150.1, on the reverse strand, counting down.
CAAATAGAGAGTTTAATTAATGATTATAAGCATATTTTTGCTAATTCTATTCCAGATTTAAAGGGGTGAGATACGGTTTTTCATAACATTAACTTAAAAGATGATATTCCTGTTAAACAAAAACCTTATAGAGTTCCTTATCATGTAAGAGATGAATTAGATAGGCAAATTAATGAACTTCTTGAGAATGATATTATACAAGAAAGTGATTCACCATTCTCCGCACCTGTACTGTTTGTTAAAAAGGCAGATGGAACATTAAGATTGGTAACAGATTTTAGAAAATTAAATGATAAAACTATTGATGATATTTTTCCACTGCCAAATATCACTGAATTGATTGATAGTTTAAGTGGTGCGAAATATTTTTCTACATTAGACTTAACATCTGGATTTTATCAAATGAAATTGCACACAAATGTGGCTTTTCTACACCTTTTGGCCACTATGAATGGAAAAGAGTCCCTTTTGGTTTGAAAAATGCCCCCAGCTCCTTTCAACGACTTATGTCCATCGTCCTAGCTAAGCTTTCCCCTTTACAAATTTCTATTTACATGGATGATATTGTTATTGCATCTAGAACCTTTGAGGAACACTTAATGAAATTAAAGGTAGTATTTGATAGATTATCTCAACATAAATTATGTTTAAAGCCAAGTAAATGCAATTTTTTTTAAATCTTCAATAAATTATTTAGGTTTTCAGGTTTCTGAAGGTATTGTCCACCCTGACCCCTCAAATTTAAAAACTGTTAAAAATTTTCAAAAACCCACCTCTAAAAAACAAATTCGCCAATTTTTAGGATTAACTGGTTTCTACAGAAAATTTATTGAAAATTACTCCTTAAAAGCTCTTCCCTTAACTAATTTAACTAAGCAAAATATTAAATTCTCTTGGACCCCTGAAGCAGAAAATTCTTATCAAACCTTAAAATCCGAATTACTTAAAGAACCCATTTTACATCTCCCTGATTTTTCAAAACCATTTTCGGTATGTACCGATGCATCAAATCTTGCTCTTGGAGCAGTTCTCTGTCAAGAAGGAGAGGATGGATTTTTGCACCCTATTGCTTATGCTAGTAAAAAACTAAAAGATGCAGAAATAAACTATAGCACAGTCGAGAAAGAGACTTTAGGAGTTGTCTGGGCAACATCCTATTTTAAGCAATACCTTTTGGGAAAACATTTTACAGTTTATTGTGATCAGGCCTCCCTTTCAAATGTTTTGAAATTAAAAGACCCCACTTCTAGGATAGCACGATGGATAATGTCCATGACCCAGTTTAATTACAAAATTATTCATAAACCTGGTCGCCTAAATTTAACAGCTGATTATCTATCTAGATGTGTAAATAATGTAAACGTAAACACTACAGACCTGGATGTTGATACAAACCTTCTTTTAAGAGTACGTAATTCTCAAAATTCTGACCCTAATTGTATAAGAATTGGCTCATGCTTAGATAAAAATATTGACCCATTCCCTAAAAATTTAATGTTTTTCTTAAAAGATGATGTATTATATTGTACTAATAGGAAACCTAAATTAAAATATCAAAGAAAAGAGCGTATTGTTGTTCCACAAAATTTGATCTCTGATATTCTAAATTATTGTCATGATTCGATCACTGCAGGACATGGTGGTTTTAGAAGGACTTTAAGGAAAATTCAGCAACACTTTTATTGGCCTAGGATGTATGTTCAAATTTTAAATTATGTTAAGAGTTGTCCTGATTGTTTACAGAAAAGAGGATTTAAACAAAAACAAAAAGCTCCTTTACAGAGGTTTCCAAATTCTACTTACCCTATGGAAAGAATAGCTATGGATTGTATTGGCCCCATGCCTCTAACTTACTCTGGCAATAAGTACATACTGGTGATTACTGACTATTTTACTCGTTGGCCAGAAGCTTATGCTATCCCCAATATTAAATCTGAAACTATTTTAAATTGTTTAGAAAACTTCTTTTCTCTTCATGGTGTGCCAAAACACATTATCACTGACAAAGGATCTAATTTCATTTCGAATGCTGCCATGAAGTTGTATGAAAAATTAGGTATTGAAAAACATACCACTACTAGCTATCACCCACAATCGGATGGAGTCTGCGAGCGTTTAAACAGTAAAATAATTAACACACTTAGTCATTTAGTGTCTGAAACACAAGAGGATTGGGATCGACATTTATCTTTTGCCTTGCTGGCCCACCGAACTTCAATCCATTCCTCGACTGGTGAGTCTCCAGCTAATCTTCTCTATGGTAGAGAATTGATTTTGCCACATCATCTTCTTTTTAATTTAAATGAACAAAATTTTACCACTGTTAGTGATTATAGTCAGGATTTGGCAATTCGTATGAAAAAATCTTTTGAAATAGTAAAGAAGAACTTACTTAAAGCAGCTAAAACACAAGAGACATACAGAAATAAGTCTGCTGTTATAAAAGATATAAAAGTTGGAGATTTAGTATATTTATACATTCCTGTTTTTCCAAGAGGACATTGTAAGAAACTCTCCAAACTTAATAAAGGTCCTTTTAAAGTTATACAAAAAACATCTAATGTAAACTTTAAAATTCAACATGTAAATGACACACAAAATATTCAGTTGGTGCACATTGACAGATTAACAAAAATTCCAGAAAGAGATTCTGTGTTCTTTTCTTGTGCACAATCTGATAATTCAGCAAGTAATACATCTCATTAGAATGATATAATTCCAACACAAAGATATAATTTACGACAAAGGAAAAACTAGAATGACATTTTTTTTATTTTATTGTTGCGCAACATAATTTTTTTTAAGTGTATAATTTTTATATGTGTGTATTTGTTATTGATACATTGCAGAATGCTGCAAACTGGATTTAATTGATGTTGATTTAAGATAAAATTTGTTGCTATTGATATTGCAGATTACTGCAGGATTTAGAGAATGATTGAGAAAAGATTAATTTGGATTATATGAATTGATTATATTTATATTGATAGAGATATATAGTTACTTATTTATTGTTATTGAGAGTGCAGATTTATGCAAATATTGGATTACGTGGTCCATGACGTAAGTTCTGATCACATATGTTGATATTTTTTGGTATATATTTGTTGTCGTTAAAAGTATTAGAGTTCTGCAAAGATAAAAGTGGCAGTGTATATAAGATAACTTCAGAATACAGATGATATTGTTTGGTTTTGAATGGACATGAATAGATACTTGTGTCTTTGAAATTTTAGTATATTATTGTTACTTATTGATAATAATTGTTATTGTGTCAATTGTCATTTGACACTTCTATTGAAATTTTATTTATTTTATACAACTTATGTACATTGTTTTATTTTTTTAGATCACTCTATTTACACATTTTTTTTTTCTTTCCAGCTGGTATTTATATTTTGTAGTGGAAATGAGAGTTGTTTCTCATTGGTTATTCAAGGTACCTTTTCAAAATTCAATGTTTCGATTCTTTGAAAACTATTTGGCTGGTCCAATGTTTTCTTAAAAATTTATTTTTATTCATAGCTAATGAGAATCAATGTCAAATCCTCTACCTTTACTTTTGTCTACACAAATTTAGTGATCTGATGTACAAAAATTTATTCATTATATAATTCTCTTTTAGTTTATAGTTTGTTAACAAATTGCTTATTCCGAAATAGAGGTTGAATTCGGATAAATATTGCTATGCTTAAATTGGTAACTTCTGATAGATATTTTATTTTATTATCAAAAATTTTTCATTTTTCAAATGAAAAATTTTTGGGGGATAGGTGGAAGGAATGTGTTGGGTTGCTTTAGAATTTAGGTAATTTGGAGGTTTGAAAATTTACTTTTATTTCTTTTTCCCTGGCTCAATATTCTTAATTTGGTAATATTTAAATAATATTTATTGGCTTTTTCATTTATTCTTTAATTAGAATATTTTCAATCTTCTAAATTAATTTTCTTTATAATATTCTTAGTTAAAAATGTTCCATTCCTTAAATTAATATTACTTTTGATTTGTAAATTTTAAAAATTATTTATTTATTTGATTCCCCTTAAAATTCCCTTTAATTTGATGTCTCATTTTCCCATTTTGGTTAGAAATTCCGTTTGTTCTACAGTTTCAAGTTATTTCCATGTCTCACTGTAATTCAAAAATTTCAGTTGCGGCCATTTTCGGAATTCTGTTTTGCGGGCTTTTTACTGCGATTAAAGGCGCCACCTAAGCGTTTTTCGCGCCCCTTTGGAATTTGGGATTTTTTTAATTGGTTCGCGTTTTTTTCGGATCGTCTGCTCTCGGAATTAAGAGTATTATTTTGGCAATTCTAATTTCGGTAAGCGAATTTTAATTGCTGCCGTTTATCTAAACTCGCCCTTTTGCCGCAAGTATAAATACGCGCGCAGAACTTTTCAGTTTCAGTTTTTTGTTGAAATCCTTCGTTGTGGTTAGCGCGAGAAGCGCGTTGTTTATTTTCGAATGGAACTTATGTTCCACGCGACCTTTTAATGGAACGTTAAGTTCCTCACGTTATTCTTTTTTTTTTCATTAGTTGTTTTAATTTAAATTATGCATTTTTCAAGCTTTTATCGCGGAATTCGCGACGTAACTCTCCAGAAAAGTACGTGGTGAAAATTCCTTATGCGAGCTGCGTGAACGTAGTTTCTGACGAGGACGGCCGTTCTAAAAAGATCCGAGTGTTCCAGAAGTAGTTGTTAGGTCTGATCTCCTGAGTTTGCAATCCTTTTCAAGAAAATGCTGAATCCTCTCCTGTTTCAAGTTTGGGTGAATTCCAGAAAACCAGTGTAGTTTTATTCCTGTCAGCTCAACTATTAGAACTTTTTGTCTCCAACCAGTGCAGCTCTAATGATTGGAACTTCGCCCCCCCCCCCATGTCTGATGACCCAGCTGGTGAATATTACTGTTATATTTAAACTCCTAATTTCTTAAATTCTCAATATTTTTGAAATGCATTTAATCAAAATTTATTCTGTAAATTTAAAATTCTAAAACTGTATTCTGAGAGCAAATTTCTAAACCTTCATAATTTTTAAGAGCCTGGGTTAAATTCTAAAATTATTTAAATTTAATATTTTTGTTAATGATTTTTTGATGGAATTTAAAATAGATTGTTTTGAGTAAAGTTTTATGCTAATTCCTTAATTTTAACCAAGTTGATAAAATTCTAAAATTCTAATGTCTAAAATTCTAATGTTAATTCTTCCTGAGTTGCCTGCCTGTGAGCAGTGTTTTTTGTATTTGTTAATTTGAAATAATTGAAGTTACAATTTAATAAACTAATTTTCTTTAAACTAAATATTATGTCTTCATTTATCTTTTTTTAAACACAGCAGGTTTTATTCTATCTGTCAAACACAACAGTAGAAATCAATCATAAAGCATTTACAAAAGACATTTATTTGACACAATATGGTTGTTGGCGAGTTGCTTTTATGTTTTGAAATTCTAAAATAAACAATTCTTACATGAAGAGAAATCTAGGAAAAATATGTTTAAAATACCCTCTGCCAGATAGAATGCACATTTAAATTCTAGAAAGAATGTTACTGCGTACTTTGACAAGCATTGCAGATATCACCGTGTTTAAGACCCTGATAGAACTTTTTAACCAGTATTTATCGCCTTCCGTATAAACATTTCGTTCATTCCTCGTATTGATTCCTACCCTTTAGACAATGCTGTACAATTTTGTAATTAGCTTGTTTCATTTACCTCGCATTGTTGTTGTTGAGTTCATTATTCTGACCTTTAAATTCTCAGTGGCGCTGCAATCAATTTTATTCGATCAGACATTGTCACTTTAATAAATCTTCAATTGCTCAACATTGCTATCAACTTCACCGCCGTTTTGAGTTTTCTTCAGCGAGGATCATACAAAAATACACGTCGATCTATGACCTTGACTTCTTTGAAATCTTTCCATATCCAGAAAAATTTCAGTAACTCAGTTAGTGACTGGACCAGTACTTCATTTTTGTACGCGGTCTGGCGGATTGCCTTGTAAATTTTCCACTTTCTTCGTTCTACTCCTTTGGGGTTCTTATGCGTCGTTGCTAATCTATTTTTCGTCTTGTTGGGTCTCATTTATTCTTTGTCGGACTTGACCCATCTTGTCGGGATATTCCTGTTGCGATTTGATGCACGCCAATCTTGTATGTTACTTCTCGTTTCGGATTGGTTGGACTGTTCTTCATGCTGCTTCCTGATTGGTTCTTTCTTAATCCAGGTCTTAGTTATATAACCTCCTCTGTTTCTTTCTTTTGCACCCATCCCTCTTTTGAACTTTGGATATGTTGGTTCTCCTGCCCTGACAAAGGGGATACAGCGTATCCTCGAAACAGCTGTATGCTGTTTTATTGTGACTTGTTCTTATTTACATTACTTAAGTTTTACTTATGGTCACTTTGTAAAGACCAATTATCTCTTTATCCTTAGATTCCTTTGCAGAGGCTTTTACTTAATATGTCAAAAGTGACTAATCTCAAATTTTTAAATTTCGACCTTTAGGTCTAAGGGAAATAACACAGGACTACACTGAGTAATTCGAACTAATATTTATTGTGCACTTCACAGAATTCACAGCAACTGTCTATTTAAAGCAATTGATGACATAGACAATAATTACTTTCCTTATATACATAATGTATAAGGAAAGTATGGTGACGGGGTCGAAAATTCGAATTCGAGTTTTCGACGAGAGAGCACGTTTCAAGCATCCCTGACAACAAATCAAACATTTTTGAAGTGATGTCTGTGTGTGAGTGTGTGTGTGTGTGTGTGTGAAAGTATGTGTGTGTGTGTGTGTCAGTGAGCCTGTGGAGACGATAACTGACGAACAAATAGACCAATTCAAACAAAATTTGGTACAAAAATCACAATCCGTAAACACTGGAAGCTTATTGTTTTTATAAGCAATCGAATGTTCAGAACCCCCCTAAATTTTCGAATGAAATTTTGAAAAAATCGCCAAAAAATAAAAACCGCTAATAAAGTTACGCAAATAGACATTTCTTATGCAATTTTTCATTAGAAAACGATTGACATAAATTTTAGAACGTTAGCATGAACCCTTCTCGAGATATTGTACATTTTTCAAAAAAATTATTAAAAAGTCATATAAAATAAAATAAAAAATTTTACTATTGAGAAACATGTTCACTATTCATATGTAATACCATACGATAAATTGGATGACATCATTCTCGTGGATCTAGCTCGTTCCATTCGTGAAAAAAGATACTTTGAGTAATACTTTTGTATTTGAACGCCAATTGTCATTTATCTGCTATAAAAATAACTTATTTCTCCTTCCATAACGCTTGGCGCGATTTTGGCGACAAATTGGGCGGATTATTGCCAACTGGGCGACCTTTTAAATGTTGCCAAATTAACGAAAATCTCGCCAAATGGATAAAAATGACGACTAATTGTCGAAAATTCTATATCTTGGAAAGAATACTAGTATCTACTATAAGAAAAACCTATTTTTTTACTGTAAAAGTAGTAAATTCATTACATTATATAAGGAAAGTCATGTGTTGCCCACATCAGATTTTTTTATTATTGTACACGTACAGAATAATTTATAATATATACAAGATACTACTATTAACTGGTCTGGTGATACTTTTAAAAGGATACGATTCTTAAGCTGTTATGCTTGCCACTGGCATTATTTTGTCTCGCCGCCTCGTATTGCATCCAAACCTCGAATACCAGACCTTCCCTAATCATCGTTGGGGTTTTCCTTCCACGCACTCTCTCAAGACATACACAGCCACTCACGACAAGGACGAACTCACGCAAAACAAGAACCAACTCACTCAAGACACGATAAGAACGAACCAGTGAACGCTCCCGTTCCGAAACCTATCCTACTCTACCGCAGGAACGCAGACAATGCTGATCAGGTCAGTGATTCGTCTAATAACCGAACCAGACAGGATCGTTAGTTCAAATAAACATAAATTATAATGAAAAGTGGGGGGAAATAATAATCAAAAAGTTATTTAGACCTCCCAACTTTACTTTATTACTTTCCTTATATACATAATGTATAAGGAAAGTATTGTGACGGAGTCGAAAATTCGAATTCGAGTTTTCGACGGGAGAACACGTTGCAAGCATCCCTGATCACGAATCAAACATTTTTGAAGTGATGTCTGTGTGTGTGTGAAAGTATGTGTGTGTGTGTGTGTGTGTGAAAGTATGTGTGTGTGTGAAAGTGTGTGTGTGTGTGTGTCAGCGAGTCTGTGGAGACGATAACTGACGAACGAATGGACCGATTCGAACGAAATTTGGTACAAAAATCACAATCCGTAAACACTGGAAGTCTATTGTTTTTATATGAAATCGAATGTTCAGAATCTTCCTAAATTTTCGAATGAAATTTTGAAAAAATCATCAAAAAATCAAAACCGCAAATAAAGCTACGCAAATAGACATTTCTTATGTAATTTTTCATTAGAAAACGATTGACATAAATTTTAGAACGCTAACATGAACCGTTTTCGAGATATTGTACATTTTTCAAAGAAATTATCAAAAAGTCATGTAAAATAGAAAAAAATATTTCCTATTGAGAGACATGTTCACTTTTCATATGTAATACCATGCGATAAATCAGGTGACACCATTCTTGTGGATCTAGCTCGTTCCATTCATGAGAAAATATACTTTGAGTAATACTTTTGTATTTGAACTCTAATAGTCATTTATCTAATATAACAATAACTTATTTCTCCGTCCATAACGCTTGGCGAGATTTTGGAGACGAATTCGGCGGCATGTCGCCAACTTGGCAAATTTTTAAAAATGTTGCCAAATTAATGAAAATCTCGCCAAATGGATAAAAATGACGCTAAATCAATGAAAATGACGACTAATCGTCGAAAATTCAATATCTTGGAAAGAATATAAGTATCTACTATAAGAAAACCTATTTTTTTACTTTAAAAGTAGTAAATACATTGCATTATATAAGGAAAGTCATGTGTTGCCCATATCAGATTTTTTTTTATGTGCATTCATGCACCTTTTCTTATTAAGTAATTAAGGCGTTTAAGTACTTTCCTTGGAATTGTATATACAGAAATCGTTTGATAATAAAATGTATTTGTGTCTATATGTTTGCTAGATAGATTAAATGATACCGATTCTTCTGTTTCCAAAATCTCTGATTATAAAATTAGTAAAATATTGGCAAATCATTGGATTGATTTTTTTCCGCACACCTACGCCTCGTGTTAACTAAAGTAAAATCCTCAAAAGTTGTGTTCGAATTGAATGGAAAGGAGTGGATTTTCTCGATTTCTCCCAGAACAAGAAATGTCCCCTATAGAGTTCGATTTTCACAGGGGAAATCACATGAAAGAAAATCTCCCAGTCGCGTAGTTGTCTTTTATCGCTGGAATGAAAATATCGTCTGTACTTTCAGCGAAATAACACCTATCTGGAAGCTCTTACTACTGGATTTGTACCAAATTTTTCGTACATTTAACGGAAGTAAAAAAAAGAATTAACTTTCCATTTCTTGATGTATACGGTTTTATTTCAATGATGTTTTGATTGAAAGTATATAAGATACAGCGACTCTCAAAAGAGAACCTCATATCAAGATATTTTTTAATTCAAATGAGTTTTTTAGTGAGCGTCAATTTGGACGATTTTCGCTCAAATTAGTTCCTTAGCTATAAAAAAATATTATTGATCTGCTTCCATCTTAACACCATCGAAAGACCAAAAAATCCTTTTTCGAAACAGATTTGAATGGAATCCGTACTACCAATAGACGAAGTTTCGTGAATTTTTAAAATATATACCATTCGTGTTTTGTAGAAGTAATCGATTTTAAAATCCCAATATGGAAAAATTGACTAACAATCCGATCTTTACGATTTATCTGGAGCTAAAATGAATATTACACAGTGCTTCAAAATAAAAATTATATTCCCGGAGTCATTTCATTAATTATTATTTTTTTATAAGATAATCCTGTATTGCAAATTTCCTCAGAAAAAAAACCTCAGTAAAACAGGAAAAAACAAGGTCAAATATTCTGCCTTTTCGCGAATGTGCATGTGGAATAAGTGATAACTACAATAACTATAACGTATCTCGTATTCAAGAAATTCAGCAACACACAAACTGAATGATAAAATATAAAAATAATGTGCCCAGGGATTTTTTTTTAATTGCAAATATTTTCATTTAGAGAAAATAGTTTTGATTTTAAGCAAGTTTAGCACCCCCATCTCATTCCAATGCGTCTTACATGCTTATTTAAGGCGTATTACGTCTGCGCAGAGAGCGAAAGGCATATTTACGGCGCAAAAATCAGCCGTATCAAGATGCAGCTTTCGATGCCTCGCTTGCTTCAAGGGGTATTATGAGCCCATGCAGCGGACTAAGACGTGTTTAGGCGCTACTTATTTAGGGCGTATAACTGGCTGCTTAGCGGGCTAAACGCACCCGCACGTGTGCTCACGCAGCAGGTGAATAAGTCTCTAGAAAATTCGAATGAATAATTTGAATTAATCCTTATTTTGTATTCCGAACAATACTAGGCACAATTTCTATGTGGTCGTGAACTACGCCAAGAAAATTATAGCAGGTAAGAACTCCTGAAACAGCTTAACAGTCGAAGCGTAGCTGTGTATTCGCCCGAACATAATTTTAAATTTCCCTACAATACATGGTAATGTATAGGAAAAGAATCATGCCGAAAATTGTAACTCGAGTTTTCGACGGATCTGCACATTTTGAGACCTCTAGAATACGAAAAACTATTTTTAGCGTGACGTCTGGGTGTACGTCTGTCTGTCTCTGTCTGTGCAATGTATGTATCCATTCTAACTCAAAAACTAATGGACTAAATTTCATAAAATTTTGTAGGTAAGTCATGACCCTAGTGCTGATGAGAATTTGGTACGATTCGGAAAAGAAGAACCTGCATTCTAAAATCTAAATTAAAATACAACGTATGCTCAAATATATCAATTAAATGCTTGTTTTATACTAAATGTTTGACGATGAAAAGAATAAGACTAACTCCATTTTTCTAGGATTAGTCGTTCTCGAGATATTTTAGTTTTTCTCATTTTCGTACGCCACTTTTGAATACAGAAGGTCGTTCGCTCTTTATGGAAACTATTTTGTATTTATGTTTCTCGTTAGCATTTTGAGATAAAGATTTGGCATTTTCAATATAATCGTCTGCTACTGTTTTATTTTGATTGAAATTTAGAATAAAAGATTTATTTTGAAAATGGGTCCTGAAATTGATAGATGGCTCGAAGGTTACGTAAATGCGCTTTCCAAGGGAAAGATATTCGTATCAACAAATTGTAAAGCGGTGTAAAAATCGAGGTTATTGCATTTCAAAGAAAGGTATTTTTAATATATTAAATTTGAAAGAGAGAAAACGCCTAGCTGAAAGTAAAAATGAAAAAGTGGTCGTAAAATCGCATCCTAAGACTGTTCAAACGCAGGTAAATATCAAGAAAGTGAAGTCTATGATCCTAAAAGAAAATCAACCGACTCAAAGATCCATTGCATCGAAATTGGGAATGTCTTCTGGCATTGAAGTAAAATCATTCATAAAGATTTGAAGTTAAAAAATATGTTTAAATCTGAAGTTCATCTGCTTTTGTCAAAGAATATCGCGGAAGGAAAAACAAATTGTAGAAAATTATATGAAACACAGCTAACTGCTGATAAATGGAATTTTGTGGTAACACTCGATGAGGCATGGATGTATTCAAGTGACAGTAAAAAAAAAATCTTATGTGGGCAGCACATGACTTTCCCTGCAGACTTATATTCACGTTCTCTTTATTTTAATTAAATTTATTTCACTTTTAATTCAATTTTCGTTCTCATTCGGTAACCGGACTTATTTTCAAAGGTAGCATAGAGAAAATACGAAAAACTAAAATATCTCGAGAACGGCTAGTCCTAGTGTAATGGGGTTGATCTTATTCTTTTCGTCGTTAAAAAGTACGTATTAAACGAGCATTTAATGGATATATTTGAGCATATGTAGTTCTTTATTTTAAATTTTGACCATTTTTGCGGGCCATTCTGCAAAAAAAGGCAGGTTATATTTTTCTGAATTGTACCAAAATCTAATCAGCACCAGGGTGACCTATACGTGACTCATCTACCGAATTTTGTGAAATTCGGTCCATTAGTTTTTCAGCTAGAGTGGATACAAGCTTTTGCGGGCCATTTCGTGAAAAAAAGCGGGTTCTTTTAACCCTAATCGTACCCAAAACTAATCAGCACCAGATTCGCCCACAAGTGACTTACCTACAAAATTTTGTGAAATTCGGTCCATTAGTTTTTTAGTTAGAGTGGATACAAAATCTGCACAGACAGACAGACACACAGACACACACACAGACGTCACGCTAAAAATGGTTTTTTCGTATTCTAGAGGTCTCGAAACGTGTAGATCCGTCGAAAACTCGAGTTGCGATTTTCGGCACGATTCCAATACTTTCCCTATACATTACCATGTATTGCAGGGAAAGTAAAAGAGCAATTTTCTATTGCTCAACTGACGAAAATGACCGTACGAAATAGCTTCGTCAATGTACAGAAAAGGATTCATGATAGTTGCTGGATATTGTTACAAAGGTAAATTAAAACTCAAAAAAGTAAAGCTAAAATTAATTCACTCTACTATCAGCAGAATATTTTAAATCCAACTTTTGAAGAAGAAATTCCAGCCTCATATGGAAAGGACATCAATTAAGTCAAGCTTCATATGGACAAAGCCTCTAGTCACACGTCTAATCAACTCCCGCATATTTAGCAAAGAAAGAATCAGAAACAGGAATAAAATGTATCCCATTTAATGAAATACCTGTAAAATCACCTGGCGCTTCTCCTATAGACTTTTGCGTTTTCGGTTTGTTAAAACGAACCTTAGGAAAACGGCATCCAAGAACACTGAACGGACTTTGGAAAACGACCCAAGAGGAGTGGGATAAAATTGACATGGCGGTGCTAAGAAAAACATTACTTTCATGGAAAATTTGAGCTAGAAATCCGGAATTTTTTAAAAGACCTTTGAAAGAGAATCATATCACTACATGCAGGATGATTAAAAAAAGATGGGCCAAACTTTACGAAGAGGTAGTATACACCAAACCAAGCATTTTCCGCCGTAGTTTACAGGGTCAAAAATGAAACAAGGCGGCAGTGGGCGCTTAATAGTGCAACCGATGAGATGGGGCGAAAACACAAAAATGACTTAGAAATTATAAAATGACATTTAATGAACAATAATTACAGTAATGACTGAAAAGAGCGACCGCCAACCTAAATGCACGTCTCACAGCGGTGATGGAGGGATTGGTGAAGTCTCTCGAACAGACCAGGCATGTCGTGCACTTCGGCAGCAGCGGCCGAAATTCTGGCGGCGAGTTTCTCTGCAGATTCAAAGGGAGAGTCATAGACGAGACTCTTGAGATATCCCCACAAAAAGAAGAATATTTTACGATTGGGCAACTGACTATGGGGGAAACGATCCCGGTACAGTTGCCTCTCTGCCATTTCCATTTGCAGCTCCATAGATGAAATGCAAATCGGTCTTTTCTCTATTTGTAAATTCCTCCATCGTCTCAAATGTTGGAACTGCGAATAACTGCGGCAAACTGATAAGGTCTAGATTCGGTGTTACGAAAATTTGCATAAGGGCTCTTCTTTTTCCCCATATAATATTCGCATACGTGGTTTTCTTCTTCAACCAAAAAATAACAACCAGAATGACTCTTTTTAATTTGCGGAACGGCCGATTCCAACGAGTAAGCGCCCTGTAACGGTTTTACGTTTCATTTCCGACCCGCAAACTATGACAAAAATGCTTGGTTTTGTGTGTACTACCACCTCGTAAAGTTCGGTCCACCTTTTTTACTTTCCCTGCAATACATGGTAATGTATAGGGAAAGTATTGGAATCATGCCGAAAATCGCAACTCGAGTTTTCGACGGATCTACACGTTTCGAGACCTCTAGAATATGAAAAAACCATTTTTAGCGTGACGTCTGTGTGTGTGTCTGTGTGTCTGTCTGTGTGTCTGTCTGTGTGTCTGTGTGTCTGTGTGTCTGTCTGTCTGTGTGTCTGTCTGTCTGTGCAGATTTTGCATCCACTCTAACTAAAAAACTAATGGACCGAATTTCACTAAATTTGGTAAGTAAGTCACTTGTGGGCGGGGCTAGTGCTGATTAGTTTTGGGTACGAGTCGGAATAAAAGAACCCGCCTTTTTTTGCGAAATGGCCCGCAAAAGCTTGTATCCACTGTAGCTGAAAAACTATAGGACCGAATTTCACAAAATTTGGTAGATAAGTCGCTTGTAGGCCACCCTGGTGCTGATTAGATTTTGGTATAATTCGAAAAAAAATAACCTGCCTTTTTTTGCAAAATGGCCCGCAAAAATCATCAAAATCTAAACTTAAGAACTACGTATGCTCAAATATAGCCATTAAATGCTTGTTTAATACGTAATTTTTAGCGAAGAAAAGAATAAGACCAACCCCATTACACTAGGACTAGCCGTTCTCGAGATATTTTAGTTTTTCTTATTTTTCCTACATCATTTTTGAAAATAAGTCCAGTTTTCAAATGAGAACGAAAATTGAATTAAAAATGAATTAAATTTAATTTAAATAAATAGAACGTGAATATAAGTCTGCAGGGAAAGTCATGTGCTGCCCACTACAGATTTTTTACTTTCCCTGCAATACATGATAATATATAGGGAAAGTATTGTAATCATGTCGAAAATAGCAAATCGAGTTTTCGACGGATCTACACGTTTCGAGACCTCTAGAATACGAAAAAACTATGTTTAGCGTAACGTCTCTGTGTATGTCTGTCTGTGTGTGTGTGTGTCTGTCTATGTGTCTGTCTGTCTGTCTGTCCAGATTTTGTATCCACACTAACTAAAGAACTAATGGACCGAATTTCATAAAATTTGGTAGGTTACTCACTTGTTAGTGAATCTGGTGCTAATTAGTTTTGGGTGCAATTCGGGATAAAAGAACCCGTCTTGTTTTGCGAACTGGTCCGCAAAAGCTTGTGTCCATTCTAGCTGAAAAACTAATGGACCAAATTTCACAAAGTTCGGTTGATAAGTCAGTCATGGAATACCCTGGTGCTGATTAGAATTTGGTATGATTCGGAAAAAAATAACCTGCCTTTTTTGCAAAATGGCCCACAAAAATCGCCAAAATCTGCGTCTGCTCAAATATATCCATTAAATGCTTGTTTAATACGTAACTTTTAACGAAGAAAAGAATAAGACCAACCCCATTACATTAGGACGAGCCGTTCTCGAGATATTTTAGTTTTTTCGTGTTTTCTCTGCGCCACCTTTGAAAATAAGTCCAGTTGTCAAATGAGAACGAAAATTGAATTAAAAGTGGATTAAATTTAATTAAAATAAAGAGAACGTGAATATAAGTCTGCAGGGAAAGTCATGTGCTGCCCACATCAGATTTTTAATCACCCTGTATAAGGAATATTGATGGTCAATGCAACCAGAATATTAAACCAAACTTGGGGTTACGTCGGAAATATTTGCTAGGCGACGCAAAAATGTCCAATAATACCCCGATGTAGACTCTTAATTAATTCAATATTAGCATTCTAAGAACTTTTCCATGCAACCTTCCCACAATTATTATGCTTCTAAAACAGTTAATTCGTCGCAGTGTGTGGAAAATACCATATGCTGGTTCTAAAATGTTAAACAAGCGTTTAACATACATGTATTATTAATGCTTTAGCAAATTAATTTGTTCATACCACAGCAAACTTCTCTTTAATCGTAGCAAGGCAAAAATAAATTGTTAATAAACACACACTTTTACCCTGCGTTAAATTTCAAATTCTGATTTTGCTTTCAAGACAGCAAACAAATTTACTTTAGCTCTATAAAGCAATTAGCATCAAGTTATATTTTAAGATATGAACCTGGAATTCAAATGCAAATTCAAGTTTAGTCATTGTTTTTACTTTTACAATTCAATATCCACGCCACACGAGAATTCTGTGCATTTCCTCATATTCCGCAAAGAATTTGAAGTCTAAATTAGAATAGGAAGATAGAGCTTTCGTCCCAAATTTAATTAACAAGATGTCTTCAGATCTGCATATATGTAATCTCTTAAAATGTGAATACACTTATATTAACTAAGGAGATTGTGTTTTGCATCAATCGAAAAGTCTCAAATATAAAATCTTTATTAAGTTGGCAAATTAAAATTTCGAATTTAACAAACTCTAATCAAAATATTCTCAGTTTTGTTAAGATTTTCGTTCTGTAATACTCGGACTATATTTTAACAATAAAATTATTTTTGTTTTCCCTGAAATACATGGTAATATATAGAGGAAGTATTGGAATCATGTTGAAAATCGCAACTCGAGTTTTCGACGGATCTACACGTTTCGAGACCTCTAGAATACGAAAAAACTATTTTTAGCGTGAATTCTGTGTGTATGTCTGTCTGTGTGTCTGACTGTGTGTCTGTGTGTATGTCTGTCTGTGTGTCTGACTGTGTGTCTGTGGGTATGTCTGTCTGTATGTCTGTGCAATGTATGTATCCACTCTAACTCAAAAACTAATGGACCGAATTTCATAAAATTTAGTAAGTAAGTTACTTGAATGTGACCCTGGTGCTGATTAGTTTTTGGTATGATTTGTAAAAACAGTACTCGCCTTTTTTTGAGAAATGGCCCGTAAAAATTTAGATTATCCGCTTTAGCTAAAATACTAATTGACCTAATTTCACAACATTTGGTAAATAAGTTATTTGTTGGATACTTTGGTGCAGATTAGAATTTGGTACTCTTCGGAAAAGAAGAACCCGCCTTTTTTTACGAAATGGCCCACAAAAATTTCATGTATCCACTCTAGCTAAAATACTAATTAACCAAATTTCACAAAATTTGGTAGATAAGTTCCTTGTGGGATATTCTGGTTCTGATTAGATTTTAGTACGATTCGAAAAAGAACTACCTACCTTTTTTTATGAATTGGCCAAAATCGCCAAATTCTAAAAATAAAGACTAAGTATTGTATGCTCAAATGTATCGATTAAATTCTTGTTTTATACGCAATTTCCGAAGAGCAAAATAATATAACACGCACCATTAGACTTTAGGACTAACCGTTCTTGCAGTTTTGTTACACCGATTTCGGAAAAAAGTACAATTACCAAATAAAAACAAAAATTGAATTAAAAATACAAATTTAGTATTATTTGGTTCAATAATACTCAATCTAATGAATTATTAAAGAAATAAAGAAAATATGAATTTCAGTCTGCAGGGAAAGTCAGATTTTTTATTTCTTATTTTCATGTGTTAGCACTTAAAAGGCCTATTGAATTATTTTACTTTTTATTATTTTTCATCAAAATCATTCTGAAACTGTGTAAACATCGTGTAGAATACTTATATTCAAGAAATGATCCAATGTCAGCAAAAAATTAGGCATCGAAATTTCGAAATCCAAAAAAATAAATTAATTAATTAATACTGAGAACCTCTGTTTGAGCTTTATTGCATGTCCGATGTAAGGCAGACCTAACCTTTTTAACACTTTACAACATAATTGTAAAGTGTTTATAACTTTGTTCATTCTGTCTGTCTGTCCGTTATCACGATAACTGCCGTGAAAATGACTTTATCAAAAGAAAATTTTAGTATGTTGTTCAGACCATCTGTGGGACCTATGAGAATATAAATGAATAATATCACCCAATTAGTTTTGTATTGAACCCGGGTTGAAAAAATGAAATACATTGTACCCTAAGGGACCTAATTTTTCAAACATTTTTAAGCGAATTTAAAATTCAGAAATTGCTTCGAAAGTTTTAGGAAATATTCAAATTATCCCATGAAATATAAAAAAAAATTCAGCAAAATATATTCAGCAGTTTTTTAAATAAAAATTAAAATAATAATCACACCTTTTATATGAAGCGATCATGTGACCATTATATGCAGAGATCACGTGACCCACTTCAAAATAAAATATAGCATCCATCTTGTTTCAAAGTCGTGATTTTTAGTTTTTTTAATTCACATTTACTGTTGTATCTGTCCTAAAACCGCTTTATTTTTGCTTAAATTCTGTGCATCTACATACTGAAACAACGCAATTACAATATATTTGAGTTTAAATGATAATCCAACTTGATTATTTCTACAACAAAGCCTAATTTTCACTTATGAAAAATGTAAACACCAGAAGATGTAGAATGAATTGTATAAGAATTGCTGCATTTCTTTAACGCAAAATTATTTAGCTCATGGAGTCTGCAATATAGTTGATATGAATGAAACATTCATTGATTTTACTCAAAGAACCGGACGATTTTTTGATGAAGTTTTAAGCATGGAGTTAAATTACATGTACCTCCATGGTTTTAAGTTTTTAAATAAAATAAATTATTATAGTGCTGTGATGAATGAAAGGATTGGAAAAATATTTATGAATGAAATGCTGCTTTTATATAGAGGCGATTTATATTTCGATAACTTCATTTGAATAAAGTTCATTTGTTTTCGATGAAGTTTTCAAATATAATAAATTATTGAAGTATTATGATAATTTTAAAAATATTACCAAGGAATGTATTGCATTTTAGAGATGTTTAAACCAGGCAATTTATATTTCAATGCCGTCATTTGAATTAAGTTCATTTTTTTCGATGAAGGTTTAAGTTTTCAAATTTAATAAATTAATGTAGTATTGTGATAATTTTAAAAATATAATATTTTAATTTATAGTATTGTGATGAATGAAATGAATGGGAAAATGTTATGAATGAAATGCTGTTTTTATAGCGAGATCCAGGCGTGTTATTTTTTTATGACGTCATTTGAATGAATTTCAGTTGTTTTCGATGAAGTTTTCAAATATAATAAATTATCGCAGTATTATGATAGTTTTAAAAATATTATCGAGGAATGTATCGCATTTTAGAGATGTTTAAACCAGGCATTTTATATTTCAGTGTCGTCATTTGTATGAAGTTCATTTTCTTCCATAAAATTTTAAGTTTTCATATATAATAAATTAATGTAGTATTGCGATAATTTTAAAAATATTACCGAGGAATGCATCGCATTTTAGAGATGTTTAAATAAAATTGCATTAAAGTTGGAAAGTGTTTCATAATCAGTGCTTTATGCATGATTGTTCTTTCTTGTTTTATATTGTTTTAAATAAGTTACGTAGGATGCTTTGGTGCTGCTTTAAGATAACTTGGGCTAAATGAGGCTGGGCTGCTGAGAATCTACATGAGATTCAATACATTTGTTTCCACCGTTACTTTGTTGTTCTGTAGATTGTTGATATCGAAGTTCACCATTTGACTATCGAAAATTATTCTGTTGAGTATCCGACTATTCAGAACTGGTCCATTGAGGGTTGGTCTGTTCAGAGCTTGAGTTTAAAATATTACCACCAGAATCAGCACCATTATCGTTTTGCTTTTGTTGATGATTGGACATTTGCAAATCGGATTGTTCAAATCTGGTTGTAATTTGCCACCTGAGTAAAATACCATTACGATTGGACATTTGCAAATTGGATTGTTCAAATCTGGTTGTAATTTGCCACCTGAGTAAAATACCATTGGTATTTTACTGGTCTGATGCCCATCGGTTGTGGAATACCACGTCTCCAAACAGTTGATTATTCGAGTGTTGAAAATCGACTGATTGAGTGTCAGGTCTTTGAGAGTCCACGGGTTGTTGTTGAGACCCAGACCGTCCGACCTACCAGAAAGGTGTAAGGTAACTGTTTGGACGGCCGGGAGAGTCCACGGGTGTCATAGCTAAAGTAACTGAAACGAAAAAAACTATGTGGTTTCATATCATGAGTATTTTGTTTTTGACTATTTCAATTATAACAGAAAAACATTATCATACTTAATTTGGATTAAAAAGTTGTAGAAAAATCGATATCAGAATTGATCCTCTTGTACGTATGCCCCAGAAAGTTACGAGCTACGCCACTCCAGCCAGCTAAGTAAATCTCTACATTCTCCATTACTAGAAACCTTATTACTGGCACCTTTATGTGTCAAGAACATGTATCAGCGCTGCGTATGCTGTTATTCAGACGGGGTAATGACATAATATTTTGTTCGAAGTGCTGTCTAGAACATTCTGAAAAATTCATATTTAATTGATATAACAGCAAGGTTGATTAAAAGTCACAGAGTCCACTTTGACAATAAGAACTTGCACTTTCGTCCCAGTAGCTCAACGGTAGACCGTCGCTTAGCCAGTTCAAAGATCCAGGGTTCGATTCTCGGTTGCGACAGCAGGGTGCTGTATAATGGTGCTCGAACGAATCAACCATGTAGGTTAGTGCAAAGATGTCGAAGGTCTAAAAATGACTCCAGTGCGACTAGCACAGATTCAGTGGACTCTGGTATATTCAGAGCCGATTTCAAATCGAGATGATAACGACCCTGCAGGAAGATAACCTGGAGGATAAAAATAGTCTCAGGAGGCCAACCTGAACTAAAGATAGCATGAGGTGGTCAGTCAGATTGTCAGTTGCATGCCAATTTGACATTAGAGAGTGGAGAACACAGAGTCCACTTCGTCAATAAGAACTTGAAGAAGGCTAACCTGAAGTAAAAATAGCAGGAGGTGGTCAGTCAGATTGTCGGTTACACGTCAATCTGACATTAGAGGGTTGAAGACCCAGACCGTCCGGCTCGTCAGCAAGGACTTGAGCAACAGTTTTGACATTAGAGGGTGGAGAATACAGACATTAGAGGGTGGAGAATACAGAGACTTCGACGATAAGGGCTTGCAAATTCGTCCCAATAGCTCAACGGTAAAGCATCGGTTGGCTAGTACGAAGATCCATGGTTTGATTTCCCGTTGGGGTAACAAGGTTCTGTACAAAGTATACATCGACTTCGAAAGTAAACAGCAACCTCCTTCTGCATAATAATACATTATGTTAAAGTTCTCACCTACACAATAGTGGCTCAAAAGTGGAAAATGAATTTTAATAGCACACCAAATTGAAACAAATTGTGGATGTAGGCAGGTTTTATTTAAAACAATACTATGTAAATGTTTGTATTATCCGACGATGATATAATGCAAAATTGCGGAAGGGAAATTAGGGTATATGCAGATGAATTAGTTTCGACAATTTTGCATTATATCAATTTATAATACTATAAACACCTTGATTTATCTGTCTGTTTTTCTAACTATCTCTGGGTAACGCTTGGCTAAATTTTGGCGTTAAAATTGACGGAATATCGCCAGTTTGGTGAGATTTTTAAATGTTGCCAAATTGGCGAAAATATCGCCAAATTGATAAAAATGTAGCCACATTGGTAAAAATGTCGACTAATTGATGAAAATTCAATATCTTGGAAAAACTATAAGAATCTTCTATAAGAATAACCTATTTCTTCGTCTGTAACGCTTGGTGAAATTCTGGCGACGAATTTTGGCGGTATATAGTCAACTTGGCGAGCCTTTTTAAATGCCGCTAAATTGTCGAAAATGTCGACAAATTGATAAAATTTACGCTAAATCAATAAAAATGTCGACTAATTGATGAAAATTCAATATCTTGGAAATAACATAACAAACGACTATATGAATAATCCATTTCTCCGCCCGTCGTAATGGCGAAAGTTTTGGCGGGATGTCGCATACTTGGCGACTTTCTAAACATTGCCAAATTGACGAAAATGTCGTCAAATTGATACAAATGTCGCCAACTTGATGAAAATGTCACCAAATTGATAAAAATAATGCTAAATGAGAGGCAATGCTTTGCACATTTTGAATTCCGTCACAAGACGGGCATACCTTCTAGTTTTAGATAATGATAAGATTTGCATAGCATTGTTTTGAATTAAATCTGCTTCTCTCGTGATGATGATACAAACACACATACATACCCACAAATTTTCAATTTTATTTGTATAGATACACACAACGAGATAAGCACGATGTATAGATAAGCACGCCCCAAACATTTATTGACCCGTTTTTGATCCGCATCTATTTATAGACTCTCTGAAAATTCTATCAACCCCTGGGGGTGGTGATATCAGCCACATTGAAAACCCTGTGTTAGAATGTGCACAAAATGTGTAAAATGTATAGAAAAATTTCTAATTTTAAACCCTGTTACTCGTATATAATTCCTTTACTGGAGTATTAATGGGAAAGTAAAAGTAAAGTAGGGTTAAAAGTCCTGTTCTTCTGTGAGAGTCTGTAAATCCTCTACTATATGTGAAACATGTTTAGCCGAGTTTATTTTAACTTTCTTCGGACCCAAAATAAAAATTGATGCCTTTTGTTACTACTTCATTTAACAAGGATGGTTTTAAACTCTTAAGTAGCTGAGCATTTATCCGGTGATTTCTGTCCCCACTGTTTTCAAATAAAACCCAACTATCCAACAAGTACTTGACTTTTAAAAAGCTAAAGTTTGTTCTGTTTGTTACAAAGATCTAAAGATAATTTCAAAGTTAAACAAAGCAATAGAAAGCTAGATGATATCTACTAAGAATTATAAATTTAAAACATGTGGATATTTGGTGGAGTAAGATATATATTTAAGATGGAATAATTCATTCCAGAAAAAAGTTCTAATCTCGGCAATACATAGCTTTCCATACAGTCTCAAAATTGATTATTGGTGAATATCTTTGTACACGTTCATCACTCATGCATCATCACATATTATCACACAAAATAACGCATAAAATGGATGATTATTTTAAACTAGTAAATTCATTTAAATCTGCTAAAGTAAAGTAAATTCATTTAAATCTGTCAACTAGTATATTCATTTAAATCTGTTTCAGTTGGAACTGTCAGCTAGTAAATTCATGTAAATCTATCAAAGACAGGGGAACTGATACTCTCAAAAAACAAAGTTACCACATTTTTCTTAGGAACGAATGGAGTGTTTCACATAAAATTTCGTACAAATATTACAATCGATGAATACTGGAAGCCTATCGATTTTAAACGCAATAAAATGTTCAGATGATTAATAAACTTTGGAATGAAATTTTAAAAAATCATTAAAAAATCAATACCTTTAATAATGCAACGCAAATGATTCTCAAGACACGTTTTTCTAATAAATGTATCAAAATTATTACATAAAATTAACTCTCATGAAATGTGTTTACTTTTCATGCAATATTATGCGACAAATTTGTTAACATCATTCTCGTGGATCCCGATTGTTGCATTTACGAGAGAAGATGCTTCTGTAATAGTGTTGTATTTTTACAACGAACAATTCGTCAATAGTCATTTACATAGGAGAAATGCTCTTCTACTCGTCTGTGTGTAATGCTTGGCGATTAATTTGGCGAATTTGGCAACTCATTTAGAGGATTATCGTCAACTTGGCAATTTGTCGTCCCAGATTGACGAAAATATAGTTTAAATTGCAAAAATGTCACTAAATTAACGGGAATGACTTTAAGTTTATGACTCAATTATTAAAATATTTTAATATATGGACAATATTTTTTATTGCGAATGCTATCAATATTGATAATTGTCAATATAGAGTTTTGCAAAATATAGAGTTTTGCAAAATATAAGTTTTTAATTTGCCAAATTGAAGAAAAAGTCGCCAAATTGATAAAAATGCCGCTAAATTGGTAAAAATCTAGCCAGATTGGTAAAAATGACGACTAATTGATGAAAATTCAATATCTTGGAGAAAATATAAAAATCTACTATAAGAATAACTATTTCTCGGTCTGTAACACTTGGCGAAATTCTGGCGACGATTTCTTGCGGTATATCGCCAACTTGACAGTCTTTTTAAATACTGCTAAATTGATAAAATTGACGCTAAATCAATGAAAATGACGACTAATTGACGAAAATTTAATATCTTGGAAATAACATAACAAACGACTATATGAATAACCCATTTATCCGCCCGTCCGTAATGCTTGGCGAAAAATTTGGAGGGATGTAGCAAACTTGGAGACATTTTTAAATATTGCCAAATTGGCGAAAATGTCGCCAAATTGATAAAAAATAACGCTAAAAGGGAGGCAATACTTTGCAAATTTTTAATTCCGTCATATGACGTGCATACCTTCTAGTTTATAAATAAGAGACACCTGGTGTTTCAGTCATTGAAGCTTATTAAATTTTAGATCAGTTGATGGCTATTAACTTTTATAGAAATGGCGTATTTTTTATAGAAATCTGAGGTTGTTCCTTCAACAATTGAAGAGAACTGTTTAAAAGAAATAAAACAAAGATCACATTCTATTTTCTGCCGTTAAAGATATATGTGACCGCGCTTCAGGCGTAATTTTGATGAAATTATTCGGCATATGAAGATCCTTTATGTAACTCATATTCAACGAGTCACGAACGAAACTTACAACATTTTCTTCAAAAATGCTTTCTCAAACTACTGCTATTCAGTAAGTATGTAGAAACTTCATTTATTTTACAAAAAATATGGGGTGGTTTGTTTCACTTCGCTTTCACTTACACTAATATTATCTAATGTTAAGAATTTTATTAAGAAACAGTTCATGCTGATAGAAACATTATGCCTCCAAAATTATGTATCTATTCTTGTTTTTATAGTGTTATAATGCAAATATGATATATATATATATATATATATATATATATATATATATATATATATATCTTTTTTCTGCATGATAATCGTGGTTAAATAGCTATGGTGATTTTATTATTTTAGTATTTCGTAATTACTTGGAATTGGTTATTATTCTGTCATATATATATATATATATAATATATAATATATATATATATATACAATATATATATTATGATATATATATATATATATATATATATATATATTAGAAAAATGTAATAATAAAATTTCAAGTAATATTACCATCACCATAGAAGCAAAATGCCGATAATGCCGATAAGAGAAAAGAACAGCACCGGCCCATATTCGATGATTAGTCAAAATTAATTTTCTCTTCAGATCTGAGTATATATATATATATATATATATATATATATATTTATATATATATATATATATATATATATATATATATATATATATATATATATATATATATATATATATGCATTATAACACTGTAAAAATAAGAATAAATACACAATTTTGGATGCGTATATGTTTCTATCAGCTATGAACTGTTTCTTAATAAAATTCTTAACATCGGATATTATAAGTATAAGTGGAAACGAAATAAAACAAACCACCCCATATATTTTTATAAAATAAATTAACTTTCTACATACCTACCGAACAGCAGCAGTTTGAGAAAGTATTTTTCATTCCTGACTTTGATGAAAACGAAGTAAGTTTCGTTCGTGACTCGTTGAGTATAAGTTACATAATGGATCTTTATATTCTGAAGAATCTCAGTAAAATTACTCCTGAAGAGAGGTCACATTTATCTTTAACGGTGAAAATAGAATGTGATTCTATTTTATTTCTCTTAAACAATTCTCTTCAATTGTTCGAGGGAACAACCTCAGATTTCTGTAAAGAATAAGCCTTCTCTATAATATAGTTAATACCCATCAACTGATCTAAAATGTAATTCTCTTCAATTATTGAAACACCAAGTGTCTTTCATTTATAAACTAGAAGATATGCCCTTCATATGACGGAATTAAAAATCTCGAAATATTGTCTCACATTTAGCGTTATTTTTATCAATTTCGTGACATTTTTATCAATTTGGCGACATTATCGTGAATTTGGTAATATTTAAAGAAGTCGCAAAGTTTGCGACATCCCGCCAAATTTTTCGCCAATCATTACGAACGGAGAAATGGGTTATTCATTCTAGTTATTTGTTATGTTATTTCCAAGATAGTGAATTTTCATTAATTAGTCGTCGTTTTCATTGATTTAGCGTCAATTTTATCAATTTGGCGATATTTTTATCAATTTAGCAGTATTTATAAGGACTCGCCGAGTTGGCGATATGCCTCCAAAATTCATCACCAGAATTTCGCCAAGGGTTACAGATGGTAAAATAGGTATATATATTCTTATAGTAGACTTTTAAAGTCTTTCCAAGATATTGAATTTTCATCAATGAGTCGTCATTTTTACCAATTTGGTTACATTTTCATCAATTTGGTGATATTATTATCAATTAGGTGAAATTTTCGTCAATATGGCAACATTTAAAAAATCTCGCCAAATGGACGATATTTCGAAAATTTCGCCAAGATTCAGAGATAGATAGATAAACAGACAGATAAATCAGGGTGTTTATATTATATAATAGTATTTAAGCCTGCCAAAGACAAAGAAACAAACACTCGTAAAATATAATTCTGCGACTTTAAGTGTTTTTGGTTTAACAATGTACAGTGCTTAGAGTTGTAAATAGTTGTCTCAATTAAAAATTGCCCCATTTAGGTTTCGGCCAATAGTCGAGTTTCAGCTTTTTATGATCCTCATAAAAGTTTGATAATGCAAAGATGACGCAATAAACATTTATTTTCTAAGATAGTTAAAAAAAACATTAGAAACATAAACATCATTAGAAAATCTATTTCTACACTTTCTGATGATATAAAGATTTAATGAAATATGCGAAATAATCTAATTTAAATTTCAATTCGGTATGATGGAACACTCCAAATTTCAATAAATTCTTGGAACCGAAAACATTTTTCAGAATATTTTAAATTTAACATCGACAAACCACGTTTTTCTCAAGCTTTAACAGTACATAGATGGCGCTACCAGCAAAATTTAAAGCAATCATAAAAGTCACCGAGTCTCACGAGTGAAAGTTAGGCCCTAATGCTGCCAACGGGATCGCTACCGATCAAAATTAGCTGCTGTATTGAAATAAGACCAAATTAAATTAACTTTTAAACTAATTCGAATTTTAAAAAATTTCTCTACAAAGTGTTTCCTTTCGGAAGTCGATGTACTTCTGTATCAAGTTGCATGTCTGTGAGTCTCATATATTTTTAACTACAAACGACGCAGACATATTATTTTATTATTATAGATAAATGCAAAAAATGGCACTTACAAAATTCTAAATGAAGTAAAAGATCCTGCATGAAACTCTAAATGTAAATTATATATACATAGAGTTCTAAATTTATTTAAAAATCCTACATAATTTTTTTTAAATCCTGCATAAACTTCTAACTAATTTTCCATGACTGAAAATAAGTGCTGCCATGTGCTGGTCACGTTATGATTTCTTGTTATTGTTTGTTGTAATCATCGTTCCTTGATTAATTATTCCTTTAAGCTCTTCTCATCCAATTCTGATATACACAACGCTTTGTATATTTTCCTTACAACAAGCCCGCCCTTCACGTACACTCTTCACGTTGTTGATCTATCTCGAAACTTAATTTGCATCACTAGGATTACGGAAAATTAATCTTCCGGCCATCCTTCAGCAGCGCTTTATAGTTATTGAATATATAAATGCAAGGCACGATTCGTTGAAGACAAGAGTTTGCTATTTTAAACTATTCGAAAAGAAACAAACTGCAAGTTAGAATTACAAAAAATTCGCTTAGACCGTTGTCTAAGTGAAACTTGTTAAAGAAATCTGATGTGGGCATCAAGAAATCTGATGTCACTTTCACTACATGATACAATGACTTTACCTTTTCACTGCAAAATAATGAAGTACAAGATTCACAGCACTTTTCTCAAGATTTGCAACTTTTATAAGATTCTCGATTTTTCTAAACCCCCCCCCCCCCTCTTATCTTTCTCCGGGGATAAAAGTAGATTGAAAATCAGGCATTGTTAGGGTCTATACCGTAGTCGATACCATAAACGTGCGAAGATTCAACATTATACTGCAAAAATTCAACATTATACTGCAAAGATTCAACATTATACTGCAAAGATTCAACATTATACTGCAAAGATTCAACATTGTAGTGCAAACATTCAATATTATAGTGTAAATATTCAACATTATAGTACAAAGATTCAACACATAGTGTCCTTTGGAGGGTCTGGTTAAGCAAATGCACATTAGACAATTATACAGGGTGATTCAAAAAAGATAGGTCAAACTTTACGAAGTGGGAGTATTCACCAAACCAAGCATTTTTCTCATGGTTTACCGGGTCGGAAATAAAACGTAAAGGCGTTACAGGACGCTTACTCGTTGGGAAATGGTCAATCCGCAAACTTAAAAGCGTCATTCTGGTTGTTATTTTCTAGTTGAAGAAGAAAACCGCGTATGTAAATTTCATCTGGGTAAGAACAAGAACCCTTATGCAAATTTTCGTAACACCGAATGTACGGCGTTATCAGTTTGCCGCAGTTATTCGCAGCTCCAACATTTGAGACGATGGAGGAATTTACAAATAGAGAAAAGACCGATTTGCATTTCATCTATAGAGCTGCAAATGGAAATGGCAGAGAGGCAACTGTACCGGGATCGCTTCCCCCATAGGCAGTTGCCCAATCGTAAAATATTCTTCTTTTTGTGGGGATATCTCAAGAGTCTCGGCTTTGACACTCCCCTTGAATCTGAAGAGGAACTACTCGTCACCAGAATTTCGACCGTTACTGCCGAAGTGCGCGACATGCCTGGTCTGTTCGAGAGAGTTCGCCAATCCCTTCACGCCGCTGTGAGACGTGCATTCAGTTTGGCGGTCGCTCTTTTGAACCATTACTGTAATTATTGTTTATTAAATGTCATTTTATAACTCTTAGGTCAGTCTTGAGTTTTCGCTTCATCTCATCAGTTTCCCTATTAAGCGTCCACTAGCGTCTTTACGTTTCATTTCTGACCCGGTAAACTATGACGGAAAATGCTTGTTTTGGTGGTGTTGTTGTTGTTGTTGAGACCCAGACCGTCCGACCTACCAGAAAGGTATAAGGTAACTGTTTAGACGGCCGGGAAGAGCCACCCAATTTAGACCAGAATCCAGTGGGGGAGGCATCCACAGGGACCGTACCCTCCTTCCCCTACCACCAACCTCTCGGAAGGACTTACGGACCCACATTTGCAACGTGATCGTACTCCGCGTGACCACGGCGGCAATTTTGGCAGTGGCGGGAATCGAACCCGGGCCTACCAACTGCAATTCCTGCGCGCTAACCACTGGGATACTGCACCCGCTTGGTTTGGTGTGTACTAACACCTCGTAATGTTTGCCCATCTTTTTTTAATCACCCTTATAGTGATATGGTTGTCTTTCAAAGGTCTTTTTAAAAATTCCAAACGTGAAAAATGATTAGTCCCAGCATTTTAAATGTTGGAAGAAAAAAAATTTTAAATCATAAATGCAAAATAAAATACTCATATAAAATTAGATGAAATAAAAAAATCCGGCATTGCAATATAAAATTCGGCATAAAATTCTAGATCTATTAAAATATCCAGCATGAAACTATAAATCTTGAAAAGACTCTCGGTAAAATTCTATGATAAAAATGAACGTTCACAAAGTTCTAAATGTGAAAAAGGATCCTTCACAAATTTCCAAATCGTTTAGAAAGGGATCCTTCACAAAATTCTAAATATGAAAAAAAGAACACTTCACAGAATTCTAAACGTGGAAAAACGATGCTTCAAGAAATTCTAAATGTAAACAATGGCACTGCGTATAATTATAAGTATAAAAATATACTTTAAAAAAACTATAAAATCAAAAAATGTTCTTTCACAAAATTCTAACATTCTAACTATTTTCTCATGTTGGAAAATAAAATGATGTCATGTGCTGGTAACGTTATGATTTCTTATTACAGTTTGTTGTAATAATGCTTCATTGATTAATTATTATTCCTTTAAGCTCCAATCATCTAAATCTTATATACATCCGCTTAACGCTTCGTAAATTCGCCTAACAATAAACCCACCTTTCACGTGTACTTTTCGCGTTGTTAATTTATTTCGAAACTTAATTTGCATCACTAGAATTAGAGAAAATTAATCTTCCAACAACGCTTTGTATTTATCGATTGTAAATGCATGGCACGAAACAAATTTGCTTAATTTCGAAAAGAAACAAACTGTTCTTTAGAATTGTAAAAATTTTCTTGTACTGCTGTCTAAAAGAATTTTGTTTAAAAAAAAAATCTGACGCGGACAACACATGTCTTTCTCTACAGAATGCAATAACTTTACTTTTTTCACATCGAAATCATGATGTATAAAATCCACGGCATAATATTTTGGAGATTGAATGAACATCACATCACCATGTCAATTAAAATAGGGCCCTTTTGTCAACTTATTAATCCAAACAGAACAGGGGTTTTTATCCCTAGCCTTAACTGCAAGACAGAAGAATCTACTATGTAGTGAAATAGCAACAATAGTAATAAAAGATATAGTAACAAGTAACAAAAAATATCATAAATTTGACATATATTGCATATAATATTTCTATATTTGACATAATATTTCTATCGAGGCTTAATATTAGATTTCTTTAATTTTCATTATAAAAATTCGTTCTTCAATACAACGTTATTTTATAATAAATAAAGAACTAGGTATAGAACCTTGCTGTTCCAATCTGAAATCGAAACCTGAATCTTTAAACTGACCAACCGACGCTCTACCGTTGAGCTACTGGAACGAAATTCAAGCTCTTGTTGTCAAAGTGGACTCTGTATTCTCCACTCTAATGTCAGATTGTTCTGTCAAACTGACCACCGCCTGCTATTTTTACCTTAGGTTAACCTAGAGCTCCTCTACTACAGACTGACTTATCAAGCATATTGAAGCCCATAGGGTTCAATACTACAGTTACAGAAATTATAAAATAAGTGTTTAAAATAAATATTTTATATAAAAAAAGAAGTTTCAATTAGAATATTGTTGAACTTAGCTCGTACAAGTATGCTCCATTACCGGGTATCTAATTATTTATTAGCTATTGTTTTCATCTTTCTTCGTTTCTAGGAAAACGATATAGCCTAAAACCCTTTCTAGAATGATTAGAGCAGTTTGGTGCGAAACAACCGCTCATAATTATTTCCAATTGTACTTCTTAAAGTGAAAATACGAATAGAGCTAATGCTAACGGATTACGCTTCCAACTATGGTGGGCTTCAATATGCTTGAAGAGTCAGCTCGTATATAGAGGAGACTTAGGTTAACCTCGTGATGCAATTTTTATCTCCCAAGTGAGCTTCTTGCGTAGTCGATTTGAAATCGGCGCAAGTCGATTTGAATCAGTTTTCAATGTGATCGCATCCTTGCATTGGTGCGTTTACATTATTGAGTTCGGTAAATGTATCTGAAAGTTAATTTTAATATGAACTTTTAGTCTAAGTTATTAGAGCCAATGGATGGTCATAAGTGTTCCAACGGAGAAACTTAATATCAGGAAGCACTGGCCGATAGTGCTCCTGACACCGACAATAAGTGAATAGACCAAACAGCCACAATAAGTGAATAGACCAAACAGCCATTACCATATATTTCATCTAAAAATTATTAAGCATGGTCTATCACTCAGAATTATTGATCTAGTGGTTAGTTTTAAATTTAAATTGCTCATACTTCAATAATGCTGAAATAAGAAATGCTAAATTATAAATTCCAAAAAAATACTAGAGGCAGAATAAAGAGTTTAAAAGTGGCCAAAAAATTCATTTATTATATGTATATGTAAAAGGCAAACATAAGAGCAGAAATATCATAAAGCTCATTAATGCTCAATTAATACACAAAAATATCTCTAAGCTTAATAATGCTATTTCACATATTCTTAAATACCCAATGTATATATATATATTTACAGTGTTTTACAAAGATTTTAAAATTCATTATTTTAAAAAAATTATGTTCTTCCTCACAGTACGGAGAATTCAAAATGAAATTTGCAATATGTTGAGCTTAGCTGTTTCTTCTTACCTTACACTTTTGAAATTAAAATTAAACAATTGTCTTTAAAGATATTGATGTCAGGGATCTTACTGATTCGAGTAAAGAAGCAGGCAACTTACATATAGTCTGAGATGATGCGATGGCCTAGGGCTTTTCTTATCATCATTGGTCTTGAATCGATGAACAGTTAAAACCACACTCTCAGAAATACTGCAGCATTTATCTTTGTAGTGTTTAGCTTCAGCAGCAAAATTTATCGTCTCATTAGGCATTGTCACCTATAACGTTGAGATATGAATCGATGTCTTGGGACATGCCCGAAGTAGCACTGGTCTGGGTAACCAAATCTTTAAAAGATCAAAATCGGCAAAGTTGAAGCTGTCAGGAACGTGGTAACCAAATCTTCTTCTCAAAGGATCAATATCGGCAAAGTTGACGTCGTTTTGAACATCGTCTTAAAATTAGGCTTAAGTCATCATATGAGTTGAAAGTGGCTAGGCCGGTAAAAATGGCTCACAATCAAAGAAGTATACTTGATGGTGGTACATTGGACTCATAGTCCTACCAGTTAAATTATCTTAATGTCATTCGGTCTATCAAGACCTAAAAAATGTGTCAACCTTCTTGGTGAAAAGACAGGGCCAGACTGGGATATAAAAAGAGCAAGAATTGCAAAAATCAGGACCTACATGGTTCGACCCACGGGCCGGCCACCTCCGTAAGAGAATAATCTTAGATCTTTTTTTTTTTTACTATTTTCGCACTTGCCGTAAGTTTTGCAGTGGCGCTGTACTCAGTACACACATAATTGGTCACTGCTGTACCTGAAATCTTTCTGATTGGTTTGTAGCTTTGTACATGCTAAAAAGTTGGGGTGCTGTATTGCTTACTCCTTTCCGGAGCAAGTTGGCCCATCTGTGAAATCTGTTGAAGTAGCTTTTGTTTAGTGGGTTGAAGACCCAGACCGTCCGACTCGTCCAGAGGACTAAGAGCAACTATTTGGACGGCCGGTTTTTTTTTTTTTTTTTTTTTTTAGTGGGTGTAACTTTTGCACGTTATTTCTTCCAGTTGACAGGAATTATATTACATTTCTTATGGGGAAAAGTTCTCTGCATGAGAAGGAATTTTGACCGTTATGGTCTTACGCATGTAAAGCTTACACGTGTTTCTCCAAAGGGGTGGGAGGGGGGGCTAAGATGCTTATTGGTACCATACTCGTTAAGTTGCAGCTGTGAAAATCTCATCCTACGGATGTGCAATGTGCGTGGGAAAGGAATTTTGAAAATGGCTTTTTGGCCTGGCAACCGCCTTTAGATGTCTTAATAAAGTGAAAAGTGAATATGAAATTTTGAGAAAAATTCTAATTCTAATTCCCATTTTAATTTAAAAAGTTGGCATATTTTAAACTGTAAGTGTATTAATAAAATTTATTAAAAATTTATAAAAAATGTCATACTTATTATGACACTTGCATTCATGGTCGCTTATTTATTGTTTTCTATGGCAGCTATGGTACGGCGAATAATCCCAAAAACCATGGCGACCATAGGTTAAGAGCCCTGAAACAAAATAATTCATTCTTACTGACATGCAAAATCTATATAAAATGAAATTGGCATTTTATGTAGATTTTATGACATTATTTTTGCATTGGGGTGTTTACATTATTGAGTTCGGCAAATGTATCTGAAAGTTATTTTTAATATTAACATTTTGTCTAAGTTGTTAGAACCAATGGGTGGTCATAAGTGGTCGGACGGGAAAACTTATATCCGTGTATCACTTGTTTATTGTTTTCTATAGCAGCTATGGTACGACGACCAATCCCAAAAACCATGGAGACCATAGGTTAAGAACCCTGAAACAAAATAATTTATTCCTACTGACATGAAAAATCTACATAAAATGCAATTGACATTTAATTAATATCCCTTCAAATAAATAACTATTGGAGAATGCTGTGGCGTCCAAGTACAAAACTATTATAAAACATATATTCTCTCGTAAATGGAACAACGAAGATGACCACGAGAATGATGTTAACAGATTTGTCGTATAATACTGCATATGAAAAGCGAACATATTTGATTATATTTACTATATTTTTAATTTTATGTAATTCTTATAATAAATTTGTTGGAAAATGGTTATATTTTGAGAATGGTTAATGCTAACGTTCTGAAGTTTTGTGTCATTCGTTTCCTAATGAAATATTACGTATGAAATGATTAATTATTTATGTAACAATGTTTAAGGTCCTAAGTTTTTGGTTTTATCAAAAATTCATTCCAAAATCCTTCTGTTAGCGTTCTAAAATTCCAAAATTTATGCCATTTGTTTTCTAATAAAAAAATTACGTATAAAATGGTTATTTCTTTCATTATTTAATGATGTGATCTTTTAATATTTCGTTCTTTCAAAAATTCATTCAAAACTTTGTGAGCGGGGGTAGGGCATTCTATTGCATTAGCTCAATATAGGGTTCAAATATGTACTGATTTTAGTAATGCACTAAATTAAGTTCAAAAGAAAAAAAGTTCTATTCGTTCGTGAGATATAGCATTCACAAGACTGACAGATGCAAACACTAATATACATACAACCATTGTAAAGAACGCTAACGTACATACAACTACTAACATACATTGTAAAGTGCTTTTACTGCCCCAACATGGAATCGAACAATGGATCTTCGATCTGGCCAGATGACGCTATATTACTCTGTTAAATCAATATAATGTGAAATCAGGATGAAATATTAAAAATCTGATGTGGGCAGCACATGACTTTCCCTGCAGACTTATATCCACGTTCTCTTTATTTTAATTAAATTTATTTCACTTTTAATTCAATTTTCGTTCTCATTCGGTAACCGGACTTATTTTCAAAGGTGGCGTAGAGAAAATACGGAAAGCTAAAATATCTCGAGAACGGCTGGTCCTAGTGTAATGGGGTTGGTCTTTTTCTTTTCTTCTCTAAAAATTGCGTATTAAACAAGCATTTAATAGATATATTTGAGCATACGTAGTTCTTTAGTTTAGATTTTGACGATTTTTGCGGGCCATTTTGCAAAAAAAGGCAGGTTATTTTTTTCGAATCGTTCCAAAATCTAATCAGCCCCAAGGTGACCCACAAATGACTCATCTACCGAATTTTGTGAAATTCGGTATAGTAGTTTTTCAGTTAGAGTGGATAAACACTTTTGCGGGCCATTTCGGAAAAAAAGGCGGGTTCTTTAATTCCAAATCCTACCCAAAACTAATCAGCTCCAGATTCGCCCATAAGTGACTTATCTACCAAATTTTGTGAAATTCGGTCCATTAGTTTTTTAGTTAGAGTGGATACAAAATCTGCACAGACAGACAGACACACAGACAGACACACACACAGACGTCACGCTAAAAATGGTTTTTTCGTATTCTAGAGGTCTTGAAACGTGTAGACCCGTCGAAAACTCGAGTTGCGATTTTCGACATGATTCCAATACTTTCCCTATACATTACCATGTATTGCAGGGTAAGTAAAAATCAGATGTGGGCAGCACATAACTTTCCCTGCAGACTTATATACACATTATCTTATTTTAATTCAATTGAATTCACTATTAATTCAATTTTCGTTCTCATTTGGTTACTGGACTCATTTTCAAAGGTGGCGTAGAGAAAACAAGAAAGATCAATCATGCATAAGCATTGATTATGAAACACTTTCCAACTGAAATGTAATTTCATTTAAAAATTTCTAAAATGTGATTCATTCAGTGGTAATATCTTTTACATTATCACAGTACTACAGTAATTTATTATACTTAAATATTTAAAACTGTATCGAAATATAAATCATCTGATTCTTTATGCAAAATCAATGAATATTTCATTCATATAACTTGTATTCCAGACTCCAGAGCTAAATAATTTTGTGTGAAAAAAATTCAGCAATTCTTATGTAATTCATCTTACAATCGCTTGAGATATTTGCATTCTGCATATGTTAAAATTAGGCTTCCTTGAAGAAATAATAAAAGTTTAGGGATCATTTAAAATCACAACTATTGTAATTGCATAGGCACGGAATTTAGATACACAGATAATATATATGTGTATGTGTATGTACTCAAAGTATTGGAATCGTGCCGAGGATCGGAACTCGAATTTTCAAAGTATCTACACGTTTTGGGACTTCTAGAACACGAAAAAACTACTTTTAGGAAGACGTCTGTGTGTGTAAGGGTGTATCTGTGTATGTTTCTGTGTGTCTGTGTGGATATTACATCCACTCTAATTGAAAAACTAATGGACCGAATTTCATACAATTTGGTAGGTATGTTTTTTGTGGGAAATCCTGATGTTCATTAGATTATAGAACGATTCGTAATAAAAGAATCTGCCTTCTTTGCGAAATGGCCGCAGAAATTGCCTTTATCCACTCTAGCTAAAAACTAATGAACCAAATTTAACAAAATTTGGAGTATAATATTTCAATAACCTACAAGTGATTTATATACCAAATTTAACAAAATTTTGTATATAAATCATTTGTAGGGTATTCTACTACGATTCGGGAAAAAGGAACGGGCTATTTTTGCGAAATGGCCAGCAAAAATCGTTATATATAAAAATAAAAGACTACGTGTGCTCAATTATATCAATTAAATTCCTATTTTATATGTGATTTTTGACAACAAAAAGAATAAGACTAACCCCATTACTCTAGGACTAGCCGTTCTTGAGATATTCTAGTTTTTTCGCGTTTTCGCTACGCCACCTTTGACAATAAGTCCAGCTATCAAATGAGAACCAAATTTAAGTTTAACGTGTAAATTCAATGTCATTTAAAATGCTTATGTTGTGCAGATAAACTCAAATTATCATTGAATAAATAAAGAGAACGAATATGAGTCTGCAGAGAAAGACATGTGCTGTCCACATCAGAATTTTTAACAATATTACACCAATGATTTATAGAAGTGAACGGGGATTATTTTCAGGCCATTTCGAAAAAAATGTATGATCTATATTTAAAGATCCATCAAATTTTTGTCGAATAAAATGTTCAACAAATTTAAGCTGTGTACCAAATTTTAACTCTCTAGGACGTAGGAAAGTGCATTTAAAATGCCATCAATTAAATTTATCATGAAGAGTTATATAAAATTTTAAAAAAATGAAAAATTGTTATCTACCAAATTTATTTTAAAACATGAAGCCACTCCCATATGCAAAACGTTTAAACAAATGGAGAGATATTTATTATATAATATCTCTCTCTTTTCTTTCTGGAAGATATCCCAAAGTCAGAATTTAAATGAATTTGTTTTTTTCCCTATATTAAATAATTTTTTTAATTAAAAAACTACTTAACATATTTTACTGAATTTTTTTTTATATATTCTATGGGATAATGTGAATATTTCCTAAAAATTTCGAAGCAATTCGTGAATTTTAAATTTACTTAAAAAATGTTTGAAAAATTAGGTCCCATAGGGTTCAATGTATTTCATTTTTTCAACCCGGGTTCAATAAAAAACTAATTGGGTGATATTATTTATTTATATTCCCATAGGTCCTACAGACCGTCTGAACAACATACTAAAATTTCATTTTGATAAACTCATTTTTACGGCAGTTATCGTGCTAACGGACAGACAGACAGACAGACAGACAGAATGAACAAAGTCATAAACACTTTTCAACTTTGTTGTAAAGTGTTAAAAACAAAAACAAAAATATCTCGAGACGGCTAGTCTTAGTTTAATGGGATTGATCATATTCTTTTCTTCGTTAAAAATTACGTATAAAACAAGCATTTAATGGATATATTAAATGCTCCGTAGTTTTTTATTTTAAATCTTGTCGATTTTTGCGGGCCATTTTGCAAAAAAAGGCAGGTTATTTTTTTCCGAATCTTACCAAAAACTAAGCAGCACCAGGGTGTCCCACAAGTGACTTACCTACCAAATTTTGTTTAATTCGATCTTTTAGTTTTTCAACTAGAGTGGATACAAGCTTTTGCGGGCCACTTCGCAAAAAAAGGCGGGTTCTTTTATCCCAAATCATACCCAAAACTAATCAGCACCAGATCCGCCCACAAGTGATATACCTACCAAATTTTATGAAATTCGGTCCATTAGTTTTTTAGTTAGAGTGGATACAAAATCTGCACAGACCCACAGACAGACATACAGACAGACACAGAGACAGACACACAGACACACAGACAGACAGACAGACACACACACAGACGTCACGCTAAAAATGGTTTTTTCGTATTCTAGAGGTCTCGAAACGTGTAGATCCGTCGAAAACTCGAGTTGCGATTTTCGGCATGATTCCAATACTTTCCCTATACATTACCATGTATTGCAGGGAAAGTAAAAATCTGTTGTGGGCAGCACATGACTTTCCCTGCAGACTTATATTCACGTTCTATTTATTTAAATTAAATTTAATTAATTTTTAATTCAATTTTCGTTCTCATTTGAAAACTGGACTTATTTTCAAAAATGGTGTAGGAAAAATAAGAAAAAATAAAATATCTCGAGAACGGCTGGTCCTAGTGTAATGGGGTTGGTCTTATTCTTTTCTTCGCTAAAAATTACATATTAAACAAGCATTTAATGGCTATATTTGAGCATACGTAGTGCTTAAGTTTAGATTTTGATGATTTTTGCGGGCCATTTTGCTAAAAAAGGCAGGGTTTTTTTTTCGAATTATACCAAAATCTAATCAGCACCAGGGTGGCCTACAAGCGACTTATCTACCAAATTTTGTGAATTCGGTCCATTAGTTTTTTAGTTAGAGTGGATACAAGCTTTTGCGGGCTATTTCGCAAAAAAAGGCGGGTTCTTTTAACCCGAGTCATACCCAAAACTAATCAGCACCAGATTCGTGCACAAGTGACTTACCTACCAAATTTTATTAAATTCGGTCAATTAGTTTTTTTTAGTTAGAGTGGATACAAAATCTGCACAGACAGACACACACACAGACACACACACAGACGTCACGCTAAAAATGGTTTTTTCGTATTCGAGAGGTCTCGAAACGTGTAGATCCGTCAAAAACTCGAGTTGCGATTTTCGGCATGATTCCAATACTTTCCCTATACATTACCATGTATTGCAGGGAAAGTAAAAATGAGTGCGCAAGGGAAATTTGAAATTATTTTAAAAATGTATTTTTTTCCTTAAACTTGTAAAAAACCTTGCTGCTCCAACTGGAAATCGAACCACGCTTGTCTATACTAGCCAGCCGACGTTCTGCCGTTGAGCAACTTGAACGGAATTGCAAGCTCTTATCTTTGAATTCGACTCAGCATTTTCAACTTTCTAATGTCAGATTGGCGTATAATTGACAAACTGACTGCCCACCTCCTGCTTTTTATACCTCGGGTTAGCCTCCTGCTGCTATTTTTATCCTCCAGATTAGCTTCTGCGTGGTCATTATCCTCTCGATTTGAAATCGACGCTCAATATCCCAGAATCCACTGAATACGTGATAGTCGTACTAGGGTTACTTTCAGACCTCCCACATCTCTAATTTTTCTAATTTTTCTTTTCTAAATTTTATTCTAAATTTCTGTTTTTGTTTTTCATGTGTCTACTTTTTTTTTTCCTTTTCATATACTTTTTATATATTTTCTAAATTTTGCTTTCAAAATTTTATTATTTTCTTTCATTGTAATCTATTTTTCATTATGTTATTATACCTCACACTAAATTTTATTTTTCAATGCTCTATTTATCTATATTCGCAATAACCATTTTCCCATTTTTGAAAAATGGACATACTTGTCAAGTTCAAATGTAATGTAAAACTGTCTGTTTAACCACAATATTTTTCATCAATTGTTATCTTTTTAGACCTAAATAAATGTTTGTTTGCCAGGATGGTAGACCTTTGATGCCTCCTGAGTGCAGGAGGTATCCTTTCCCGGCCATGCAGCTAGCTACTCTAAACCCACTATGTTAGTCGCACGATCTAGGGTCTTCAGACCTCCCATATCTTTGCGCTTACCTACAGATTTGATTTGTTCGTAGCCATTGTGAAGAACCTTGCTACTCCATTGATCTTCGAACTGGCCAGTCGACGCCCTTCCTTTGAGCTACTTGAACGAAAGTACAAGATTTTATTCTGGAAGTGAACTCCGCAACATACAAACACTAACATACATACAAACACTAACACAAATACTAACATACATACAAACACTAGCATACATACAAACACTAACATTACTTGCGATGAAAGTTCATGAATATTTTAAACTTGCTCTTCCGTAAAAATTCAAACTCAAATTTCTTATCCCTTCACAATACTTCTGTCACAATACATTATGCTATATACACCAAAGTGCCAAAAGTCATGGGATACCTCTCTAACATCGTGTTGGGCCTCCTTTATCTCGACGAGTGCAGCAACTCGATGTGGCATTAACTCTACTAGTCGGCGAAAGTCTCCAGAAGGAATGCTCATTCTGTCTCGATAACAGCCTATAATTGCATGGTTGTGGTGGGTTCTGGAATTTGAGCATGAATGGCTCTTTCGATCATGTCCCAGATGTGCTCCAAGGAGTTCATGTCTGGCAATCTAGGTGGTCAAATCATGTGCTGGAATTGTCCAGAATGCTCCTCAAACCAATATGGGCCTCTGTGACACGAAGCATTATCATCCTGGAACATCCCATTGTTATTGGAGTATATTAAATCCATAAACGGCTGCAAATGGTCATCAAACAGCTGAACATAGCGATTTTCTATCAATGACCTGTTCAATTTTACCAGTGGACCCAATCCATGACAAGAAAACACTCTCCACACCATTATGAAACCACCACCAGCTTGCACAGTGCCTTGTTGACAAGTTGGATTCATAGCCTCATGGTGTTTGCGCAACACACAAATGCAACCACCAGCTCGTACCAACTGGAAACATGACTCATCAAACCACGCTAGCTTCTATCAGTCATGTAGCATCCCTTACATGTGTTCGTGAACCCAAGTGATGCGCTGAGGCCGATAATGAGCTGTGTGCAAAAGCACTCGACACACATGCATACAAACACTAACATGCATACACAGACTAACATACATACTCACATTAACATACATGCACACACACACACTAACATACTTACAAACACTTACACGCATACACACACTAACATACATACACCCACTAACATATATACACACACATTAACATGCACTAACATGCACATTCACTAACATACACACACACACACACTAACATACATACACACATATATACCGCCAAAACAATTTTTTCGAGTTCAGTATCCCAGAGTCCACTGCTGTCATGACCCATCAATGCCAAATTTCGCTGCATAAACCTCACAGATACAATTCCAGTGCGTTCCTCATTGAATGTGGTAGTCAGTTGACGCAGTGTTAGTTCATCTGTTAGCACGAAAGCTTCTGCTCAGAGGTAACTGGTTTCGATCCTTTAGCAGACGTGGCCGCTCACTGCGTTGTCCCTTGTGGGGGGTAATGCCTTCCCTAAGGCACTCTCGACACTGTCGAGCGAGAAATCTTCAAAGTCTCACCAACTTCCGAAATGCTATGCTCCATGCGTCGAGCTTCAACTATTATTCCACGTTCAAACTCGGTTAATTCTCATCGGGTAGCTATTATAATCTTATTTAGCGTTTCACAAGACATTCAAGTGTCCAACAGACAGTACTGACAAGCATCTGACTCTTTATACCTCTTTTAACGCGATGCGAACGCAACTTGTAAATTTTCATACTGCTATCCCATGAATTTTGACACTTGAGTGAATGTAGGGAAAGTAAAGAGTGGATTCTTAATATAATGTAATTTTTGTATCCATTAAAGAGACAATAGACGTTCAAAGGAGCAAATATCGACAAAATTATGCAAATATTTTTTAGCAGAATATTATTATACACATTATCTTATCGATTACTGAAAACCACATTTATATCGAATATTTACTTCAAAAGTTATGAACTGGTGGAGATTGTAATCCACAAAATTAGGTTGAAAAGGGTACTTTCAAGTGTGCTTTTCTCGAAATGAGATTTTCGAGATTTTTATGGCATTAAAATGGTCCATAATTTCTCATTTTTGCCATAATCACAGGAAATTCGTAGAACATGTTCTGTAAATGTATTTTAACAAAACTGCGCCTGCATTTTTGAATCTGTATTTTTTGAGTAACATGAATGTGTTGTGAAGTTTCGATATAGATGAAATTATTATTAAAATGAACTTCCAGTTCAAGAATATTGATATTTTTTAATTAACTTGAAGATGGATTCAAAATTAATGCACAAATTTGTTACTTTCCCCACAAACATGGTAATGTATAAAGAAAATGTTGGAATCTTGAGCTCTATACGCTTCGAACACAAGAAACATGAAAAATATATTTTTAGAGTGATGTATCTGTGCGTGTGTGTGTCTATTTGTGTAATGTATGTATTCACTCTTTTTGAAAAACTTTTGTAGCTACTCTTAATTAGACTCACCATAGCGTGCTTGTGGGTTTTTTTTGTTTACTTTCCCTGCAATACATGGTAATGTATAGGGAAAGTATTGGAATCATGCCTAAAAAC
Source organism: Amaurobius ferox (assembly GCA_951213105.1). Lineage (NCBI taxonomy): Eukaryota > Metazoa > Arthropoda > Arachnida > Araneae > Amaurobiidae > Amaurobius > Amaurobius ferox. Next base: position 63,394,373 of record OX578150.1, on the reverse strand, counting down.
GCAACTCGAGTTTTCGACGGATCTACACGTTTCGAGACCTCTAGAATACGAAAAAACTATTTTTAGCGTGACGTCTGTGTGTGTGTCTGTCTGTGTGTCTGTCTGTGTATCTGTCTGTGTATCTGTCTGTGTGTCTGTCTGTGTGTCTGTGCAATGTATGTATCCACTCTAACTGAAAAATTAATGAACCCAATTTCGTTAAATTTGGTAGGTAAGTCACTTGGATGTGACCCTGGTGTTGAATAACTTTTGGTATGATTCGGAAAAGAAGAACTCGCCTTTTTTTACGAAATGGCCAGCAAAAATTTCATGTATCCACTCTAGCTAAAATACTAATTGAACAAATTTCACAAAATTTGGTAGATAAGTTTCTTGTGGGATACTCTGGTGCTGATTAGATTTTGGTACGATTCGGAAAAGAACAAACTGTCTTTTTTTACGAAATGGTCCGCCAAAATCTAAAAAAAAAGACTAAATAGGGTATGCTCAAATGTATCAATTAAATTCTTATTTTATACGCAATTTTTGAAAATAATATAACACACTCCAATATACTTTAGGACTAACCATTCTCAAGATATTTGAGATTTCTTGCATTTTTGTTGCGCCGATTTCGGAAAAATGACCACTTACCAAATAAAAACCAAAATTGAATTAAAAATGCAAATTTAGTGTTATTTGGTTCAATTAAACTCAATTTAATGAATTATTAAAGAAATAAAGAAAATATGAATTTGAGTCTGCAGGAAAAGTCATGTGCTAGCCACATCAGATATTTCATTTTTATCATTGAGAAACAATTTTACCTGTGAGAAACAAATTGAATATGGTTTTAGATAATAATCTTTGAAGGACTTTGCTTATTATTTGAAACATCGGAGTATATAAAATTGGCAAAAATTAATAAAACTCAGTTCCATTAAAATTTGCATCGGCTACATTATATTTTCTTCCATGTCAAAGTAAAATCCCACGTCCGGCATCTTTGCACTAACCTATAGAGTTGATTTCTTCGGGTTCCATTGTGACACCTAGCTGCCCCAACTGGGAATCGAACTACAAATCTCCTTGGTAGTCAGCTGCTCTACCATTGAGCAGCTGGAACAGAATTGCAAACTCTTATTGTGGAAGTAAACTCTGGAAACTACATCAACTATATTATTACATTTAATAAATGTATGATAAATTCAGTATATATCTAAAAAGTTTCAATGTAATTAACGTTAAAAAGTTGCATTCCAACACCCAATATCCCTTAATAGATTTATTTTTAAAACGTGAATTTAAACTTTGAATAAAGAAAACAGAGATGTGAAGACATGGATGTTTTTCTTCCGCACCTAATTACAAGTTAATACCGGAAACTATCAATTAAGATCGCTATAATCCAACCGATATATTGTGCTTGCACAAAAATGGTAATTTCGTTCTGAAAAGATGAAGCACACAATTTGTTTTCTCAAAGCCGATGTGTGAGACTTTTATCAATTTCTTTTGGATTAATTCGATAACATATATTTTTTGGTATGACTATGCATATGTAATGGTTTGGAAAAGCATGCTGGAAATGAATGTGAAAATTTAGAGGCACGTTTTATTTAAAAGAAAGATAATATGGAATGGTTTGGGCGAGCATGCTGGGAATGAATGTACAAATGAAGAGACAGATTTATCTGGAAGAAAGCGAATGTGGAATGGTTTGGAACAGCATGCTGGGAGTGAATCTGTAAATGTAGAGGCGTGTTTTATATAGGAGAAAGCGAATGTAGGATGGTTTAGAAGAGCATGCTGGAAGTGAGTGTACAGATGTAGAAGCATGTTTCATCTGGAAGGGAGCTAATATGAAATGGTTTAGAAGAGCATCCTGAGAATGAATGTGCAAATATAGAGGCACGTTTTATCTAGAAGAAAGCGAATATGGAATGGTTTGGAAAAGCATGCTGAGAATGAATGTGCAAATGTAGACACACGTTTTTCTGGAAGAAAGCGAATAAAAGTGCAAGTGTAGAGACACGTTTTATCTAGAGAAAAGCGAATATGGAATTGTTTGGAAGAGCATACTGGGAATGAATATGCAAATGTAAAGACACATTTATCTAGAAGAAAGTGAATATGAAATGGTGTTGCAAGAGCATGCTGGAAGTGAATGTGCAAATGTAGAGGCACGTTTCATCTGGAAGGAAGCTAATTTGAAATGGTTCAAAAGAGCATGCTGGGAATTAATGTGAAAATAAAGATGCACGGTTTATCTGGTAGATATCGAAAATGGAATGGTTCGAAAAAGCATACTGGGAATAAATGTGCAAATGCAGAGGCACCTTTTATCTGGAAGAAAGTTAATATGGAATGGTTTGGAAGAGCATGCATGGTTTGGAAGAGCTGTACTCCAGTCGTGGAGTAGTTTTTCATCTTTTGAAGACTCGCGGGTTCATGGACTTGATCTGATGTTGCTGTCGTTCAAGTGGGATAAGAAACAACAACACATTATTGAGGTCGGCAAATGTATTTTAAAGTTAATTTTAATACGAACTTTTAGTCTAAGTTATTAGAGCCAATGGATGGTCATAAATGGTCCGACGGGAAAGCTTACATTCGTGTACCGCTTGTTTATTGTTTTCTATGGCAGCTATGGTACGGCGACCAATCCCAAAAACTATGGCGACCATAGGTTAAGAACCCTGAAACAAAATAATTTATTCCTACTGACATGCAAAATCTATATAAAATGCAATTGACATTTAATTAATATCCCTTTAAATAAATGACTACTGGAGAATGCTCTGGCGTCAAAGTACAAAACTATTAAAAAACATATATTCTCTCGTGAATGGAACAAACGAAGATGACCACGAGAATGATGGTAACAGATTTGTCGTATAATATTTCATATAAAAACTGAACATATTTGATTATACTTACTATATTTTTAATTTTATGTAATTCTTATAATAAATTTGTTGGAAAATGGTTATATCTTGAGAATGGTTAATACTAGCGTTCTGAAATTTTGTGTCATTTGTTTCCGAATGAAAAATTACGTATTAAATGATTGATTATTTATGTAACAATGTTAAAGGTCCCAAGTTTTTATGATTTTATCAAAAATTCATTCTAAAATCGTCCTGTCGGCTTTCTAAAATTTATGCCATTCGTTTTCTAGTAAAAAAATTACGTATAAAATGGTTATTTCTTTCATTATTTAATGTTGTGATCTCATAATATTTCTTTCTTTCAAAATTCATTCAAAACTTAGTGAACGGAGAGGGTGGGGTGGTCATTCTATTGCATTAACTCAATATAGGGTTCCAATATGTACTGATTTTAGTAATGCACTAAATTAAGTTCAAAAGAAAAAAAGTTCTATTCGTTCGTGAGATATAGCATTCACAAGACTCACAGATACAAACACTAACATACATACAACCGCTAACATGAATTATAAAGAACACTAACATACATTATAAAGAACACTAACATACATTATAAAGAACACTAACATACATTATAAAGAACACTAACATACATACAACCACTAAGCTTTACTGTCCCAACATGGAATGGAACACTGGATCTTCAAACTGGCCATGTGGCGCTATATTACTCTGTTAAATCAATATAATGTGAAATCAGGAAAAAATATTAAAAATGAGTGCGCAAGGGAAATTTGAAATTAATTTAAGAATGTAATTATTTTCTTAAACTTGTAAAAAAACCTTGCTGCCCCAACTGGAAATAGAACCACGTTTGTCTGAACTAGCCAGCCTACGCTCTGCCATTAAGCTACTGGAACGGAATTGCAAACTCTTATCTTTGAATTCGACTTAGCATTCTCCACCTTCTAATGTCAGATTGGCGTACAATTGACAACCTGACTGGCCACCTCCTGCTTTTTATACCTCGGGTTAGCCTCCTGCTGCTATTTTTATCCTCCGGGTTATCTTCTGGGTGATCGTTATCCTCTCGATTTGAAATCGACGCTCAATATCCCAGAGTCCACTGAATACGTGCTAGTCGTACTAGGGTTACTTTCTCTAATTTTTCTTTTCTAAATATTATTTTAAATTTCTGTTTTTGTTTTTCATGTGTCTATTTTTTTTTTCCTTTTCCTACATTTTCTCTTTATATATTTTCTAAACTTTGCTTTTAAAATTTTATTATTTTCTTTCAATTAAATCTATTTTTCATTATGTTATTATACCTCATACTAAATTTTATTTTTCAATGCTCTGTTTATCTATATTCGCAATAACCCTTTTCCCATTTTTGAAAAATGGACATACTTGTCAAGTTCAAATATAATGTAAAACTGTCTGTTTAATCATAATATTTGTCGTCAATTGTTATCTTTTTAGATCTAAATAAATGTTCGTTTGGCGGGACCTTGGGTGGTAGACCTTGGATGCTTCTTGAGTGCCGGAGGTATCCTTTCCCGGCCGTGCAGCTAGTTACTCTAAACTGACTAAGTGAGTCGCACGGTCTTAAAACTTCTGATCTCCTACATCTTTGCGCTTACCTGCAGATTTGATTTGTTCGGGCGCCATTGTGAAGAACCTTGCTACTCTAACCGGGAATCGAGCCCTTGATCTTCGAACTGGCCAGTCGACGCTCTTCCGTTGAGCTACTGGGACGAAAATACAAGCTGTCAATGAGGAAGTGGACTCTGCAACATACAAACACTAACATACATATAAACACTGACATACACACAAACACTAGCATACATACAAACACTAACACACATTACTTACGATGTAAGTTCATGGATGTTTTAAACTTGCTCTTCCGTAAAAAATTCAAGCAAAAATTTCCTATTCCTTCACAATACTTCTGTCACAATACATTATGCTATATACACTCAAGTGCTAAAAGTCATAGGATACCTCTGTAATATCGTGTTTGTCCTCCTTTAGCTGGACGAAATGCAGCAACTCGATGCAGCAACAAGACTCAACTTGACTCAACTTGTCTCAGACTCAACTTGTCGGCGGAAGTCTCCAGGAGAAATGTTCAGTCATGCTGTCTCGATAACAGCCTATAATTGCGTGGTTGTGGTGGGTTCTGGAATTTGGGCATGAATGGCTTTTTCGATAATTTCCCAGATATGTTCCAAGGGGTTCATGTCTGGCGATATAGGTGGACAAATCATGTACTGAAATTGTCCAGAATGCTCCTCAAACCAATCACGAGCAATATGGGCCTCTGTAACACGGAGCATTATCATCCTGGAACATCCCATTGTTATTTGGGTATATTAAATCCATACACTACTGCAAATGGTCATTAAGCAGCTGAACAGATCGATTTCCTGTCAATGACCTGTTCAATTTTACCAGGGGACCCAATCCGTGACAAGTAAACACTCTCCATATCATTAAAAAACCAGCACCATCTTGCACAGTGCCTTGTTGACAAGTTGGATCCATAACCTCATGGGGTTTGCGCAACACCCAAATGCAACCATCAGCTCGTACCAACTGGAAGCATGACTCATCGAACCACGCTACCTTCTTTCAGTCATCTAGGGTTCACTGCATGTGTTCCGGAGCAAAGGTGATGCGCTGAAGCCGATAATGTGCTTTGAGCAAAAGCACTCGAGTCGATCTTCTGCTGCCATGTCCCATCAATGCCATATTTTGCTGCACAAACCTCACGGATACAATTCTATTGCGTTTCTCCTTGAATGTAGTAGTCAGTTGACGCAGTGTTAGTTCATCTGTTAGCACGAACGCTTCTGCTCAGAGGTAGCTGGTTTCGATCCTTCAGCAGGCGAGGCCGCCCACTGCGCTGTCCCTAGTGGGGGATAATGCCTTCCACTCTCTCGATACAGCCTTCACACTGTCGAGCGAGAAATCTTCAAAGTCTCAACAACTTCTAAAATGCTATGCTCCATGCGTCGTTCTCCAATTATCATTCCACTTTCAAACTCGGTTAATTCCCGTCGGTTAGCTATTATAATCTTATTTAACGTTTCACAAGATATTAAAGAGTCCAACAGACAATACTGACAACCATCTGACTCTTTATACCTCTTTTAACGCAATGCGAACGCCACTTGTAAATTTTCATACTGCTATCCCATGAATTTTGATGCTTGAGTGAATGTAAAAGAGTGGATTTTTAATATAATGTAATTTTTGTATCCATTAAAAAGACAATCGACGTTCAAAGGAGCAAATATCGACAAAATTATGCAAATATTTTTTAGCAGAATATTATTATACACATTATCTTATCGATTACTGAAAACCGCATTTATATCGAATATTTACTTCAAAAGTTATGAACTGGTGGAGATTGTAATCCACAAAATTAGGTTGAAAAGGGTACTTTCAAATGTGCTTTTCTCGAAATGAGATTTTCGAGATTTTTATGGCATTAAAATCTTCCGTAAGTTCTCATTTTTGTCATAATCACAGGAAATTTGCAGAACATGTTCCATAAATATATTTTAACAAAATTGTGCATGCATTTTTGAATCTGTATTTTAAAGTAACATATGTGTTGTGAAGTTTCGAAATAGATGAAATTATTATTAAAATTAACGTCCAGTTCAAGAATATTTATATTTTTTAATTAACTTGAAGATGGATTCAGAAATTAATGCACAAATTTGTTACTTTCCCCACAAACATGGTAATGTATAAGGAAAATGTTGGAATCTTGAGCTCTATGCGCTTCGAACACAAGAAACATGAAAAAGATATTTTTAGAGGGATGTATCTGTGCGTGTGTGTGTCTGTTTATATAATGTATGTATCCACTCTTTTTGAAAAACTTTTGTAGCTACTCTCAATTAGACTCACCATAGCGTGCTTGTGGTTTTTTTTTTTTTTACTTTCCCTGCAATACATGGCAATGTATAGGGAAAGTATTGGAATCATGCCTAAAAACGTAACTCGAGTTTTCGACGGATCTACACGTTTCGAGACCTCTAGAAAACGAAAAAACTACTTTTAGCGTGACGTCTGTGTGTGTGTCTGTCTGTGTGTTTGTCTGTGTATCTGTCTGTGTGTCTGTCTGTGTGTCTGTGCAATGTATGTATCCACTCTAACTGAAAAACTAATGAACCCAATTTCGTAAAATTTGGTAGGTAAGTCACTTGGATGTGACCCTGGTGCTGAATAGTTTTTGGTATGATTCGGAAAAGAAGAACTCGCCTTTTTTTACGAAATGGCCAGCAAAAATTTGATGTATCCACTCTAGCTAAAATACTAATTGATCAAATTTCACAAAATTTGGTAGATAAGTTTCTTGTGAGATACTCTGGTGCTGATTAGATTTTGGTACGATTCGGAAAAGAACAACCTGTCTTTTTTTACGAAATGGTCCGCCAAAATCGCCAGAATGTAAAAAAAAGACTAAGTAGTGTATGCTCAAATGTATCAATTAAATTCTTATTTTATACGCAATTTTTGAAAATAATATAACACACTCCAATATACTTTAGGACTAACCATTCTCAAGATATATGAGATTTCTTGCATTTTTGTTGCGCCGATTTCGGAAAAATGACCACTTAACAAATAGAAACCAAAATTGAATTAAAAATGCAAATTTAGTGTTATTTGGTTCAATTAAACTCAATTTAATGAATTATTAAAGAAATAAAGAAAATATGAATTTGAGTCTGCAGGGAAAGTCATGTGCTGGCCATATCAGATTTTTCATTTTTATCATTGAGAAACAATTTTACCAGTGAGAAACAAATTAAATATGGTTTTAGATAATAATCTTTGAAGGACTTTGCTTATTATTTGCAACATCGGAGTATATAAAATTGGCGAAAATTAATAAAACTCAGTTCCATTAAAATTTGCATCGGCTACATTATATTTTCTTCCATGTCAAAGTAAAATCCCACGTCCGGCATCTTTTCACTAACCTATAGAGTTGATTTCTTCGGGTTCCATTGTGACACCTAGCTGCCCCAACTGGGAATCGAACTACAAATCTCCTTGGTAGTCAGCTGCTCTACCATTGAGCAGCTGGAACAGAATTGCAAACTCTTATTGTGGAAGTAAACTCTGGAAACTACATCAACTATATTATTACATTTAATAAATGTATGATAAATTCAGTATATATCTAAAAAATTTCAATGTAATTAACGTTAAAAAGTTGCATTCCAACACCCAATATCCCTTAATAGATTTATTTTTAAAACGTGAATTTAAACTTTGAATAAAGAAAACAGAGATGTGAAGACATGGATGTTTTTCTTCCGCACCTAATTACAAGTTAATACCGGAAACTATCAATTAAGATCGCTATAATCCAACCGATATATTGTGCTTGCACAAAAATGGTAATTTCGTTCTGAAAAGATGAAGCACACAATTTGTTTTCTCAAAGCCGATGTGTGAGACTTTTATCAATTTCTTTTGGATTAATTCGATAACATATATTTTTTGGTATGACTATGCATATGTAATGGTTTGGAAAAGCATGCTGGAAATGAATGTGAAAATTTAGAGGCACGTTTTATTTAAAAGAAAGATAATATGGAATGGTTTGGGCGAGCATGCTGGGAATGAATGTACAAATGAAGAGACAGATTTATCTGGAAGAAAGCGAATGTGGAATGGTTTGGAACAGCATGCTGGTAGTGAATCTGTAAATGTAGAGGCGTGTTTTATATAGGAGAAAGCGAATGTAGGATGGTTTAGAAGAGCATGCTGGAAGTGAGTGTACAGATGTAGAAGCATGTTTCATCTGGAAGGGAGCTAATATGAAATGGTTTAGAAGAGCATCCTGAGAATGAATGTGCAAATATAGAGGCACGTTTTATCTAGAAGAAAGCGAATATGGAATGGTTTGGAAAAGCATGCTGAGAATGAATGTGCAAATGTAGACACACGTTTTTCTGGAAGAAAGCGAATAAAAGTGCAAGTGTAGAGACACGTTTTATCTAGAGAAAAGCGAATATGGAATTGTTTGGAAGAGCATACTGGGAATGAATATGCAAATGTAAAGACACATTTATCTAGAAGAAAGTGAATATGAAATGGTGTTGCAAGAGCATGCTGGAAGTGAATGTGCAAATGTAGAGGCACGTTTCATCTGGAAGGAAGCTAATTTGAAATGGTTCAAAAGAGCATGCTGGGAATTAATGTGAAAATAAAGATGCACGGTTTATCTGGTAGATATCGAAAATGGAATGGTTCGAAAAAGCATACTGGGAATAAATGTGCAAATGCAGAGGCACCTTTTATCTGGAAGAAAGTTAATATGGAATGGTTTGGAAGAGCATGCATGGTTTGGAAGAGCTGTACTCCAGTCGTGGAGTAGTTTTTCATCTTTTGAAGACTCGCGGGTTCATGGACTTGATCTGATGTTGCTGTCGTTCAAGTGGGATAAGAAACAACAACACATTATTGAGGTCGGCAAATGTATTTTAAAGTTAATTTTAATACGAACTTTTAGTCTAAGTTATTAGAGCCAATGGATGGTCATAAATGGTCCGACGGGAAAGCTTACATTCGTGTACCGCTTGTTTATTGTTTTCTATGGCAGCTATGGTACGGCGACCAATCCCAAAAACTATGGCGACCATAGGTTAAGAACCCTGAAACAAAATAATTTATTCCTACTGACATGCAAAATCTATATAAAATGCAATTGACATTTAATTAATATCCCTTTAAATAAATGACTACTGGAGAATGCTCTGGCGTCAAAGTACAAAACTATTAAAAAACATATATTCTCTCGTGAATGGAACAAACGAAGATGACCACGAGAATGATGGTAACAGATTTGTCGTATAATATTTCATATAAAAACTGAACATATTTGATTATACTTACTATATTTTTAATTTTATGTAATTCTTATAATAAATTTGTTGGAAAATGGTTATATCTTGAGAATGGTTAATACTAGCGTTCTGAAATTTTGTGTCATTTGTTTCCGAATGAAAAATTACGTATTAAATGATTGATTATTTATGTAACAATGTTAAAGGTCCCAAGTTTTTATGATTTTATCAAAAATTCATTCTAAAATCGTCCTGTCGGCTTTCTAAAATTTATGCCATTCGTTTTCTAGTAAAAAAATTACGTATAAAATGGTTATTTCTTTCATTATTTAATGTTGTGATCTCATAATATTTCTTTCTTTCAAAATTCATTCAAAACTTAGTGAACGGAGAGGGTGGGGTGGTCATTCTATTGCATTAACTCAATATAGGGTTCCAATATGTACTGATTTTAGTAATGCACTAAATTAAGTTCAAAAGAAAAAAAGTTCTATTCGTTCGTGAGATATAGCATTCACAAGACTCACAGATACAAACACTAACATACATACAACCGCTAACATGAATTATAAAGAACACTAACATACATTATAAAGAACACTAACATACATTATAAAGAACACTAACATACATACAACCACTAAGCTTTACTGTCCCAACATGGAATGGAACACTGGATCTTCAAACTGGCCATGTGGCGCTATATTACTCTGTTAAATCAATATAATGTGAAATCAGGAAAAAATATTAAAAATGAGTGCGCAAGGGAAATTTGAAATTAATTTAAGAATGTAATTATTTTCTTAAACTTGTAAAAAAACCTTGCTGCCCCAACTGGAAATAGAACCACGTTTGTCTGAACTAGCCAGCCTACGCTCTGCCATTAAGCTACTGGAACGGAATTGCAAACTCTTATCTTTGAATTCGACTTAGCATTCTCCACCTTCTAATGTCAGATTGGCGTACAATTGACAACCTGACTGGCCACCTCCTGCTTTTTATACCTCGGGTTAGCCTCCTGCTGCTATTTTTATCCTCCGGGTTATCTTCTGGGTGATCGTTATCCTCTCGATTTGAAATCGACGCTCAATATCCCAGAGTCCACTGAATACGTGCTAGTCGTACTAGGGTTACTTTCTCTAATTTTTCTTTTCTAAATATTATTCTAAATTTCTGTTTTTGTTTTTCATGTGTCTATTTTTTTTTCCTTTTCCTACATTTTCTCTTTATATATTTTCTAAACTTTGCTTTTAAAATTTTATTATTTTCTTTCAATTAAATCTATTTTTCATTATGTTATTATACCTCATACTAAATTTTATTTTTCAATGCTCTGTTTATCTATATTCGCAATAACCCTTTTCCCATTTTTGAAAAATGGACATACTTGTCAAGTTCAAATATAATGTAAAACTGTCTGTTTAATCATAATATTTGTCGTCAATTGTTATCTTTTTAGATCTAAATAAATGTTCGTTTGGCGGGACCTTGGGTGGTAGACCTTGGATGCTTCTTGAGTGCCGGAGGTATCCTTTCCCGGCCGTGCAGCTAGTTACTCTAAACTGACTAAGTGAGTCGCACGGTCTTAAAACTTCTGATCTCCTACATCTTTGCGCTTACCTGCAGATTTGATTTGTTCGGGCGCCATTGTGAAGAACCTTGCTACTCTAACCGGGAATCGAGCCCTTGATCTTCGAACTGGCCAGTCGACGCTCTTCCGTTGAGCTACTGGGACGAAAATACAAGCTGTCAATGAGGAAGTGGACTCTGCAACATACAAACACTAACATACATATAAACACTGACATACACACAAACACTAGCATACATACAAACACTAACACACATTACTTACGATGTAAGTTCATGGATGTTTTAAACTTGCTCTTCCGTAAAAAATTCAAGCAAAAATTTCCTATTCCTTCACAATACTTCTGTCACAATACATTATGCTATATACACTCAAGTGCTAAAAGTCATAGGATACCTCTGTAATATCGTGTTTGTCCTCCTTTAGCTGGACGAAATGCAGCAACTCGATGCAGCAACAAGACTCAACTTGACTCAACTTGTCTCAGACTCAACTTGTCGGCGGAAGTCTCCAGGAGAAATGTTCAGTCATGCTGTCTCGATAACAGCCTATAATTGCGTGGTTGTGGTGGGTTCTGGAATTTGGGCATGAATGGCTTTTTCGATAATTTCCCAGATATGTTCCAAGGGGTTCATGTCTGGCGATATAGGTGGACAAATCATGTACTGAAATTGTCCAGAATGCTCCTCAAACCAATCACGAGCAATATGGGCCTCTGTAACACGGAGCATTATCATCCTGGAACATCCCATTGTTATTGGGGTATATTAAATCCATACACTACTGCAAATGGTCATTAAGCAGCTGAACAGAGCGATTTCCTGTCAATGACCTGTTCAATTTTACCAGGGGACCCAATCCGTGACAAGTAAACACTCTCCATATCATTAAAAAACCAGCACCATCTTGCACAGTGCCTTGTTGACAAGTTGGATCCATAACCTCATGGGGTTTGCGCAACACCCAAATGCAACCATCAGCTCGTACCAACTGGAAGCATGACTCATCGAACCACGCTACCTTCTTTCAGTCATCTAGGGTTCACTGCATGTGTTCCGGAGTAAAGGTGATGCGCTGAAGCCGATAATGTGCTTTGAGCAAAAGCACTCGAGTCGATCTTCTGCTGCCATGTCCCATCAATGCCATATTTTGCTGCACAAACCTCACGGATACAATTCTATTGCGTTTCTCCTTGAATGTAGTAGTCAGTTGACGCAGTGTTAGTTCATCTGTTAGCACGAACGCTTCTGCTCAGAGGTAGCTGGTTTCGATCCTTCAGCAGGCTAGGCCGCCCACTGCGCTGTCCCTAGTGGGGGATAATGCCTTCCACTCTCTCGATACAGCCTTCACACTGTCGAGCGAGAAATCTTCAAAGTCTCAACAACTTCTAAAATGCTATGCTCCATGCGTCGTTCTCCAATTATCATTCCACTTTCAAACTCGGTTAATTCCCGTCGGTTAGCTATTATAATCTTATTTAACGTTTCACAAGATATTAAAGAGTCCAACAGACAATACTGACAACCATCTGACTCTTTATACCTCTTTTAACGCGATGCGAACGCCACTTGTAAATTTTCATACTGCTATCCCATGAATTTTGATGCTTGAGTGAATGTAAAAGAGTGGATTCTTAATATAATGTAATTTTTGTATCCATTAAAAAGACAATCGACGTTCAAAGGAGCAAATATCGACAAAATTATGCAAATATTTTTTAGCAGAATATTATTATACACATTATCTTATCGATTACTGAAAACCGCATTTATATCGAATATTTACTTCAAAAGTTATGAACTGGTGGAGATTGTAATCCACAAAATTAGGTTGAAAAGGGTACTTTCAAATGTGCTTTTCTCGAAATGAGATTTTCGAGATTTTTATGGCATTAAAATCTTCCGTAAGTTCTCATTTTTGTCATAATCACAGGAAATTTGCAGAACATGTTCCATAAATATATTTTAACAAAATTGTGCATGCATTTTTGAATCTGTATTTTAAAGTAACATATGTGTTGTTAAGTTTCGAAATAGATGAAATTATTATTAAAATTAACGTCCAGTTCAAGAATATTTATATTTTTTAATTAACTTGAAGATGGATTCAGAAATTAATGCACAAATTTGTTACTTTCCCCACAAACATGGTAATGTATAAGGAAAATGTTGGAATCTTGAGCTCTATGCGCTTCGAACACAAGAAACATGAAAAAGATATTTTTAGAGGGATGTATCTGTGCGTGTGTGTGTCTGTTTATATAATGTATGTATCCACTCTTTTTGAAAAACTTTTGTAGCTACTCTCAATTAGACTCACCATAGCGTGCTTGTGGTTTTTTTTTTTTTTTTACTTTCCCTGCAATACATGGCAATGTATAGGGAAAGTATTGGAATCATGCCTAAAAACGTAACTCGAGTTTTCGACGGATCTACACGTTTCGAGACCTCTAGAAAACGAAAAAACTATTTTTAGCGTGACGTCTATGTGTGTGTCTGTCTGTGTGTTTGTCTGTGTATCTGTCTGTGTGTCTGTCTGTGTGTCTGTGCAATGTATGTATCCACTCTAACTGAAAAACTAATGAACCCAATTTCGTAAAATTTGGTAGGTAAGTCACTTGGATGTGACCCTGGTGCTGAATAGTTTTTGGTATGATTCGGAAAAGAAGAACTCGCCTTTTTTTACGAAATGGCCAGCAAAAATTTGATGTATCCACTCTAGCTAAAATACTAATTGATCAAATTTCACAAAATTTGGTAGATAAGTTTCTTGTGAGATACTCTGGTGCTGATTAGATTTTGGTACGATTCGGAAAAGAACAACCTGTCTTTTTTTACGAAATGGTCCGCCAAAATCGCCAGAATGTAAAAAAAAGACTAAGTAGTGTATGCTCAAATGTATCAATTAAATTCTTATTTTATACGCAATTTTTGAAGAGGAAAATAATATACCACACTCCAATATACTTTAGGACTAACCATTCTCAAGATATTTGAGATTTCTTGCATTTTTGTTGCGCCGATTTCGGAAAAATGACCACTTAACAAATAGAAACCAAAATTGAATTAAAAATGCAAATTTAGTGTTATTTGGTTCAATTAAACTCAATTTAATGAATTATTAAAGAAATAAAGAAAATATGAATTTGAGTCTGCAGGGAAAGTCATGTGCTGGCCATATCAGATTTTTCATTTTTATCATTGAGAAACAATTTTACCAGTGAGAAACAAATTAAATATGGTTTTAGATAATAATCTTTGAAGGACTTTGCTTATTATTTGCAACATCGGAGTATATAAAATTGGCGAAAATTAATAAAACTCAGTTCCATTAAAATTTGCATCGGCTACATTATATTTTCTTCCATGTCAAAGTAAAATCCCACGTCCGGCATCTTTGCACTAACCTATAGAGTTGATTTCTTCGGGTTCCATTGTAACACCTAGCTGCCCCAACTGGGAATCGAACTACAAATCTCCTTGGTAGTCAGCTGCTCTACCATTGAGCAGCTGGAACAGAATTGCAAACTCTTATTGTGGAAGTAAACTCTGCAAACTACATCAACTATATTATTACATTTAATAAATGTATGATAAATTCAGTATATATCTAAAAAATTTCAATGTAATTAACGTTAAAAAGTTGCATTCCAACACCCAATATCCCTTAATAGATTTATTTTTAAAACGTGAATTTAAACTTTGAATAAAGAAAACAGAGATGTGAAGACATGGATGTTTTTCTTCCGCACCTAATTACAAGTTAATACCGGAAACTATCAATTAAGATCGCTATAATCCAACCGATATATTGTGCTTGCACAAAAATGGTAATTTCGTTCTGAAAAGATGAAGTACACAATTTGTTTTCTCAAAGCCGATGTGTGAGACTTTTATCAATTTCTTTTGGATTAATTCGATAACATATATTTTTTGGTATGACTATGTATATGTAGTGGTTTGGAAAAGCATTCTGGAAATGAGTGTGAAAATTTAGAGGCACGTTTTATTTAAAAGAAAGATAATATGGAATGGTTTAGGCGAGCATGCTGGGAATGAATGTACAAATGAAGAGACAGTTTTATCTGGAAGAAAGCTAATGTGGAATGGTTTGGAACAGCATGCTGGGAGTGAATCTGTAAATGTAGAGGCGTGTTTTATATAGGAGAAAGCGAATGTAGGATGGTTTAGAAGAGCATGCTGGAAGTGAGTGTACAGATGTAGAAGCATGTTTCATCTGGAAGGGAGCGAATATGAAATGGTTTAGAAGAGCATCCTGAGAATGAATGTGCAAATATAGAGGCTTGTTTTATCTAGAAGAAAGCGAATATGGAATGGTTTGGAAAAGCATGCTGAGAATGAATGTGCAAATATAGACACACGTTTTTCTGGAAGAAAGCGAATAAAAGTGCAAGTGTAGAGACACGTTTTATCTAGAGAAAAGCGAATATGGAATTGTTTGGAAGAGCATACTGGGAATGAATATGCAAATGTAAAGACATATTTATCTAGAAGAAAGTGAATATGAAATGGTGTTGCAAGAGCATGCTGGAAGTGAATGTGCAAATGTAGAGGCACGTTTCTTCTGGAAGGAAGCTAATTTGAAATGGTTTAAAAGAGCTTGCTGGGAATTAATGTAAAAATAAAGATGTACGGTTTATCTGATAGATATCGAAAATGGAATGGCTCGAAAGAGCATACTGGGAATAAATGTGCAAATGCAAAGGCACGTTTTATCTGGAAAAAAGTTAATGTCGAATGGTTTGGAAGAGCATGCTGGGAATAAATGTGCAAATGTAGAATCACGTTTTATCTGGAAGAAAGCGAATACGGAATAATTTGGAAGAGCATCCTGGGAATGAATGTACAAATGTAAAGACATATTTTATCTAGAGAAACGCTAATATATGGTTTGGAAGAGCATGCTGGGAATGAATGTACAAATGCAAAGGCACGTTTTATCTGGGAGAAAGCTAATGTATAATGGTTTGGAAGAGCATGCTGAGAATGAATGTCGAAATCTAGAAACACGTTTTATCTGGAAGAAAGAGAATATGGCATAATTTGGAAAATCATGCTAGGAATGATATTCCAAATGTAGAAGCACGTTTTATCTAAAAAAAAGCTATTATGGAATAGTTTGGAAGAGCATGCTGAAAATGAATGTTCAAATGTAGAAGCACGTTTTATCTGAAGAAAAGCGAATATGGAAGAGTTTGGAAGAGCATGCTGGGAATGAATGTGCAAATGTAGAGGCACGTTTTATCTGGAAGAAAGCTAATGTTGTTGTTGTTGAGACCCAGACCGTCCGACCTACCAGAAAGGTGTAAGGTAACTGTTTGGACGGCCGGGAAGTGCCACCCAATTTAGACCGGAACCCAGTGGGGGAGGCATCCACAGGGACCGTACCCTCCTTCCCCTACCACCAACCTCTCGGAAGGACTTACGGACCCACATGTTTAACGTGATCGTACTCCGCATGAACACGGCGGCATTTGTGGCAGCGTGCAAATCTAGCGCGCAAACCACAGGGATACCGCACCCGAGATGGCCAACAGCACGCGGCGTTCCGAGGTGGTCACCCACCAAGTACTAACCGCGCCCGATGCTGCTTGACTTCGGTGATCTAACGAGAACCGGTGTTTTCAGCACGGTACGGCCGTTGGCCGGAAGAAAGCTAATGTGGAATAGTTAAGACGAGCATGCAGGTATGAATGTCGAAATGTAGAAGCATGTTTTATCTGGAAAAGGAGAATATGGAATAGCTTGGAAGAGCATGCTGAAAAGGAATGTGCAAATGTAGAGGCGGGTTTTGTCTGGAAGAAAGCTAATGTAGAATGGCTAGGAAGAGAATACAGGGTATGAATGTCGAAATGTAGATGAATGTATTATCTGGAAAAAAAGGCGAATATGGAATGGCTTGGAAATGTATGTGCAAATATAGAGGCACGTTTTATCTGGAAGAAAGCTAGTGTGGAATGTCTAGGAAGAGCATGCAGGGTATGAATGTCGAAATGTAGAAGCATGTTTTATCTGGAAAAAGGCGAATATGGAATAGCTTGGAAGAGCATGCTGGGAATGAATGTGTAAATGTAGAGGCACGTTTCATCAAAATGGAAGCAAATAAGAAATGGTTTAGAAAAGCATGATGGGAGTGAATGTAAAAATGTACAGACACGTTTCATCTGGAAGGAAGAGAATATGAAATGATTTAGAAGAGCATTCTGGGAATGAATGTCCAAATGTAGAAGCACGATTTATCTGGAAGAAAGCGAATATGAAATAATTTGATAAATCATACTTGGAACGAATATAGAGACGCGTTTCATCTAGAGAAAAGCGAATATGGAATGGTTTGGAAGGGCATGCTGGGAATGAATCTACAAATGTAAAGACATGTTTTATCTGGGAGAATGCTAATGTGAAATGATTTAGAAGAACATGCTGGGAATAAATGTGCAAATGTAGAGGCACGTTTTACCAAGAGAAAAGCGAATATGGAATGGTTTAGAGAGTCTGCTGGGAATGAATGTCCAAATGCAGAAGCACTTTTTATCTGGAAGAAAGCGAATATGGAATAATTTGGAAGAGCATGCTTGGAATGAATGTGCAAATGTAGAAACACTTTTTATCTAGAGAAAAGAAGATATGGAATGTTTGGGAAGAGCATGCTGGGAATGAATGTGTAAATGTAAAGGCACGTTTTATCTGTAAGAGAGCTAACGTAGAATGGTTTCGGAGAGCATGCTAGGAATGAATTTCCAATTGTAGAGACACGTTGTATCTAGGAGAAAGAAAATACGGAATGATTTAGAAGAGCATGCTGGGAATGAATATCCAAATGTAGAAGCAAGTTTTATCTGGAGAAAAGCGAGTACGGAATGATTTGGAAGAGTATGCTGAGGATGAATGTGCAAATACAAAGGCACGTTTCTTCGGGTTATCTGGAAAAAGCAAATGTCCAATGGTTTGGAAGAGCATACTGCGAATGAGTGTGCAAATGTAGACGCACGTTTTTCCTAGAAGAGAGCGAATATGGTACGGTCTGGAAGAGCATGTTGGAAATGAATGTGAAAATGTAGAGGCGCTTTTTATCTAGAAGAAAGCTAATTCTATATAATCTCAAAAGGATGTAAACGTATGAAAATGAAGGAGTAAAATTTGTAGAATACGGAGATGTTGACACTTTTCTCATGCAAAGTAAAAAATCTGATTTGGGCAGCACATGATTTTGTAAAGACCATATGCCTCTTTACCCTCATTAGAGGTCGTTCTTGAGGATGGATCTTCAATATGTTAAATGTGACTTCACTCATTCTTAATTCTTGTATATTCCGACATTTTGGTCCCAGGGCAATAACACAGGACTGCGATGAGTTGAATCAAACTAATATTTACTGTGCACTTCACAGAATTAACAGAGGCTGACTATATATAAAACAACTGATGACATATGCAATAATTATTATTGTACATGCCCAGAATAATTTACAAAATATGCAAGATATTACAATTACCTGCCTGGTGATCACTTTTAACTGGATACGATCCTAAAGCTTTTATGCTTACCACTATCATTCTTTCATCTCGCCTCATATTGCGGCCAAAACCCCGAATACTAGACCTTTTCTAGTCATCGTTGTATACACTCAAAACACGACAGCGAACTTGCGACAAAAGCGAACTCATGCAAAACAAGAACCACTTCTCACTCAAGACCCGATAAGAACGAACTACTGAACTCTACCGTTCCAAAACGTATCCTACTCTACCGTAGGAACGCACAAAATGCTGATCAAGCCGGTGATTCATCTGATAACCGAACCAGTTAGGATCGCTAGTTTAAACAGCTCCATGAACATTAATTATAATGACAACTGAGGGAAATAATAATCGAAAAGTTATTTGAACCTCACAACTTTCCCCCCTACAATGCAATGACTTTCCATCTTTCATAAGCAAGTAATAGTATGCAATATCCATTGCACAATTTTTTTTTGATTGAATTAACATCATGTAAATTGAAATTGGGCAATATTGGGAACTTATTTATCCAAACAAAATTACTTATTCCTACTAACATGTAAAATCTTCATTTAATCACATTTAATATTATCATCATCATCATCATCATCATCATCATCATCATCATCATCCCGTGAAATAAATGTCGCATTATTTGACGTCAAAATACGAAGCTATTACGAAAAGTATCTTCTCTCGTGAATGGAACAAACTGGATCTCCGAAGAGGACGTTTACAGATCTGTTTCATAATATTGAGTATGAAAGTGAACTTATTTTATGATACTTTTTAATTTTTGTAATGTTAATGTACATAAAAAGAGTAATGTATTTAAAAGGTAGTGCATTTAAAAGAGAGCAATATCTCGAGAATGGTTGATTCTAGCATTCTAAGGTTTGTGTCATTCATTTTCTAATAAAAATTTACATATGAAATACTTATCTATTTCAGAGTATTGAAGGTATTTCTTTTTAATTCATTCGGAAAACGTGCACTATCTCTAGAACGGCTCGACTTAGTGATCAAAAGTTTGTATCTATCATTCGTTTTCTAATGAAAAATAATTTAGTGTGAAATTATTATTTATTTATCAACATTAAAGATTCCGATTTTTTAAGGAATTTATTTTTATTCCATAGTGTTCTAGTTTTCACTGACTGTAAAAAGTTGTACCACATTATTTTTGAAACGCTCCATTCGCTTGTGAGGTGTCGGATTCATAGTCTGGCGAAAACACACCAACTTACAAACACACACATTAACATACATGCACATACGCGCACACACTAACATACACACACGCACACACTAACATACACACACGCACACACTAACATACACACACGCACACACTAACATGCACACAGTAACATACACACACGCACACACTAACATACACACACGCACACATTAACATACACATGCACACACTAACATACACACACGCACACTCTAACATACACACCCACACACTAACATACACAGGCACACACTAACATATACATACACGCACACACTAACATACACACACACGCACACACTAACATACACACGCACACACTAGCATATACACACGCACACTCTAACATACACACACACGCACACACTAACATACACACACACGAACACTAACATACACACACGCACACACTAACATATACACACATGCACACACTAACATACCCACACGCACACACTAACATACACACACGCACACACTAACATATACACACACGCACACACTAACATACACACGCACACACTACCACACACACACGCACACACTAACACACACACGCATACACTAACATACACACACGCACACACTAACATACACACGCACACACTAACATACACACGCACACACTAACATACACACGCACACACTAACATACACACACACGCACACACTAACATACACACACAAGCACACACTAACATACACACGCACACGCTAACATACACACACGCACACACTAACATACACACACACGCACACACTAACATACACACACACGAACACACTAACACATGCACATATACTAGAAGACATATATATATACACAGGCATTTTCTCACAAATCTTCATTTCTAATTCAGGGATGTTTGACACGTCGAAAACTCGAATTCAAATTTTTGACCCCCCCTTACTATACTTTCTCTATACATTCTACTATGCGTGTAAGGAAAGCAGAAAGTTCATTCTTAAGGTAATGGAGCTTTATCTTCCGTTAATAGAATAATTTTTAAACGAAGTTAAACTTTTGAGAAATAAAACAGAGAATGCAAAGACGTAGATGTTTTTCTTTTGCTCTTAGTTGCAGATTAATGCCGGAAGCTATCAATTAAGATTGTCTTAATCCAGCTGAAATATAGCGTTAGCGTAAAAATGGTAATCCCACTCTGAAAAGATGAAGAACACGATTTGTTTTCTATAAGCCGATGTGCGAGCCTCTTAGAAATTTCTTTTGGAATAATGGATAATTAGGAAAGAACCTTTTCGGCTTGATTATGCATGTGTAATTATTTGTAAAAGTACGCTGGGAATGAATGTGCAAATGTAGAGGCACGTTTTTCTGGGAGAAGTGGATTCTTAATAATATGATAATGATGTAAACATACGTAAATGTAAAAAAAAATTCAGTAGAATAAGGAAATAGTTACAGTCCTTACTTAAGGGCCAGTTCTTAATTACGAAATAATTTTACAAAATTTCATGTAAATTTCATCTTTCGAATTCGAGTTTTAGACAGAAGAACACTTTTCAAGCATCCCTGGACTAAAAAAAAATGTTTTGGCGGTATATATGTGTGTATGCATGTTAGTGTGTGTGTGTATGTGTATGTTAGTGAATGTGCATGTTTCTGCGTGTGTGCATGTTAATGTGTGTGTGCATGTTAATGTGTGTGTATGTATGTTAGTGTGTGTATGTTAGTGTGTGTATGCTTGTCAGTGTTTGTAAGTTAGTTAGTGTGTGTGTGCATATATGTTAATGTGAGTATGTATGTTAGTCTGTGTATGCATGTTAGTGTTTGTATATATGTTAGTGCTTGTATGTATGTTAGTGCGTGTCCCTGATTGGAAGCGATATCTCACGAACGAATACAGCGTTTCGAACGAAAATTTTAGTACACATATTACAATGGCAAATACTGAAATTCTATTGATTTTAAACGCAATAAAATATTTGGAAGGTAATAAAAAAATCAAATGAAATATTGAAAAAATCTCTAAAATCTCACAACCTTCAATAATATAATATACATGGTCAGTTTTTATGTAATTTCTCATTAGAAAACAAATGATGCAAACTTTAAAACGCTAGCATGGATCTTTTCGAGTCTTGTATGTTTCTCAAATAAATTTATCAAAAATCACATAAAATTAAAAAGTATTTATTATTCTGAAATATGGCTACTTTTTATGTACAATATTATGTGATAAATTTGTTAACATCATTCTAGTGGATCTAGTTCGTTCCATTCAAGAGAAAATATGCTTTGGCTAATAGTTTTCGTGTTTTAATGTCCAACAATTCGCCAATAGTCATTAATTCATATATTAGAAAAGTTCTTCTTTCCGTCTATCTGTAATGTTTTGCAATAAATTTAACAAACTTGGCAATTAATTTGGCGAGATATCGAAAATTTAGCAATATTTCTCCCCAGATTGACGAAAATATCATCGGCATTGCAAAAATGGTGCTAAATTAACGAAAATAACTCAATTCATTAATTAATAATTAAAATATTTGAATATATGGACTATATTACTTATTGCGGATGCTATTAATATTTATAGCTATCAATTTAGAGTTGCAGGAAATATAAGTTACTTGGGTACTTCAAAATGATTTTACATGTTGTCATCCGGAAAACGCCAAATGTACAATTGAACGTTTAAAACACTCTGCCGCGGATATTTTACTTCAATTTTTTACTGTAAGAGAAGTAAATTCATTGCATTATGTAAGTAAAGTCAGGTCCTAAAAACATCAGATTTTCTATCATACAAGCGAACCAGAAAACCAGGTGTGTAACGTGAGTGTATGACAAAGTTGAGTGGTGCCTTTAATTCTTCTAATATTTTAAATTATTTTCTTCTGTACACTTATATTTCCTTTTTATTTACACTTTACAAGATAGTTGAAGAGTGTTTATGACCTTGTTCATTCTGTCTGTCTGTCTGTCTGTCCGTTAGCACGATAACTGCCTTAAAAATGACTTTATCAAAATGAAATTTTGGTATGTTGTTCAGACGGTCTGTGAGACCTATGGGAATATAAATGAATAACATCATCCAATTAGTTTTGGATTGAAAACATGAAATAATTTGAACTCTATGGGACCTAATTCTTCAAACATTTTTTAAGCGAATTTAAAATTCACAAATTGCTTCGAAAATTTTAGGAAATATTTAAATTATCCCATAAAATATATAAAAAAATTTCAGCAAAATATATTCAGTATTTTTTAAATAAAAATTAAAAAAAATAATTACACCCTTTATATGAAGAGATCACGCGACCATTATATGAATAGATCACGTGACCTACTTCAAAATAAAATATAGCATCCATCTTGTGTCAAAATCGTGATTTTAAAGTTCTTTCTAATTCATATTTAGTGTTGTATCCGTCCTAAAACTGCTTTTTTTTTGCATAAATTCTGTGCATCTACATACTGAAATAACGCAATTACAATATATTTGAGTTTAAATGATCATCAAACTTTGATTATTTCTACAACGAAGCCTAATTTTCACTTACGGAGACTGAAAACATCAAAAGATATAGAATGAGTTGTCTAAGAATTGCTGCATTTCTTTAACGCAAAATTATTTTGCTCATGGAGTCTGCAATATAGCTGATATGAATGAAGCATTCATTGGTTTTACACGCAGAAGAAGACTATTTTTTACGATGAAGTTTTAAGCATAGAGTTAAATGACTGGTACCTCCATGGTTTTAAGTTTTTAAATAAAATAAATTTTTATAATATTGTGATAAATGAAAGGAATGAAAAATTGTTTATGAATGAAATTCTGCTTTTATAGAGAGGGCCAGATGATTTATATTTCGATGACGTCATTTGAATAAATTTTATTTGTTTTCTCGATTTGTTTCAAATATAATAAATTATTGTAGTATTATGATAATTTTAAAAATATTACCTAGGAATGTATCGCATTTTAGAGATGTTTCAACCAGACAATTCATAATTCAATGCCGTCATTTGAATGAAGTTCATTTTTTTCTATGAAGTTTTAAGTTTTCAAATATAATAAATTAATGTAGTATTGTGATGATTTTAAAAATATTACCGAGGAATGTATCGCATTTCAGAGATGTTTAAATAAAATTGCATTGAAGTTGGAAAGTGTTTCATAATCAATGCTTTATGCATGATTGATCTTTCTTGTTATTTAAATATACGAAAATCAATGATGGAATAATAACGGAAAGGAACCAAGCGCGGTTGTTTCTACCCACTCCTAATTACATGGTAATGGCAAGGACAGCCCATAAAAAGATCGCCTTGATGTGGTCAAAATATGGAACTGAGGTAAAAATCTTAATCGCTTATACATCATTTTATATATTATTGTTTCACTATCAAAAAGTAAATTCATTGCATTATGTGGGTAAAATCATGTGCTGCACATATCCGATTTTTTTATGATACAAGCGGACCAGAAAACCATGGAACGTGAGTGTATGAGAAAGTTGAGTGGTGTCTTACTTCTGATATTTAAAATCATATTTCTTCTGTAGACTTATATTCCCTTTTAAATATTTTAAGAAAATACGGAAGTCAATAATTAAAAAATAACAGGGAGCAACCAAGCGCGGCTGTTTTTACCCACTCTTAATTACATGGTAATGCGGTTAAAATTTTGAACTGTGGCAGAAATCTTAATCTTTTTCTCAGAACTCCTTTGTTTACTTTAATCCGACGTCGAGTCTTTAGATAATTGTCGGGGGATCTTTATTTATAATTTATTTGCAATGCGTGTTAATATAGAAAAAATATAGTAAGTCTTTGAGTTTTCGACAGATTAATACACTGTAGAACACAAATTAACTATTTTTAGTGTAATGTTGTAGTATATGTATGTTTCTATACAATGTATGCAAGGTCCATAGGAATGTTCTTAAGCATCCTAATATCTTTGTACTGAAAAGTCTATAAGTATACACGGTAGATCAATCTATAGTAAAGTGACCACACCCGATCAAATGAAAATAATCGCAATACTCCCACCAATAATTTAAACACTTAGTGTAACGATCTTGTCACCAAAACGAGGTAGGCGAGAAACGCAATTACAAAGTTGTAGAACATTGTTTAATAGTAGTAATCGACACCAGGAACAAAGAAAATGCGTATATGAAAGGCAGTAAATACTTGTACAAATCGTATCAACAGAGCCACTAACATAGTGACACCTGTAATGCTTGTCAAAGTACGCAGTAATATAAGTTCTTTCTGTTATCTAAATGTGCATTGTCTCTGACGGAGGGCATTTTAAACAAACTCTACACTGAATTTCTGTTCATGTAAGGTCTGTTTATTGCATCATTCACGAACAGGACAGCAATTCTCCAACTATGCAATTGATTTCTGTTTATGTAAGTGCTGTTTATTACATCATTCCTGAATGGAACAGCAATTATCCAACTATGCAATAGACTTTTGTTGATGCAAGTGCTGTTTATTGCTTCATTCCTGAATGGAACAGCCATTCTCCAACTATGCAATAGGTTTCTGTTGATGTAAGTGCTGTTTATTACATCATTCCTGAATGGAACAACAATTATCCAACTATGCAATAGACTTTTGTTGATGCAAGTGCTGTTTATTGCTTCATTCCTGAATGGAACAGCCATTCTCCAACTATGCAATAGGTTTCTGTTGATGTAAGTGCTATTTATTGCATCATTCCTGAATGGGATAGCCATTCTCCAACTATGCAATAGGTTTCTGTTGATATAAGTGCTGTTTATTGCATCATTCCTGAATGGGACAGCAATTCTCTAACTATGCAATAGGTTTCTGTTGATGTAAGTTTTTTATTGCATCATTCCAAATAGGACAGGAATTTGCCAACCATGCAATAGATTTCTGCTGATGTAAGTGCAGTTTTTTGCATCATTCCTAAATAAGACAGCAATTCTTCAATTATGCAATAGGTTTCTGTTGATGTAAGTTCTGTTTATTGCATCATTCCTGAATGGGACAGCAATTCTCTAACTATGCAATAGGTTTCTGTTGATGTAAGTCTTTTTATTGCATCATTTCTAAATAGGAGAGCAATTCGCCAACCATGCAATAGTAGATTTCTGCTGATGTAAGTGCTGTTTATTGCATCATTCCTAAATGGGACAGCAATTCTTCAACTATGCAATAGGTTTCTGTTGATGTAAGTTCTGTTAATTGCATCATTCCTGAATGGGACATCAATTATTCAACTATGCAATGAGTTTCTGTTGATGTACGTTCTGTTTATTGCATCATTCCTGAATAGGACAGTAATTCGCCAACGGATTACTGTGCAATAGATAATGTCGCGTCCCGGTAATATTGTTTCTCGAATCCAAATGAGCATTGTCTCTGTCTGATGGAGGGAGTTTCAAACAGTCTCTAAACTATATTATTATTTTCTTATACTATTGAATATAGTATAAAGTATTGTTTTCACGAAAATTTTTTATTTCGATATTTTAATGCCAATATATGTTTTAAAATATTCTGAGCACGTTTTCACTAATTTCAAACTAATGTCTGCTTCTCTGTGGTCGATTTCTTGTACATACAATAGCTGCCACAAATATTAATGGATTTTCACGAAACTTTATACCTGACTTTGTTATAAAAATATCTAGAACTATATAGAAAATTTAGAAATTCGAGCTAAAACTTCAAAATTTATCCAAAATTATATATTTCTTTCAAATGGCAGTATAGGACAAAATTTGACATAATTATGCGTAAAAAGGATTATTCATGGCTCAATGTTCATGAATCTTCACAGTTTCGATCACTGTAGTGAAAAATAGCCGCCATACAATTTTTCTGCTAGTGGCGTCATTAGTCCCTTCGAGTGGAAGGGGGGGGGGGCAAGTTACCTCCCCGAGAGGTACATTGTCAAACTTGATATCAATCGAAAGATTTTGTCAAGCTCTTCAAAATGAAACGTAAATGAACGTGTGTGTGATTATAATTATTTGGACCAACAATAAAGATTTTTCAACTTTTTTCTCACAAAATTTGCAAAAAAAATTAAAATTCACAAACTACTTAAAAATGGATTTGGCTATGAGAATGTCGAATTGAGGCACACTCTAATTGCACTTGTTGCTTATTGTAGCATTCCTGAATAGAGCAGAAATTCACCAAGAACCATATTTTGTCAAAATACCTTCTGGATTTATTGCTAATTCTCACTCATTAGATAATATTTTACAACTCTCCTTGGCTTATTTTCGTCTATCTCGCTTTGTTGCAGAGTGCGTCATCCAAACTTTTAGCATCCTACGCTAGGGGTACTACAGTTATTTTTATTCAATCGAACATAGTCGTTTTTTAAAGACTTAAATGTCTCTTTATCCTCTTTAGATGCCTTTGTAGAATATTTTTACTTAATCTGACCAAAGTGACTTAACTTAAACTTAGAGTACTTGATATTTCAACCTTTCGGTCCAAGGACAATAACACAGGACGGCACTGTTTAAAATATAACTCAGTTTATTGGAGACTTCACAGAATTTACAGCAGATTGCTGTTTAACGCAACAGACATAGCTACTAAGTATTTTTGCACACGTCCAGAAGGAATGACAATTATACAAGCTACTTCCATATACTAGGCTAGTGATAATGCTTACATGGATACGCATTTACAAAGCTGATATTCTTACCATTATGTTGCTTCGCCTAGTATTGCGGCCACACCCCAAATACTAGTCTCTCCCTAATCATCGCTGTATCGAATGGAGTTTCCTTCCACTCCCTACTCGAATCCTTCACCCTCTTATCAAGAACCCTTCTTTCATTCCAAGAACACTCTACTCAAGACGCCACTAGTCAAGAATCCACTGAAACTCTCACAATCCGAAACATATTCCTACTCTACCGTAGGAACGCAGAAAATGCTGATTAGCTCGGTGTGATTGGTCTATCAACCGAACCAGTCAGATTGGTTAGTTTAGGTAAACATAAATTATACTGCAAACTGAGGGAAATAATATTCGAAAGGTTATTTAGACCTCACAACTTTATTGAAGATAGACCTCGACTCGAAAAGATGGCCATCTGTGTATATGTCCTATGTATGTATCTACTTTAATTCAAAAACTAGGTGATGAAAATTAATAACATTTGGTGGTTGAATCACTTAGGTGTTGCATTGATGCTGATTTGATTTTAGTACAATTTGAAACATACAACAGTTTCTTTTCAATTTTGCCCGCAAGAGTTGATAAAGTCTGAAATAATTAACTAGAACGTGGTTCAACTCAACTTTCTCATACCAAAATCCATTTTTAGTCTTTTTTTTATTTTAAAGAAAGTTTTTGAAAAATCGGTATTATGGGTACAAATGATTACAATCTCTTTAATTATCACTTATCACTCACACAAATTCCTTCACTTTAAAGGGCTTAGATTTTTCGATAATACCATGTGTAAAAAACCTTGTTGTTGTTACTAATCCCCCGTGGTGACCGAGCGTCTATGCACCACGTCCACTAGACCCCTGGTCCCATGACGAAGGGGAGAAAATATACAGCTTCACTTTTATTGAGGCTCCCCAAGGGCAGAAGTCTGACTTCGCCTCGACAACACAACATCCATGCCCGGTGGCGGGATTCGAACCCACAACCCGGTAATCCAGCGATCAGACGGAAACGCATGCCCTTGACCGCTCGACCACCGTATTGGCATAAAGAACCGTGCCTGTCCCAAACGGGAATCGAACCCTGGATCCCAGAACTGGCCAGACGGCGTTCTACCGTCGAGATACTGGGACAAAATTTCAAGCTCTTATCGTCGAAGTGAACTCTGAATTCTCCACCCTCTAATATCAGATTGACGGGCAACAGACAATCTGACTGACTACTTCCTGCTATGTTTACCTCTGGTAAACCTCCTGCTACTACTATTTTTACCCAGGTTAGTATCCTGCTTGGTCGTTATCTTCTCAATTCTGAATTCGGCACTCAATCTTCAAGAGTTCACAGAATCCGCACTAATCGTACTCAGGTCCATTTCAGACCTCCGACATCTTTGCACTAACCTACAAGGTTGATTTGGACGCTCTACCGTTGAGCTACTGGGACGAAATTGCAAACTCTTTTCATCGAAGTGAGCTCTGCACATGCTTGGCAAGGTACCCTGGGGGAAGGGTAACTTCCCCCCAAGGGGCGGAGCTTACGATGTCACGAACACAAAAATTGTAGTACGGCTATCTTTCACAACAATGATTGAAATTAAAAGTTTTGCAATCATTGAGCCATAAATAAACCCTTTTATGCAAGATTATGTTTAATTTTGTTCTATGCTACCATGTTAAAAAAAATATGATATTTCGAATAAATTTCGAAGTTTAAAAAATTCTATCTAGTTCTGGATTTTTTGATATAAAAAAGCCATATATAAATTTTTGTGAAAGCCCATCAGTACTTGTGGCCGCTATAGTGTACACAAGAAATCGACCACAAACGTACAGACGTACATCACTCCAACAGTAGTCAAAATGTAATCAGGAGGTCTTAAAACATATATTGGCATCAAAATCTCGAATTCGAAAATTTTCTTAAAACACTACTCCCGCTATACTATAATACATGAGAAAATAAAAATATAACACGTAAATTTATTAATTAAATGCTTGTTTTATAAGTATTTTATAATCATAAAGCGGAAAAGACTATCTCTATTACTCTAGAATAAAAAGACATCAAAATATTTCAGTATTTTTTTTAATATGAGAAAAAGTTAATATGGGCTGTTTAAAAACTCCATATTTATAGCATTTGAAACAAACTTATGTGAATTTTACGCACTCTTGAAGATCAGAAACTTCTATTATGATTTAAATCACTGAGACATCATAAAAAAAAATTAACTCTAGTGAATGAAAATCGTTAAAAAAAATGAATCATCGTTACAAACACATCAAAAATCAAATTAGTAACAGTAAAAATCGGTTTCAGAAGCAAAAACATCCTCCTTCTTCAGGATATCAAGGCAAAGCAGCCACTCCTAAAACAGATGGCAGGAATCTGCTATTTAATAGTTGTATTTGTATAAATATTGTAAAAACTTACACAAAATTAAGTATTAAGTACTGTCAAATCTTAGTAAAAAATATTGACAGTAATTTTAGTTAAATATTGCCAATGGCGACATTTTGAAAATGGTGCCAAATTAACGAAAATGACACCAAATTAACAAAAATTACGGGGAAATGTCGCTAAATTAACAAAACTGACGAGAATTGATTATTAAATGTTATTAATTATATGGATTATATCGCTTACTTTTGCCTTAGCGTATGTAATCAATATTTCTAATCGCCAAGTTAGATTTGCAAGAAAAATAATTTGTGTGGCACTTCGAAATAATTTTACACACTGTCATCCAACCGACCACACAATAAGCTGCTATATACCTTTGGTTTAGTCCTGTGGCCTGGGTTTCCTACATTTCCATCCAGAAAAGAACTCAATATTAATGTACAATGCAACGTTAAAAACATTGCAACGTGGATTTTTTATATCATTAATTTACTGTGACAAAAATGAAATCTGTGCATTGTTGTAGGGAAAGTCATGTACTGCCCACATCAGATTTTTTTAACTGGAATTTGAATCTTTATGGCAGTGGAATCTATATATATATAATTGAAAATCTGTCTGTCTGTCTGTCTGTTTGTCCCGTCATCACGGGAGAACGACTGAACTGAATTTGATAAAATTTTGTGGGTAACCTGGAAATAGTCCTACTTAAAATTTAGTCCATATTTGGAGTTTCTACGATCAGTGGTTCTCGAGATATTAGTAAAAAACGAAATTTTCGTTTGTCTCATCATCACGGGAGAACGGCTAAACTGAATTTGATCAAATTTTGTTGATAGCCTTAAAATAGCTCCCCATAAATTTACCCCAAGTTTCGAGTATCCAAGACCAGGGGTTGCTGAGATATTAATGAAATACGAAACTTTTTCCTAGGAGTTCTACTCTCTAACTCCGTGGTTTATCCAAACGAAAAGCTTGAAAATCGTTTAAAAGTGAATTAAAATTTAATCTCGGAGTTTGATGGGAGATTTTTTGTGCTAATTAGTCACTTTCTGAAAACATGAATTGTTTGAAACATGATTTAAATGGGAAATCTATCTCCATGGTTTATTTTAAACAAGCTTTTACTGAACAATGAAAAGTATAAAGAAATCAAAATGATTATTCAATTTCGCAGTTTATGAGGAAGATTCTATCTTATATCATGTTACTCAGAAACGCAATTAAATTAAATCTGTCTGTTAATTTTAATAATTATTTTTTCGATTTGAATAATAAATAAATGGATATAAAAATATATTTTAGAAAAGAACGATTTGATTTTTCTTATAGCATTTTTGACTGGATAATAGCAATTACGGTCTTCAGGTTTAAACATTATTATTATTGATATTTTCGGGGATTATTGATTCAGGGATTATTGATATTTTCAAGTTATTATGCAATTGTTTTATTATGACAAAAATTGTTTAAACTCATATTATTGTACGTTGTACGAGTAATCTTCTACAAATACACGGGTATATCTTTTACTCTACGAGAATATAAGTAGTACAGGTATATTAGCATATGCTTTGATATATATTGGCATATTTTGAAATCAAATGCGACCTTCTGGTATAAAAATTACGGGGATTATTGATATTTTCAATTTATTACGTCATCTCTTTTATTTTGGCAAATACTTTTGAGACTTATATTGTAATACAGGTAATCTTCTACTAACACACTGGCATATTTTCTAATCTGCGAAAATATAAGTAGTACGGGGTTGCATATATTGATTCAATTCCTTTTTTTTTGTAAATATGCTTACAAAAGGAGCCAGGATGTTTTATTCTTCAGATATATCCGTGAAGATAATTTTGCTTAGTGAGAACATATATTCTTAAACTTCTCTTTAGGAGCAATACATTTAATATTTTAACAGAATTTGCACATGATTGCGAATTATAAGTTTCTTTATATTATATACTCCGTACGAAGAACGGGTATGCTACTAGTTTATAAAAATAAAATTGAGAATCTGTCTGTCTGTCTGTCTGTCTGTTTGTCCCGTCATCACGATAGAACGGCTGAACCGAATTTCATGAAATTTTGTGGGTAGCCTGGAAATAGTCCCACTTAAAATTTAGTCCATGTTTGGAGTTTTTACGATCTCGAGATATTAGTAAGAAACAAAATTTTCGTTTGTCTCATCATCACGGGAGAACGGCTGCACCGAATTCGATGAAATTTTGTGGATAGCCTTAAAATAGCCCCCCATAAATTTTTTCCAAGTTTTGAGTATCTAAGACCAGAGGTTATCGCGATATTAATGAAAAGCAAAACTTTTTCCTAGGAGTTCTACTCTCAAACTCCCTGGTTTATCCAAACGAAAAGCTTGAAAATCGTTTGAAAGTGAATTAAAACTTTATCTCTGAGTTTTTTGCGCTAATTAGTCACTTTCTGGAAACATGAATTGTTTGAAACATGATTTAAATGTGAAATCTATCTCCATGGTTTATTTTCCACAAGCTTTTACTGAACAAAAGTATAAAAAAATCAAAATGGTTATTTAATTTCTCAGTTTATGAGGAAGATTCTATCTTATATCATGTTGCTCAGAAACGCAATTAAATTAAATCTGTCTGTTAATTTTAATTATTATTTTTTCGATTTGAATAATAAACAAATTGATATAAAAATATATTTTAGAAAAGAACGATTTGATTTTTCTTATAGCATTTTTGACTGGATAATATCAATTACGGTCTTCAGGTTTAAACTTTATTATTGATATTTTCGGGGATTATTGAATCAGGAATTATTGATATTTTCAAGTTATTATGTACATTGTTTTATTATGACAAAAATTGTTTAAACTCATATATTGTACGTTGTACGAGTAATCTTCTACGAATAAACGGGTATATATATATCTTCTAATCTACGAGAATATTAGTAGTACAGGTATATTGGCATATGTTTTGATATATATTGGCATATATTGGAATCAATTACGACCTTCTGGTATAAAGATTACGGGAATTATTGATATTTTCAATTTATTCCAGATTTTTTAGACTCATATTGTAATACGGCTAATCTTCTACTAACACACTGGCATATTTTCTCATCTCTTATTTTGGCAAAGATTTTTGGGACTCATATTGTAATGCGGGTAATCTTCTAATGTACTAATACCGGTTATATCTTCTAATATTCGCGTATATAAGTAGTACGGGTCCTATACAATTTTAATGCTTTCATTTTGCATATATTGATTCAATTCCTTTTTTTTTTGGTAAATTTGCTTACAAAAGGGGACAGGATGTTTTATTCTTCAGATCTGCCTGTGAAGATAATTTTTCATAGTGAGAACATATATTCTTAAACTTCTCTTTAGGAGCAATAAATTTAATATTTTAACAGAATTTGCACATGACTGCGAATTATAAGTTTCTTTATATTATATACTCCGTACGAAGAACGGGTATGCTGCTAGTATAGAATAAGTCTGTATGAGAAAGCCTAGTGGAACATCTTACTACCAATTATTTAGGCTTTCTTATCCAATAAATGCGCAATAAAAGATCTGAAAAAAAAACAGAAAATAGGAATACGCAACTGTTTTTTCTCCCTATTAATTGCATTTTAATTCCAGCGGCTATTCATTATCCGTATTCTTAACGCGACTGAAATATTAAGACGCTGTAAAACTCTAAATCCCGTTCTTAAAGAATGAAGAATACCTTTGTCTTCTTTACGCCGCCATAGAGCTTTTTCAAAATTTCTGTAAGAATAATATAAAAAAAAAATCGTCTGCGCAGCTTTATTTGCTTAACAATGTTTGGCATCTTTCTCTTTGAATATGTATGACGTAGAGCATGCTGGGAAAGAATATGCCAATACGAAAACATGATTAATATGAATGCACATGAATTCTAAATAATTTAGAAGAGAAAATACTGTAAGAGTGTAGAAGAGGGAAAATCTGTTTTAAGTGACTCTTCTATATAAGTTTGATGGCGGAAATTTTAGTAATCCTGTTATAGTTTAATTAAAGATAGTTCAAGGTGTTTATTACGAATTAACTAGAATGTAGCTTAACTCGACTTTTTCATACCAGACTCCACTTTTAAGCAGCTTGTAAGTTGTTATTATTATTATTATTATTATTATTATTTCTCAAATTTTACATAAAAATTTTTGAAAAATATGCATTGTTATTCCAAATGATCCCAATTCTAGCATGTTACTTTTCATTTTAAAGGGCTTGAAAAAAGTCTTTCGATTGATGCCAAGTTTGATAATGCCACCAAATTGGCAAAAAAGACACAAAATTAGCAAAATTGAGAATTGATTATTAAAATCTTTTAATATATGGACTCTACTACTTAGCGTATATCATCAATCACTACCTCTCTAGGGAAATTCTCCCCCTTCTCCCTAAGAGGAGCTAATAACGTCAAAAACACAAAAATTGTATCACGGATATTTTTCACTACAATCATCGAAACTATTACATTTCGGGATCATTAAAACTTACCACTTTTTATGCCGATTATGCATGATTATGCATGATTATACATATAACCCCTTTTTATGCATGATTACATCAAAATTTGTCCTATGCTTCCATGTTAAGAAAATATAAAATTTCGAATTTTTCGCTTGAATTTAAAAAGAATTCTATATAGTTCTATAGATATTTCATTAACAAAGCCGAATATTAAGTTTTGTGAAAATCCAATAATATTTGTGTGAGCTATCGTGCACACAAAAAATTGACCACAGATAGATAGACGGACATCACTCCAAAAATAGGGAAAACGTGTTCAGAAGGTAGTAAAACATATATTGGCATCAAAATCCCGATATCGGAAATTTCGTGAAGCAATACTTTTTGAATATTACGTATGATATTTCACAGCGAAGTAATAGTGTATGAAGTCCACATTTGGCATTGATTTAGCACCACGAAAATTGAAACCGGTCAAATTTAGTTACTTATTAGTCCAAAAAAAGTGAACTATTCATACTCACGTGTGAAATCCTCATAAAAACGCAAATGACATTTAATTAAATCCCATGAAATACACGACTATTGGCGAATCGTTGACATCAAAATACAAAACAAGTACAAAAAGTATCTTCTTTCATGAATGGAACAAACTAGATTCATGAAAAAGACGTAAAGTGAATTGTTATGTGTGGAAAATGAACGTATTTCAAATTTTAAGACATTTTTTCATACATTTTTTTGAAAATTCTGCAATATCTCGATAACGAGTCGTGCTAGCGTTATAAAGTTTGTGTTATTAATCCTCTAATGGAAAATTGCGCATGATATGAAAATTTTAACAGTATGCAAAGCACTGATGTTTTAAGAATTCTTTTAAAAATTTATTTAAAAATCGTTCAATATCTCCAGAACGATTCATGCTAGCATTCTAAAGTTTATATCATTCGTTTTCAAATGACAAATTATATCTAAAATGATTATTTATTTATCATTATTGAAAGTACTGATTTGTCAAAAACGCATTCGAAAATTAGGGGGGATATTCCAAGCATTCGATTGCGTTTAAAAACAAAAGTCCCAGTATTCACCGATTGTTATAACCGTACCAAATTATTTTCGAAACTCTTCATTCACTCGTGACATATCGCGTCCACAGACTCACGGAGGGACAGACACGCTAACATACATATACACATATACACTGACATATATACACACACTTCGAGTTATAGCTAGAAATTTTTTTAAACAAAAGTTTTAGATTTATATATTTGTCGAATAAAATTCCAAAATTTTAGATTTATTTCACTATTTGTAGGTCAAATCCCACGTCTGTTACCTCTAACTACATTTAAATATTCGCAAATGTTCCCTGTCTTTCACCTCTGGACAAACTGAACTAAAAATCTATTAAGAACATTAATTAATGTAGTTTAATCACATTTAGAAGATTTAAAATATTTATTTTGTCTAGCGATTGTATATATAATCCTGTAAATAATTCAACTATAACCTGCAAATAAAATATATGAATTTAAATAAGAAAAATCTAATGTGGGCAGCACATGACTATCCCTGAAAACTCATATTCACGTTATCTTAATTTCTTCAATAATTCATTATATTGAGTTTAATTGCACAAAATAACGCCCACAATTATTTAAAATTACACTAAATTTGCTCTTTTAATTCAATTTGCGTTCTCATTTGGTAACTGGACTTATTTTCAAAGATGGCGTAGCGAAAATGCGAAAAAATTAAAATATCTTCAGAACGACTAGCCCTAGTGTAAAGGGGTTGGTCTTATTCTTTTCATCGTAAAAACAAGCATTTAATTGATATATTTGAGCATATGTAGTTTTTATTTCAGATTTTGACGATTTTTGTGGGCCATTTCACAAAAAAGGCAGGTTATTTTTTTCCGAATTGTACCAAAATCTTATCAGCACCAGGATAATCCACAAGTAACATATCTACTAAATTTTGTAAAGTTTGATCTATTATTTTTTCAGCTAGAGTGGACACAGAATATTTTTGCAGGCCATCTCGCAAAAAATGGCGAGTTCTTTTATCCCGAATCGTATCAAAAACTATTCAGCACCAGGGTCGCGTACAATTGACTTACCTATCAAATTTTATGAAATTTGGTGCATTAGTTTTTGAGTTAGAGTGGATACATACATTGCACAGACTTTACGCTAAACACATAGACGTTACGCTAAAAATATTTTTTCCGTATTCTAAAGGTCCCAAAATCTGTCGAACGAATCTGTCAAAATCCATAGAGATAGATTAGTCGAAAACTCGAGGTGCTATTTTTGGTATAATTACAATACTTCCCCTATACATTACCATGTATTGCAGGGAAAGTAAAAATCTGATGTGGGCAGCACATGAATTTCCCTGCCGACTCATATTCATGTTCTTTTCATTTCATTTATAATTCATTAAATTGGGTTTAATTGAACCAAATAACACTAAATTTGCATTTTTAATTCAATTTTTGTTTTTATTTGGTAATTGGACATTATTCCAAAATCGGCGTAACAAAAATGCAAGAAATCTCAAATATTTTGAGAAAGGTTAGTTCTAAAGTATAATGGAGTGTGTTATATTATTTTCCTCTTCAAAAATTGGGTATAAAACAAGAATTTAATTGATACATTTGAACATACACTACTCAGTCTTTTTTTTTTTTAGATTTTGGCAATTTTGGTGAGCCATTTCGTAAAAAAAGACAGGTTGTTCTTTTTAGAATCGCACCAAAATCGAATCAGCACCAGAGTATCCCACAAGTAACTTATCTACCAAATTTTGTAAAATTTGGTCGATTAGTATTTTATCTAGAATGGATACTTGAAATTTTTCGGGCCATTTCGTAAAAAAAGGCAGGTTCTTCTTTTCCGAATAATACCAAATTCTAATCAACACTAAAGTATCCAACAAGTAATTTAACTACCAAATTTTATGGAATTTGGTCAATTCGTATTTTAGCTAGAGCGGATAAATGGAAATTTTTACGTACCATTTCGCAAAAAAAGGCGGGTTCTGTTTTTGTGAATCGTACCAAAAACTAATCAGCACCAGGGTCATATCTTATCAGTGACTTATCTGCCAGGTCAGTGACTTATCTGCCAAATTTTATGAAATTTGATGCATTAGTTTTTGAGTTAGAGTGAATACATACATTGCACAGACACACAGACAGACACGCAGACACACACACACACACAGACACACACACAAACGTCACGCTAAAAATAGTTTTTTCGTATTCTAGAGGTCTCGAAGCGTGTTGATCCATCGAAACCTCGAGTTCCGATTTTCGACATGATTCCAATGCTTTCCCTATGTACATTACCATGTATAGCAGGGAAAGTAAAAATCTGTTGTGGGCAGCACATGACTTTCTCTGCGGACTTATATCCACGTTTTCTTTATTTTAATTAAATTTAATTTACTTTTAATTCAATTTTCGTTCTCGTTTGGTAACTGGATTTATTTTCAAAGGTGACGTAGAGAAAATACGAAAAAACTAAAATATCTCGAGAACGGCTAGTCCTAGTGTAATGGGGTTGGTCTTATTCGTTTCTTCGTTAAAAATTCAGTATAAAACAAGCTTTTAATAGATATATTTGAGCATACGTAGTTTTTATTTTTGATTTTGACGATTTTTGCAGGCCATTTTACAAAAAAAGGCAGATTGTTTTTTCCGAATCGTACTGAAATCTGATCCGCGCCAGGATAAATCACAGAAGACTTATCTACCGAATTTTATAAAATTTGGTCCATTAGTTTCCCAGCTAGAGTGATTACAGGCTTTTGCGGACCATTTCGCAAAAAAAGGCGGGTTCTTTTATCTCGAATCGTACCCAAAACTAATCAGCACCAGGGTCGCATCCAAGTGACTTACCTACCAAATTTTATGAAATTCGGTCAATTAGTTTTTTAGTTAGAGTGGATACGATATCTGCACAGACAGACACACAGACAGACACACACACACAGACGTCACGCTAAAAATAGTTTTTACGTGTTTCAGAGGTCATGAAACGTGTAGATCCGTCGAAAACTCGAGTTGCGATTTTCAACATGATTCCAATACTTTCCCTATACATTACCATGTATTGCAGGGAAAGTAAAAAATATGATGTGGGCAGCACATGACTTTCCCTCGAAACTCAAATTCATATTTTCTTTATTTCTTTAATAATTCATTAGATTGAGTTTAATTGAATCAAATAACACTAAATTTGCATTTTTAATTCAATTTTTGTTTTTATTTGGTAATTGGACATTTTTCCAAAGGCGGCATAAAAAAATGAAAAAAAATGTCAAATATCTCAATAACGGTTACTCCCAGAAAATAGAGTTGTTCTTATTCTTTTCCTCGTCAAAAATTACGTATAAAACAAGTATTTAATTGATACATTTCAACATACATAGTTTTTTTTTTTAGATATTGGCGACTTTTGCGGGCCATTTTATAAAAAAGCATGTTGTTCTTTTCCGAATCGTACCAAAATCTATTCAGCACCAGAGTAGCCCACAAATATCTTATCTACCAAATTTTGTGAAATTTGGCCAATTGGTTTTTTAGCTAGAGCGGATAAATGAAATATTTACGGGCCATTTCGCAAAAACCGGCGGGTTCTGTTTTTACGAATCGTACCCAAAACTAATCAACACCAGGATGACATCGAAGTGGCTTAGCTACCAAATTTTATAAAATTCGGTCCATTAGTTTTTGAGTTAGAATGGATACATACATTGCACAGACACACAGACACACAAACAGACAGACACACAGACACACACAAACGTCACGCAAAAAATAGTTTTTTCGTATTCTAGAGGTCTCGAAACATGTAGATCCGTCGAAAACTCGAGTTGCGATTTTCGACATGATTCCAATACTTTCCCTATACATTACCATGCATTGCAGGGAAAGTAAAATTGGTTCATGTGAGTATTTGGAATTCCACCCCTTCTCTTCTTGCATGTGCGGCATGTACGTCTATCTCCTTTTAGCGACCAACAGGTGAGAGGAGTTTTCCAATACCGCATACATTTCATAATTCCGCCTTTTTGGTGATTTTGGTTATTTCCTTCAAAAGTTACACCCCGCTGCGAGGCAATTTACACAAATTCATTTTCGTTTCTCTAAAATGTCAAAAAAAAAACTTTAAAATTGGTCCCCAATGAGTATTTAGAAGCCAATTACTGAAAATGATACCACATTTGCGAGCTTAACGACTAACTTCATTTCAAGACATGTGATCATTTTGTCCATTTTATAATATTTCTAGCGTGTGTGCTTCCTAGATCTTCATAATAGTTTCAAAATCTTTTTTAAATAGCAAACTAGATGT
The DNA here is from genome assembly GCA_951213105.1 of Amaurobius ferox. Classification (NCBI taxonomy): domain Eukaryota; kingdom Metazoa; phylum Arthropoda; class Arachnida; order Araneae; family Amaurobiidae; genus Amaurobius; species Amaurobius ferox. The sequence goes on along the minus strand of OX578150.1, from coordinate 63,354,325 downwards.
TACAATATACATATTACATTTATAAGACCCAGATTTTGATGACCGACAATTTCATTAAAATTAAAAATTACATTAAAATTAGCAAAATGCCTTAAAGTAAAAAAAAAAAATCCGATGTGAGCAAGCAACACAAGACTTTCCCTGCAGGTTAAATTTTATTTTCTCTTTATTTCAATAATAATTCATTGCATTGAGTTTAATTGTACTAAGTAACACGCATAATTATTTGAAATTACACTTCTAATACAGTTTTCGTTTTCATTTGGTAACTGCACGTATTTTCAAAACTGGAGTAACAAGAATTCGAGAAAACTAAAATATCTCGAGAACGGTTAGCCTTAGAGAAATTGGGTTGGTCTTATTCTTTTAGTCATCAAAACTTACGTATAAAACAAGCATTTAAATGATACATTTGAGCATGCGTAGTCTTTTATTACTTTCCCTGCAATACTTGGTAATATATAGGGAAAGTATTGGAATTATGCCAAAAATCACAACTCGAGTTTTCGACGGATATACGCGCGTAGATCCGTTGAAGCGCTTTTCGAGGCCTCTAGAATACGGAAACACTATTTTTTGCATGACGTGTGTCTGTGTGTCTGTCTGTGTGTCTGTCTGTCTATGCAGATTTTGTATCCACTCTAACTAAAAAACTAATGGACCGAATTTCACAAAATTTGGTAGGTAAGTCACTTGTGGGCGAATCTGGCGCTGATTAGTTTAGGGTATGATTCGGGATAAAAGAACCTGCCTTTTTTTTTGCGAAATTCCAAAAATTTTTTGGAAAATTGAATTAAATGTGAATTAAATTTAATTAAAATAAAGAGAACGTGGATATAAATAAGTCTGCAGGGAAAGTCATGTGCTGCCCACATCAGATTTTTTTTATAATATGACGATGTTTGCGGGCCATTTCGAAAACAAAAGCAGGATCTTTTTCCCCGAATCGTACCAAAGTCTTATCAGCACCAGGGTAATTCACAAATGACTTATCTACCAAATTTTGTGAAATTTGGTCAATTAGTCTTTTAGGTAGAGTGGACACGTGCGATTTTGCGGGTCATTTCGCAAAAAAGACTGGTTCCTTTATCCAGAATCGTACCAAAATCTAATCATCACCAGGGCAACACACTAATGATTTTTTTTACCTTTAAAAGTTTATGAAAATTGGTCCATTAGTTTCTGAGTTAGAACTTTCTGTGTTCTAGAAGTCCCAAAACGTGTAGGTCCGTTGAAATCTCAAGTTGCGATTTTCGACATGATTCCAATATTCCCCTGTACATTATCATGTACTGCAGGGAAGTAACAAAATTTCCTTAAAAATTAGCAAAAACACTTTTAAAATGTTGAATATTGCACTTCTTATATCCCAAACGTGTAATGTGCTCTATAATACCAAAGTTGTCTGTTTGCTCGAGTAAAGATGAGTTATTTTGGAAATTAGTAGAATTTATAGAGTCTATTTAAAAAATCTGATGTGGGCAGCACATGCCGTTTCCTACTTAATGCAATGCATTTACTAATTTCACAGCAATATAAATTGTGTAAAAAATCCACGGCGCAATGTTTCTAACGCTGACTTGTACATTTGGTGCTTTTCTAAATGACGTCATGTAAAATTATTTTGAAGTACACAATTAATTTCGCACAAATCTGACTAAATATACAAAAAAAATATTGATAACATCTCCAAAAATCTGATGTGGGCAGCACATGACTTTCCCTGCAGACTTATATACACACTATATTTTAATTAAATTTAATTCACTATTAAATCAATTTTCATTCTTATTTGGTAACTGGACTCATTTTCAAAGGTGGCATAGAGAAAAAACGAAAAAAGAAAATATCTCGAGAACGGCTAGTCCTAGTGTAATGGTGTTGGCTTTATTCTTTTCGTCCTTAAAAATTACGTATAAAACAAGCATTTAATGGATATATTTCAGCATACATAGTTTTTTATTTTAGATTTTGTCGATTTTTGCGGGCCATTTTGCAAAAAAAAGCCAGGTTATTTTTTTCTGAATCGTACCAAAATCTAATCAGCACCAAGATGACTCACAAGCCAGTTATCTACCAAATTTTGTGAAATTCGGTCCATTAGATTTTCATCTAGAGTGGATACAAACTTTTGCCATTTCGCAAAAAAAGGCGGGTTCTTTTATCCTGAATCGGATCTAAAGCTAATCAGCACCAAATTCTCCCACAATTGACTTACCTGCCAAATTTTGTGAAATTCGGTCAATTACTTTTATAGTTAGAGTGGATACAAAATCTGCACAGACAGACACACAGACAGACACACACACACAGACACACACACAGACGTTACGCTAAAAATAATTTTTTCGTATTCTAGAGGTCTCGAAACGTGTAGATCCGTCGAAAACTCGAGTTGCGATTTTCGGTATGATTCCAATACTTTCCCTATACATTACCATGTATTGCAGGGAAAGTAAAAAGCAAACTAAAAATAACAAAAAAATATTGATAGTACCTATAAAAAGCAATATATTCTATATTACAAGATTTTAATAATCAATTCATCAATTTGGCGTCACTTTTATTAATTTAGCTTCATTTTTGCAATTTTGGCGATATTTTTGCCTATTTGGCACCCTTAAAAAAGTCACAAAGTTGGCGATGCTTTGCCAAATTAGTCACCAAGTTCGTCAACTTTATCACCAAGAGTTACAGACAGATATGGAGAGAAGACGGTGAGATCGTTTTTCTGATATACATAAATATTTTTACATGAATTTCTGCATAAATAAATGACTATTGGCAAATTTTTGAGTATCAAAATACAAAATTATTCCACAAGTATCTTCTCTTGTGAATAGAATGAACTAGAAACACGAGAAGAATGTTGACAAATTTTTCGCATAATATTGCATATGAAAAGTGAACATATTTCACAATAGTTAATACTTTTTAATTTTATGCAATTTTTTTTAAAATTTATTTGAAAAAAGTACAATAGAATATATTTTTTTTAGTATATGATAGCTTCAATATTCAAAAGGAGATTACAAGATCCATGAATACCCACTCCTAAAAGATAGCCTTATATATCGAGAATGGTTCGAGCTAACGTTCTAAAGTCTGTGTTATTCGTTTTCTAATAAAAAGTTACATAAGAAATTATCATTTACGTAACATTGTTAAGAGTTGTGGTCTTTTATGATTAAAATTTTTATTCGAAAATTTGGAAATCTTTCGAACATTCAATTGCATCTAAAATCAAAAAGATTCCAGTATTCACCAAGTATAATATATGTGCCCAATTTAGTTCTAAACGCTCCATTCGTTCATGAGATATCGCTTCCACAGGCTTAAGGGCGGACACACTAACACACACACAGACATCACCCCGGCCGTCTAAATAGTTGCTCAAGTCCTGAGGATGAGTCGAACGGTCTGGGTTTTCAAGACACAGTCATCGCCTCAAAAATGTTCGATTTGAGTTCAGGGAACTTGAAACTTGTTCTTCCGTTGAAAACTGGAACTCGAATTTTATACCCCGTCACCATATACTTTCCCTATACATTATACTATGTATATAGGAAAATTAAAAAGTTTTTCAAATATATTACTAACTAACAATATACCCGTTCTTCGTACGGAATGTATAATATAAAGAACTTAAAATTCACAATTATGTGAAGTATTTTCAATGACAATATTATATTATTCAAAGCATTCTACTAAAATATTTAAATTAATGCTCCTGAAAAGAAGTTTAAGAATCTCTGTTCTCGCTATACAAAACCATCTTCATAAGCAGATCTAAAGAATGAAACATCCTGGTCCCGTTTGTAAACAAATTTACAACAAACATGGAATCGAATCAATATATGCCAAAATAAAAGTGCTAAAATTACATTGGAAGATATAGCAGTACTACTTATATTCTTGTAGATTAGAAGGTATACCCGTCCTACAATATATGTGTTTAAAAAATCTTTGCCAAAATAAAACAAATGACGTAATAAAATATCAATTATCCCCTCAATCTTTAAACTTGAGTGCCGGCATAATTGATTCCAATATATGCCAATACTTGTCAAAATTGTTATTATTCCAATATTTGCAAAAATAAAATAAATAACTTATTAAATGGAAAATATCAATAATCCCAGTAATATTTAAATCTTCAGACCATAATTGATATAATCCAGTAAAAGATGCAATTTCCATAAAAATTTATATTATATACATTTCTTTATTATTTAAATCGAGAAAGATTTAATAAAAATCATCTGCCGCATAAACATATTGGATTTAAATCCGTTGTTAAGGGACATGATATCATTTTCTTCAGATAAATTTACCCGAAAAATATCGTCTACATAATGCTATATCTATGGACGGTTTAACTATACGTTTTTAACACTTTACAACAAAGTTGAAAAGTGTTTATGACTTTGCTCATTCTGTCTGTCTGTCTGTCTGTCTGTCTGTCTGTCCGTTAGCACGATAACTGCCGTAAAAATGACTTAATCAAAATGAAATTTTAGTATGTTGTTCAGACGGTCTGTAGGACCTATGGGAATATAAATGAATAATATCACCCTATTAGTTTTGGATTGAACACGGGTTGAAAAAATGAAATACATTGAGCTCTATGGGACCTAATTTTTCAAACATTTTTTAAGAGGATTTAAAATTCACAAATTGCTTCGAAAATTTTAGGTAATATTCAAATTGTTCCATAAAATATATAAAAAAAATTCAGCGAAATATATTCAGTAGTTTTTTTAAATAAAAATTTAAATAATAATTACACCTCTTATATGAAACGAGCACGTGACCATGATATGAAACGATCACATGACCCACTGCAAAATGATATATAGCATCCATCTTGTTTCAAACTCGTGATTTTTTTAAGTTCTTTTTAATTCATATTGCGTGTTGTATCCGTCCTAAAACTACTTTATTTTTGCTTAAATTCTGTGCATCTACATACTGAAACAACGCAATGACAATATATTTGAGTTTAAATGCTCATCTAAATTTGATTATTTCTACAAGTAAGCCTATTTTTCACCTATGTAAAATGTAAACAGCAAAATATGTAGAATGAGTTGTATTAGAATTGCTGTATTTCTTTAACACAAAATCATTTAGTTCATGAAGTCTGCATAGCTGATATGAATGAAATATTCATTGATTTTACAAGAGAAGGACGATTTTTTTCGATGAAGTTTTACGCATAGAGTTTGATTACTTGCAGCTCCATGGTCTTAATTTTTAAATAAAATAAATTATTATAGTATTGTGATGAATGAAATGAATGGGAGAAAGTTATGAATGAAATGCTGTTTTTATAGAGAGATCCAGGCGTGTTATTTTTTCTATGACGTCATTTGAATGAATTTCAGTTGTTTTCGATGAAGTTTTCAAATATAATATATTATCGTAGTATTATGATAGTTTTAAAAATATTACCGTGGAATGTATCTCATTTTAGAGGTATTTAAACCAGGAAATTTATATTTCAATGAAGTCATTTGAATGAAGTGCATTTTTTTCAATGAAGGTTTAAGTTTTCAAATATAATATATTATGTAGTATTGTGATAAGATTTAAAATATTACCGAGGAATGTATTGCATTTCCGACTTTTTTAAATAAAATTGCATTGAAGTTGGAAAGTGTTTCATAATCAATGCTTTAAGCATGATTGATCTTTCTTGTTTTTCTATGACGTCGTTTGAATGAATTTCAGTTGTTTTCGATGAAGTTTTTTAAATATAATAAATTATCGTAGTATTATGATAATTCTAAAATTATTACCGAGGAATATATCGCATTTTAGAGATGTTTAAACCAGGCAATTTATATTTCAATGCCGTCATTTGAATGAAGTTCATTTTTTTCTATGAAGGTTTAAGTTATCAGATATAATAAATTAATGTAGTATTGTGATAAGTTTTAAAATATTACCGAGAAATGTATTGCATTTTAGACATGTTCAAATAAAATTGCATTAAAGTTGGAAAGTGTTTCATAATCAATGCTTTAAGCATGATTGATTTTTCTTGTTAGCATTTTACAACATAGTTGAAAAGTGTTTATGACTTTGTTCATTCTATCTGTCCGTTAGCACGATAACTGCCGTAAAAATGACTTAATCAAAATGAAATTTTAGTATGTTGTTCAGATGGTCTGTGTGACCTATGAGAATATAAATGAAAAGTATCATCCAATTAGTTTCGGACTGAACCCGGGTTGACAAAATGAAATACATTGAACCCTACGGGACCTAATTTCTCAAACATTTTTTAAGCATATTTAAAATTCAAAAATTGCTTCGAAAGTTTTAGGAAATATACAAATTATACCATAAAAATATGAAAAAAATTTCAGCAAAATATATTCGGTAGTTTTTTAAATAAAAATTAGAATAATAATTACACCCATATTATATGACGCGATCACATGACCCACTTCAGAATAAAATATGGCATCCATCGTGACTTCTAAAGTTCTTTTTAACACTTTACAGCCTAGTTGAAAAATTTTTATGACTTTGTTCATTCTGTCTGTCTGTCTGTCCGTTAGCACGATAACTGCCGTAAAAATGACTTTATCAAAATACAATTTTAGTATGTTGTTCAGACGGTCTGTGGAACCTATGGGAATATATAAATGAATTATATCAGCCAATTAGTTTTGAATTGAACCCGAGTTGAAAAACTGAAATACATTGAACACTATAGGACCTAATTTTTCAAACATTTTTTAAGCGAATTTAAAATTCACAAATAGCTTCGAAAGTCTTAGGAAATATTCAAATTATCACGTAAAATATATAAAGAAAATTTCAGAAAAATAAATTGAGAAGTCCTTTAAATAAAAATTAAAATAATAATTACACTCATTATATGAAGAGATCACGTGACAATTATATGAAGAATTCACGTGACCCACTTCAAAATAATACAATGGCATCCATCTTGTGCCAAAATCGTGATATTTAAAGTTCTTTTTAATTAATATTTGGTGTTGTATCCGTCCTAAAATCGCTTTATTTTTACTGAATTTCTGTGCATCAATGTTCTGAAACAACGCAATTATAATATATTTGAGTTTAAATAATCATCAAACTTTGATTATTACTGCAACGAAGCCTAATTTTCACTTATGGAGATTGTAAACACATCAAGCTGTAAGATGAGTTATATAGGAATTCCTGAATTCCTTAAACGCAAAATTATTTAGCTCATGGAGTCTGCAATATAACTGATATGACTGAAACATTCATTGATTTTACACAGAGAACCAGACGATTTTTTCGATGAAGTTTTAAGCATAGAGTTAAATTACTTTTACCTCCATGGTTTTAAGTTTTTAAGTAAAATAAATTGTTGCAGTATTGTGATGAATGAGATAAATAGAATAAATGTTTATAAATGAAATTTTTACTGCTTTTCCATGGAGAGCTAGGCAATTTATATTTCAATGACGTCATTTGAATAAAGTTCATTTTTAACACTTTACAACATAGTTGAAAAATGTTTATGACTTTGTTCATTCTGTCTGTCTGTCTGTCTGTCCGTTAGCACTATAACTGACGTAAAAATGACTTTATCAAAATGAAATTTTAGTATGTTGTTCAGACGGTCTGTGGGACCTATGGGAATATAAATAAATAATATCACCCAATTAGTTTTGGATTGAACCCGGGTTGAAAAAATGAAATACATTGAACCCTATGGGACCTAATTTTTCAAACATTTTTCAAGCGAATTTAAAATTCACAAATTGCTTCGAAAATATTAGGAATTATTCAAATTATCCCATAAAATATATAAAAAAAATTTCAACAAAATGTATTCAGTTTTTTTTAAAATAAATATTAAAATATTAATTACACCCTTTATATGAAGAGATCACGTGACCATTACATGAAGCGATCGCGTGACCATTATATGAAGAGATCACGTGACCCACTTCAAAATAAAATATGGCATCCATCTTGTGTCAAAATCGGAATTTTAAAAGTTCTTTTTAATTCATATTTAGTGTTGTATCCGTTCTAAAACAGCTTAATTTTTCTTAAATTATATGCATCTACATACTGAAACAACGCAATTACAGTATATTTGAGTTCAAATGATCATCAAACTTTGATTATTTCTACAACGAAGCCTAATTTTCACCTATGGAGAATGTAAACAGCAAAATATGTAGAATGAGTTGTATAAGAATTGCTGCATTTCTTTAACGCAAAATTATTTAGCTCATGGAGTTTGCAATATAGCTGATATGAATGAAACATTCATTGATGAAACATTCATTATGTCAATGCCATCATTTGAATGAAGTTCATTTTCTTCGATGAAATTTTCAAATATAATAAATTAATGCAGTATTATGATAATTTTAAAACTATTACGAGGAATGTATCGCATTTTAAAGATGTGTATATAAAATTGTATTGAAGTTGAAAGGTGTTTCATAATCAATGTTTTATGCATGATTGATCTTTCTTGTTTTTCGATGGAGTTTTCAAATATAATAAATTATTGTAGTATTGTGATAATTTTAAAAATATTACCGCTAAATGTATCGCATTTTAGAGATGTTTAAATAAAATTGCATTGTAATTGGAAAGTGTTTCATAATCAATGCTGTATGCATGATTGATCTTTCTTGTTAATTTATATTTAATGTTGTATCCGTCCTAAAACCGCTTTATTTTTGTTTAATTTCTGTGCATCTATATTTTGAAAAAACACAATTACAATATATTTGAGTTTAAATGATCAACGCCATCCATCTTATGTGAAAATCTTGATTTTTAAGTTCTTTTTAGTTTATATTTAGTGCTGCATCTGTCCTAAAACCGCTTTATTTTTGCTTAAATTTTGTGCATCTACATTCTGAAACAACGCAATTACAATATATATGAGTTTAAATGATCATCAAACTTTGATTATTTCTACAACGAAACCTAATTTTCACTGTATGTAAAAATGACTTTGAATGACTTTGAGAATGTAAACACATAAAGATGTAGGATGAGTTGCATAAGAATTGCTACATTTTTTTAACGCAAAATTATCTCTATCTGAATATCTTTAACACAAAATTATTTAACTCTGAAGTCTGCAAAATAGCTGGCTGATTTGAATGAAACATTCACTGATTTTACATAGAAAAGCAGAAAATTTTTTCGATGAAGTTTTAAGCATAGAGTTAAATTACTTGTACCTCCATGGTTTTAAGTTTTTAAAAAAAATAAAATATTGTAGTATTGTAATGAATGAAAGAAATGGAATAAACGTGTATGAATGAAATATTTACAGCTTTTACATAGAGAGCCAGGGGATTTATATTTCAATGACGTCATTTGAATAAAGTTTAGTTTTTTCGATTATCAAATATAATAAATTATTGTGGTATTGTGATAATTTTTAAAATATTACCGCTGAATGTATCGCATTTTGGAAATGTTTAAATAAAATTGTATTGCAGTTGGAAAGTGTTTCATAATCAATGCTTTATGCATGATTGATCTTTCTTGTTAATTAATATCTGAACAACCGCTGGTCCTAGAAACTTGACACATGAACTAAATTTTAAGTGAGGCCTATCCCTAGGCTACCCACAAAATTTCATGAAATTCGGTTCAGCCCTCCTCCCATGATGATGAGACAAACATACAGAAAGACAGAAAAATTTTCAATTTTATTTATATAGATGAAATAGAGGGGTATTTCACAGCAGCATCGCTAAGTACCATCATCTATGCAATAATCATACGATTCAAATAATTATTACCCAAATTAAGAATTTATAACCATTCGGCAGACGATAATTAGGTCATTTTTTCGCGCATGGAATGTACGCACCTAGGTGAAATATATACATAAATTATTATATTGCATTTAAATATCCCCATTAATAATATATATATCAGAAAAAATTATATGTCATTAAATGAGTTCGACTAAGAAATTACTATTGATTGCAAAGTCAATTAAAGTCATTCGTAATTATAGCAATCTCTCTTCTTGAATATCGCATTATTAAATACAACATACGTCTGCACAGGCTGTGAATCAATTAACACAGTCATGCCCGAGTCGTTTTTATTAATGCCACATGATTAGAAGATATGGGGGAAATTCATGGTAAGTGTAACTTATTAAATTCATTAGTGTAACTTACACAGTGTCACCTGAGAAATTACCTCATTAAATCTTTAATGCTCTAATAAAAGAAAGCTAACAAATAACGCGCTAAAAAATTCGGAAATGGAGGTGAAACAATAACATAAATTAAAGATTCCTTTTAAATTGATCGCACTGGAAATAAATTGTTTATACTGGAGGCAAAAATTTTGCAATAATATTGTTTTTACCAATATCAAGTTTTTGAAGCATCTGTGGTGAAAAAACTATTAAGAAATTATTTTAAACTAATTACTCTTTAATTAAATATTTGGGTTTAAAAGATATTTATTTTGAAGATTTTAAATTATGTACAGGTGATTTCCAATTCCGATTCAAAAGTTTACATTTTCCTTGTAACAGTTTTTATTGGCTATATATTGAGCTTAGATAACGACTGATATGACTTCAGCATCAAATTCTGGGAGAGCTAGGGGGGGGGGGGGTACTAAGGATTCCCACATCAGGTTTTTATTCTACTTAAGGTTCAAAAAACAAAATTTTAACATCTATTTCTCCGTATTGACTATTTCTCAGATTAAATGATCATGGGTTCAGCATCGAATTTCAGAGGGGGTAAAAGATGCACTAAAGATTTATACTTTTAGTTCTTTTCCTAATTCTGATTCAAATATTTCCATTTTCCTTGAAACATCTATATTTCAAAAACGGCTGTAGATGAATTTAAATAATAGCCGATAAGCATTTAGCTGTAAGGTACTCAAGGGATTCACTAAGGATTTCAACCTCCGTTTTAAAAAAAATTCTTGAACCATCCATCTTTTAAATCAGTTTTAAATATAGCTTAGATAATCACTGATACAGATTCAGATAAATTCTGGAGGGTTTAAGGATTTCCACTTCCAGCTTTAGAAATGTCACTTTCGATTAAAAGGTTTACATTTTCCTTGCAACATCTATTTCTCAAGATTTGCCATAGATAGAGCTTGTTGATTGTTGCTTCATTGAGCAGATGATTCTTGCGGTGATTGGACTTGATGACTGTTGATATGGAGTTTTTCAAGTTTGTGATGCTTATATCTCGAAAGTAAAAATCTGATGTGGGCAGCACATGACTTTCCCTGCAGACTTAAATTCACGTTCTCTTTATTTTAATTAAATTTAATTCACTTTTAATTCAATTTTCGTTCTCATTTGATAACTGGACTTATTTTCAAAATTGGCGTAGAGAAAATACGAAAAAACTAAAATATCTCGAGAACGACTAGTCCTGGTGTAATAGGGTTGGTCTTATTCTTTTTTTCGTTAAAAATTACGTATTAAACAAATATTTAATGGATATATTTGAGCATACGTAATTTTTTATTTTAGATTTTGATGATTTTTGCGGGCCATTTTGCAAAAAAAGGCAGGTTATTTTTTCCAAATCGTACCAAAATCTAATCAGCACCAGAATGTCCCACACGTGACTTATCTACCGAATTTTGTGAAATTCGGTCCATTAGTTTTTCAGCTAGAGTGGATACAAGCTTTTCCGGGCTATTTTGCAAAAAAAGGCGGGGTTTTTTTTTATCTCAAATCGTACTCAAAACTAATCAGCACTAGATTCGCCCACAAGTAACTTACCTACCAAATTTTATGAAATTCGGTCCATTAGTTTTTTAGTTAGAGTGGATGCAAAATCTGCGCAGACAGACACATAGACACACACACAGACGTCACGCTAAAAATAGTTTTTTCATATTCTAGAGGTCTCGAAACGTGTAGATCCGTCGAAAACTCGAGATGCGATTTTCGACATGATTCCAATACTTTCCCTATACATTACCATGTATTGCAGGGAAAGTAAAAAAGCTAACTTTGAACAATAAGCAAGAATTTGTTTGTAACCCTTTAAAAGCCCTACAAATGTATATAATCGAGTATATAATCGAATGTATATAATTTGGATTGAGCTTCACTTGTCGAAAAAATTTTAAAAATTATCTGTCCGATCGAGTTTTTTTTTTTTTTTTTTTTTTTTTTATACTTTCACTCGAAATATCTTCAAAACTGTAAAAGATAGATATAAATAACAAGCCACAAAAATATGTATGAGGAAATTTAGCTTCTAAATCTATATTTATTTTTTAAAAAAACTCTAGTTTTCGAGTAATCGTCTTGTCAAGTTGAAGAAGTATGAAAATTTTATGTCTTTCAAGTTTATAATGCTTATATCTAAAAAAACTAAAAGTGATAACTATAAACAATAAGTAAAAATATGCAACTCTTTCAAAACCTTAATAGTGTATATAATCAGATTCAGGTGTACATAATCAGATTCGAGTGCATATAATCAGATTTCGAGTGCATATAATCAGATCATTTTTTTTTTATTATTATTTTTCACAAAATCGAATTATATTACGAAAATTATGTGTTTGACATAAACGATATTTTCTCTTCAATTTCAAAGATATCACATATAGGCCATTCAAGAAATTTTCAGTCACGTTTCACTTGTGTCTAAATTAATTAATAGACTCAATTTCATTCGAACTCACGGAGTGTGCTTTATTTGCACAATATGTTTCCTAATTAATGTCAGCGCCATTAATCAGACACCCGCGAATATTTGCTTTGTAATCAGCTCCTTGCTTGAATAAAATATGGGCGAGATTGCATTGCAAATATCGTTTTATTTATTTATATTCCGGTGAAAAGACAGACAGTCAATTTTCATTATCTTTTGTTTAGAAATCTACTTAGAGCTTTATAAGCACGAAATTGGTCCATGGATTTTGTAACGAAAACGTGATCCTAAATTTAGAACACCTCCCACCCCGCCTTAAGCGAATACTGTGAGTATAGGTGCTTTATAGATAGACGGTTCCTACTGTTTCTCGGAAAAATATAAACCAATAACTTTCTAAGAAAATGATCATGAAAGCACAATTTAGGTCTATCTATAGCAAAAGTTCCAAAACTACAACCGGCGAGCCAAATATGGCCCGCGAGCTGCTCGAATCCGGCCCGCGAGCTGCTCGAATGCGGTCCGCGAGCTGCTCGAATCCGGTCCGCGAGCTGCTCGAATCCGGGCCGCGAGCTGCTCGAATCCGGCCCGCGAGCTGCTCGAATCCGGCCCGCGAGTTGCTCCTATCCGGTTCGTGAGCTGCTCTAATCCGACCCGTGAGCTACTTCAAATTGGCCCGCGGGCTGAAGCAAAACGGAAATGCATTTAATGTAACATTTATCTTTATTTAAAAGCATCACGCTTTACATACACTACGCTGTTTATGCCGTTTCTATGCAAAATATTATGTTTTCATCGGAAATTTAAAAACTGAAGAATAACTTTAATATTTTTCCGATATTATAATTAATGCAAATGAATTTTACTTCCTCATCTTTACACGCTCACACAACACTAACTAGCGGTTTACAAAACACTTGCCTCTGCGTCGTCTATAAGCAGATTGTGCTAATGCATGTTTATACATAAAATTTCCAAAGAACGCATTTTTACAAACTAGGAGACTCGGGCAAGAACTTGCAACTGGTTTCAGTACGACACATTTATGCGAATTTATTTTTCAAAAATCAAATATTTTAAATTAGTGTATAGATTAGCACTTACTGGTGAACACTTCCAAAATATTTTAATGATTGATAGTGCAAATTTTGAGCCTCGGCTAAATGTTCGAGCAAAAGGACAACAGTTTCATATCCGTCATTAATGTTATTCGAAAATAATTCATCTAAATAAATGTTATTGCATTATTTATTCTAAAATTTATATTTATTTTACTATTCAATTCAATATTATTATTATAATTATTTTTATTATTATTATCAAAATAATGTTTTAGGTATTAATTATTAACATTTTCCAACATAGTTTTAAAGTGTTTACGACTTTCGACATTCTGTCTGTCTCTCTGTTCGCACGATAACAGCCGTGAAAATAACTTTATCAAACTAAAATTTAGTATGTTATTTGGATAGTCTGTGGGACATATGAGAATGTATCAAACTGAAATTTTGCCATAGATAGAGCTTGTTGATTGTTGCTTCATTGAGCAGATGATTCTTGCGGTGATTGGACTTGATGACTGTTGATATGGAGTTTTTCAAGTTTGTGATGCTTATATCTCGAAAGTAAAAATCTGATGTGGGCAGCACATGACTTTCCCTGCAGACTTAAATTCACGTTCTCTTTATTTTAATTAAATTTAATTCACTTTTAATTCAATTTTCGTTCTCATTTGATAACTGGACTTATTTTCAAAATTGGCGTAGAGAAAATACGAAAAAACTAAAATATCTCGAGAACGACTAGTCCTGGTGTAATAGGGTTGGTCTTATTCTTTTTTTCGTTAAAAATTACGTATTAAACAAATATTTAATGGATATATTTGAGCATACGTAATTTTTTATTTTAGATTTTGATGATTTTTGCGGGCCATTTTGCAAAAAAAGGCAGGTTATTTTTTCCAAATCGTACCAAAATCTAATCAGCACCAGAATGTCCCACACGTGACTTATCTACCGAATTTTGTGAAATTCGGTCCATTAGTTTTTCAGCTAGAGTGGATACAAGCTTTTCCGGGCTATTTTGCAAAAAAAGGCGGGGTTTTTTTTTATCTCAAATCGTACTCAAAACTAATCAGCACTAGATTCGCCCACAAGTAACTTACCTACCAAATTTTATGAAATTCGGTCCATTAGTTTTTTAGTTAGAGTGGATGCAAAATCTGCGCAGACAGACACATAGACACACACACAGACGTCACGCTAAAAATAGTTTTTTCATATTCTAGAGGTCTCGAAACGTGTAGATCCGTCGAAAACTCGAGATGCGATTTTCGACATGATTCCAATACTTTCCCTATACATTACCATGTATTGCAGGGAAAGTAAAAAAGCTAACTTTGAACAATAAGCAAGAATTTGTTTGTAACCCTTTAAAAGCCCTACAAATGTATATAATCGAGTATATAATCGAATGTATATAATTTGGATTGAGCTTCACTTGTCGAAAAAATTTTAAAAATTATCTGTCCGATCGAGTTTTTTTTTTTTTTTTTTTTTTTTTTATACTTTCACTCGAAATATCTTCAAAACTGTAAAAGATAGATATAAATAACAAGCCACAAAAATATGTATGAGGAAATTTAGCTTCTAAATCTATATTTATTTTTTAAAAAAACTCTAGTTTTCGAGTAATCGTCTTGTCAAGTTGAAGAAGTATGAAAATTTTATGTCTTTCAAGTTTATAATGCTTATATCTAAAAAAACTAAAAGTGATAACTATAAACAATAAGTAAAAATATGCAACTCTTTCAAAACCTTAATAGTGTATATAATCAGATTCAGGTGTACATAATCAGATTCGAGTGCATATAATCAGATTTCGAGTGCATATAATCAGATCATTTTTTTTTTATTATTATTTTTCACAAAATCGAATTATATTACGAAAATTATGTGTTTGACATAAACGATATTTTCTCTTCAATTTCAAAGATATCACATATAGGCCATTCAAGAAATTTTCAGTCACGTTTCACTTGTGTCTAAATTAATTAATAGACTCAATTTCATTCGAACTCACGGAGTGTGCTTTATTTGCACAATATGTTTCCTAATTAATGTCAGCGCCATTAATCAGACACCCGCGAATATTTGCTTTGTAATCAGCTCCTTGCTTGAATAAAATATGGGCGAGATTGCATTGCAAATATCGTTTTATTTATTTATATTCCGGTGAAAAGACAGACAGTCAATTTTCATTATCTTTTGTTTAGAAATCTACTTAGAGCTTTATAAGCACGAAATTGGTCCATGGATTTTGTAACGAAAACGTGATCCTAAATTTAGAACACCTCCCACCCCGCCTTAAGCGAATACTGTGAGTATAGGTGCTTTATAGATAGACGGTTCCTACTGTTTCTCGGAAAAATATAAACCAATAACTTTCTAAGAAAATGATCATGAAAGCACAATTTAGGTCTATCTATAGCAAAAGTTCCAAAACTACAACCGGCGAGCCAAATATGGCCCGCGAGCTGCTCGAATCCGGCCCGCGAGCTGCTCGAATGCGGTCCGCGAGCTGCTCGAATCCGGTCCGCGAGCTGCTCGAATCCGGGCCGCGAGCTGCTCGAATCCGGCCCGCGAGCTGCTCGAATCCGGCCCGCGAGTTGCTCCTATCCGGTTCGTGAGCTGCTCTAATCCGACCCGTGAGCTACTTCAAATTGGCCCGCGGGCTGAAGCAAAACGGAAATGCATTTAATGTAACATTTATCTTTATTTAAAAGCATCACGCTTTACATACACTACGCTGTTTATGCCGTTTCTATGCAAAATATTATGTTTTCATCGGAAATTTAAAAACTGAAGAATAACTTTAATATTTTTCCGATATTATAATTAATGCAAATGAATTTTACTTCCTCATCTTTACACGCTCACACAACACTAACTAGCGGTTTACAAAACACTTGCCTCTGCGTCGTCTATAAGCAGATTGTGCTAATGCATGTTTATACATAAAATTTCCAAAGAACGCATTTTTACAAACTAGGAGACTCGGGCAAGAACTTGCAACTGGTTTCAGTACGACACATTTATGCGAATTTATTTTTCAAAAATCAAATATTTTAAATTAGTGTATAGATTAGCACTTACTGGTGAACACTTCCAAAATATTTTAATGATTGATAGTGCAAATTTTGAGCCTCGGCTAAATGTTCGAGCAAAAGGACAACAGTTTCATATCCGTCATTAATGTTATTCGAAAATAATTCATCTAAATAAATGTTATTGCATTATTTATTCTAAAATTTATATTTATTTTACTATTCAATTCAATATTATTATTATAATTATTTTTATTATTATTATCAAAATAATGTTTTAGGTATTAATTATTAACATTTTCCAACATAGTTTTAAAGTGTTTACGACTTTCGACATTCTGTCTGTCTCTCTGTTCGCACGATAACAGCCGTGAAAATAACTTTATCAAACTAAAATTTAGTATGTTATTTGGATAGTCTGTGGGACATATGAGAATGTATCAAACTGAAATTTTGCCATAGATAGAGCTTGTTGATTGTTGCTTCATTGAGCAGATGATTCTTGCGGTGATTGGACTTGATGACTGTTGATATGGAGTTTTTCAAGTTTGTGATGCTTATATCTCGAAAGTAAAAATCTGATGTGGGCAGCACATGACTTTCCCTGCAGACTTAAATTCACGTTCTCTTTATTTTAATTAAATTTAATTCACTTTTAATTCAATTTTCGTTCTCATTTGATAACTGGACTTATTTTCAAAATTGGCGTAGAGAAAATACGAAAAAACTAAAATATCTCGAGAACGACTAGTCCTGGTGTAATAGGGTTGGTCTTATTCTTTTTTTCGTTAAAAATTACGTATTAAACAAATATTTAATGGATATATTTGAGCATACGTAATTTTTTATTTTAGATTTTGATGATTTTTGCGGGCCATTTTGCAAAAAAAGGCAGGTTATTTTTTCCAAATCGTACCAAAATCTAATCAGCACCAGAATGTCCCACACGTGACTTATCTACCGAATTTTGTGAAATTCGGTCCATTAGTTTTTCAGCTAGAGTGGATACAAGCTTTTCCGGGCTATTTTGCAAAAAAAGGCGGGGTTTTTTTTTATCTCAAATCGTACTCAAAACTAATCAGCACTAGATTCGCCCACAAGTAACTTACCTACCAAATTTTATGAAATTCGGTCCATTAGTTTTTTAGTTAGAGTGGATGCAAAATCTGCGCAGACAGACACATAGACACACACACAGACGTCACGCTAAAAATAGTTTTTTCATATTCTAGAGGTCTCGAAACGTGTAGATCCGTCGAAAACTCGAGATGCGATTTTCGACATGATTCCAATACTTTCCCTATACATTACCATGTATTGCAGGGAAAGTAAAAAAGCTAACTTTGAACAATAAGCAAGAATTTGTTTGTAACCCTTTAAAAGCCCTACAAATGTATATAATCGAGTATATAATCGAATGTATATAATTTGGATTGAGCTTCACTTGTCGAAAAAATTTTAAAAATTATCTGTCCGATCGAGTTTTTTTTTTTTTTTTTTTTTTTTTTATACTTTCACTCGAAATATCTTCAAAACTGTAAAAGATAGATATAAATAACAAGCCACAAAAATATGTATGAGGAAATTTAGCTTCTAAATCTATATTTATTTTTTAAAAAAACTCTAGTTTTCGAGTAATCGTCTTGTCAAGTTGAAGAAGTATGAAAATTTTATGTCTTTCAAGTTTATAATGCTTATATCTAAAAAAACTAAAAGTGATAACTATAAACAATAAGTAAAAATATGCAACTCTTTCAAAACCTTAATAGTGTATATAATCAGATTCAGGTGTACATAATCAGATTCGAGTGCATATAATCAGATTTCGAGTGCATATAATCAGATCATTTTTTTTTTATTATTATTTTTCACAAAATCGAATTATATTACGAAAATTATGTGTTTGACATAAACGATATTTTCTCTTCAATTTCAAAGATATCACATATAGGCCATTCAAGAAATTTTCAGTCACGTTTCACTTGTGTCTAAATTAATTAATAGACTCAATTTCATTCGAACTCACGGAGTGTGCTTTATTTGCACAATATGTTTCCTAATTAATGTCAGCGCCATTAATCAGACACCCGCGAATATTTGCTTTGTAATCAGCTCCTTGCTTGAATAAAATATGGGCGAGATTGCATTGCAAATATCGTTTTATTTATTTATATTCCGGTGAAAAGACAGACAGTCAATTTTCATTATCTTTTGTTTAGAAATCTACTTAGAGCTTTATAAGCACGAAATTGGTCCATGGATTTTGTAACGAAAACGTGATCCTAAATTTAGAACACCTCCCACCCCGCCTTAAGCGAATACTGTGAGTATAGGTGCTTTATAGATAGACGGTTCCTACTGTTTCTCGGAAAAATATAAACCAATAACTTTCTAAGAAAATGATCATGAAAGCACAATTTAGGTCTATCTATAGCAAAAGTTCCAAAACTACAACCGGCGAGCCAAATATGGCCCGCGAGCTGCTCGAATCCGGCCCGCGAGCTGCTCGAATGCGGTCCGCGAGCTGCTCGAATCCGGTCCGCGAGCTGCTCGAATCCGGGCCGCGAGCTGCTCGAATCCGGCCCGCGAGCTGCTCGAATCCGGCCCGCGAGTTGCTCCTATCCGGTTCGTGAGCTGCTCTAATCCGACCCGTGAGCTACTTCAAATTGGCCCGCGGGCTGAAGCAAAACGGAAATGCATTTAATGTAACATTTATCTTTATTTAAAAGCATCACGCTTTACATACACTACGCTGTTTATGCCGTTTCTATGCAAAATATTATGTTTTCATCGGAAATTTAAAAACTGAAGAATAACTTTAATATTTTTCCGATATTATAATTAATGCAAATGAATTTTACTTCCTCATCTTTACACGCTCACACAACACTAACTAGCGGTTTACAAAACACTTGCCTCTGCGTCGTCTATAAGCAGATTGTGCTAATGCATGTTTATACATAAAATTTCCAAAGAACGCATTTTTACAAACTAGGAGACTCGGGCAAGAACTTGCAACTGGTTTCAGTACGACACATTTATGCGAATTTATTTTTCAAAAATCAAATATTTTAAATTAGTGTATAGATTAGCACTTACTGGTGAACACTTCCAAAATATTTTAATGATTGATAGTGCAAATTTTGAGCCTCGGCTAAATGTTCGAGCAAAAGGACAACAGTTTCATATCCGTCATTAATGTTATTCGAAAATAATTCATCTAAATAAATGTTATTGCATTATTTATTCTAAAATTTATATTTATTTTACTATTCAATTCAATATTATTATTATAATTATTTTTATTATTATTATCAAAATAATGTTTTAGGTATTAATTATTAACATTTTCCAACATAGTTTTAAAGTGTTTACGACTTTCGACATTCTGTCTGTCTCTCTGTTCGCACGATAACAGCCGTGAAAATAACTTTATCAAACTAAAATTTAGTATGTTATTTGGATAGTCTGTGGGACATATGAGAATGTATCAAACTGAAATTTTGCCATAGATAGAGCTTGTTGATTGTTGCTTCATTGAGCAGATGATTCTTGCGGTGATTGGACTTGATGACTGTTGATATGGAGTTTTTCAAGTTTGTGATGCTTATATCTCGAAAGTAAAAATCTGATGTGGGCAGCACATGACTTTCCCTGCAGACTTAAATTCACGTTCTCTTTATTTTAATTAAATTTAATTCACTTTTAATTCAATTTTCGTTCTCATTTGATAACTGGACTTATTTTCAAAATTGGCGTAGAGAAAATACGAAAAAACTAAAATATCTCGAGAACGACTAGTCCTGGTGTAATAGGGTTGGTCTTATTCTTTTTTTCGTTAAAAATTACGTATTAAACAAATATTTAATGGATATATTTGAGCATACGTAATTTTTTATTTTAGATTTTGATGATTTTTGCGGGCCATTTTGCAAAAAAAGGCAGGTTATTTTTTCCAAATCGTACCAAAATCTAATCAGCACCAGAATGTCCCACACGTGACTTATCTACCGAATTTTGTGAAATTCGGTCCATTAGTTTTTCAGCTAGAGTGGATACAAGCTTTTCCGGGCTATTTTGCAAAAAAAGGCGGGGTTTTTTTTTATCTCAAATCGTACTCAAAACTAATCAGCACTAGATTCGCCCACAAGTAACTTACCTACCAAATTTTATGAAATTCGGTCCATTAGTTTTTTAGTTAGAGTGGATGCAAAATCTGCGCAGACAGACACATAGACACACACACAGACGTCACGCTAAAAATAGTTTTTTCATATTCTAGAGGTCTCGAAACGTGTAGATCCGTCGAAAACTCGAGATGCGATTTTCGACATGATTCCAATACTTTCCCTATACATTACCATGTATTGCAGGGAAAGTAAAAAAGCTAACTTTGAACAATAAGCAAGAATTTGTTTGTAACCCTTTAAAAGCCCTACAAATGTATATAATCGAGTATATAATCGAATGTATATAATTTGGATTGAGCTTCACTTGTCGAAAAAATTTTAAAAATTATCTGTCCGATCGAGTTTTTTTTTTTTTTTTTTTTTTTTTTATACTTTCACTCGAAATATCTTCAAAACTGTAAAAGATAGATATAAATAACAAGCCACAAAAATATGTATGAGGAAATTTAGCTTCTAAATCTATATTTATTTTTTAAAAAAACTCTAGTTTTCGAGTAATCGTCTTGTCAAGTTGAAGAAGTATGAAAATTTTATGTCTTTCAAGTTTATAATGCTTATATCTAAAAAAACTAAAAGTGATAACTATAAACAATAAGTAAAAATATGCAACTCTTTCAAAACCTTAATAGTGTATATAATCAGATTCAGGTGTACATAATCAGATTCGAGTGCATATAATCAGATTTCGAGTGCATATAATCAGATCATTTTTTTTTTATTATTATTTTTCACAAAATCGAATTATATTACGAAAATTATGTGTTTGACATAAACGATATTTTCTCTTCAATTTCAAAGATATCACATATAGGCCATTCAAGAAATTTTCAGTCACGTTTCACTTGTGTCTAAATTAATTAATAGACTCAATTTCATTCGAACTCACGGAGTGTGCTTTATTTGCACAATATGTTTCCTAATTAATGTCAGCGCCATTAATCAGACACCCGCGAATATTTGCTTTGTAATCAGCTCCTTGCTTGAATAAAATATGGGCGAGATTGCATTGCAAATATCGTTTTATTTATTTATATTCCGGTGAAAAGACAGACAGTCAATTTTCATTATCTTTTGTTTAGAAATCTACTTAGAGCTTTATAAGCACGAAATTGGTCCATGGATTTTGTAACGAAAACGTGATCCTAAATTTAGAACACCTCCCACCCCGCCTTAAGCGAATACTGTGAGTATAGGTGCTTTATAGATAGACGGTTCCTACTGTTTCTCGGAAAAATATAAACCAATAACTTTCTAAGAAAATGATCATGAAAGCACAATTTAGGTCTATCTATAGCAAAAGTTCCAAAACTACAACCGGCGAGCCAAATATGGCCCGCGAGCTGCTCGAATCCGGCCCGCGAGCTGCTCGAATGCGGTCCGCGAGCTGCTCGAATCCGGTCCGCGAGCTGCTCGAATCCGGCCCGCGAGCTGCTCGAATCCGGCCCGCGAGCTGCTCGAATCCGGCCCGCGAGTTGCTCCTATCCGGTTCGTGAGCTGCTCTAATCCGACCCGTGAGCTACTTCAAATTGGCCCGCGGGCTGAAGCAAAACGGAAATGCATTTAATGTAACATTTATCTTTATTTAAAAGCATCACGCTTTACATACACTACGCTGTTTATGCCGTTTCTATGCAAAATATTATGTTTTCATCGGAAATTTAAAAACTGAAGAATAACTTTAATATTTTTCCGATATTATAATTAATGCAAATGAATTTTACTTCCTCATCTTTACACGCTCACACAACACTAACTAGCGGTTTACAAAACACTTGCCTCTGCGTCGTCTATAAGCAGATTGTGCTAATGCATGTTTATACATAAAATTTCCAAAGAACGCATTTTTACAAACTAGGAGACTCGGGCAAGAACTTGCAACTGGTTTCAGTACGACACATTTATGCGAATTTATTTTTCAAAAATCAAATATTTTAAATTAGTGTATAGATTAGCACTTACTGGTGAACACTTCCAAAATATTTTAATGATTGATAGTGCAAATTTTGAGCCTCGGCTAAATGTTCGAGCAAAAGGACAACAGTTTCATATCCGTCATTAATGTTATTCGAAAATAATTCATCTAAATAAATGTTATTGCATTATTTATTCTAAAATTTATATTTATTTTACTATTCAATTCAATATTATTATTATAATTATTTTTATTATTATTATCAAAATAATGTTTTAGGTATTAATTATTAACATTTTCCAACATAGTTTTAAAGTGTTTACGACTTTCGACATTCTGTCTGTCTCTCTGTTCGCACGATAACAGCCGTGAAAATAACTTTATCAAACTAAAATTTAGTATGTTATTTGGATAGTCTGTGGGACATATGAGAATGTATCAAACTGAAATTTAGTATGTTATTCGGATGGTCTGTGGGACATATGAGAATGTAACTGAATAATATCACCCAATTAGTTTTGGATTGAACTAGGGTTGAAAAAGTGAAATACATTGAACCCTATGGGACCTAATTTTTCAAAGATTTTTTAAGCGAAGTTAAGATTCGCAAATTGCTTTGAAAATTTTAGGAAATACTGATATTGTCTCGTAAAATATATAAAAAAAATTGAGCAAAATATGTTCGGTAGTTTTTCAAATAAAAATTTAAATAATCATTACACCCATATTATATGAAGAGATCACTTGACCCACTTCAAAATAAAATATGGTATCCATGTTTTTCCTAGTGTCAAAATCGTGATTTTTAAAGTTCTTATAACTTTATATTTAGTGATATATCCGTTGTAAAACTGGTTTATTTTTGCGTATTTTGAGTCCGCCAACGCAATTACAATATTTTTTAGTTTAAATCATCATCAAACTTTAATTATTTCTACAACGAAGCCCAATTTTAACGTATGCAAAATGTAAACAAATCAAGCTGTAAGATGAGTTATATAAGAAGTCCTGAATTTTTTTAACGCAAAAGTATTTAGATTTGGAGTCTGGAATATAGGTGATATGAATAAAATATTCATTGATTTTACATAGAGAAGCAGACAATTTCATAGCATTGCGTTTTTCGATGAAGTTTTAAACATGGAGTTAGAAAGTACTTTACCTCCATGGTTTTAAGTTTTCAAGTAAAATAAATTATTGTAGTACTGTGATAATTTAAAAAATATCACCGCTGAACGTATCGCATTTTAGAGATTTTTAAGTAAAATTGCATTGCAGTTGGAAAGTGTTTCATAATCAATGCTTTATGCATGGTTGATCTTTCTTGTTAAAAGGTTTTTTTGACCCACGAAATGTGCCAGGAATGCTAAACAAACTTATTCAGGAATGTTTAATGAGACGATTATTATTTTTTTTTCGTATTTCCTTCTTTAAGCAGTCGTGGATAGAACTAATGTGTTCAGCCATATACCAGCCCATGATGAATGAAGTGACAAAGATAATTTCCGTGAAATTAATCTATAGTAAATCAAAACAAGAAAGATCAATCATGAATAAAGCATTGATTATGAAACACTTTCCAACTTCAAATGCAATTTTATTTAAACATCTCTAAAATGAGATACATTCAGTGCTGATATATTTTAAATTATCACAGTACTACAATAATTTATTATATATAAAGACTTAAAACTTCATCAAATGAATTTTATTCAAATTACTAATGAATGTTATTCAAATGATGTCATCGAAATATAAATCGTCTGGCTCTCTATGTAAAAGCAATGAATATTTCATTCATATCACTTTTACTCCAGACTCCAGAGTTAAATCGTTTTATGTGAAAAAAATTCAGCAATTCTTACACAACTTATCTTACAATCACTTGTTTACATTCTGCAGCCATTAAAATTAGGTTTCGTTGCAGAAATAATCAAAGTTTGATCATCATTTAAACTCAAAAATATTGATATTGCGTTGGAACAGAATATAGATGCACAGAAAATATGCAAAAATGAAGCGGTTTTAGGACGAATGCAGCACTAAATATAAATTTAAAAAGAACTTTAAAAATCACGATTTTTACACTAGGAAAAGAAGATGGATGTCATATTTTATTTTGAAGTGGGTCACGTAATCTCATCATATTATATGGATGTAATCATTATTTTAATTTTTATTTAAAAAACTTCCGAACATATTTTTCTGAAATTTTATTTATACATTTTATGGGATAATTTAAATATTTCCCAAAATTTTCGAAACAATTTGTGAATTTTAAATTCGCTCGAAAAATTAGGTCCTTTGAGTTCAATGTATTTTACTTGTTCAAACAGAGCTCAATTCAAAACTAATTGAGTGATATTATTCATTTACATTCCCATATGTCCCACAGACTGTCTCAACAACATACTAAAATTTCATTTTGATAATAATTTTATCAATCGTTCATCAAAGTCATTTTTACGGCAATTATCGTGCGAACGGACAGACAGACAGACACAATGAGTCATAAAAACTTTTCAACTATGTTGGAAAGTGCTAATAAAACCCAATTTTATAATATTTTGAAATCAGTAAGCTGAAATTGCTTCTATGGAAAGCTTCTCAAAGGTCGGTATTAACAACGCCAAGCTGACCATTACACTGAAGATTACAATGTCTATTACAGGGATGTTTATTAAATATTCGGTGTTAAGCAAATTAATGAAAATGGATTTCATGTCATTTCTTCGAACATGAATAAACAGAGATCCGAATTTCATGTATCCTGCATTGCCATGAAAACAAGAAAGATATACTAAACAAACAATGGTTTAACTAATTATGGTGACATAAACGTCGGAAGTATAATATGCAAAACAAACAGTTAGTTCGTTTGGAGTTTTAAGGAACAATTATTTATCCGCAGGAGTGAAAATAAGACTTTCTAAGCAATTTCTGTTTATTGCGGGCAAAGCAATATATCTGTAAATTTTCAAGCACTGTGTTTGATTCTTGCTGATATGGCTGAGATAAAATATTTTTTGATTAAAAATATTAAATTTAATAATTTCAATTATTCACTAGGACAGTGATTGTATTGTAAGAAAAAAAATCTGATGTGAGCAGCACATGACTTTCCCTGCAGACTTATATTAACGTTTTCTTTATTTTAATTAAATTTATTTCACTTTTAATTCAATTTTCGTTCGCATTCGTAAACCGGGCTTATTTTCAAAGGTGGCGTAGGGAAAGTATGAAAAACTAAAATATCTCGAGAACGGCTAGTCCTAGTGTAATGGGGTTGGTCTTATTCTTTTCGTCGTTAAAAATTACGTATTAAATCAGCATTTAATGGATATATTTGAGTATACCCAATTCTTTAGTTTAGATTTGAACGATTTTTGCGGGCCATTTTGCAAAAAAAGGCAGGTCATTTTTTTCCGAATCGTACCAAAATCTAATCAGCACCAGAGTAACCCATAAGTGAGTCATCTACCGAATTTTGTGAAATTCGGTCCATTAGTTTTTCAGTTAGAGTGGATACAAGTTTTTGTGGGCCATTTCGCAAAAAAAGGCGGGTTCTTTTATCCCCAATCGTACCCAAAACTATTCAGCACCAGACTCGCTCACAAGTATCTTACCTACCAAATTTTGTGAAATTCGGTCCATTAGTTTTTTAGTTAGAGTGGATACAAAATCTGCACAGACAGACAGACACACACACAGACGTCACGCTAAAAATGGTTTTTTCGTATTCTAGAGGTCTCGAAGCGTGTAGATCCGTCGAAAACTCGAGTTGCGATTTTCGGCATGATTCCAATACTTTCCCTATACATTACCATGTATTGCAGGGAAAGTAAAAATCTGATGTGGGCAGCACATGACTTTCCCTGCAAACTTATATCCACGTTCTATTTATTTCAATTAAATGTAATTCACTTTTAATTCAATTTTCGTTCTCATTCGGTAACCGGGCTTATTTTCAAAGGTGGCGTAGGGAAAGTACGAAAAAGTAAAATATCTCGAGAACGGCTAGTCCTAGTGTAATGGGGTTGGTCTTATTCTTTTCGTCGTTAAACATTACGTATTAAACGGGCATTTAATGGATATATCTAAGTATACCAAGTTCTTTAGTTTAGATTTTGAAGATTTTTGCGGGCCGTTTTGCAAAAAAAGGCAGGTTATTTTTTTCCGAATCGTACCAAAATCTAATCAGCACCAGAGTGACCTATACGTGACTCATCTACCGAATTTTGTGAAATTCGGTTCATTAGTTTTTCAGCTAGAGTGGATACAAGCTTTTGCGGGCCATTTCGCAAAAAAAGGCGGGTTCTTTTATTCCGAATCGTACCCAAAACTAATCAGCACTAGCCCCGGCCACAAGTGACTTACCTACCAAATTTTGTGAAATTCGGTCGATTAGTTTTTTAGTTACAGTGGATACAAAATCTGCACAGACAGACAGACAGACACACAGACAGACACACAGACAGACAGACAGACAGACAGACAGACAGACAGACACACAGACACACGCACAGACGTCACGCTAAAAATGGTTTTTTCGTATTCTAGGGGTCTCGAAACGTGTAGATCCGTCGAAAACTCGAGTTGTGATTTTCGGCATGATTCCAATACTTTCCCTATACATTACCATGTATTGCAGGGAAAGTAAAAAGGGCAAAATTCGCAGGGAGGACCAGGGTTAAATCACAAAATTTCTCAAAAATTTCTCGGTCGCGGATTTACATAGCATTTCCGAAAAAGTTAGTTTCCGAAAAGTGCCATTTACGAAAAAGTAGTGCAGGGGTGGGACATCCCAGTGATTAGCTTGTAGGGATTGCACACGGACGACCCGAGTTCGATTCCCGGCTCTGACCAAACTCCTGGGTCCTTAAGTCCGTCAGAGAGGTTGGTGGTAGGGAAAGGAAGGTACGGTCCCTGTAGGTACCGCCCGCAGTGAGTTCCGATCTAAATTAGGTGACACTCCCCGGCCATCCAAACAGATACCTTACACCAGAAGATCGGGGCGCAGTAGCCCATTGGTTAGCGCGCTGGAGTTGCACTCGGTAGGCCCGGGTTCGATTCCAGCCACTGCCAAAACTGCCGCCGTGTTCATGCGGAGTACGATCACGTTAAACATGTGGGTTCGAAAATCCTTCCGAGAGGTTGGTGGTAGGGGAAGGAGCGTACGGTCCCTGTGGATGCCTCCCCCACTGGGTTCCGGTCTAAATTGGGTGGCACTTCCCGACCGTCCAAACAGTTACCTTATACCTTTCTGGTAGGTCGGACGGTCTGGGTTTCAACAACAACACCAGAAGATCGATACTATATGTGAGAACTGACAGACAACAGATGACGAATTTGTGTAACAAGCAAAATGACCTTCTTCTTCGTAGCAAGCAAAATGATCTTTTTTTCATAGCAAGCAAATTGACCTTTGTATGGCAAGCAAATGACCTTTTTTCGTAGCAAGCAAAATGACCTTTTTTTCGTAGCAAGCAAGACGACCTTTGTGCAGCAAGCAAAATGACCTTTTTTTCGCAAACAAAATTACCCTTTTTTCGTAGCAAGCAAAATGACCTTTGTGTAGTAAGTAAAATGACTTTTTTTTTTCGCATTCTAGAAATCTATCATGTGTGTGTGTGTCTATCTATGTGTGTGTGTGTGTGTGTGTGTGTGTGTGTGTGTGTGTGTGTGTGTGTGTGTGTGTGCGTGCGTGTGTGTGTGGAGACGATATCTGACGAACGAATAAAGCGATTCGAATGAAATTTCAGACAAAATTTACAATCCGTAACTACTGGAAGCCCATTGTTTTTAAACGCAATCGAATGTTCAGAACATAACTAAATTTTCGAGTGAAGTTTTGAAAAAATCATCAAAAAATCAAACCCTTTCATGAAGTTACGCAAAAAGTCATTTCTCGTGTAATTTTTCATTGGAAAACGATTGACAAAAACTTTAGAATGCTAGCATGAACCGTTCTCGAGATATTGCACATTTTTCAAATAAATTTATCAAAACGTCACATAAAATAAAAAACAAATTATTAACTATGGAAATATGTTCACTTTTTATATGTAATATCATGCGATAAATTTGGTGAAATCATATTCTCGTGGATCTTGCTCGTTCCATGCATGGAAGAAGCTATTTTGGGTGATACTTTTGTAGTAGGACATCGATAGTCATTTATCAGCTTTGTAAGAATAACTTATTTCTCCGTCCACAACGCTTGACGAGATTTTGGCGAAATGTCGCCAACCTGACTATTTTAAATATTGCCAAATTAACGAAAATGTCTCCAAATTGGTAAAGAATGGCGCTAAATCAATGAAAATGACGACTAACTGACAAAAATTCAATATCTTGGAAAGAATCTACGAGTACTATAAGAATAATAATCTATTTTTCTGTCCACAACGCTTGGCGAGAAATCGCCAACTTGCGTGAAATCACCAACTTGAGACGTCGCCAACTTGCCGACTATTTTAAATGTTGCCAGAGTGATAAAAATGTCGCGAAATTGATAAAAATGACGCCAAATGAGGAGAAATGTTTCGCAAATTCTGATTTCTGTCATATGACGGGCATACATTCTAGTATATAAGAAATGCTCTTCTCTCTGTTTGTCTGTAACACTTGCTGATGTATTTGGCGAACTTGGCAATATTTCGCCCCAGATGAGAAAAAATGTGGCCAAAATTATAAAAATGACTCTAAATTAATGAAAATGACGCTTAATGGATGAATAAATTATTAAAATATTTTAATATATGGACTATATCGTTTATTGGGGATGCTATCAATATTGTTAATTGTTAATTTAGAGTTGTGTGACATATAAGTTAATTGGGTACTTGAAATGTTATTGCATGTTGTCATCCGGAAAATCGCCAAATATACAATTCAACGTTAAAAACACAGTACCGTGGATCTTATACATTATTTTTTAATTGTAAAAGGAGTAAATGTATCGCATTATACAGGGTGTCCCAAAAAGATTGAAAAGCGCTTTAATTCTTTACCTGTTGGAGATAAGTGGACAATGTAAATTGCAAAAATGTTGAAAGTAAGGTAGGAAATAAGACTACGTTAATAAAATAGTCCTCCCATTCATTTTCAAATAGTTGCACATTTTAAATTTTTATACGACCCCCTTAGCCAAATTTGGTCAATCAAAAAATTTTTATTTTTAATGCAAAAAAGATCATTAAAAAAACCGCATATCTGTATCTTTAAAATCAACTGAATGATGATAAAGGAAAAAATCTGACTTATGCCAGTTTTCCGTACCATGTGAAAGGCTGTTTCACCAGTGAAAATAGGGGTCATAAATAAATTGACGCTGGAAATTGTTTAGATCAAAAATACTTTAATATGTGTCAAAATTCTTTATCACCAATGAATCTAAATAAAGCATTACACAGACAGAGATCATATAAAGAAGTGGTAGGTATACGCGGTTAGGTATCCTATGTATAATCATCCAGTTTTATCTTTTTTGTGATATGTCACAAATTTACATTTCTAATTTGATATACAGTCCCCATTCACAAGGTTCAATTTTCAGTTAGATATAACTCGCTCAATTTTAAAGATACAGATATGTGGGGTCTTTTTATGATCTTGTTGCAAATTTTTGATTGACCAAATTTGTCTAAGGGGGTCTTATAAAAATTTTAAAAATGTAACTTTTTGAAAATGAATGGGAGGACTATTTCATTAACATGGTCTTATTTCCTACATTTACTTTCAATATTTTTACAATTTACATTGCCCATTTATCTCCAACAGGTAAAGAATTAAAGCGCGTTTCAATCTTTTTGGGACACTCTGTATAAGGAAAGTCATGTGATGCCAACATCCGATTTTTTTATAATAAAATAAGCTTTCACATCACTTACGAAACGACGCATGAAAATGTGCAATAACAGCAAAGAGCAATTCAGCAGACGCAAAAAAAATAATTATATCTGCATGATTAATAGAATATAACCTAAGGAAGAACATCCAATTTAATAACCATATTACTTCATTTACAAAATTTGCATGTAGTTTAATTAATGGATTTTGGTCAAAAAGTATATAAAAAAGATTTATAACGAGCTTATTAACTGTATGTACAAAAAAAGGATATTTTTTTTTTACGTTGAGACCTAGAATCTAATGAGATGCTATTTTTTTTCTGGGCCTTATATTTACAAGTCGTTGATAAACATAAATAAATTTATAAGTTGTAATGCATAAGTTGCACAAAATTTTGTTTGAAACACATTAAAATATTTAGTAAAGAATTGAATGGAACTATAATGAATGACAAATGATAGAAGAAAAAACAATCTGTTTGTTGTGACAAATAAATAAATATGTGTATGTGTGTGTGTGCGTGGTTCTGTGTGTGCGTGCGTGCGTGCGTGGGTGGGTGTGGGGGGGAGTCAGTCAGAGAGACTGACTTTCTCATGCAGGTAGGGGAATTATATTCCCGGCGTATTTAATTTCTGAACTGGGAGAATTACTTTATATAGGGTTCGCAGAACTTTGGAATGAAAAGTCCATGAGTGTACACGTTAAGTCCATCTGCAGTAAAGTGACCATATACAGTCGAATAAAAAAGACTGCAGCACTTCTAGGTCCTAGGGGGAGTTAAAAAGTTATAATAAAGAACCTCAAAACGAAATATACGTAAAAAGTCATTCACAAAACTGTAGAGCACCAGAAACAAACATTTCGTTCGTTTCTGGTATAGATACCTACACATTTTAGCACTAATAAGTTGTAATTAGTACTTATAAGTAGTTATTAGAACTTATAAATAGTTATTAGTTATGAGAAGTTATTTAGAACTAATTAGTATGTAGTATCTTTACTTTAAAAATACTTATCGTAACTAATGTTTAAAATAAATAATTTTATGAAAACTTACTTTACCTGAGTCATATTTTCAGTAAATAACTGGACTGAAAGGGTATAAGCCACTGGCACATCTTTTTCAGTAAATATCCTTAGTAAAATATACTTTAGTAGTTCATCAGTTTCAGTATGTGACTTTTTCAGTAAATAACTGAAAAATATACTTTTCCAAAATTATCTTTTTCAGTAAATGATTTTACTAAAAAAAAAATCTGATGTGAGCAACACATGACTTTCCTTATATAATGCAATGAATTTACTACATTTACAATAAAAAAATAGCTTTTTCTTATAGTAGATATTTATATTCTTTCCAAGATATTGAATTTTCGTCAATTAGTCGTCATTTTCATTGATTTAATGTCATTTCTATCCATTTGGCGAGATTTTCTTTAATTTGGCAACATTTAAAAAGACAACCAAGTTGGCGACATTCCGCAAAAATTTCGCCAAGCGTTATGGACGGAGAAATAAGTTATTCTTACAGCAAATAAATAACTATTGGCGTTCAAATACAAAAGTATTACTTAAAGTATATTTTCTCATGAATGGAACGAGCTAGATCCACGAGAATGATGGCACCCGATTTATTGCATGATATTACATATGAAAAGTAAACATGTTTCTCAACAGTTAAAATTTTGTTTTTAATATATGGGATTTTTTGATAAATTTATTTTTAAAATGTGCAATATCTCGAGAATGGTTCATGCTAGCGTTCTAAAGTTTATGTCAATCGTTTTCTAAGGAAAAATTACATAAGAAATGTCTATTTGTGTAACTTCATGAAAGGTTATGATTTTTTGACGATTTTTTCAATATTTCAGTCGAAAATTTAGGGGGTTCTGAACATTCGATTACGTTTAAAAACAATAGGCTTCCAGTATTCACGGATTGTGATTTTTGTACCAAATTTCATTCGAATCGCTTTATTTGTTCATGAGATATCGTCTCCACAGACTCACTGACGCACACACAAACACACACAGACATCATCTCAAAAATGTTTGATTCGTGATCAGGGATGCTTAAAACGTGCTCTCCCGTCGAAAACTCGAATTTGAATTTTCGACCCCGTCATAATACTTTCCTTATACATTATGTATATAAGGAAATGTATATAAGTAAATATATAACTAAAAAACATTTTTTCCTACGCATTTTTTTCAATAAATAATTTCACTGGAAAAAATACTTTACCTGACTCATATTTTTGGATGAATATCTTTACTGAAAAAATACTTTTTCTGGCTCATTTTTTTTTTCAGTACATAACATTTTCTATAAATAACTAAAAAAAAATGTTTCACCTTTTTCAGTTAATAAATCTCAATAATTTTTTTAAATATATCATAAATCACATTTTACGCGAACTTTCTTAGCTAATTGTTCTTTTCATAAATCTAGTTGTGATACCACTTTAGCTCTTTGGTAAGAAAAATCTACTTTACTCCAGTAAAAAAAAATAATGAGAGTAATTATTATTAGCAGTAAAAGTATGATAAAGTAGAATTGTTACATACGCATATAAAATAGAATTACCTAAAAATTGCTTCACCAGTTTTAACACTCTTAATTTAGAAAGAAACTTTGCCTATAATTAAATCTTTGATTTTACCCGAAAACGGAAGCACATTTATTAACTGTAAGGGAAAAAAATATTTTTTGAGTTACAATACAGAGTCTGATAAGATTAAAACTAAAGATTATTATTTTTTTTAATATTATTATATATCCAAGATGTCGCTTATCATGAATCAAATTATAAGAAGTTAATGCATAATTTCCACAGAATAAGTTTTTGTTTTTTAATCCAAAAAAAAGTCAAAAAGAATCAACAAAAGAAAAGGAAAAGGTCAATTATGAAACTACAACGAAATGCAAATTTTGCTAGAAAAAAAGTAAGATATTTTTTTAAATAAACTAATATATAACTTTATTAAAAAATATATTTGTTTGAAGTCGGCAAGATTTTTCGAACTCCTCGTAATTAAAATTATAATAAAATTCAGAGTATACATTTTTGTCAATAAAGATTTAAAAAAAACTGATACGTCTAATCATTCTCAACAAAGATAACGATACGATTAAAATACAAACATCGATACAAAGATAACGATGTTACGATATTAGGTATGATATACGATACGATTCTATTACGACATTTGAAAAATATAAATTAGAACTTTTTTGTCACTAAAACCTGCTGAAAATCAACAGAATTTCGGTTATGACTGGTTACAAAAAACATTCCGAATTTTGTGTAATTCGCTTGATTATTTCCAGAAATATTGCCCGCCATGTGGTAAAATAAATATTTTATTATCTAGAGAATGACTAATTATAACAACTAATCATTGCTGTACATTTATTTCTCTGTTGCTTTCATAGGAGTAGAGTTTAAATACGAGTACGAGTGGGGAGCCTTCGGTATGCATGCATTGTTTCATTGCTTTGTAACACCTTAAAGGCGTGTTTAAAAGGTCAATCGACTGGTTATCCTAAGGTCCCCTATATATACAGGCTGACGCAACTGCCATTTTGATTTCAACCGGTCCAGTCAGTTATCGTCTGCTTGTAACATTTCACTTGCTCGAGCATGTTACATAGCTGATATTTGATAAGCAATTTAGCTGTAAATAGCTGCTTCTGTTTTCAAAAACTTGTAGTACTACAAGTAGTGCTATGATTGCTCAATCATTCTAGAAAATATTTTAGAATGTTTTGATTTCCTCGATATCCCGAAAAAAGGACTAAAAAGTAACCCTCTTTTCGCCATGGACGACAACCATTGCTTCAACTGGGAGACAAGATGGCCTCCGCTGCGCCAGCCTATATATTTAGGAACTTTGTATCATTCCGGTTATGACCAGATACGTCAAGGTTGTTTATCAGTTATCAGGTTACCCAGCAGGAAAAATGCATCCTGCGTATTTTGCGCGGTTCTAGGCAGCTTTCTCAGGAAAACAAGTCTTCTGCGTATCACGTGACCAGATAACCGCGGTGACCAGGGAAAAATCTCGGTCATTCTGATTATAATTGGACCATGACCGAAACGAGTTTTCAAACCGCAGCGATCATGACCTCGCGGTTGTTATGATCTAGTTTACAAACGCTCTGGTCATGACCAATGACTTCCGCGGAGACTTTTCAAACACGCAAATAAACTGCCTCGGTGAAACCACGGACTAATATTATACAGACCTGCCACTCTCGATAGTTTCGTTTTCGCGGCGGTCATTAGAGATAGACCAAAACGAGGGTTGATGCGCTCTTGGCGATGGTCTGGTTTGGTCTGAGCGCTTGACGATGGTCTGGTTTGGGTCCAAGACGATTTTCAATGTTATAACCCTATTTCGCCCGACGAAAACTTAGAACCACAGACTACCGTGGTTTGAGTAACGTGAAAAAAGATTATTTGTTAAGTGTTTAGATTATTTCGTAGAAATGGAAAACTGGTTGCGTTACAGGGTATGTAATTTATTTTTATTAAAATTGAAATAATTTTAGTTATCACCATCCTATATACGGTTCATTATAAGTATACACGTGTTCATAAGTATACACGTGTTCATAAGTATACACGTGTTCATATAAGTCATACATGTGTTCATCATACGAAATTAGTGCTGTGTTATTACTGCCGGTTAGACTAAATTCTAAGAGGTAGTGGTATAATTAGTTAAAAAATATTTTTCGTATTTTAATAAAATGTGAAATAATCGATATTTTGATAGCCTTTTCTTAGTTGAATGTGATATTGTATGTGTATATATTTATGCAAAATTTTTATTAAGTGCCTTATGGTGGAAAATTCACCCAACCCTCGGGTAATTAATGATTGAGTGCCACAACTTCGATATTGCATTTATGTAAATTTAATATTTACTATATGCATATTTTTATATTTAAAAAAAAGTCTATTATCAGTATCTCAGAACAAATTAAGGATCAAGTAATTTAATGATCAACACGCTAGTATACCTTTTAGACTGAAAATATAATATAATATTTCAGTCTTTTGAGTATGTTAGCTTGTAATTTTTTGTGCATTATGTTTTATAGTGAGACAATGCAATGCGTCTATTTTTTATCCATTTTATGATTATTTGAATTAAATACATAACTATGTTTATTTAAATTTACTTAAACTAATGAATATATTTATGTTGCAGATTAATGTATTTTTAAATCCTGATCATTTCTATAGTTTCAAAAATTATAAAAGTACAGTCCTCAACATTTTGTTCCCCTCCCGTTTAAAAAAAATCGCCAAGCGAGCGATAACGCGCCAAATCTGGCAGACGTATTTTGTTTACATCGTAGTTCAGTTGGTCCAACTCACGAGCTCTAGTGTCTATGCGACATCCCATGTTAAAAATGTTGCCATAGGGTCCTACGGGAATGAACCTTCTGAATATAGTATTATGTGGGTGAAACTACCCTCAAGTATCCAAAACGTACCGTAGATAATTCAATTCCATAGTACGTCTATGTTCAAATCAGTCCAATCTGAGATGTGAAGACATCTTCGAAAGTTGCAATATTTCATTCAAGAGGTTATTTAATGGCAAGAGATTTAACATAGTTATATACTCACAATTAAATGTCAAAGACTCAATACAATTTAAAGACCTGGTAAACATAAATACAAAAATCAAACAAGTTTAGCTGTTTAAGATGATTAGAACGAGGACAGAGTGTATGTATTTTTTATCCTGAAAAACGGGATGGTTTTTTTACTCCGAAATCAGTTGATACAGTTACTTTGTTACCTCATTCTTGTCTTTCTTGTTACTGGTTGTCTGTCTTATCCTTGCCATTGATAATACCGGTACTCTGTCTCATCCTTCCTTGCCTGTGTTGCTACTGGTGCGTTGTCTCATCCTTGTCTTTGAGTTCTCTGTCTCATCCTTGTCTTTGTTGTTGCTGGTTCTCTGTCTCATCTTTGCCATTGATAGTACCGGTGCTCTGTCTCATCCTTCAATGTCTGTGTTGCTACTGGTGCTTTGTCTCATCCTTGTCTTTATTGGTACTAGTTCTCTGACTCATCCTTGTCTTTGTTGCTACTGGTTCTCTGTCTCATCCTTGCCATTGATAGTACCCGCGCTCTGTCTCATCCTTCAATGTCTGTGTTGCTACTGGTGCTTTGTCTCATCCTTGTCTTTATTGGTACTAGTTCTCTGACTCATCCTTGTCTTTGTTGTTACTGGTTCTCTGTCTCATAATTGCCGTTGATAGTACCGGTGCTCTGTCTCATCCTTCAATGTCTGTGTTGCTACTGGTGCTTTGTCTCATCCTTGTCTTTGTTGGTACTAGTTCTTTGTCTCATTCTCGTCTTTGTTATTACTGGCTCTCTGTCTCATCTTTGCCATTGATAGTACCGGTGCTCTGTCTAATACTTCAATGTCTGTATTGCAACTGGTGCTTTGTCTCATCCTTGTCTTTGTTGGTACTAGTTCTTTGTCTCATCCTCGTCTTTGTTATTACTGGCTCGCTGTCTCATCTTTGCCATTGATAGTACCGGTGCTCTGTCTAATACTTCAATGTCTGTATTGCTACTGGTGATTTGTCTCATCCTTGTCTTTGTTGGTACTAGTTCTTTGTCTCATCCTCGTCTTTGTTATTACTGGCTCTCTGTCTCATCTTTGCCATTGATAGTACCGGTGCTCTGTCTAATACTTCAATGTCTATATTGCTACTGGTGCTTTGTCTCATCCTTGTCTTTGTTGGTACTAGTTCTTTGTCTCATCCTCGTCTTTCTTATTACTGGCTCTCTGTCTCATCTTTGCCATTGATAGTACCGGTGCTCTGCCTAATACTTCAATGTCTGTATTGCTACTGGTGCTTTGTCTCATCCTTGTCTTTGTTGGTACTAGTTCTTAGTCTCATCCTCGTCTTTGTTATTGCTGGCTCTCTGTCTCATCTTTGCCATTGATAGTACCGGTGCTCTGTCTAATATTTCAATGTCTGTATTGCTACTGGGTCTTTGTCTCATCCTTGTCTTTGTTGGTACTAGTTCTTTGTCTCATCCTCGTCTTTTTTATTACTGGCTCTCTGTCTCATCTTTGCCATTGATAGTACCGTTGCTCTGTCTAATATTTTAATGTCTGTATTGCTACTGGTGCTTTGTCTCATCCTTGTCTTTGTTGGTGCTAGTTCTTTGTCTCATCCTCGTCTTTGTTATTACTGGCTCTCTGTCTCATCTTTGCCATTGATAGTACCGGTGCTCTGTCTAATACTTCAATGTCTGTATTGCTACTGGTGCTTTGTCTCATCCTTGTCTTTGTTGGTACTAGTTCTTTGTCTCATCCTCGTCTTTGTTATTACTGGCTCTCTGTCTCATCTTTGCCATTGATAGTACCGGTGCTCTGTCTAATACTTCAATGTCTGTATTGCTACTGGTGCTTTGTCTCATCCTTGTCTTTGTTGGTACTAGTTCTTTGTCGCATCCTCATCTTTGTTAATACTGGCTCTCTGTCTCATCTTTGCCATTGATAGTACCGGTGCTCTGTCTAATACTTCAATGTCTGTATTGCCACTGGTGTTTTATCTCATCCTTGTCTTTGTTGGTACTAGTTCTTTGTCTCATCCTCGTCTTTGTTACTACTGGCTCTCTGTCTCATCTTTGCCATTGATAGTACCGGTGCTCTGTCTAATACTTCAATGTCTGTATTGCTACTGGTGCTTTGTATCATCCTTGTCTTTGTTGGTACTAGTTCTTTGTCTCATCCTCGTCTTTGTTATTACTGGCTCTCTGTCTCATCTTTGCCATTGATAGTACCGGTGCTCTGTCTAATACTTCAATGTCTGTATTGCTACTGGTGCTTTGTCTCATCCTTGTCTTTGTTGGTACTAGTTCTTTGTCTCATCCTCGTCTTTGTTATTACTGGCTCTCTGTCTCATCTTTGCCATTGATAGTACCGGTGCTCTGTCTAATACTTCAATGTCTGTATTGATACTGGTGCTTTGTCTCATCCTTGTCTTTGTTGGTACTAGTTCTTTGTCTCATTCTCGTCTTTGTTATTACAGGCTCTCTGTCTCATCTTTGCCATTGATAGTACCGGTGCTCTGTCTAATACTTCAATGTCTGTATTGCTACTGGTGCTTTGTCTCATACTTGTCTTTGTTGGTACTAGTTCTTTGTCTCATCCTCGTCTTTGTTATTACTGGCTCTCTGTCTAATCTTTGCCATTGATAGTACCGGTGCTCTGTCTAATACTTCAATGTCTGTATTGCTACTGGTGCTTTGTCTCATCCTTGTCTTTGTTGGTACTAGTTCTTTGTCTCATCCTCGTCTTTGTTATTACTGGCTCTCTGTCTCATCTTTGCCATTGATAGTACCGGTGCTCTGTATAATACTTCAATGTCTGTATTGCTACTGGTGCTTTGTCTCATCCTTGTCTTTGTTGGTACTAGTTCTTTGTCTCATCCTCGTCTTTGTTATTACAGGCTCTCTGTCTCATCTTTGCCATTGATAGTACCGGTGCTCTGTCTAATACTTCAATGTCTGTATTGCTACTGGTGCTTTGTCTCATCCTTGTCTTTGTTGGTACTAGTTCTTTGTCTCATCCTCGTCTTTGTTATTACTGGCTCTCTGTCTCATCTTTGCCATTGATAGTACCGGTGCTCTGTCTAATACTTCAATGTCTGTATTGCAACTGGTGCTTTGTCTCATCCTTGTCTTTGTTGGTACTAGTTCTTTGTCTCATCCTCATCTTTGTTATTACTGGCTCTCTGTCTCATCTTTGCCATTGATAGTACCGGTGCTCTGTCTAATACTTCAATGTCTGTATTGCTACTAGTGCTTTGTCTCATCCTTGTCTTTGTTGGTACTAGTTCTTTGTCTCATCCTCGTCTTTGTTATTACTGGCTCTCTGTCTCATCTTTGCCATTGATAGTACCGGTGGTCTGTCTAATACTTCAATGTCTGTATTGCTACTGGTGCTTTGTCTCATCCTTGTCTTTGTTGGTACTATTTCTTTGTCTCATCCTCGTCTTTGTTATTACTGGCTCTCTGTCTCATCTTTGCCATTGATAGTACCGGTGCTCTGTCTAATACTTCAATGGCTGTATTGCTACTGGTGCTTTGTCTCATCCTTGTCTTTGTTGGTACTAGTTCTTTGTCTCATCCTCGTCTTTGTTATTACTGGCTCTCTGTCTCATCTTTGCCATTGATAGTACCGGTGCTCTGTCTAATACTTCAATGTCTGTATTGCTACTGGTGCTTTGTCTCATCCTTGTCTTTGTTGGTACTAGTTCTTTGTCTCATCCTCGTCTTTGTTATTACTGGCTCTCTGTCTCATCTTTGCCATTCATAGTACCGGTGCTCTGTCTAATACTTCAATGTCTGTATTGCTCATCCTCAATGTCTGTATTGCTCATACTTCAATGTCTTTGCTTTGTCTCATCCTTGTCTTTATTGGTATTAATTCTCTGTTTCAACCTTGTCGTTGTTGCTACTGGTGCTTTGTCTCATCTTTGTCTTTGTTGGTACTAGTTCTTTGTCTCATCCTCGTCTTTGTTATTACTGGCTCTCTGTCTCTTCTTTGCCATTGATAGTACCGGTGCTCTGTCTAATACTTCAATGCCTGTATTGCTACTGGTGCTTTGTCTCATCCTTGTCTTTATTGGTATTAATTCTCTGTTTCAACCTTGTCGTTGTTGCTACTGGTGCTTTGTCTCATCCTTGTCTTTGTTGGTTTGTTGGTACTAGTTCTCTATATCATCCTTGTCTTTGCTGTTACTGGTTCTCTGTCTCATCCTTGCCATTGGCAGTCCCGGTTCTCTGTCTGATCCTTCAATGTCTTTGTTGGTACTAGTTCTCCGTCTCAGCCTTGTCTTTGTTGTTACTGGTTCTCTGTCTCATCCTTGCCATTGATATTACCGGTGCTCTGTCTCATCCTTCTTTGCCTGTGTTGCTACTGGTACTCTGTTTCATTATTGCTTTTGCTGGCACTTGTGCCCTTGTGCCTTACTTTAAGCTGTCCTACACTCCTCTCCCATCAGAATTTGATGCTGAATTCATATCAGTCAACATCTAAGCTGTAGCCGATTCTGAAAAATAGACGTTTTGGGAAAATTTCTGAACCGGAAGTAAAAAAAGAACATATAGAAATTGTTAGCGAATCCCTACCTCCTATGGAATTATATGCTGAATCCATATCAGTTATCATCTAAGTTTTATCTACAGCAGATCCTCAAAAATAGATTTTTTTATTCGAAAGTAATATTACCAGAAGGGAAGTGGAAATTCTTAGTGATACCCCTCGACTCCTTCCGAATTTGGTGCTAAATCCATATCAGTCATTATCTAAGCTCTATCTATAAAAATTCTTGAGAAATAGATATATGAAGGAAAATATTTGAACTGGAAGTGGGAATGAAACCGGTAATAGAAATTCTTAGTTATTCACGCTACTTCCTCTAGAATGTGAAGCTGAATCCATACCAAGTATCAATTAAACTTTATCTATAGCCAGGGCCTTATTAACGCACCGGGACCGAGGCCTTGGGCCCCAAATTTTAAAAGCTCCTTAAATGTTGTGTGTGATTAAAAACTTAAGAAGAAATAATTTTTTAATTATTTAAAACCGTTAATATTAGTTGCAATTTTAAATTATAAAATATCTTAAAAGTTCTAAATATTATACATCCTTTATAGTTTTAATATATTATTACCTTTAAGTAAAGAGTTTGGAAGTTTTTTATGCGTACAAAAGGTCCTTCGTGGTTGTGGTCCTAAAATTTCGTCTGCGCCAATACAGGATGAGTTTAAAGTCTCTCACATCAAAGTTTAACTGCCCGTAAAAGTACCAGTATGAGAAGTTAAATGAAAGTAAAGTATTATAGAGATTAGTTGAAATGTTACATTTTATTTTTAACAGACAAACTTTGGGTGTTATAATAAATATTGGAAATGGCATCCTGTTTCGCGAATGCAAAAGCTTGTTCGTTTTACCAGATTTTTTTTACCAGAGACTCTGCAGACCACGGCAGTATTGATGTTGAAATAGCTGTTGTGGTGTTCGTTTTCAGCTCAGCAATCGTGTGTGGATTATTCACGTAAACTCCATTTTTCAGATACCCCCATAGGATTTAGAGGAAAATGAACGTTTTATTTGACTGTATATACATTCTGTATTGCCTAGACAATTCTTCATTAGGATAACAGGTATTAATTGCAATAACGAATCATATGATTTAATTTTAATGTGTGTGATATAATTTTATTTTTGTATATATTTAATATGTTACTACTAGGGAGT
The DNA here is from genome assembly GCA_951213105.1 of Amaurobius ferox. Taxonomy (NCBI): domain Eukaryota; kingdom Metazoa; phylum Arthropoda; class Arachnida; order Araneae; family Amaurobiidae; genus Amaurobius; species Amaurobius ferox. Next base: position 63,312,293 of record OX578150.1, on the reverse strand, counting down.
ATAACTCACTTCAGAGTTTTTTAACACTTTACAACAAAGTTGAAAAGTGTTTATGACTTTGTTCATTCTGTCTGTCCGTCTGTCTGTCTGTCCGTTAGCACGATAACTGCCGTAAAAATGACTTAATCAAAATGAAATTTTAGTATGTTGTTCGGACGGTCTGTAGGACCTATGGGAATATAAATGAATAATATCACCCAATTAGTTTTGGATTGAACCCGGGTTGAAAAAATGAATTACATTGAGCTCTATGGGACCTAATTTTTCAAACATTTTTTAAGAGGATTTAAAATTCACAAATTGCTTCGAAAATTTAGGTAATATTCAAATTGCTCCATAAAATATATAAAAAAAATTTAGCGAAATATATTCAGTAGTTTTTTAAATAAAAATTAAAATAATAATTACACCTCTTATATGAAACGATCACGTGACCATGATACGAAACGATCACATGACCCACTTCAAAATGATATATGACATCCATCTTGTTTCAAAATCGTGATTTTTTTAAGTTCTTTTTAATTCATATTAAGTGTTGTATCCGTCCTAAAACTACTTTATTTTTGCTTAAATTCTGTGCATCTACATACTGAAACAACGCAATGACAATATATTTGAGTTTAAATGCTCATCTAAATTTGATTATTTCTACAACTAAGCCTATTTCTCACCTATGTAAAATGTAAACAGCAAAATATATAGAATGAGTTGTATTAGAATTCCTGTATTTTTTTAACACAAAATAATTTAGTCCATGGAGTCTGCATGGCTGATATGAATGAAATATTAATTGATTTCATAAAGAGAAGGACGATTTTTTTCGATGAAGTTTCAAGCATAGAGTTTAATATTTTGTAGCTCCATGGTCTTAAACAAAATGTTTAAATGAAATAAATTATTATAGTATTGTGATGAATGAAATGAATGGGAGAAAGTTATGAATGAAATCCTGTTTTTATAGAGAGATCCAGACGTGTTATTTTTTCTATGACGTCATTTGAATTAATTTCAGTTGTTTTCGATGAAGTTTTCAAATATAATAAATTATCGTAGTATTATGATAATTCTAAAACTATTACCGAGGAATGTATAACATTTTAGAGGTGTTTAAACCAGCCAATTTATATTTCAATGCCGTCATTTGAATGAAGTTCATTTTTTTCGATGAAGGTTTAAGTTTTCAAATATAATAAATTAATGCAGTATTGTGATAAGTTTCAAAATATTACCGAGGAATGTATTGCATTTTAGACTTGTTTAAATAAAATTGCATTGAAGTTGGAAAGTGTTTCATAATCAATGCTTTAAGCATGATTGATATTTCTTGTTTATATGTGTAATGTTATGTTCTTGTGTGTATTATGTATATAGGATGCTCTGAGAATAAGTGATGGCTAAGTTTAATCAAGTTTATGAAAATGTGTATATAACTATATTTACCTCTAGAAATTAGTTTGTATAGACATATGCCATTTAAAAATATTTAACATATATATATAATTTTTAACACTTTACAACATAGTTGAAAAGTGTTTATGACTTTGTTCATTCTGTCTGTCTGTCTGTCCGTCTGTCCGTTAGCACGATAACTGCCGTAAAAATGACTTTATCAAAATGAAATTTTAGTATGTTTTTCAGACGGTCTGTGGGACCTATGGGAATATAAATAAATAATATCACCCAATTAGTTTTTTATTGAACCCGTGTTGAAAAAATGAAATACATTGAACCCTATGGGATCTAATTTTTCAAACATTTTTTAAGCTTATTTAAAATTCACAAATTGCTTCGAAATTTTTAGGAAATATTCATATTATCCCATAAAATATATAAAAAAATTTCAGTGAAATATGTTAGGTAGTTTTTTAATTAAAAATTATTTAATATAGGGAGAAACACGGATTCAATTAAATTCTGACTTTTGCGATATCCTCCAGAAAGAAAAAATATATATATTATATAATAAATATCTTTCCAAGACTTTAATTGCTTTGTATATGAGAGAGGCTTCACATTTTAAAATAAATTTGGTAGATAATAATTTTTCAATTTTGTTTTTAATTTTATATAACTATTCATGATATACTTATTTGATGGCGTTTTTAATGCACTTTCCTACGTCCTAAGGAGTTAACATTTGGTACACAGCTTAAATTTGTAGAACATTTTATTCTACAACAATTTGGTGGATCTTTAAATATAGATCCTAATTTTTTTTTGAAATGGCCTGCAAATAATCCCCGTTCACTTCTATAAACCATTGTTGTAATATTGTTAAAAATTCTGATGTGGACAGCACATGTCTTTCCCTGCAGACTCATATTTACGTTCTCTTTATTTCTTCAATAATAATTTGAGTTTATCTGCACAAAATAACAACCATAAGTATTTTAAATGACGTTGAATTTGCACGTTAATCTTAAATTTGGTTCTCATTTTATAGATGGACTTATTGTCAAAGATGGCGTAGCGAAAACGCAAAAAAACTAAAATATCCCAAGAACGGCTAGTCCTAAAGTAATGGGGTTAGTCTTATTCTTTTTGTCGTTAAAAATCAAGTATAAAATAGGAATTTAATTGATATAATTGAGCACACGTAGTCTTTTATTTTTATATTTAACGATTTTTGTGGGCCATTTCGCAAAAACAGCCCGTTCCTTTTTCCCGAATCGAACTAGAATAGCCTACAAGTGATTTATATAACAAATTTTGTTAAATTTGGTATATAAATTACTTGTAGGTTATTGAAATATTATACACCAAATTGTGTTAAATTTGGTCCATTAGTTTTTAGCTAGAGTGGATAAAGGCAATTTCTGCCGGCCATTTCGCAAAGAAGGCCGATTCTTTTATTACGAATCGTACTATAATCAAATGAACATCAGGATTTCCCCCAAAAAACTTACCTACCAAATTTTATTAAATTCGGTCTATTAGTTTTTCAGTTAGAGTAGATGCAATATCCTCACAGACACACAGAAACACACACAGATACACCCTTACACACACAGATGTTTTCCTAAAAATGGATTTTCGTGTTCTAGAAGTCCCAAAATGTGTAGATCCTTCGAAAATTCGAGTTCCGATCTTCGGCACGATTCCAATACTTTGAATACATACACACGTACACATATATATTATCTGTGTATTATCTGTGTATCTGAATTCCGTGCTTACGCAATTACAATAGTTGTGATTTTAAATGGTCCCTAAACTTTTATTATTTCTTCAACGAAGCCTAATTTTAACTTATGCAGAATGCAAATATCTCAAGCGGTTGTAAGGTGAGTTACATAAGAATTGCTGAATTCTTTTCACACAAAATTATTTAACTCTGGAGTCTGGAATACAAGTTATATGAATGAAATATTCATTGATTTTGCATAGAGAATCAGATGATTTATATTTCGACACAGTTTTAAATATTTAAGTATAATAAATTACTGTAGTACTGTTATAATGTGAAAGATATCATCACTGAATATATCACATTTTAGAGATTTTTAAATGAAATTTCATTTCAGTTGGAAAGTGTTTCATAATCAATGCTTATGCATGATTGATCTTTCTTGTTTTATAATAGATCCAAACTTATGAGTAGATGTATGCTTTGTCTGTTATTGTATATTGTACTGTGGGCAGGTGCAAGAGAATTAATTGATATAATTGACAACTTACTTACAGTATCTTACTTTTTAACACTTTACAACATAGTTGAAAAGTGTTTATGACTTTGTTCATTCTGTCTGTCTGTCCGTTAGCACGATAACTGTCGTAAAAATGAGTTTATCAAAATGAAATTTTAGTATGTTTTTCAGACGCTTTGTGAGACCTATGGGAATATAATGAGTAATATCACTCAATTAGTTTTGGATTGAACCCGGGTTAAAAAAATGAAATACATTGAACCCTATGGGACCTAATTTTTCAAACATTTTTTAAGCGAATTTAAAATTCGCAAATTGCTTCGAAAATTTTAGGAAATATTCAATTTATCCCATAAAATTAATAAAAAAATTTTCAGTAAAATATGTTAGGTAGTTTTTTAAATAAAAATTATTTAATATAGGGAGAAAAACAAATTCAATTAAATTCTGACTCTTGCTATATCCTCCAGAAAGAAAAAAAGTGATATATTATATAATAAATATCTTTCCAAGAGTTGGATTGTTTTATATATAAGAGGGGTTTCACATTTTATAATAATATGGTAGATAACAATTTTTCATTTAAATAAAATAAATTATTATAGTAATATGATGAATGAAACGATTGGAAAAATGTTTATGAATGAAATGCTGCTTTTATAGAGAGACGAGTTATATTTCGATGACGTCATTTGAATAAAGTTCCTTTGTTTTCGATGAAGTTTTGAAATATAATAAATTATTGTAGTATTATGACAATTTTAAAAATATTACCGAGGAATGTATCGTATTTTAGAGATGTTTAAACCAGGCAATTTATATGTCAATGCCGTCATTTGAATGAAGTTCATTTTCTTCGATGAAAATTTCAAATATAATAAATTAATGTAGTATTGTGATAATTTTAAAAATATTACCGAGGGATGTATCACATTTCAGAGATGTTTATATAAAATTGCATTGAAGTTGGAAAGTGTTTCATAATCAATGCTTTATGCATGATTGATCTTTCTTGTTTAAAAGATAGATTTTATTTAATATCGTCGAATTTCAAATTCGATGATACTAAATAACCTCTCCACTTACCTGTTGACACCTAAGGTAATAACATATAATTTAGTTAACATAAAAAAGGCGTGGAAACCAATGCAGCATAAGCTAATTGTTTTTCTAGTTAAATACATGATTTATTTAGATTACTATGTTATTAAATACATTGTTTATTTATACCGACTGGGTAAGTAGTAATTGTTTTAATCCGTAAGGCTTGTGGTACCAAAATTTGGTAAATAAGTCATTTGTATGTTTCCTTAATGCTGATTAGATTTTGGAACCGCTTGTTAAAAAGGAACCTGCCCTTTTGTGCAAAACGGCCCGCAAAAATCGCCAATATCTACAATTAGAGACTACGTGTGCTCAAATGTATCAATTAAATGCTTGTTTGTTTTATACGTAATATTTAACGACAAAGGGAATACAACCAACCTCATAGCACCAGATTGAACCATTCTCGAGATACTTTAAATTTTGCATTTCTGCCAATACGTCAAGCTAATACGCCTTTGAAAATACGTCCAGACGCTAAATAAACGCGGAAAGCGACTTAAAATTGCGAAGTCAGTATAATTTGAAATGATTATTCATGTTTACTTTGTGCAATGAAACTCAAATGAATATTGAAAGAAAGAAAGAAAAAATGAATTCATGACTCTAGAGAAAGTCATGTATTGCCCACATCAGATTTTTGTCATCAGAGCACTATTTCACATTTCTTAAGATCCCTTAAACAGTCACTGTAAAAACGTTCCATTTGGTTCTTATTTTGAGTCAATTTCACACTATGGCCCTTGCTTCTGATTGATCAAATCTCTTGATGCTCATGGATTTGCCCCTAGATTTTCTGATTGGTCCTTCTTGGTGCCTTCTGTGTCACATGGGGCAACGCCATCCAGGAACTCCCATGAAGCTATCGTAAATTCGATAACAAAACTTATTTTGTTGAAAAGATGTACTGTCTGTATATAGAATAATTAATGCTACATTTTATGCCATGTCAATACACTACGAAATATCTGAGTTTCATGTCTGGATTTAATGTCAACTCGCCCCCTATGTCCTCTGGAATTTGATGCTGAATCCATATCATTCATCATCTAAGTTTTATCTATAGCAGATCCAGAGAAGTAGATACTTCAAACAAAATTAGTAAAAAACTATGATGGCAAAATTTTGGAATCAATAAATTGTGCAAATATTTTCAATCTAATTATTTTATAACAATTTTTAGAATTATAAATGAACTAACGTAATGAATAACGAGAAAGATCAATCATGCATACAGCATTGATTATGAAACACTTTGCAACTGAAATGCAATTTTATTTAAACATCTCTAAAGTGCGATACATTCAGCGCTGATATATTTTAAATTATCACAGTACTACAATAATTTATTATATATAAAGACTTAAAACTTCATAAAAAATAATGAACTTTATTCAAATGACGTTATCGAAATATAAATCGTCTGGCTCTCAATGTAAAAGCAATGAATATTTCATTCATATCCCTTCTACTCCAGACTTCAGAGTTAAATCGTTTTATCTGAAAAAAATTCAACAATTCTTATACAACTCATCTTAAAATCACTTGTTTACATTCTGCATCCATTAAAATTAGGCTTCGCTGTAGAAGTAATCAAAGTTTGATGATCATTTAAACTAAACAATATTGTAATTCCGTTGGCGCAGAATATAGATGCACAGAAAATACGCAAAAATAAAACGGTTTTAGGACGGATAAAACACTAAATATAAATTTAAAAGAACATTGAAAATCAGGATTTGTACACTGGTAGATGGATGCCATATTTTATTTTAAAGTGCGTCACATGATCTTTTCATATAATATGGATGCAATTATTCTTTTAATTTTGTTTAAAAAACTACCGAACACATTTTGCTGAATTTTTTTTATATATTTTATGGGATAATTTGAATATTTCCTAATATTTTCGAAGCAGTTTGTGATGTTTAACTTCGCTTAAAAAATGTTTGAAAAATGAAGTCCCGTAAGGGTTCAATGTATTTCACTTTTTCAACCCTGGTTCAATCCAAAACTAATTGGCCCCTCAGGGGTTCACTTCTTTAGTGAATACGGGTGTTGCAATCCCGAGGCACCTTAGCAAGGCTTTTCTTTCCTTTTTTCTTACTCTCTCTTTCTTTTTCCTTCTTATTTTTTGTCTATCCTCCTTTCCCCTTCTTTTTGTTTTGTTCTCCTTTTGTGTTTTGTGCTTCTTGTCCCTCTCAGCTGCTGGTGTCATCAATGCCGAGCCCTTAGTAAACATCACATCTGCTCTATGGGCCCTAGTACCACTCTTCGGCCTCTGCCGTAAGGTACACCGTTTGGGCTCGGGAATGGGTTCATGTGGGTGTGATGCGAAAGGGGTAGAGCTGCGTGCATCAGTAGTTTTGCTTTTAAGAAACGTTTGCAGTAAACGGTTCCAGAGGTGAGTCCCTTGGTTGCGTTGGTTAGATGGTGGAGAGTGTTTCATATCGAGAAATCCCCCATGGATCTTTGTTGGTCCTTGGGCCCTGTGCACCAGGTGCACGTTATGGCCCGCTCTCCATCATCTAGCTTTGCGAATGACTCCGGCGGTTACACTTGGCACGTTAGAAAAGTGTGGGGAGACGGAGCCTAGCGGGGGCTCCGATCGATCTGGAAGTAAACCGTGGTTTTTTTATAAGTGGTTACAAGCATGGAGAATTTGAGATTGCTTTCTGTCTCAGGTTCTTCATGCTCTTTTTCAGATGAGAACAATGCTGTTCTGCCTAATATATCACGCATGGATTGGGCTGAGAGGGTTGAGATTACTGAATTCTCAAAGCCAAAAGATGTGACTCCCAGAGGATTGGGACAAAGCTGTGTAACATCAGGTAATGCCTCAAAAGCTAGATATTTCATCATAAAGAAGTCTGAAGGAACTTTTGCAAATTGTTCACCTTTTTTGATTCAAAAAAGTATAGCTGCCTATGTAGGTGATGTAAAAAATGTTAAAAAACTAAGATCCGGTGACCTTTTGGTCGAAGTTACCACAAATGCTCAAGCAACAAACATAATGAAAATGACCCATATTGGAAATTTCAAGATCACAGTAAACTTACATATGTCACTTAATTATTCTAGAGGCGTAATTTCCGAATCAGATCTGATTTATGACAGTGAGGAAGAAATTTTGAACAATTTAATTGACCAGAATGTGTGCGCTGTAAGACGTATCAACATTCGTAGAGAAGGGAAAGTCTTACCAACTAAACACCTCATACTTACCTTTAACTCGCCAGATTTACCAAAAACCATTAAAGCAGCCTATCTGATGTGCAAAGTCCGTCCTTTCGTTCCAAATCCATTAAGGTGCTTTAAGTGCCAAAGATTTGGACACTCTAAAAATGCATGCAGAGGGAAATGTGAAACATGTGCCCGGTGTGCTGAGCCCGGACATGAATCTGAAAATTGTTCCAAAAAATTTCAGTGTGTTAATTGTAATGGTGAACACCCATCATATGCTCGATCATGCCCTAAATGGAAGATTGAAAAAGAAATACAAACTGTTAAAATCAATAATAATATTTCTTTCCCTGAAGCACGTAAAATAGTAACAGCACGTACACCTGAAGGTGTATCCTATGCCACAGTAGCCACTAAATCCTCAACTTCAGTTGCCACGCAATGTGACAAAAGATCAATTGCTACACAAACCGAACCTATCTCTGTGGCCGAAGACAGTCCAAATCCTACTAACCCATCAAGTACTCAATGTAAACCTAAATCTGCCATACCCTTAGCAACTTTTAGACCAGAGTTTTCACAGCCAAATAAACCAAGTACCAGTCGGGATACTGAAACATATGCTACAATAAACAAAAAAAAATCCAACCAAAAATCTAAATTAAAAAATGAAAAAGACGAACTTGCACCTAGAAAATCATTAAAAAGAGTAGATGCAAAAAATGATGCCAATATTGATGATGCAGTACAACTATGTGTTTCGGATGACGAAACAATGTTGACGGATGTGTTGCCACCTTCATCCAATAGGTCCAGGGTGAACAGTTCTCGTTCACCAAAAAAGAAAAAACCTACATAATGGGTTCTTTAGTTTCTTGGAACTGCCGTGGTTTGCAGACCAAGTTGTTTGAGGTTAAATCATTAATTAATACTTATCACCCCATTTGTGTCTGTCTTCAAGAAACATTTTTAAAAGTTAACAATAGTATAAATGTTAAACATTTTACTTGCATTCGCAAAGATTTTGATCAAAACAGTAGGGTTTCTGGGGGAGTAGCCTTGCTAATTTCCCATAACTATCCTACCTCCAATGTACAACTTACCACTAACTTACAAGCTGTTGCTGCTCGTATCCATATTAAGACATTGATTACAATATGCTGTATATATATTCCACCAAATGATAATATTGATCGCAAGGAACTTGATGATTTGATTGGTCAACTACCTCCGCCATTCGTAATATTGGGCGACTTTAATGGTCACAACCCTCTTTGGGGTAGTTGTGACATGAATCACAGAGGACAGCAAGTTGAACAGTGTATTAGTGATCACAGCCTGTGCCTATTAAATAGCAATGAACATACCTACTTTCATCAACCAAGCAAGACATTCCACACTATCGATCTTGCTTTCTGTTCCCCGTCAGTCCTTCCATACTGGTCCTTTTTAGTCGACAAAGATCTACACAGTAGCGACCATTTTCCCATTGTTCTCTTTAACAGTCAAATCAGATCACCTGTGAAACCATCGCGATATATCTTTTCGAAAGCTGATTGGTTAACATTTACTTCCCAAGCTGTGATAGCTGATGACGCAGTTCAGAGCTGTGACATTGATACAGCTGTAAACAATATTACAAATCTCTTGATTAAGGCTGCTGATAATACAATCCCTAAGAATTCTGGAAAAACATCCAAATATCACTTTCCTTGGTGGAATGAAGAATGTCGTGAGGCATACAAAAAACAAAAGAAAGCCTGGGCCAATTTTCGAAGGTATCCTACGACTGATAATCTTACTGTATTTAAATATACAAAAGCGGTTGCTCGTAGGATACGCAGACAAAGACAAAGAGAGTCATGGGAGGAGTATGTCAGTGGACTAAACTGTTCCATTTCCAGCAAGAAAGTATGGGAAAAGGTCAAAAAGTGTTCAGGTGTCTATAATGACCACCTTATATCTGCTATACATAGTAATGGCTCAATTATTAGCTCTCCCGCAGAAATAGCAAATGAAATAGCCAAAGCCTTTGCAGATGTTTCAAACTCAGCAAGTTATTCAGAACCATTCCTGTCACATAAAATCAGATCAGAAAAGAAACCAATTGTCTTCTCACAAGCCAAACACTTGCCATACAATTCTCCGTTTACAAAGTTTGAACTTCTTACAGCATTGTCACAGACTCAGGGAACCAGCAGTGGGCCAGATGGTGTCCATTATACTATGCTGAAACACCTTTCTGACGAGTCTTTATTGAACCTTTTATATCTGTACAACAGGATTTATATGGAACTTAAGTTTCCGACATCCTGGCAAAGAGCAATCACCATACCCATTATAAAACCAGGAAAAGACCCCAAAAGTCCTTCAAGTTACCGACCCATTGCCTTGACAAGCTGTATGTGCAAAATTATGGAAAAAATGGTAAACGCCCGACTTGTTTATTTCCTTGAAACAAATAAACTTTTGTCTCCACATCAAAGTGGTTTTAGACGAGGAAGATCTACCTCTGACAATATTATTGCTCTGGAATCCCAGATCAGGACTGCCTACCTTAGGCGAAATCATTTAGTGTCAATATTTTTTGATATTGACAAAGCCTATGATCGCACATGGCGCTATGGTATTATTAAGGACCTTTTTGATTTTAATTTAAAAGGAAATCTTCCCATTTTTATACAAAACTTTTTAGCACATAGGACATTCAAAGTTCGTATTGGTACTGTTCTTTCAAATCCTCACGTACAAGAGGAGGGAGTGCCACAAGGAAGTGTATTGAGTGTGACTCTATTTTCCATAAAAATCAATAGTATTTTAAACCATCTACCACCATCAGTTCATAAAAGCCTCTATGTGGATGATTTGCAAGTTTCATACCAAGCACATGATATGCGCACTGTTGAAAGACAGTGTCAAACTGCAGTAAATGGCATTCTGCAATGGGCTAATCTAAATGGATTCAGGTTTTCAATCCAAAAGACTTGTTGCGTTCACTTCACCAGAAAACGAGGTCTACACTTACCTCCAGAGATTTTCATGGAGAATACTAAAATTTCTGTTGTTGATGAAGTGAAATTTCTTGGAGTCTGGTTCGATAGAAAACTCACCTTCCTACCCCATGTTCAGAAATTGAGAAAGAAATGTGAGAGAGCCATTAACATTTTAAAAGTTCTGTCAAATACGAAATGGGGTGCAGATACAACTTCAATGCTACGTATATATAGGGCCATTATTCGTTCCAAGATCGATTATGGATGCAATGTTTATGGGAGTGCACGAACATCTGTTCTTCAGAAACTGGACACAATACATAATAAGGCATTACGTATATGTTCAGGTGCCTTTAGAACATCTCCTGTTCAAAGCTTATATGTGTACTGCAATGAGCCGCCTCTAGAATTCAGGCGTGAACAGTTGATGCTGAATTATTACTATCGGGTCATGTCCTTACAGAACCACCCTCTGCAGCGACTAATTCTAGATGAGCATTATGATCGACTCTACGACCACAGACCCTCATGCATTCCTTCATTTGGCAAGCGGATACGAAATATATTATCAATAACCCCACAAGTAGATGTAAATATAAGGAAAACAAAGTGTTTTGAAACACCTCCATGGCATGTTCCAGATTTTATATATCTCAACCCATTTAGTAATTTTACTAAGAGAAACACAGATCAGACTATTTATCTGCAACTGTTTGCTGAACATAGAAATCTCTACAACGAGTTTACTCCTATTTTCACAGATGGTTCAAAAGCTGGCAATTACGTAGGGTTGGCTTATGTATCTAAAAATACTATAAAATCTTTTAAACTGCATGCATCTTGCTCTATTTTTACTGCTGAGATTATGGCAATATACCAGAGTCTTATATTCATATCGCATCAAATTTCCAAAAAGCACATCATTTATACCGATTCATTGAGTTCGCTACAACTTTTATCATCTAGGACTGCTATGAATTACCCTATTGCCTCTGATATTCTTAAGTATGAACATCGTCTAAAGGTACAGGGATACCATACTGAATTTTGTTGGGTGCCAGGACATGTTGGTATCAGAGGAAATGAGTTGGCAGATATTGCTGCTAAATCAGCTACTCAAAATTTAAACCTGACAATCCCTTTAACTGACATCAAACCATTCATTTTGAAAAATATATATGACAAATGGCAGTATTCCTGGAACCAGCAGTCTCGTAATAAGTTGTATGAAGTAAAGCCCGTAATACAAAAGTGGACTAGTTTCCAATGTAGGAAACTTGAGGTACTTTTAACACGTTTGCGAATTGGTCATACTCGTTTTACCCACAGACACTTACTTTTAGGAGAAGTTGAACCCTTTTGTAATAGTTGTCAGACCTCAGCAAGTATCAAACATATTTTAATTGAGTGTACTAAATATAAACAGTTTCGTTTCAAGCATTTTAAGACTTATACATTAAATTTGGCAGAATTGATTGGAGAAAATCCTCATTTGGAGCTTTTCCCATTCCTATTGGACATTGGTTTTTTCCATCATTTTTAACATCACCTTTTATAATCTTTTAGCCATTTTTCATATCATTTGCATTGTTGCACATGTTCCATAGTATTTTCACACATTATCACTATTTTAAATTATACACGTGTTATCAATACTATTTTATGTATCTCAGTACCATATGTCTGGCGCAGCATATCCTCTTTGGATCTTGTGCCATTAAACCATAATCAACCAACCAACATCAATTTTGTTGGGTACCTGGACATGTTGGTATAAAGGGAAATGAATTGGCTGATACTGCTGCAAAAACAGCTAATCGTATTATGAATCATCCCATTCCTTTGACAGATATTAAAAAAACTATTAGTAAAATATTATATGATAAATGGCAACATTCATGAAATCAGCAAACTGAAAATAAATTGTATGAGATAAAGCCTTTAATACAAAAGTGGACTAGTTTTCAGTGTAGGAAACTTGATGTTATAGTAACTCGTTTGCGCATTGGTCATACTCGTTTTACCCATAGACACTTACTTTTAGGAGAAATTGAACCCTTTTGTAATAGTTGTCAGACGTCAGCAAGTATCAAACATATTTTAATTGAGTGTTCGAAATATAAACAGTTCCGTTTTAAGCATTTCAAGACTTATACTTTACATTTGGCAGAATTGATTGGAGAAAATCCTCATTTAGAGCTTTTCGCATTCCTACTGGACATTGGTTTTTTCCATCATTTTTAACTTCACTTTTTATAACCTTTTAGTCATTTTTCATCTCGTTTTCATTGTTGTACATGTTCCATAGTCATGGTTTTTTCACACATTATCACTTTTTTAAATTATACACGTGTTTTAAGCCATACCAATTTATGTATCTAGGTACTATATGTCTGGCGCAGCATATCCTCTTAGGATCTTGTGCCATTAAACCATTATCAACCAAAACTAATTGGATGATATTAGTCATTTACATTCCCATATGTCCCACAGACCGTCTCAAGAACATACTAAAATTTCACTTTGATAAAGTCATTTCACGGCAGTCATTTTTACTGTATCTTGCGAACGGACAGACAGACAGACAAACAGAATGATCAGAGTCATATACACTTTTCAACTATGTTAGAAAGTGTTTAAAATCCATATTTCCAAAAATTGCATTACTCTGTAATTTTCAGCTGTACCCGCCAATTATTCTTTCAACAATGAAATTAACCGTCAACATTCTTTAGCAGCCTTCTATTTTGATATTATAAAATTTGATGTGGGTAGCACATGATTCTCCCTGCAGATTCAAATTCATTTTTTCCTTATGCATTAAATTGAGTTTATTTGCAGAAAATAACATGGATACTTTTCTGATATTATATCCAATTTGCCTTTTAATTGCATCTAAGTTTCATTTAGCAACTAAATTCACTTAAACTCTTCAGGTCCTCAAAATTCCAAAAAACTAAAATATCTCGAGAAAGATTCATCCTACAATCATGGGGTCAGTCTTAATGGGGTAAGTCTTAATTAATATATTTTAATAATTTTAGTTATTTATTTCAGATTCTCACTCTCATTGCGGGTCATTTCGCAAAAAAAGAGTCGGTTGAACTTTTTCGAATCATATCAAAATCTAACTATCATCAAAATAACCATCAAGAGACATAACTACTAAGTTTTAAGAAATGCCATTAAATAGTTTATTTAATTACAGTGAATAACGTCTTCAGTTCCTCAAAATTAAAAATTTGAATATCTCGACAATGATCCATCTTAGAATAATGCGGTTCATCTTATTCCCTTTGTCGTTAAAAGTTACGTATAAAACAAGCATTAAATTGATAGATTTGAGCATATGTAGCATTTAGTTTTAAATCGGATATTTTAGATTTGCAAGCCATTTCGCGAAAAAGGGCAGATTCTTAGATTATTTTTTTCCGAAACGTACCAAAATTTAAGAGGCAACACAGTATCCCACAAGTGATTTATCTATCAAATTTTGCGCAATTTTATCCATTAGTTTGTCAGCTAAAGTGGATAGACACATTCTTGCGGACAATTTCGCATAAAAAGGAAGGTTACTTTTTCCCGAATCGTACCAAAATCTAATCAGCGATAGAATAACCCACAAATGACTTATCTACCAAATTTTGTGAAATTTGGTCTATTAGTTTTTTATCTAGAATGGATACATATAATTTTTGCAGGCCATTTCACAAAAAAATGCAGATTTTTTTTCCTGACACAAAACAAAATCTAATCAGCTCCAGGGTAACCCACATGTGACTTATCTACAGAGTTTTATGACATTTGTGTTATGCTGCATTTCTATATTTTTTAATACGTAACCCTGGGAGGAAAAAGTGCAATTTGCAATGTACTTGAAATGTATATAATGCTTTTGTATTATGTATATAGCTATGCCTCTGCACAGACAAAATTGGGATTTTTGGCGCCTTTGGTTTGTATGCGCACTTGACATGGATTGTAAATAGTCAGAGAATTAATTGCAGCAAAATGTCAAAGTTGAGCTACAAATCTCTGAAAATTTATAGCCCTGTCAGGTGTGGCTCGTGTCGGGGTCCGGTCCTTGGACCACCCGGTTTGTAGAAAGCCCTCTGGTTCTCGAATTTTAGTGGAACGCATATAAAAATGAGCGTCTCTTTGAAAACCAATGGTGTGAAGCAAATTTGGACCTCCTTTTTTATTGCGCTTGGGAAACAGCGAATGGGAATTGGTGGACTTCCTCCCCCCCCCCCCTCTTTTTTTTTTTTTTTTTTTTTTTTTGTCGTTCCCCTCGTCTTAAAAATTCTGGAAGTTTTTAGTAAAAATGTAAAAAAGTTCAGACGCAATCTGGTTTTCACGGAGAGAGGTCTCCTGGGGTTTTCTTTTAGCACTTGTGTGAAGAATGCATCCGAGCAACGAAGTTAGGCGGCAGTAGGCGGCACTTTTCGTACGGCAGTACATGCAAGTTTCACAGAACCGGCGCCTTTTTACCTGACAAGGAGTACCATACTCTAGGGTAGCGCATATTTCCCAGAAACAGCCATTCATTTTGTTGCAGCCATGGCAGTGCTTAGTCACAGCTATTAGAACTGTGTCGACTGATTAGCATAATCTTTCACTACGAAGGTACGTGGAGGGAGTCTTGCAGGGGCATCAATCCCTGACTCCTATGCAGCAGACGAACGTCAACTGGGTGTCATCGAATGGATTCAGTGAGGTCCGTGGCAGATAATTTCTACTGAAACGTAATTGCTCTTGACATATGGTAGCGCCTGTACGCAAGTTCTCACGATCCGCTGGGCATAAGCCAACGTTAGGAGGTGGAGAATTCCCTGTCTCGGCCTTAGCCGGTCTGATCCTGCTGACGATGATAGTTTACGTAATTGCTCTTGACCGTCCGGTAACGCCTGTACACAAGTTTTGAGGAACTGCTGGGCATAAGCCAACGCTAAGAGGAGGAGAATTGAAGTGGGCAGTGTGCCATCTCCGGAATAATCCTTGTCTGAACTATCGTCAACTATTTAACCTCAACCGAGCTGCTCAGACTGACAGTGATATTTATGAAACGTCCAATACTGAACTTGCCTTTCAAATAATATTGCCGCCCATTTCCAATGTGCAGAGGGATTGCTGCCAGCACCCATTTGAGTTGTTGTTGATGTTGTTGAAACCCAGACCGTCCGACCTACCAGAAAGGTGTAAGGTAACTGTTTGGACGGTCGGGAAGTGCCACCCAATTTAGACCGGAACCCAGTGGGGGAGGCATCCACAGGGACCGTACCCTCCTTCCCCTACCACCAACCTCTCGGAAGGACTTTCGGACCCACATGTTTAACGTGATCGTACTCCGAATGAAGCACCCATGTGAGTTGTTGTTGTTGAGACCCAGACCGTCCGACCTACCAGAAAGGTGTAAGGTAACTGTATGGACGGCCGGGAAGTGCCACCCAATTTAGACCGGAACCCAGTGGGGGAGGCATCCACAGGGACCGTACCCTCCTTCCCCTACCACCAACCTCTCGGAAGGACTTACGGACCCACATGTTTAACGTGATCGTACTCCGCATGAACACGGCGGCATTTGTGGCAGCGTGCAAATCTATCGCGCAAACCACGGGGATACCGCACCCGAGATGGCCAACAGCACGCAGCGTTCCGAGGTGGTCACCCACCAAGTACTAACCGCGCCCGATGCTGCTTGACTTCGGTGATCTAACGAGAACCGGTGTTTTCAGCACGGTACGGCCGTTGGCCCGCACCCATGTGAGTGTCATTTCTTCTGTAATGAAGGTATAGTGAATTATATTTGATTTTAAATGTTTTATAAGTAATGTGTAACAGTATTTTTAATGTGATCTCCAGTGTGTAAGGGTAACTTTAAGCTTCATGGGATATTTGCCCAATGAATTTTGTTTTTCTTAAAAGCAATTAAATGCAAGTTTTGGAAAATTTAAAAAAAAATACAAATTAATGTGAAATTAACCGTACACCTCGAGGTCAAGCTTGAGTAATTGGGAAGTAATTGTATTGTGTATATTTGTCATTAGTGTTCATTGAGATTTCATGTGTTCTTTTAATAAATTGTTAAGTGGCCACAAAAAGGAAGTGATTTTTTAATTAGGGAATGCAATGTACTTAGGTCCAATCGGACCCCACTATACGAAACGCGGTTGAGCTGAGTGAAACTATTGGTGAGTAATATTTAGTGTATTTATGTGTTCTATTTTTGTATTTATGTGTAAAATTCACCTCACCACAATTTGGTACATTAATTTTTGAGTTATAGTGAATATATACATTGCACAGACACACACAGGCACACACACGTACACACACATACACGCGAGGGCACATACACGCGCGTACACACGTGCAAACGTCACACTAAAAATTGCGTTTTCGTATTCTAGAGGTTCCGAAATGTATAGATCAGTCAAAAACTCAACTTGTAATTTTCGACATAATTCCAATACTTTCCCTATACATTACCATGTACTGCAGGGAAAGTAAAAAGAAACTTTTTTCTTCAATAATTCATTAAATTGAGTTTAATTGCACAAAATAACAACCGTAATTATTTAAAATTACACTGAATTTTCACTTTTAATTCAATTTTTGTTTCCATTTGTTAACTGGACTTATTTTCAAAGATGACGTAGTGAAAATGCGAAAAAACTAAAATATCTCGAGAATGGCTAGTCCTAGAGTAATGGGGTTGATCTTATTCTTTTTATCGTCAAAAATTACGTATAAAACAAGCATTTGATTGATATGTTTCAGAATATGCAGTCTTTTATTTTAGATTTTGACGATTTTTGCATGCCACTAAAAACATGTGGCAGGTTCTTTTTTTCGAAATCGTACCAAAATCCAATCAGCAACAAGGTCATCCGCAAGGTACTTATCTACCAAATTTTATAAAATTCACTCAATTAGTTTTTCAGTTAGAGTAGATACATACATTGCACAGGATACACACATACAGATGTCACGCTAAAAATAGTTTTTTCGTGTTCTTGAAGTCCCGAAACGTGTAGATCCGTCGAAAACTCGAGTTATGATTTTCGACGTGATTCCAATACTTTCTCTATACATTACCAAGTATTGCAGGGCAAGTAAAAAAATCTGATGTGGGCAGCACATGACTTTCCCTGCAGACTTATATCTCCACGTTCTTTTCATTTTAATTACATTTAATTCACTTTTAATTCAATTTTCGTTCCCATTTGGTAACTGGACTTATTTTCAAAGGTGGCGTAGAGAAAATAAGAAAAACTAAAATATCTCGAGAACGGCTAGTTCTAGTGTAATGGGGTTGATCTCATTATTTTCTTCGTTAAAACTTACGTATGAAACAAGCATTTAATGGATATATTTGAGCATACATAGTTTTTTATTTTAGATTTTGAGAGTTTTGCGGGCTATTTGGCAAAGAAAGGCAGGCTATTTTTTCCGAATCGTACCAAAATCTCATCAGCACCAGGGTCACACCCAACTGACTACATACCAAATTTTACGAAATTCATTTCATTAGTTTTTGAGTTAGAGCGGGTTCTTTTATCCCGAATCGTACTAAAAACTCACCAGCACCAGAGTTACACCCAAGTGACTTGCCTACCAAATTTTATGAAATTCGGTCCATTAGGTTTTGAGTTAGAGTGGATAAATACATTGCACAGACAGACACACAGACACACACATGAACGTCACGCTAAAAATAGTTTTTTCGTATTCTAAAGATTTTGAAACGTGTAGATCCGTCGAAAACTCGAGTTGCGATTTTCGACATGATTTCAATACATTCCCTGTACATTACTATGTATTGAAGGGAAAATAAAAGAATGAAAAGAAACAAAAATATGTTAGATCTGTCTTTTAAATACAATTACCTAAAAAAACACAATAGATTTGATAATTAATACTAGAAACTATGTCTCTAGATAAATTCTAAGAAAGTCTTTAAAAATTGCAATAGAAGAAAAATTTATAACTAATTTTTTATTCGTGGTATTAAAAATACTTTTTTATCAGTCTGGGGCACAAAAATTGAAGTGATGTATGACAAGGGTTTTTATGTCAAGTTGGGGAATTCAAAACGTCGATTATCACAAACAGCAATATAAAAAGTGTTTTACCGTCTTATTATTTAATGTGACATCTGGAACAAGCGTTTAATTAATATAATTAAGCATATTCTGTTCTTTTTACTTTCCCTGCGATACATAGTTATGTATAGGGAAAGTATTGGTATCATGATAAATCGCAAATCGAGTTTTCGATGGAACTACACATTTTGGGACCTCTAGAAGACGAAATAACTATTTTTAGAGTGACATCTGTGTATGTGTGTGTCTGTGTGTTATCTGCGTGTGTGTCTGTGTGTTGTCTCGGTGTGTGTTTGTGTGTTATCTGCATGTGTGTGTGGGGGGGGGGGCTGTTCGATATATGTATCCACCCGAACTCAAAAACTAATGGACCAAATTTCCTACAATTTCATAGATAAGTTATGTATTTGTGATCCTGCTGTTAGCTAGATTTTGATACGATTCTGGAAAAAAAACGTCTTTTTTTGCGAACGGCCCGCAAAAATCTCATGTATCCACTCTAGCTAAAAAAACTAATTGACCATATTTCACATAATTTGGTAGATAAGTCACTTGTTGAATACCCTGGTACTGATTAGATTTTGGTACCAATCGGAAACGGAAAACATGTCTTTTTTTACGAAATGGCCAGCAAAAATTTAAAATAAAAGTCTACGTATGCTCAAATGAATCAGTTAAATACTTGTTTTATACGCAATTTTTGCCAAGGAAAAGGATAAGTCCAACCCCATTACTCTAGGATTAACCGTTCTCGATATATTTTAGCTTTTTCGCATATTTGTTACACCACCTTTGAAAACCTTTCCGGCCGCCCAAATTGCCACTCAAATCCCCGGATGAGTCGGTCGGTCTGGATCTTCTGTCTGCCACCTTTGGAAAAATGTCCAATTACCAAATGAAAACAAACATGGAATTAAAAGTGCAAAATTCAGTGTTACTCTGTGCAATTAAACTCAATTTAATGAAGAATCATTACAGAATTCGAGACCTCTAGAATACGAAAAAACTATTTTTAACGTAACGTCTGTGTGTGTGTCTGTCTGTGGGTCTGTGCAATGTATGTATCCACTCTAACTCAAAAACTAATGGACCGAATTTCATAAAATTTGGTAGGTAAGTCACTTGGATGTGCTTCTGGTGCTGATTACTTTTTGGTGTGATTCGTAAAAGCAGAACCCGCCTTTTCTTGCGAAATGGTCCGTAAAAATTTTATTTATCCTCTCTAGCTAAAATACTAATTTACCAAATTTCACAAAATGTGGTAGATAAGTTATTTGTTGGATACTCTGTTGCTGATTAGAATTTGGTATGATTCGGAAAAGAAGAACCCGCCTTTTTTACGAAATGGCCGGCAAAAATTTCATGTATCCACCCTAGCTAAAATACTAATTGACCAATTTTCACAATATTCGGTAGATAAGTTACTTGTGAGACCTCTGGTGCTGATTAGATTTTGGTACGATTCGGGAAATAACAACCTGCCTTTTTTTATGAAATGGTCCCCAAAAATCGCCAAAATCTAAAGAAAAAAAATACTACGTATGCTGAAATGTATCAATTAAATTCTTGTTTTATACGCAATTTTTGACGAGGAAAAGATTATAACACACTCCATTATACTTTAGGACTAACCGTTCTCAAGATATTTGGGATTTTTTGCATTTTTGTGACGCAGCTATCGGAAAAATATCCAATTACCAAATAAAAACAAAAATTGAATTAAAAATGCGAATTTAGTGTTATTTGGTGCAATTAAACTCAATCTAATGAATTATTAAAGAAATAAAGAAAATATGAATTAAGTCTGCAGGGAAAGTCAGGTGCTGCCCACATCAGATTTTTTAATTTAGTAAGTCACATTGCTTATTGGCAATCCTAGTGCTGATTAGATTTTGATAAGATTCGGAAATATAGAACGCGACTTCTCAAACATAAGGAAAACTAATAATAATCTTACCCCACCCCCCACCCCTCTCCCAGCACACCAGCTAATATAGCACTGCAATATAATCATTACAATTAACTAGAGTGTTGCTCAACTGGACTTTCTCATACAAAAATCCATTTTTCAAATTCTACAAGAAAATTTTTGAAAAATCGGTATTGCAGGTCCAATTGATTACAACTATAGCGTGTTATCCTTCGCCTTAAAGACCTTAAAAAACCTTTTATCTATAATCTATATTTCGAATAATTTTCGAGGTTTTCGTTCGAATTTAAAAAAAAATATTATGCCTAGTTCTATATTTTTTATTAACAAAGCCATGTATAAAGTTTCATGAAAATCCATTAATATTTGTGGCAGCTATAGTGTACACAAGAAGTCGATCACAGACATGCATACAGACAGACGAACATCACTCCAAATATAGTCAAAATGTGTTCAGAAGGTCTTAAAACATATATTGGCATCAAAATATCGAATTGGAAAATTTTTGTGTAAACAATACTTTATCAATACTACGTATGGGAAAGTAAAACTGCAAGAAGCAAATTACAACTTATATAGCTAAAAAATTGTCATATTCTGTTTGTGTAAGTAGAAATTCTTTATTATATCTTCAGTGAAACAGAAATAGTACCTGTAAAGGAGGGATATTTTTACTAAACGATATGTATTATACGAATTTCGTAAATATTTGAAGTCAATTAACCAGATACCTAGATAAAATTAAGTGCTTATTTCAAAATTAAAATGGGGTATTTATTGTATGTGTTTTTTTATTCAATTAAATGTATGTGTAAATTAACCAGTGATCCTAATAAGGGACGACCACGATATTTTAGGGGGATATGTCGACTTCAGATGTGCCGAATTGAACTAAAATCTAATCAGCAGCAGATTAAAACAGCAAACTACCAAATTTCATAAAAATTTACCCAAGTAACAAGTTACAAGGAAAACAAATTTTACACCCATCAAATAATTGCCAAATAATAACTTTTACACCTATCAATTGAGCTAAAGTGCACACTTCTATACACGCCACACTAACTCACTCGCACTCACTCAGTTACTTGCTCATAATCACGCACTCACTTGCTCATAATCATAACCTCACTTGCTCATAATCAACCCTTCACTTGCTCATAATCATCCCTCACTTGCTCATCACTAAGTCACTTGCTCATAATCACTCACTCACTTGCTCATAATCGCTCACTCACTTGCTTATAATCACTCACTCACTTGCTCATACTAGCACCTCACTTTCTCATAATCACCCCTCACTTGCTCATAATCGCTCACTCACTTGCTCATAATCACTCACTTGCTCATAACCACTCACTCACTTGCTCATAATCACTCACTCACTTGCTCATAATCACTCACTCACTTGCTCATAACCACTCACTCACTTGCTCATAATCACTCACTCACTTGCTCATAATCGCTCACTCACTTGCTTATAATCACTCACTCACTTGCTCATAATTGCCCCTCACTTTCTCATAATCACCCCTCACTTGCTCATAATCGCTCACTCACTTGCTCATAATCACTCACTTGCTCATAACCACTCACTCACTTGCTCATAATCACTCACTCACTTGCTCATAATCACTCACTCACTTGCTCATAGTCACTCACTCACTTGCTCATAACCACTCACTCACTTGCTCATAATCACTCACTCACTTGCTCATAATCACTCACTCACTTACTCATAATCACTCACTCACTTGCTCATAATCACTCACCCCCCTTGCTCATAATCACTCACTCACTTGCTCATAATCATTCACTTGCTCATAATCACTCCCTCACTTGCTCATAATCACTCACTCACTTGCTCATAATCACTCACTCACTTGCTCATAATCACTCACTCACTTGCTCATAACCACTCACTCACTTGCTCATAATCACTCACTCACTTGCTCATAATCGCTCACTCACTTGCTTATAATCACTCACTCACTTGCTCATAATTGCCCCTCACTTTCTCATAATCACCCCTCACTTGCTCATAATCGCTCACTCACTTGCTCATAATCACTCACTTGCTCATAACCACTCACTCACTTGCTCATAACCACTCACTCACTTGCTCATAATCACTCACTCACTTGCTCATAATCACTCACTCACTTACTCATAATCACTCACTCACTTGCTTATAATCACTCACCCCCTTGCTTATAATCACTCACTCACTTGCTCATAATCACTCACTTGCTCATAACCACTCACTGACTTGCTCATAATCACTCACTCACTTGCTCATAATCACTCACTCACTTGCTCATAATCACTCACTCACTTGCTCATAACCACTCACTCACTTGCTCATAATCACTCACTCACTTGCTCATAATCACTCACTCACTTACTCATAATCACTCACTCACTTGCTCATAATCACTCACCCCCTTGCTCATAATCACTCACTCACTTGCTCATAATCACTCACTTGCTCATAACCACTCACTCACTTGCTCATAATCACTCACTCACTTGCTCATAATCACTCACTCACTTGCTCATAATCGCTCACTCACTTGCTTATAATCACTCACTCACTTGCTCATAATTGCCCCTCACTTTCTCATAATCACCCCTAACTTGCTCATAATCGCTCACTCACTTGCTCATAATCACTCACTTGCTCATAACCACTCACTCACTTGCTCATAATCACTCACTCACTTGCTCATAATCACTCACTCACTTGCTCATAACCACTCACTCACTTGCTCATAATCACTCACTCACTTGCTCATAATCGCTCACTCACTTGCTTATAGTCACTCACTCACTTGCTCATAATTGCCCCTCACTTTCTCATAATCACCCCTCACTTGCTCATAATCGCTCACTCACTTGCTCATAATCACTCACTTGCTCATAACCACTCACTCACTTGCTCATAATCACTCACTCACTTGCTCATAATCCCTCACTCACTTGCTCATGATCACTCACTCACTTGCTCATAATCACTCACTCACTTGTTCATAATCACTCACTCACTTGCCCATAATCGCTCACTCACTTACTCATAATCGCTCACTTACTGTCAATCATTCACTCACTCCCTTACTCGCACTCACTCACGCACTTCTCAAAATAACACACTAAAGTGCACACTTCTATACACGCCACACTAACTCACTCGCACTCACTCAGTTACTTGCTCATAATCACGCACTCACTTGCTCATAATCATAACCTCACTTGCTCATAATCAACCCTTCACTTGCTCATAATCATCCCTCACTTGCTCATCACTAAGTCACTTGCTCATAATCACTCACTCACTTGCTCATAATCGCTCACTCACTTGCTTATAATCACTCACTCACTTGCTCATACTAGCACCTGACTTTCTCATAATCACCCCTCACTTGCTCATAATCGCTCACTCACTTGCTCATAATCACTCACTTGCTCATAACCACTCACTCACTTGCTCATAATCACTCACTCACTTGCTCATAATCACTCACTCACTTGCTCATAACCACTCACTCACTTGCTCATAATCACTCACTCACTTGCTCATAATCGCTCACTCACTTGCTTATAATCACTCACTCACTTGCTCATAATTGCCCCTCACTTTCTCATAATCACCCCTCACTTGCTCATAATCGCTCACTCACTTGCTCATAATCACTTGCTCATAACCACTCACTCACTTGCTCATAATCACTCACTCACTTGCTCATAATCACTCACTCACTTGCTCATAGTCACTCACTCACTTGCTCATAACCACTCACTCACTTGCTCATAATCACTCACTCACTTGCTCATAATCACTCACTCACTTACTCATAATCACTCACTCACTTGCTCATAATCACTCACCCCCTTGCTCATAATCACTCACTCACTTGCTCATAATCATTCACTTGCTCATAATCACTCCCTCACTTGCTCATAATCACTCACTCACTTGCTCATAACCACTCACTCACTTGCTCATAATCACTCACTCACTTGCTCATAATCGCTCACTCACTTGCTTATAATCACTCACTCACTTGCTCATAATTGCCCCTCACTTTCTCATAATCACCCCTCACTTGCTCATAATCGCTCACTCACTTGCTCATAATCACTCACTTGCTCATAACCACTCACTCACTTGCTCATAATCACTCACTCACTTGCTCATAATCACTCACTCACTTGCTCATAATCACTCACTCACTTGCTCATAACCACTCACTCACTTGCTCATAATCACTCACTCACTTGCTCATAATCACTCACTCACTTACTCATAATCACTCACTCACTTGCTTATAATCACTCACCCCCTTGCTTATAATCACTCACTCACTTGCTCATAATCACTCACTTGCTCATAACCACTCACTGACTTGCTCATAATCACTCACTCACTTGCTCATAATCACTCACTCACTTGCTCATAACCACTCACTCACTTGCTCATAATCACTCACTCACTTGCTCATAATCACTCACTCACTTACTCATAATCACTCACTCACTTGCTCATAATCACTCACCCCCTTGCTCATAATCACTCACTCACTTGCTCATAATCACTCACTTGCTCATAACCACTCACTCACTTGCTCATAATCACTCACTCACTTGCTCATAATCACTCACTCACTTGCTCATAATCGCTCACTCACTTGCTTATAATCACTCACTCACTTGCTCATAATTGCCCCTCACTTTCTCATAATCACCCCTAACTTGCTCATAATCGCTCACTCACTTGCTCATAATCACTCACTTGCTCATAACCACTCACTCACTTGCTCATAATCACTCACTCACTTGCTCATAATCACTCACTCACTTGCTCATAACCACTCACTCACTTGCTCATAATCACTCACTCACTTGCTCATAATCGCTCACTCACTTGCTTATAGTCACTCACTCACTTGCTCATAATTGCCCCTCACTTTCTCATAATCACCCCTCACTTGCTCATAATCGCTCACTCACTTGCTCATAATCACTCACTTGCTCATAACCACTCACTCACTTGCTCATAATCACTCACTCACTTGCTCATAATCACTCACTCACTTGCTCATAATCACTCACTCACTTGCTCATAATCACTCACCCCCTTGCTCATAATCACTCACTCACTTGCTCATAATCACTCACTCACTTGCTCATAATCACTCACTCACTTGCTCATAATCACTCACTCACTTGTTCATAATCACTCACTCACTTGCCCATAATCGCTCACTCACTTACTCATAATCGCTCACTTACTGTCAATCATTCACTCACTCCCTTACTCGCACTCACTCACGCACTTCTCAAAATCACTCCCTTACTCAAAATCATTCACAAACAGTCACTCACTCGCACTGAATTACACGTAATCACTCACACTACAAATAGTTTTTCGTGTTCAAGTGAGCCCAAAATATGCAAAACCGCTGAAAATTTGAAATTCGAATTTACTTTATTTCCCTGCCCCCCCCCCCCCCCCCTCTACCCTCCATGCATTTCTATACATTGTAACGAAAATGAAAAAAATAAAAGTATAAGAAAATTATATAATGCTACTCATAAATTCATATTTGCGCCTGATCAAATTTAATTTAAGAAACAAGACAGGGGATTTTTTTTTATTTCAAACAATCTCAGTGAATATAAATAATAAGATCTCTTTATCACCATATAGTTAAGCTCATTTATATTCATAAATTATATTAATTCACATATTTCTTTAGCACCGTATATTTAGAATTAAATATAACATTATAGTATTTACCACAAGAGAAACAATAATTATGCAGATTATAGAGAAGGAAAAAAATCCCCACATATTTTGGGCACACTCTTATATAGTCAAATTCATATCTAGATTAAAAAAAACTACACTCATATTTGCAGATCGCATTAAATAATCCAATTATTCTGAACATAAAATTATTACAAAAATAAAAATCTGATGTGGGCAGCACATGACTTTCCCTGCAGACTTATAATCACGTTCTCATTATTTTTATTACATTTAATTCACTTTTAATTCAATTTTCGTTCTCATTTGATAACTGGACTTCCTTTCAAAGGTGGCATAGAGAAAATACGAAAAAACTAAAATATCTCGAGAGCAGCTAGTCTTAGTGTAATGGGGTTGGTCTTATTATTTTCTTCTTTAAAAATTACGTATTAAACAAGCATTTTATGGATATATTTGAGCATACGTAGTTTTTTATTTTAGATTTTGGCGATTTTTGCGGGCCATTTTGCAAAAAAAGGCAGGTTATTTTTTTCCAAATCGTACCAAAATCTAATCAGCACCAGAGTGTCCCACAAGTGACTCACCTACCTAATTTTTTGGAATTCGGCCCATTAGTTTTTCAGCTAGAGTGGATACAAACTTTTGCGGGCCATTTCGCAAAAAAAGGCGGGTTCTTTTATCTCGAATCGTACCCAAAACTAATCAGCACCAGATTCGCCCACAAGTGACTTACCTACCAAATTTTATGAATTTCGGTCAATTACTTTTTTAGTTAGAGTGGATACAAATTCTGCACAGACAGACACACACACTGACGTCACGCTAAAAATAGTTTTTTCGTATTCTAGAGGTCTCGAAACGTGTAGATCCGTCGAAAACTCGAGTTGCGATTTTCGGCATGATTCCAATACTTTCCCTATACATTGCAATGTATTGCAGGGAAAGTAAAAAATCTGACGTAGGCTTGTCATGACTCACAGCAAATTAATGATGTACAAGATATATATCCATGGCACAATGTTTTAAACAAAAATTGTTCATTAACATTTAGTGTTTTTCTGGGTGACAATATGTTATGATAAAGGCAGTAAGGGAAATTAAATTTGTCATAAATTAATATGCAAATTATGAGATTATTCCTCTTTTGGACTTCGGGTTTGTTGGTTTTCTTGCACTGACGAAGGGAATACAACATAACCTCGAAACAGCTGTTATGTGTTATTTGTGCTTATTATTGTGTTATCTGTACTTATATATATTTCCTTAACATTTGCACAAAGTATACGTACTGATTTCATTAAGGTTGCGTTTAAAAATTGCTCTGCAGCAAAAAGGTCGTATTTTGCTCTGATAGTATGATTTCGCAAATATGTCTGCGATACACATTAGATAGTCGTTGTTTTTAACACTTTCCAACATAGTTAAAAATTGTTCATGACACTATTCATTTTGTCTGTCTGTCTACCCGTTCGCACGATAACTACCGTAAAATGACTTTATCAAAAAGAAATTTTGGTATGTTATTAAGACGGTATGTGGGACATATGGGAATGTGTAAATGAATAATATCACCCAATTAGTTTCGTATTGAACCAGGGTATAAAAGGGAAAATACATTGAATCCTATGGGACCTAATTTTTCTAACATTGTTAAGCGAAGTTAAAATTCACAAATTGCTTCGAAAATTTTAGCAAATATACAAATTATCCCACAAAATATATAAAAAAAACTGAGCAAAATATGTTCGGGTTCGGGAGTTTTTCAAATAAAATTTAAAATAATAATTACACCCATATTATATGAAGATATCACATGACCCACTTCAAAATAAAATATGGCATCCATCTTGTGTCAAAAACGTGATTTTTAAAGTTATTTTTAACACTTTACAACCTAGTTGAAAAGTGTTTATGACTTTGTTCATTCTGTCTGTCTGTCTGTCTGTCAGTTAGTGCAATAACTGCCTTAAAAATGACTTTATCAAAATAAAATTTTAGTATGTTGTTCAGAAGGTTTGTGGAACCTATGAGAATATAAATGAATAATATCAACCAATTAGTTTTGGATTGAACCCGGGTTGTAAAACTGAACTACATTGAACCCTATGGGACCTAATTTTTCAAACATTTTTTAAGCGAATTTAAAATTCACAAATTGCTTCGAAAGTTTTAGGTAATACAAATTATCCCATAAAAAATATGAAAAAAATTTCAGCGAAATATATTCGGTAGTTTTTGAAATAAAAATTAGAATAATAATTTCACCCATATTATATGAAGCGATCACGTGACCCACTTCAAAATGAAATATGGCATCCATCTTATTTTCCTAGAGTAAAAATCGTGATTTTAAAAATTCTCTTAAATTTATATTTAGTATTGCATCCGTCCTAAAAACTACTTTAGTTTTGCGTACTTTCTGTGCATCTATATTCTGTGCCAACGCAACTACAATATATTTGAGTTTAAATGATCGTCAAACTTTGATTACTTGTACAACGAAGCCTAATTTTAATGGATGCAGAATGTAAACAAGTGATTGTAAAATTAGTTGTATATGAATTGCTGAATTTGTTTCAGGCAAAATTATTTAGCTTTGGAGTCTGGAATAAAAGTTATATGAATGAAATATTCATTGCTTTTACACAGAGAAGTAGATGAGTTATATTTCGATAACGTCATTTGAATAAAGTTCATTTCTTTCGATGATGTTTAAAGTTTTCAAATATAATAAATTATTGTAGTACTGTGATAATTTAAAATATATCGACGCTGAATGTATCGCATTTTAGAGATGTTTAAATAAAATTGCATTTCAGTTGAAAAGTGTTTCATAATCAATCCTTTATGCATGATTGATCTTTCTTGTTCTTCTATTACATGGACCATTTCAGCTGTATTATGAAACAAATCTGACACAATGTATAAAAAAAAATATTTTAAGATCTGCAACATCTCGACCTTTGTGCTATGCGCTGAAAGCGCTTGCTTCCCAACAAATTTCATGAAATTTCGTAGGAGTTTTTGAAATAGAGTGGATACATACATTGTACAGACCGACACACAGAAAAACGCAGACACACAAGCAGACAGACAAACAGACCGACACACACACGGCACATGCTGACGCCACGCTAAAAATGGATTTTTTGCAATCTAATCAGTCAAAATGCGTAAATCCGTCGAAAACAAAGTTTTTGATTTTCAATTCTATTCTAATTCTTTTCCTATACATTACCATGGTTGGTAATGAAAGTAAAAGTAATAAGATTTAACCCACCACACAATAAAATTTCGAATTCATTTACCTCGAAATTGTGGTATTAGAATTACGAATGTTTTTGTATAGCTTTCATTCTTTAGCACCCAATACTTCCAAACTACTTCTTGGAACAAGAGGCTATGTTATCAAAATCAGATACAAGCCTTCCAATGAAATCATTGATGCCAAAGTAAGTATTTTCATGATTTATCCTTGCAAATTAAGATTGCATTTCATACTTTACTTATTTCAAGTTATGTTAAAATCATATAGCATACTCATAAGACAAACTAATGTTCTTCCAATTGATCCACAGAATATTTTGTGTTATTATTCCATCCGCTGCCAGGTTCAGAAAACATGAATAGTTCTGGAAAAGATTCATTCTCGATCTCGTACCTGGAAATGATTCATTCCCAGGATTCCCATAGTTTGATTGATAGTGTGAGCTGTAGCTTTATCTTGCTGGAACCACATCTTGCTCCTAATCTATATCTTGCTCATAAATAATTCTTGGTCAGTTTGAAGTAACACTTTTTGAAATCTTTTGCGCAAATTTTGAAGGTAATTCTTATTATGTTTGATTACGTTTCAATGAGTAGTTACTTGTGCTGAAAGATTTTAAACAGGGATATTTTTATTTTGATGACCAAGTGCATTTATAACTGGAAAAAATAAACTATTCTTCCTTTTTTACTTTACCTATGTACATAATATAATGTATAGAGAAGTATTGTGACGAGGTCGAAAATTCGAATTCAAGTTTTCCACGGAATAGCTCGTTCCAAACATCCCTGAACTCGAATCGAACATTTTTGAGGTGATGTCTGTGACTGTGTGTGTGTGTGTGTGTATGTGTGTGTGTGTGTGTGTGTGTGTATTTGTGTATGTATGGGAGAGTTTGTGGAGACTCTATTTCATGAACGAATGGAACGTTTCAAACGAAATTGGGTACAAAAATTGCAATCGGTGAATACTGGAAGCATATTGATTTTAAACGCAATCGAATGTTTAGAACACCCCCAATGAAATTTTTAAAAATCATCAAAAAATCAGAACCTTCAATACTGTTAATTAAATAATCATTTTTTATTTTATTGTTTTCATTAAAACACAAACTGTAGAACGCTAGCACGAACCGTTCTTGAAATATTACACTTTTTAAAATAAATTTATAAAAAAAATCACATAAAATTAAAAAAGTATTAACTTTTGTGAAATATGCTCACTTTTCATGTTTAATATTATGCGATACATTCTTTAATCTCATTCTCGTGTATATGGTTCGTCCCTTTCGCGAAAAAAGATACTTTGTGTAATAGTTCTGTATTTTGACGTCTAACAATACATCAAAAATCATTTATATATAAGGAATGTTTTCTCCGCCCGTCTGTAACGCTTGGTGATAAATTTGGCGAACTTCGGAACTCATTTAACGAAACATCGCCAACTTGACGATATTTCGTTCTAAATTAACGCACATATAGTTAAAATTGAAAAAATGAAGCTAAGTTAACGAAAAAGACGCTAAATTGATGCGTTAATTATATGGACTCTAAAATATATATGGCTGCTATCAATATTAATAATTATCAACTTAGATTTGCATGAAATAGTTCTTCGAAATAGTTTTACATGTTGTCTTACGGAAAAGCGCCAAATGTATAGTTTAACATTCACTGTGAAAAAAGTAAATGCATTGCATTATATAGTGTGTGCTGTCTACATCAGATATATACTCTCCCTGCAATACATGGTAATGTATAGGGAAAGTATTGGAATCATGTCGAAAATAGCAACTCGAGTTTTCGACGAATTTACACGTTTTGAGACCTCTAGAATACGAAAAAACTATTTTCAACGTGAAGTCTGTCTGTCTGATGTATCCACTCTAACTCAAAGACTAATGGACCGAATTTCCTAAAATTTGGTAGGTAAGTCACTTGGGTGTGACCCTGGTGCTGATTAGTTTTTGGTACGATTCTAGAAAACGGAACCCGCTTTTTTTTGCGAAATGGTCCGGAAAACTTTCATGTATCCACTCTAACCAAAATACTAATTGACCAAATTTCACAAAATTTGTTAGATAAGTTACTTGTGGGATACTCTGGTGCTGATTAGATTTTGGTACGATTCGGAATAGAAAAACCTGCCCTTTTTTAACGAAATAATCCACAAAAATCGCCAAAATCTGATAAAAAAAAAGACTATAAATGCTCAAATGCATCAATTAAATGCTTATTTTATACGTAATTTTTGACGAGGAGAAGAATAAAACTAACTCCATTACTTTAGAACTAACCGTTCTCAAGATATTTAAGATTTCTTTCATTTTTGTTACGCCATTTTCGGGAAAATGTCCAATTACGAAATAAAACAAAAATTGAATTAAAAATGCAAATTTAGTGCTATTTTGTGCAATTTAATTCAATTTAATGAATTATCGAAGAAATAAAGAAACAATGAATTTAAGTCTGCAGCGAAAGTCATGCGCTGCCCACGTCAGATTTTTTTTATATGCGTGTGTAAAAAAAATTCTTTATTAAGTTGCATCTCTCATGCAAATTGTTACTTTCACACAAATGAATTCGCGATTTTTTATCTCAGGCACATTCATAAATGACGAAACGCGCTAGAATATTTAATACCAGCAACCTCGCTTAAAAAAACATACACTCAAAAATTAATACAACCTAAATAACAATGAAGGAATAAATGCTTAGGCAAATTTCAAAATATTTTTTTTTTCAGTGACATTATTTCCAGGTGCATGAAAAAAGTCAATTATTCATATCAACTTCATTAAGAAAAACTTCACAAAAACTGCGCAACTCCCACGGTGAGCAGTATGCAAAGATAATGCTTAATAATGCAAATTGAGTTAGGTATTGTACTGTAGTTCAAGGAAATGGCAAACGAAATTAACAAATTTAGAAAAAAAAAAACTTCTGATGTGCCTAACATAGGAGGTTTTCTGCAGATTAATAAGTTTTGATATGAGAGAACAATAACACAAATTAAATCTTTCAAAAGACTTGATTTCGCTCAACATAAACAAGCATGGCTTTCATAGAATTCGACTATATGGCGTTTCTAAAGTCTGTGTTTCTTCCAAGCATACCTCCGGGAGGGTGAAGCCCCCTCGGAGACGAGTATTCGCCCCCTCCCCCCCCCCCCCCCGAACACATTTATGTTAGCCTAGTTTCTATTTATGTCACAGCATTTAGATATATTTATATAGAGCAAATGGAAAACTTGCGCCCTCTAAAATTTCATTCGCTCACCCCCAGGGGCGGCCCTACCATTGGTGCGAAGGGGTCTCCCGTACCAGGGCGGCACACTTGAACGGGCGGCACTTCGAAGGACGGAGAAAAAAATATATAACGCATATTACCAAAGGAAGATTTCGAATGTAGAAATGATCAATAGAGACTGGCTTATATATTCAGCTTCTAAGAATTGTGTTTTTTGTTTTCCTTGCAAGATTTTTGCAAACATAAATTCTCCTTTAGCGCAAGAAGGATTTTCTGACTGGCAACATTTATCCAGACATTTAAGTCAACATGAAAAAAGTATCCATCATATTGAGTGCATTACTAAGTTCGTTGACTTCAAAAGGCGTTTGAGCAAAGAGGAGACTGTTGATTCTGATATGGAAAAATTAATTAACCAAGAAAAGGCAAGCAGGCAGGAGGTTCTTTTCAGAATAGTGTTAAGCATTAAATTTTTAGCACAACAAAATTTGGCTTTCAGAGGTAGCAGTGAAAAGCTTTTTCATGAACACAATGCCAATTTTTTTAAACTAATTGAAATGTCGGCAGAATTTGATCCTTTTATTACTGAACACGTCCAGCGTGTTCAAAGAAATGAAAAACATTCTCCCCACAACCTTGGACATAGAATCCAAAATGAGATAATACATTTATTATCTTCTGAAATAAAATCATCTATTGTAAAACTTATAAAAAACAACAAGTACTATTCCTTAATTACTTTCCTTATATACATAATGTATAAGGAAAGTATTGTGACGGGGTCGAAAATTCGAATTCGAGTTTTCGACGGGAGAGCACGTTTCAAGCATCCCTGATCACGAATCAAACATTTTTGAAGTGATGTCTGTGTGTGTGTGTGTGTGTGTGTGTGTGAAAGTATGTGTGTGTGTATGTGTGTGTGTGTGTGTGTGTGTGTGTGTCAGTGGGTCTGTGGAGACGATAACTGACGAACGAATGGACCGATTCGAACCAAATTTGGTACAAAAATCACAATCTGTAAACACTGGAAGCCTATTGTTTTTATACGCAATCGAATGTTCAGAACCCCCCTAAATTTTCGAATGAAATTTTGAAAAAATCGTCAAAAAATCAAAACCAATAATAAAGTTACGTAAATAGACATTCCTTATGTAATTTTTCATTAGAAAACGATTGACATAAATTTTAGAACGCTAACATGAACCGTTCTCGAGATATTGCACATTTTTCAAAAAAATTATCAAAAAGTCAAATAAAATAGAAAAAAAATATTTCCTATTGAGAAACATGTTCACTTTTCATATATAATATCATGCGATAAATTGGGTGACATCATTCTCGTGGATCTAGCTCGTTCCATTCATGAAAAAATATACTTTGAGTAATACTTTTGCATTTGAACGCCAATTTATCTGCTGTAAGAATAACTTATTTCTTCGTTCATAACGCTTGGCGATATTTTGGCGACGAAATTGGCGGAATGTCGCTAACTTGGCGAGTTTTTGAAATGTTGCCAAATTAACGAAAATCTCGCCAAATGGATAAAAATGACGCTAAATCAATGAAAATGACGACTAATTGTGGAAAATTCAATATCTAATAAGTTATATAATATATAAATATATAATAATAGTTATATAATATATGTCGAAAATTCAATATCTAATAAGTTATATATATATATATATATATATATAACTTATTTCTTTATCCATAACGCTTGGCGAGATTTCGGCGACAAAATTGGCGGAATGTCGCCAACTTGGCGACTTTTTGAAATGTTGCCAAATTAACGAAAATCTCGCCAAATGGATAAAAATGACGATAATCAATGAAAATGACGACTAATTGTCGAAAAGTCAATATCTTGGAAAGGATATTAGTATCTACTAGAAGAAAAACCTATTTATTTTACTGTAAAAGTAATAAATTCATTTCATTATATAAGGAAAGTCATGTGTTGCCCACATCAGATTTTTTTAGATTGTACTCCGGATTTTAGTCGTCAAGAGCAAATAACCGTAGTCATTAGATTTGGTATGTTCAACAATGTAAAAAACGAAGTTGAAATAAAAGAGCATTTTCTTGGCTTTTGCAAAATTGTAGATGTGACCGGTATTAGTCTAACTTCTTTCATCACTGATCATTTGGCGGAAAATGATCTCAAAATGGAAAATATTCGAGGACAGAGTTACAACAATGGTGCGAACATGAGAGGGAAAAACATTGGATTGCAAACTTAAATTTTGCAGAAAAGTTTTTTATGTTCCATGTTCCGCTCATTCTCTTAATC
This sequence comes from Amaurobius ferox, assembly GCA_951213105.1. NCBI lineage: Eukaryota > Metazoa > Arthropoda > Arachnida > Araneae > Amaurobiidae > Amaurobius > Amaurobius ferox. Next base: position 63,276,749 of record OX578150.1, on the reverse strand, counting down.
TGGGATGCTGCAAAAGTAAGTTATCAGGTAGTTGATTTTTTTTTAGTATAATACAACGTTTATTTATCTATTTCTCCTCTTAGACTAAAAGATGAGAAATTTTAACTCACAATATATCAAGATTTATCTTAAAAGCGATTTCAGATACTAGATGGGAAAGACGGATTCAGGCAATAAAACCTTTACGATTTGGAAGTGTTGTTGTTGTTGAGACCCAGACCGTCCGACCTACCAGAAAAATGTAAGGTAACTGTTTGGACTGCCAGGAAGTACCACCCAATTTACACCGGAACCCAGTGGGGGAGGCATCCACAGGGACCGTACCCTCCTTCCCCTACCACCAATCTCTCGGAGGGACTTACGGACCCACATGTTTAACGTGATCGTACTCCGCATGAACACGGCGGCAGTTGTGGCAGCGTGCACATCCAGTGCGCAAACCACCGGGCTACCGCGCCCGAAATGTGCCAACAGCACGCTGTGTTCCCAGGTGGTCACCCACCCAAGTACTAACCGCGCCCGATGCTGCTTGACTTCGGTGATCTAACGAGAACCGGTGTTTTCAGCACGGTAGGGTCGTTGGCACAGATTTGGAAGTGTTGAAGACCCAGACCACACGACCAACCCGGAGGTTTATGGCAGCACGGGGATTTGGAAGTGTGAAAACCCCAGGCCGTCCGGCTCGTCCAGAGGACTTGGAGTGTGATGATGGCACATTTGAGCTACTTACAAAGCACAAGGCTCGCTGTTTGTTAGAAAAATTAAAATATTTCACTTTCGTATTTTCTATTGTTATATGGTAAGGAGTGTTATCGTAGGTTAAAGTTGTCTCCCAAATTATGCAAAACCCGAAAGCAGATATAGCAACCTGCATTGAGCATGAAGATTGTCTTAATTTCTCATAGGTTACCGGGACAACTTTGAAGAGATTGCAAGCGTCTCATCTGAAGTTGCCATGTCTTGTGATATAGAAGCTGTTTTTTTTTCCTTCTGAACAGTTTCGGCGCAGGAGAAAAAAGGAAAAACTTTAACTATGAACACGAAGATGAAAATGTGAATGATCCTAAAGATAATTTCCGAATAAATTTCTTTTATGTTATAATTGATACAGCTTTAAATTCCATGGAAAACAGATTTGACTTACTTCAAAATCATAATGCAGTATTTAGTTTCCTGTTCAATTTTGAAATGATATCGCACTTGAACAAATCAGAGCTTTTGAAACTGGTTTTCGATTTTGAATCTAAACTAAGTGATAAAACTGATATAAACTGCCCTAAAGACATAAATGGTACGGAACTTGCAGACGAACTTAGTATAATTACCAGTTTTTTGAAAACAGAATCTTCGCCAAAAGACGTTCTACAATACATTTATAATCATGGATTGACAGGGACTTTTACCAACATTTCAATAGCATTAAGAATCTTATTGACGCTTCCTACATCAGTTGCTACTGGAGGAAGGTATTTTTCAAAACTAAGACTGATACAAAAACTATTTAAGATCAACAATGGGGCAAGAAAGACTTCCTGATTTAGCCTTAATATCAATTGAGCATGAAATGCATGATAATTTGGATATAAAAAAAGTACTAGAAAATTTTGATAATGTGAAAGCAAAAAAGATAAAATTTTGTTAAACATTTCTTTCTCTTATCGTCTTCTGTAATGAAAAATAATTAAAAATCTTTTACTTTCCCTGCAATACATGGTAATGTATAGGGAAAGTATTGGAATCATGCCGAAAATCGCATCTCGAGTTTTCGACGGATCTACACGTTTCGAGACCCTCTAGAGTACGAAAAAACTATTTTAGCGTGACGTCTGTGTGTGTGTCTGTGGGTCTGTCTGTCTGTCTGTGCAGATATTGTATCCACTCTAACAAAAAAAGTAATTGACCGAATTTCATAAAATTTGGTAGGCAAGCCACTTGTGGGTGAATCTGGTGCTGATTAGATTTTGGTATGATTCGAAAAAAAATAACCTGCCTTTTTTTCCAAAATGGCCAGCAAAAATCGCCAAAATCTGAAATAAATATCTACGTATGCTCAAATATATCCATTAAATGCTTGTTTAATACGTAATTTTTAACGAAGAAAAGAATAAGACTAACCCTATTACAGTAAGACTAGCCGTTCTCGAGATATTTTAGTTTTTTCGTATTTTCTCTACGCCACCTTTGAAAGGAAGTCCAGTTATCAAATGAGAACGAAAATTGAATTAAAAGTAATTAAAATAAAGAGAACGTGAATATAAGTCTGCAGGGACAGTCATGTGCTGATCACATCAGATTTTTTTAATTTGTTTCCGATAAACTGAAGATGTGTGTTCAATTCCTTTGTTCCAGAGAAAAATAAGTTCTTAGTCGGGGCGGTAAATTTTTTTTTTTTTTTTTGCACCAGGGCGGCAAATAGCCTAGGGCCGGCACTGCTCACCCCGGCCATAAAGTCCTGAAAGAAACACTGCCTAAAGCTATAGCTTTAAGCAGTGTTTCTTTCAGGACTTTATGACCGGGGTGAGCGAATGAAATTTTAGAGGGGGCAAGTTTTCTATTTGCTCTATATAAATATATCTAAATGCTGTTACATAAATAGAAACTAGGTTAACATAAAATGTGTTCGGGAGGAAGGGAGGGGCGAATACTCGATTATATACAATCGATTTCCCCGCAGATAGGAACATCTATGGATTAGTTTCGTGCCTATTATATGTTCGTCAACATAGAGTAACCGAAATCTACAATGGAAGCAAGAAAATTTTATATGCATCACAAATTTAGCGAACTTCTATAGAGACCGACGCATTCAGTTCTACCATACAACCGCCTTCATATTTCTTCAAAGAAGATTGAGCTCCGGCTACACTAAGCAGCAACCGCCAAGATCTTAATCAAAGAACCCGCCTATAGAGGATGTTCCAAGTTGAGATCATCCTAACTTCATAAATGTCACCCACAGGCATATCCCGTAAGTATGATACTCATCATTATTAAATGAGTGTATACTTTGTAAAACTATTGAACTTTTGAAATTTGATACTATTTGAATTGATCCAAGCATAAGACTCCTGTATTAAAAATAACTTTTTTTGAAAACTGCAAAGTAAAAAATCTGATGTGGGCAGCACATGACTTTCCCTGCAGACTTATATACACGTTCTCTTTATTTTAATTAAATTTAATTCACTTTTAATTCAATTTTCGTTCTCATTTGGTAACTGGACTCATTTTCAAAGGTGCCGTAGAGGAAAAACGAAAAAACGAAAATATCTCGAGAACGGCTAGTCGTAGTGTAATGGGGTTAATCTTATTCTTTTCTTCGTTAAAAATTACATATAAAAAAAAGTATTTAATGGATATATTTGAACATATGTAGTTTTTACTTTTCTTATATACATAATGTATAAGGAAAGTATTGTGACGGGGTCGAAAATTCGAATTCGAGTTTTCGACGGGAGAACACGTTTCAAGCATCCCTGATCACGAATCAAACATTTTTGAAGTGATGTCTGTGTGTGTGTGTGTGAAAGTGTGTGTGTGTGTGTGTGTGAAAGTATGTGTGTGTGTGTATCAGTGAGTCTGTGGAGACGATAACTGACGAACGAAGGGACCGATTCGAACGAAATTTGGTACAAAAATCACAATCCGTAAACACTGGAAGCCTATTGTTTTTATGTGCAATCGAATGTTCAGAACCCCCCTAAATTTTTGAGTGAAAATTTGAAAAAATCATCAAAAAATCAAAACCAAATTAGAAAACGATTGACATAAATTTTAGAACGCTATCATGAACCGTTCTCGAGATATTGCACATTTTTCAAAAAAATTATCAAAAAGTTATATAAAATTAAAAAAAAATTTCCTATAGAGAAACATGTTCATTTTTCATATGTAATACCATTCGATAAATATGGTGACATCATTCTCGTGGATATATCTCGTTCCATTCATGAAAAAAGATACTTTGAGTAATACTTTTGTATTTGAACGTCAAAGTCATTTATCTGCTGTAAGAATAACTTATTTCTTCGTCTATAACGCTTGGCGAGATTTTGCTACGAATTTGGCGGAATGTCGCCAACTTGGCGACATTTTTAATTGTTGCCAAATTAACAATAATCTCGCCAAATTGATAAAAATGACGCTAAATCAATGAAAATGACGACTAATTGAAGAAAATTCAATATCTTGGAAAGAATATAAGTATCTACTATAAAAATAACATTCTTTTTAACTGTAAAAGTATTGTATTATATAAAGAATTGTATTATATAATTCATTGTGTTAATATAAGGAAAGTCATGTGCTGCCCACATCAGATTTTTTAATATAGATTTTGACAATTTTTGCCGTCCATTTTGCAAAAAAAGGCAGGTTGTAATTTTCCGAATCGTACCAAAATCTAATCAGCACCAGAGTATCCTACAAGTAACTTATCTACCAAATTTTGTGAAATTTGGTCAATTAGTATTTTAGCTAGAGTGGATACATGAAATTTTTAAGGACCATTCCGCAGAAAAAGGCGGATTCTGTTCTTACGAATCCTACCAAAAACTAATCAGCACCAGGGTCTCACCCAAGTGACTTACCTACCAAATGTTATGAAATTCGGTCCATTAGGTTTTTAGTTAGAGTGGATACAAAATCTGCACAGACAGACACACAGACAAACAAACAGACGTCACGTTAAAAATAGTTTTTTCGTATGTCAGAGATCTCGAAACGTGTAGATCCGTCAAAAACTCGAGTTGCGATTTTTGGCATGATTCCAATACTTTCCCTACACATTACCATGTATTGCAGGGAAAGTAAAAGAAAATTGTAACTTTCCATCAAGTGCAAACATTCAGAAAAAAAAATTACACTTTTGGTCTAGTGCATAAAAATGTAATTTAAGATAATTCTAATTTTAATGTACCTACCAGTGGTAACCTACCTAATGTACTCCCAGTGGCGGCTCTAAGGCTCCTATGTATACATGCTGACGCAACCGCCATTTTGCCTCCAATTGGTAGAGCTAGTTTCCGTCTGCCTGTGCTATTTCAATGATGCACGCATGTTACATGGCTGATATTTGATGCCCAATTTAACCGTTGCACGAAAAATCACTAGAAATATTTGATTCTTTGAAAGTCCACAATATTTTTGTCTTATGATAACTTTCAGCTGATTAATTAAATTTTAAACCAGAGTAAAATTCCATTTGTTCAACATAGATTTTGTGTAAGCAATTGTGCCAGTAGCGCGAAGTGTTTTGATGATGTTTGTAATCGAGGATGTTTGTAATCCTGCCACTGAATCTGCTTCACTCATTCGTGAAATTAGGAGCCGCCACTGGTTTAAACTATATAACAAGAAAGATCAATCATGCATAAAGCATTGATTATGATACACATTCCAACTGCAATGCAATTTTATTTAAACATCTCTAAAATGCGATACATTTCTCGGTAATATTTTTAAAATTATCACAATACTATATTAATTTATTATATTTGGAAACTTAAAACTTCATGGAAAAAAATGAACTTTATTCAAATGAAGGCATTGAAATATTAATTGCCTGGTTTAAACATCTCTAAATTGCGATACATTCCTCGGTAATATTTTTTAAATTATCATAAAACTACAGTAAATTATTACATTTAAAAACTTCATCGAAAACAAATGAAATTTATTCAAATGACGTCATCGAAATATAACACGCCTGGCTCTCTATATAAAAGCAGTATTTCCTTAATAAACTTTCTTCCATTCATTTATTTCATTACAATACTATAATAATATATTTTATTTAAAAACTTAAAACCATGGAGGTACAAGTAATTTAACTCTCTGCTTAAAACTTCACCGAAAAAATCGTTTGCTTCTCTGTGTCAATGAATATTTCATTCATATCAGCTACTAGCAGCATACCCGTTCTTCGTACGGAGTATATAATATAAAGAAACTTGAAATTCATAATCATGCCCAAATTCTTATAGTATACTAAATGACATGTTTAATCAAAATATTCTGTTAAAATATTTAATATAATGCTCCTAAAAAGAAGTTTAAGAATCTCTGTTCTCGCTATATAAAATTATCTTCATGGACATATCTGAAGAATAAAACATCTTGGACCCCTTATGTAAGCAAATATAAAAAAAATATATAGAATTGAATCAATATATGCAAAATAAGAGCGTTAAAATTGTATGGGACCCGTACTAATTATATACGCGAATATTAGAAAATATAACCTGCATTAGTAGATTACATGTATAAATTGAAAATACCAATAAACCCGTAATCTTTAAATCTGAAGACAGTCATTTATTCCAATATATGTCAAAATTAAAGTGCTAAAATTATATGGGAAGATATACACGTACTACTTATAATGTCCGATTATTAGTAGAAGATTACCCGTTTTGCAATATGAGTCACAAATGTTTTTTGGTAAAATACAACAGACGACGTAATAAATTGAATATATAATTAATCCCCTTAATCTTCATACCAGAAGACTGTACTTGATTCCAATATATATGCCAATATATGTCAAAATATATGCCAATATACCTGTACTACGTATATTCTCGTAGGTTAGAAGATATACCCGTGCATTCCTAGAAGATTACTCGTACAACGTACAATATGCGTGTGTCAGCAATTTTTGCCGCAATAAAACAATAGCGTAATAACTTAAAAATATCAATAATCCCTGAATCAATAATTCCGGAAAATATCAATAATAATAATGTTTAAACCTGAAAAGTATAATTGATATTATCCAGTCCAAAATGAAATTGCAATGAAATTTATTTTATATACATATCTTCATTATTCAAATCGGAAAGGATTTAATAAAAATCGCCTGCCGCATAAACACATTGGATTTAAATCCGTTGCCAAGCGACATGATATCATTTGCTTCAAATAAATTGGTAGAAAAAATATCGTCTAAATAGTTATATTTCTATGGAACATTTGGCGACAGTTTCGTCAAATTAGCGACATTTTAAAAAATCGCCAAATTTATCGCCAAGTGGGACTGTAGAACTGACAGTTCCACTTTGCGACAAATTGACGAAATATCATCACAATACTATCCCCTAACAAAAAACAATTAATATCATTTATGTAGCGCAATTTTATCAATTTCAAGATATTTTTATAGATTTGAAAACATTTTTATCAATTTGGTGACATTTTAAAAATTTGCTGAATGTATTACTAAGTAGGATGGTTGGTCTGACAGAGAAATGCTAACCAAACATCATTTCAGTACTCTCTTCTAACAAAACAAAAAAAAATTTCATTGATATGTAGAAGACCCTAGCCACACGACCAACCCGAAGGTTTATGGCAGCTGTTTGTGTGTCGTTTATATCAATTTGGCGACATTTCCGTCAATTTGGCAAAGTTTAAGAAAAGTTGTCAAATTAGCGATATCCCTCCAAATTCGTAGCTTTGAATTTGCAGATCTGAATGAAACATTCTTATCCCGTTTCAATATACTAAATGAAAACACTACAATTGTATTAGAAGATATACCCGCTCTACTCTTTTTCTGTTTCAACAATCGGCTATATGAATTTATTGGCTAAACACAATATATGAGTTTAGTAGCTAAATACGATATAAGCTTGAAAACTCTTTGCCAAAATAAATGAAATTGATGTACGCAGTCAGCAATTAATACAATTAAAAGAAAAATCAAACCGTCCATTCATAAGATATACTTTTATATCCATTTATCCATTTATTTATTATTTAAATCGAAAAAAAATAATAAAAACATTAACAAACACATTTAATTTAATTGCGATGCCGAGCAACATGATATATCCTCCTAAAATGTTAAAATTTATTAACCACTAACAGCACACCTGTTATTCGTACGGAGTGTATAATTTAAAGAAACTTAAAGTTCGCAATCATGTGCAAATTCTGTTAAAATATTAAATTTATTGCTCCTAAAGAGAAGTTTAAGAATATATGTTCTCACTATGCAAAATTATCTTCACGATCAGATCTGAAGAATAAAACATCCTGCCCCCTTTTGTAAGCAAATTTACAGAAGAAAAAATAGGAATTGAATGAATATATGCAACCCCGTACTAATTATATTGTCGCAGATCAGAAAATATGCCAATGTGTTAGTAGAAGATTACCCGTATTACAATATGCGTCTCAAAAATATTTGCCAAAATAAAAGAGATGACGTAATAAATTGAAAACATCAATAATATCCGTACTCTTTATACCAGAAGGTCGTAATTGATTCCAATATATGCCAATATATATCAAAACATATGTCAATATACCTGTACTACTTATATTCTCGTAGATTAAAAGATATACACGTGTATTTGTAGAAGATTCGTACAACATACAATATATGAGTTTAAACAATTTTTGTCATAATAATTACATAATAACTTGAAAATATCAATAATCCTTGAATCAATAATCCCCGAAAATATAAATAATAATAATTTTTAAACCTGAAGACCGTAATTGATATTATCCAGTCAAAAATGCTATAAGAAAAATCAAATCGTTCTTTTCTAAAATATATTTTTATATCCATTTATTTATTATTCAAATCGAAAAAATAATTATTAAAATTAACAGACAGATTTAATTTAATTGCGTTTCTGAGTAACATGATATAAGATAGAATCTTATAACATGTTAAATATGTCATGTCTTATAACATAAACTGCGAAATTAAATAACGATTTTGATTTCTCTATACTTCTCATTGTTCCGTAAAAGCTTGTTTTAAATAAACCATGAACCATGGAGATAGATTTCCCCTTTAAATCATGTTTCAAACAATTCATGTTTTCAGAAAGTGACTAATTAACGCAAAAAATCTCCCATCAAACTCAGAGATTAAATTTTAATTCACTTTCAAACGATTTTCAAGCTTTTCGTTTGGATAAACCACGGAGTTAGGGAGTAGAACTCCTAGGAAAAAGTTCCGTTTTTCATTAATATCTCGACAACCCCAGGTCTTAGAAACTCGAAACTTGGACAAAAGTTATGGGGGGATATTTCAAGGCTATTCACCAAATTTCATTAAATTCGGTTCAGCCGTTTTTCCGTGATGATGAGACAAACGAAAATTTCGTTTTTTACTAATATCTCGAGAACCACTGGTCGTAGAAACTCAAAACATGGATATAATTTAAAGTGGGGCTATTTCTGGGCTACCCACAAAATTTCATCAAATTCGGTTCAGCCGTTCTCCCGTGATGGTGTGACAAACAGACAGACAGACAGACAGATTTTCATTTTTATTTATATAGATATTGCAGACTCCATGAGCTAAATAATTTTGCGTTAAAGAAATGCAGCAATTCTTATACAACTCAATCTACATCTTTTGATATTTACAATTTACATTCTCCATAAGTAAAAATTAGGCTTTGTTGTAGAAATAATCAAAGTGTGTCGGTAAAACCTGTACGCATGCTCACTCAAGAGCCGCTGGGACTAAGCCGACGTTTAAGAGGAGGAGAAGGAAAGTGGACAGTGTGCCCATCTCCAAAATAATACTTGGCAAAAGTTTTCGTCACCTGATGATACGCAACCGTGTTTCTCAGACTGGTAGTGTTTTCCATGAACTATTCAAATAAATGAACCAAACTTCAATTAATCGTGCCACCCATTCCAACGTGCAGAGGTCAGCTACAGCACTCAGTGGAGTTCGTATGTAATGAAGGTATGAGAATTATATATTGATTTAAAATGTGTATATAAATGTTTAAGCTTAATTTGTGGGAGCTAATAGTGTAAGGGCAAAGTTATGCTAAATGGGAGATTTGCAAAATTGAATATATATATGTATTGTTTTCTTAACAAAAGTAATTAATTACAAGTTTGGATGATAAATAAAATAAATATGCAAATTAATGCAAAATAAACTGTGCACCCCGAGGTCAAGCTTAGGTAAATTGGGAACTCATTTGTAATTGTGTATTTTGTATTTAATGTTTGAATTGAGATTTCATGTGTTTTGTAAATAAATTGTTAAGATGGCCACAAAGAATGGGAGTGATTATTGATTGAGTAAAACGCAATGTACTTTAGGTCCAATCGGACCCCACTATACATAACGCGGTTGAGCCTGGTTGAACTATTTGGTGAGTATCTTTAATGTATTTATGTGTTTAACTTTTATTGTATTTATGTGTAAAATCCACCTCACCACAAGCTATATGAAAAATCCAAACCTGTAGAGCAAAGTCCTTTCTACGTAGAACTTTAAAACGTTAGTCGCAATGGATATATCTGCTGCTGGGTGACTAAAATGGCTTCATAGGCGTTATGAGGCAATACCTCCTGTATACAGACTCCTGTAAGATAGAGCTCCTAAATATATTGGAGCCCCAATATAAGATAAGGCTCCTCTATATAATTAACCATAATTTTTTAACACTTTACAAAATAGTTGAAAAGTGTTTATGACTTTGTTCATTCTGTCTGTCTGTCTGTCTGTCCGTTAGCACGATAACTGCCGTAAAAATGACTTTATCAAAATGAAATTTTAGTATGTTTTCCAGACGGTCTGTGGGACCTACGGGAATATAAATCAATAATATCACCCAATTAGTTTCGGATTGAACCCGGGTTGAAAAAATGAAATACATTGAACCCTATGGAACCTAATTTTTCAAACATTTTTTAAGCGAATTTAAAATTCACAATTTGCTTCGAAAATTTTAGGAAATATTCAAATTATCCCATAAAATATATAAAAAAAAATTCCAGTAGAATATGTTAAGTAGTTTTTTAAATAAAAATTATTTAATATAGGGAGAAAAACAAATTCAATTAAGTTCTGACTCTTACTATATCCTCCAGAAAGAAAAAAGAGATATATTATATAATAACTATCTTTCCAAGAGTTGAATTATTTATATGTAAGAGAGGTTTCACATTTTAAAATAAATATAGTAGATAACAATTTTTCAAATTTTTAAATAAAATAAATTATTATAGTATCGTGATGAATGAAACGATTGGAAAAATGTTTATGAATGAAATGCTGCTTTTATAGAGAGGCGATTTATATTTCGATGACGTCATTTGAATAAAGTTCATTTGTTTTCTCTCCATGAAGTTTTCAAATATAATAAATTATTGTAGTATTATGATAATTTTAAAAATATTACCGAGGAATGTATCGCATTTGAGATGTTTAAACCAGGCAATTTATATTTCAATGCCGTCATTTGAATGAAGTTCATTTTCTTCGATGAAGTTTTCAAATATAATAAATTAATGTAGTATTGTGATAATTTTAAAAATATTACCGAAGAATGTATCGCATATCACAGATGTTTATATAAAATTGCATTGAAGTTGGAAAGTGTTTCATAATCAATGCTTTATGCATGATTAATCTTTCTTGTTTCTATATAATTTTGAAATTGTAAAAGATATGAAATAGAAATATACATCAAAGTATTCCATGAATTTTAATAAGACCAGATTTTTGCAAAGAAAATTAATAGGGGAAAAAATGTACATCTATATGTTAATCTGCTTATAGAGAGTGAATCATATTTTTGATTCTTGTTAATAAGTGTCGCGTAATTACAAACGTTACTCCAATCTAATTCATATTTATAAAAATATAACTCAATTGAAAATTTGTTAAAGTTATCAAATACGTGTAAGAATCTATATTTGGAGTAAGTGTTAAACCGTCAAATATGGTAACCCATGTATATTTGCAGAAACCTAACTGAGCTTCAATATGCTTGATCAGTCAGCCTGTATTATAGGAGCTCTAGGACCAATCCTGGAAATCTAGGACATACCCTATCCCAAACAGTTTGACTCCCCATTTGCAGGCAGTTGGTGTCCACTCATCAGAGATAACGTACAATAGATCAGAGGATTCGCCTCTGTTGACCCACAGGCAGAGGATGAAAGAATTTCAGTGAGGAGAATTTTAATCCTTCAAACAAGAAAGAAGGGAAGTGACCTCCAGAATAGAATTTGTTTGGAGTTTCTTATTCATCCAATATACTTCCATAGTTTATACATTTTTAACATAAATACTCTACATTGTTCATATATATATATTCATTTTCAATTTCTTTACAATTTTCAAGCTCTCAAAACTTTGAGCCACAATCACAAAATAAGTCCGTGGATACAACCTGGGAACTTTCTATTTCCGTCTTAATTTTTTACTGCTTCTATTGTTCATCCTTATTAGGTCTCAATAACTATGACTAAGTTGATTAAGCATATAACATTCGATTTATAGAATACTTGCTAACTATACTTGTAATATAGTACAATAGGGAAACGTAGTTTTTCCAAAACAGCGTATTTTCTTTTAAAAATAAAATGAAATATATATAAGTAATGTATCGAGCTATCATGACTTTCACTACAGTTTAACAGATTTCTACTTTGTTGGAAAACAATAACACAAACTAGAGCTTTCTTCAATTAGATCTCACTAAAATAAATAGGCTTATTGCTGTTAACCAATTAAAATATGCATAAAAAATGTAAGTAAATTGGTTCATTATTTCATGAGATATCGTGTTTCTGGAGAAAAGTAAAATATCTAATATCCAGTGAGTAGCTCATAACTATTAAACAATAGTGTCCATTAATTATTGGTAAAATGTACTTAAATTATTTTGTTATATAATAATAGTGAAAATATTTAATGTTTTAGGATTTTCCCCATTTTGGATCAGTAACGGCTATATCGCAAGAACGGCATATATTATCGTTCTAAAAGTTATGTCATTCACTTTTAAACAGAACTTTACATATTAATTGGCAATTTTCCTAGAAAATTTTAAAATATAATTACGTTTTAATATTGTTTCAATATTTGAGGAAAATAACTGTAGTGTGGCTCAACCCGATGTTCTCATACCAGAATTCCTTTTTAATAGTTTAATTATTTTTTATTTTATTTTGTTTTTATTTTACAAATTCTTTATGAAAACTCTATAAAAAGACTCTATATGCAATTATAGTGTGTTACCCTTCACTTTAAAAAGCTTAAAAAATCGATTAAAACCATACTTCTCGACAATGCACCCGGGGGGGGGGGGGGGGGTAACTTACCAACCCGTGGGGGCTAATAACATCACGAACAAAAGAAATTATATTGCAGTTATCTTTCACAACAGTGATTGAAACTATGAAGTCACGTGAACATTATTGATCCATAAATAAACTCTTTTATGCATGATTGTATCAAATTTTGTTCTATGCTGCCATGTTAAAAAAATATAAAATTTCGAATAAATTTCGAACTCGAATTTAAAAAAAATTCTATCTAGTTCTAGATTTGTTTATAACAAAACTGGATATAAGGTTTCATGAAAATCCATTAATATTCGTGAACACAATAAATCGACCACAGACAGAAGGAGGGACATCATTTGAAAACTAGTCAAGAATTTTGCAGGGAAAAATGTATCTTACCTCATTTAGGACTCCAGGGGGACAATGATTGACACTCATCTTTCTTTTTCAGGTGCGGTAGCCCGGTGGCTTGCGAGCTGGATTTGCACGCTGCCACAACTGCCTCCATGTTCATGAGGAGTACGATCACGTTAAACATGTGGGTCCGTAAGTCCTTCTGAGAGGTTGGTGGTAGGGGAAGGTCCCTGTGAATTCCTCCCCCCACTGGGTTCCGGTCTAAATTGGGTGGCAGTTCCCGGCCGTCCAAACGGTTACCTTACACCTTTCTGGTAGGTCGGACGGTCTGGGTCTCAACAACTCATCTTTCTTTGCCTCTAATGGCAAAAGGGGACAGGAATGCGAACGAATCTTCCCATTTTGAAAGAGAGTTTAGGTTTTACGACCCCGTAAGCTAAAGGTTAAGCTTAATAGATTCACAACACTTTTATTAATTTCAATATGTGGAATTAGGGCCCTACAGAAAATAATGCTAAAAGGTGTTATTGAGTAAGTGTTAAAAGTTGTTGATACACTGTATTCATAAAAACTAATCAAAATGGAGAAAAACTTTCTTCTCATTTATACAAATATTTATTACTTGAAGAAATATTTAGTGTCCTCAATGCCAAGTAAAATTTGGGGCTCTTTCTAAAAACTGTAACCACGATCTTGAACCATTACCAAAGTTTTCTAGTTACTGAGGTAAATAACACTATATAAAAATTATTTTGAAGATATCTTTGACATAAAAAAAAATCAGAATTAAAGATCTTTTAATTTTGAAATGCCAAAAATATCTTCAAAATTACCATTTTTAGTATAAATTTTTTATATAGTATTATTTACCTTAGTAAAATGACTGAAAATTATCTTATTCAATCGGTTTTGATATTCTTTTCCTCAAATGACAACAGAATAAAGGTAGAAGAGTTAAGTGTCAGTTATACAGAACTGTATGCTTGCAGAGAATCTTTGGTGAACATATGGAATTTAACTCTGGTTTAAAATTTAATTAATCAGCTGAAAGTTATTATAAGACAAAAATATTGTGGACTTTCAAAGAATCAAAATTTTCCAGTGATTTTTCACTGGTACTCACTAGTGACACCATATTTCTTAAAGTTGTAGTATAACCATGTTTAATTTTTAATTTTTTTTTTCTGCACTGCACTTCCAAGTTCGTAATTTCTTCATTTCAATATTTTTTTCAGTTTTATTCTCTTTAGTCACACTAGGTGGCACTACTATCCTGGAGGTTCATTAGTTTAGCCATTTTGCAGACACTGCATGGTTTCCCTACTATTGACATTCAACTCTACACTTGTTCACACTGAAGAAGGAAATCCAAACATTTCCAAAAAAATCCTCTGCATTCTACATTGTGTTCAAGTTAGTTATTTGTATTTTATCCAATCACTAACAATTCAGCATACCATGGGTAAGTGCCTATATCAAGCCCTACTATATTGATACCAAAACCAACCAAATACAGCAGAAAACACAATTATAAAATGAAATAAGACAAAATACATGAATAAAAAGAATATTTTATTCAACATAAAGTTGGTAAGAGAATCAACTAAAATGCACAAAGCTTAGTAGAAGCCAACCCAAATTATAAAACTAGAGATCACAGTCAACATACAAAAATATTTACAAAATAAGGTATATATCATGTTTCTATCTACAAAATTTGTACAATACTTAAGTCATATAAACTCTATCCCCACACTTTACACATTAAATAAAGGAATGTTAGATACCCCTATATACCAAACTATACAAGAGTTGAAATGCAAGGTGTGATTATTAATTATTTACTATGCAGTATAAGTACTTATTACATGCAGATCATGAATCATTTTATAACAATCCCTTTGATTTAGCGAAGTTGTTCCAATTACTATGCTTAATTCCAGCAGTATAAATGTTTCATCCCCGTGTCTTTGAACATTAATTTAAAATCTTGAACTTTTTATTTTAAAAAAATGCAAATTATGACATACATTAATATCAGTGGCGGCTCGCGTATAGGCACTGTGGCAGCGACAGTGCTCTCTCTCTCGCAGCCTCGTCTGCAGCATCCTATGTGCGCATGCGCACAACAGTCAAACACCACGCTTCACAGCTCCAGCGGCATGGTGTTTGACTGTTGTGCGCATGCGGATATAGGAAGCTGCAGGCGAGGCTGCGAGGGGGAGAGAGCACTGTCGCTCCTGTAGTGCCACAGTGCCTATACGTGAGCCACCACTGATTAATATTCTTTTAACAACAGTTATGTTATCAGATAATAAAATAAAAATTTAATTTGAAAAATATCTTTATGGATAGTGCTATACATAAGCTTGAAAATTTCAACTTTTATTTTTTGCCAATTAATAACAAAAATTGAAATTTATTCCCTATTAAGCCAATTTCGGTGAAATTTAACGCTTAGGTTCAATAGCAGTGTGTGACACAGATTTTTTTTTTCATTTTGGTATTTAAAGCTGTTTAATTATGTCAGTAAATGGATAAATTCAATTCAGGAACATTTTATTCATTGTCTTTCATTTTGGTACTAAATATTTTGAAATAAATTTAAAAAATGTTCTGACTGAACAATACAGAAGGGGCCCAGAAAAATTATTGAGGTTCCAGCCCTACCTAGGCCCCTTATAATCATAAGCCTGCATTTGGAACATCAACACAAAGTAGACACACAAATAGTAGTTGACAGTGAAGCAAACTTGTATCTACTGTGCATTTATGCAATATAATTTACAAAATTTTCTGTAAAACACGAAAACTATGAATAAAAAATTGAATATGAAAGATTTTGATTCTATAACTATTTTAAACCTGGCAATGTTGCATAGCAAAAATCTCAGGAATGGCGAAGTAACAACCAAAAGGGAGAATTAAAATGAAATAATACTAAAAAAAAACTTCTAGATTTTGATTTTTATGAGAGTTAAAAAAAATCTATTTACGTAATAGTATATTTAACTATGCATAGTTTATTTGATTTATGTGCTCTTCGACTAAAATAATTCAAAATTATTTAATGTTATAAACAAATTTTTATGGTTAAAATTATACCAAAACAATATATACACTTAAAAGGAAATTTTACAATCTTATCATAAAAAATATATGTTATATATAATCTTTTTTTTTTCAAGTCTTCATAAAATGGTTAATGTAGATAAAAAAAAATGATTGCATAAATACAATTATGTTTGAAAAATATAATTATGTATATTGTACTAATATACGTATTTTTTACATATATTTTCTAAATAAATCTCGTTTCACTGTCAATTAGTTTTCATCAATATTTGATAAATATAAATAGCAATGTAACTAAATAAGCTTGATATATAGTGAATTATTACAGTATTTAAAAAAACTTAGATTAAAAAACATTAAAAAACTGCTGTAATGATAACGCAATATTAAAACTTTGTAAATACAGCATGAACATAAGTACTGACCAGTTAACCGGTTTCAGAGGCACAAAATAGCCTTCTTTTTCAGGACTGACAATAAGCACAACCTCACTTATTCAAAAAACACTCAATGTTGAGTTGCTGTTCTTACTTAAATAAGTGCTTCTTGTGAGTTCTGGAGGTAAAAGCTGTTTTATACCTTTGAAAATGATTGAGTAGTATATTATTTTTTTGAAATGGCAATTCTTTTATTGTCCTTTTCAACAAATGAAGTATTAAAAGACATAAAATAAAAAAAAAATATTTATGTTCTATTTTAAAATCCACATCTCTTGATTTCTAAGTTAATATTTTTATTTCATATTGGCCATATAAATTGTTCAGAAAGTTACTAATATAAGTAAATTTAAAAAAGTAGAATATTTTTTAAATTTACTTGTCTGGAGTATAATTATTTTGAAATAAATTTACAACTCTGATTTTAAAGTTGATATTTTTATTCTATAATGGTCATAAATGTATTATCTAAAAATTTAGAAATCCAAAGTAAAACATTTAGAAAATTTAACTGTAATGGAATAGAATTGTTTGGAAATTTACCTATAATGGGGTAGAATTGTTCAGAAATTTAACTGTCTTCTGTAAAAATATTGTAAAATCTATCAGTAAACGTTCTATGGTGAGAACTTTTAGTCTAAATGCTCTAGAGACTTTCTTCTGTTTGTAACTTCAGTTTTCATAGAAATGCAGAATTGATATGAGCAAATTCAATTAATTTCACAGTAACCTCATATTTAAAATACAAAAAATATATAAATAAAATTTTAATTCATGGTTTATTTTTTCAGAAAATTATACCCTGTCTGATCAATTTATGTTTTAACCAAATAACCGGAAAACAATCAACTATGGTTCATTAAAACTCCAACTTCACGTTTTTTTTGTTGTTGTTGTTTATTATTTTCATCACAATCTGAAGATTTCTAATTGTTAGTGAAACAGGTCCAGTCCTTATTGTTGTTGTTGAAACCCAGACCGTCCGACCTACCAGAACCAGTCCTTATTGTGAAGAAACTGAAATTTATAATTTCTATATATATTTGATGACATACTCATATGAGCATATACACATTATATGTGTTGACAATAGTGCCAATTAAATATTTTTCTTGTAACTTATGATACCGGTGAAAGCAACCTTGCAATACAATCTCTATAATCCACCTAAAATGTGAAGAACTAAATCCTCATCTTATGAACATTCACCATTAATAAATTATCTACAAATATAATATAAATAAATGATAATCAGCTGAAACTCATATATTAGACTCAAACTATCATTTAAAGTCCAATGTCTTCATATAAAGTTCAATGTTCCATGATTTATATTTAACACACAAAGGAATGATACAGTCTTTGCAACATAACACATACACTAATAGTGGATTTTCAGTTGCTGCATGTTGAGATCAATTTCCAATCTATTGAACAGTTTATTATCAGTTTAAAATGTGTTTTTATTATCAGTTTACAATAGGATGCTTGTAAAAGCTGTAAGAATAGGTGATGCAGAGTTTTTGCAAAGCTCGCTAAAGTGAATAGTGGAAAAGTTAGTGAATGCTCTCACATCCACTGTCTTGCATTCTATCCTTCATTTGGTTCAAATCTTCAACTAGGTTTAATGTCAAGCTGCATAATTGGTCAATGGTGTCTGTTGAACCAAAGTTGTCCACCTGAGGTATCTCCACACCACTAAAATAAAAAAAAAGTATTATAAAGATGTAAAACTTAAATTAGCGATATTGCACTAGTGAAGAGTAAAGAAAAGTCAAAACTTCTATTTCACATACACATAATATCAGTGTATGGGAAAACTTTTTTTCTTCTAACTAGTAAATGCAACTGTTGTAAAAACTGTTGTTTACTAGAACTGCAACTATTGTAAGTAGTGGTTACACTTTTAAAAAATAGTAACTGCAAAGTATTTTGCAACAGGATCCTAAATATAAGTTCCCTGAACTGTTAGTGGTTAGAAGTAATTTTTTTTTTAAACTTCTACCAAAAAAATTTTAAAATCCTTGCTTTAAAAAGGTTTTGTGCTGTCTGGTCATCCCATCACCTAGCTGACAAGTAGTAAAAATAGACCTGGAAATAAAGCAACACAGTTTGGTGATTACATAAAACAACTAATTGGCCACTACTTCCCATACCATTTTAATCAGAATTTTACTAAATGTAAGTTTCCTCTCTCTCCAATCCTCATTTCATCACGCTACTTTAGTTTTCATCTGATCACAGAATTATATTTCTTTCCTCCATTGCACTGTCTAGCATCATTATGTGTATATACTTTACATATTAAGCATATATAACCATACTTATCAATTTTACAAAAAATCTGCAATAGACAGGCCACACAACTAAAACTGTCTACTGGCCACTTGCTACTAGGTGAACATTTTAATTTTTAGGTCTAAGTAAAAACCATGAAAACATACTTTAATGTAGAAGAAGGGAAGATTATATGCAAAACCCTATAAGGCAAAATTTTCTTCAGCTGCCATTAAATACTGTTTGCTATTTTTTGTTTTTAGCTCCAAACCAATTTATCCCACCCCCTCTAGTGTGAATATGATGAAAATGCTTACCAGAAGCCGATATAGCCTTCAGTGGCTTTAGTATCACAAACAGCATCCTTGGAATTGGCAGCATTAGAGATTTGCTCCTTGAGTCTTATCAGCATTCTCTTCATCTCTTGATTTTGAGGAGCAACCTTTAAAGCTTCCATTATATCACTCAAGGCACTTTCGTGAAGTCTGAAAGCAATAAAATAATTTTAATAAATCACATTGGAAACTCGCATCAGCACAAAAAAGGAACTAAAATTTAGCATCACACGTTAACCACATAATTCCTAATATGAAGGTCACACTGAAATTTTTGAAATACGACCAAGTGGTACAAATTAAATTTAGCAACTCTTAAGAGTGTTCAAAGTACTCCCATCCAACATCAATGCACTTTTGTAGGCGAATTTTCCAAAGATTAAATGCTTCAAGCCATCCATTTCTTGGAATCGATGAAAAATATGCTTTTTTAGCCTCAACAATCTCAGCTTCGAAATGAAAACGATGCTCACGTAAATTCTTTTTAGTTTAAAAAATAGCCCAAAGTCACACATAGCAAGATCAGAAGGGTTATTGTTGAAATCCAGACTGTCCGACCTACCAGAAAGGTGTTGAAGGATCAGACCACTCAGCTGGCCCTAGGATTTACAGCAGGAATCTGAGTGGCTGGGAAAGTACCAGAAAGGTGTAGATGTTCTTTCCCTTTATCAGTGGCGAAGTGAATTTTCACTTCGCCATTAATGAAGGGCATGATGATGCCAGAAAACACTTTGGCCATGTAAATTTTTACACTTCAAGGAAAAGAGTTTTTATTAAAGGACTTTTAAACCTAATTTTGGTTGTCTTTAAATTTTAGAGTTTTTTAGGACAGATTTCTTCTTTCATTTCCTATTCAGACCGTCCGACCCACCCAAAGGAAAGTAACTGTTTAGATGGCTGGATAGTGCCACCCAATTTAGACCAAAGCCCAATGGGGATAGCAACCACAGGGACCAATACCATACTTCTCCTAACACATCACCTCTCAGATGGACTTTGAGACCTACAAATGTAATGTGTCCATATTTCGTGCAGACACTATAGATTTTGGGCAGCATCAAGGATCGAATGCAGGTCTGGTATGTGTAATTATGTTACAATGGGACCTTATGTGTAAAATGCTTCATGCTCATCCAAGGTAAACAACCTAGCAGTGATGGGGTTTGATTTTGGGGCAAAAACATGATAGATCAGCATCTCACTTTATTATAGATAGTATATTTACACACTCATGGGCCTTTATAAAGTTATTAAAATGCATAAGGATTTTACTGGAAACTCTATATACTACCAAATACTTTACAGGGTGTACTGGGATTTAAAAGATGAAAGAAAACAAATTCTGTCTCATTCTGTAATCATTTTGTAAATATGTATAACTTTTGTGACTTAACTGAGTGTGGCTCAACTCGACTTAAATATATCAGAATTCATTTTTAAGTAACTAAGGTTTTTTTTTTTTTTTTTTAAATTTTGCAAGAAAAACTTTTAAATATCTGTATTAACCATCCAAATGATCACAATTATAGCATGTCACCCTTTATTTTAAAGGACTTGAAAAAGTCTTTTGATTCATACAAAATTTGACAATGTACCCTTTTGGGGATAACTTCTTCCCCTCCCCCAGGGGTCTAAAAGTGTTACAACAACAAAAATTGTATTAAGGATATTTTTCACTACAATGATTGAATCTGTTAAGTTTTGCTATCATTGAGCCATAAATTACCCCTTTTATGCACAATTATGTCAAATTTTGTTCTATGTTGCCATGTTAATACAATATAAAATTTCGAAGTTTACCCTCAAAAATTCTATTTAGTTCTAGATTTATAAAATTTCGAAGTTTACCCTCAAAAATTCTATTTAGTTCTAGATTTATCGTTAACAAAGCCAGATATACAGTTTCTTGAAAATCCATTAATATTTATATGTGGCAGCTATTATGTGCACAAGAAATTGACCATAAACAGACAGACAGATGAAATCACTCTAAAATTAATCAAAGCATGTTCAAAAGGTCTTACATGTATTGGCATCAAAATCTCGAAATTCAAAATTTTCGTCAAAGCAATACTCTCTATATACTATATTCAATAGTATGAATAAGTAAAAATTTTTATAAATAATTACGCAATTTTAAATTTTTCTCATAAATTTTGTTAAGAAAACTTGAAATGTTGTGAAGGGTTTTAAAACGAAATACAATTTTTTTTAAACTTCTGAGAAGAAGAGACTCCTAAGAGGATGTTACAGGGTTATAAACCTTTCATGAATAATTAAGTTATTTCAGATTCAAAAGTTTTGAAAAGGAATCCAAATATATTCTTCATTCCTAAAATGATGTTACAGGGTTATAAACCTTTCCAATGATGCAATAAAAAATTAAGTTATTCCATAATCAAGAGTTGGGAAAAGGAATCCAAATATATTCTTCACTCTTAAGAAGAAAAGACTCCTGAAATGATGTTACAGGGTTTAAACCTTTCCAATGATACAATAAAGAATTAAGTTATTCCATACCCAAGAGTTGGGAAAAGGAATTCAAATATATTCTTCACTCTTAAGAAGAAAAATACTCCTAAAATGATGTTACAGGGTTATAAACCTTTCCAATGATGCAATAAAGAATGAAGTTATTCCATACCCAAGAGTTGGAAAAGGAATCCAAATATATTCTTCACTCCTAAGAGGAAAATACTCCCAAAATGATGTTACATGGTTATAAACCTTTGCAATGATGTAATAAAGTTATTCCATACCCAAGAGCTTCTCTTGCTCTGCCTCTTGCATAGTATCCTTCAAATGATTTTGGCTTCAATACAATTGCTTGATCAGCAGCTTCCACAGCTAGTTTCAATTCCTGGTGGAAGGAAAAAATCTAAATTTTATCGATTCCAGAATTGTACAATGAATCAAGCATTTTTCGTTAAATCACTTTAAATTGAATATTAATTATATCATACTGTGTCAATGTTTAAAAACTAGTTAGAAAACTAGTCTAACTAATTGCTGCAAAAAATATTATCTCTGAAAACTAACTTTGTAATAAAGCAGATAATAAAACACTTGGTTTAGAAAACAAAATGAGCTTCTTTGGGAGAATAAGAAAACAAAGCAGTTTTCTGCTTTAGCAGCTCTGTGTTTTCTTATCCTGATGAAATCTCACTTTTCTTCTAAAACTGACTGTTACTGTATCGAAATTAATTTGCACATAATAAGAGTTTCTTGAATTTGGACAATTTAATGTCATTTTATATTAATGCATATAGAATAATATTAAATCTGTTACAATTAACATTAAAATAATTTTGAAAATAGGCTAAATAGTCAAGCATATACAATAAAATTACTCAAAAAAAATGCTGGGGAAGGGGTGATTATAATTAACCAAAAACCAAACCAAATAACCAAATATTTTGTTAACCAAACATTTTGTTTTCCATTTCTCCATATGTGATTTCTTCAAAATTTAATCAGTTGAATGGATTCCTGGAAAGGGGAGGGGGTACAACCCCCAAATTCCTCCCCCCTTGGCAATACCACTAAGCATGCAAGTACTTAAATTTGAAATAAAACTATAAGCAATGAGTTATATTCCCAGTTATAGAGTTATATTCCTAGTTATAAGTTATTCAAAGCTAAAAGTTGACTTTTGAAGAGTTCGGAAAAAACCTCATTTATACACCCAAGGGGGAAATCAAAATTTCTGGCTTTATAAGAATCTGTCCTGTGGTCAATATTGTAAGTATACAGATTTAGCCAAAGTCACTGGGGGGAAGGGGGGCTCTGAAGTGTCTGAAAATACTTTTCAAAAAGTCCCCATTTTCTCCATTTCCAGGTGAGAGAATCACAACTCCGGCTCTGTTAAGTTCTATAACCCTGATTGATACTATAAGTATGCAAATTTTCAGCCTTTTAGGTCACTGGGGGATATGGAAAGCCTTTCGCAACTCATTTTCTCACCTCCAGAGAAAAAATAAAAAAAATCAGACTCTGTTAGATAATGTTGCTTAGACAATAATATGAGTGCAAAGATTCAGTCATCTAGGTCATTGTGGGGAGGGGGGGTCTAAGACGGCCTGGAAATATTTTTTAAAAATACATTTTATTGGCAACCTTCCTCTATGGATTGAAAATTCAGTTCCATAAGTTTTGGGCCTGCGGTTGACGTCATAAGTATGTACAGATTGAACTTTTTAGGTCACCAAGGGACTTCTGGAGGGCTTATAAAAACATTCTTAGCCCTGGGGGGGGGGAGTGACAAAAAATTCAGGTCTGTTAAGTTTTGTTCAGTGATCAAAGCTATAAGTATGCAAAGATTCAGTCTTCTCGATCACTGGAAGGTTTGCAAAAACATAAACAGGTTAAACAATTATTATGTAGATGATTGTCTTTGTATCCAAATACTCAATAATAAAAAGTGTGTAAGTTTTAATATGACAGAAACTCACATATTGCTAATTGTACTGATACTTACATTCATCTTTCTTCTGCAACGTGAAAGACCTAAAAACAGCTGGAACCTAATCTGCAGAAACTTGTGATCATGTCCAAAATTATTTTCTGTGGGAAACTTTTTCAATGCATAAAGGTATCTGTGAGAAGCATCTTTCATTTTAGAGCGCTGAAAGAAAATATAAATTTAAATATGATAGATTGTAAATAATAATCTAGATTACAGTTGAAATCATACTTTAGGTGGGAAAATATTAATTCAAAATTATTTTGTGTGGTAAATCCTAATAATAATCCTGACACACTACTTTACACACTACACAGTACTTGACACACTACTGACACACATACCTGACACACATATTTTTTCTAAGTACAAATCACACAAAGTTGGTGCATTCTCCCGTGTTTTGAACAAAACGTTACCGGATTACAACATAAAGCATGTTTTACATAAAATTACAACATATAGCACTTGCAATCAGAACACTTGGCGAGCGAGCTAAAAGTGTGGTGGGTTATTCTTTGAATTAACCTTTTGTATTTTGTGAGATCTTAATTAAAACACGATTGCAAAAATTATCAGGTTTTTTTCACCTCAGAACAAATGGACTTATATTCAAGTGTTTAAAGTTAATTACTTTCTTTACATATATAGGATTACTTTCTTTACATATATTACATACATATAAAGGAAGTATTGCGATGGGATAAAAATTTGCATTAGAGTTTTCGACAGAAGAGCACATAAAATGTGCTTTTCTGTCAAAAAAAAATAAAAATACTAAAATAGGAATTGTAAAATACTAGTAACTGTAATTATCCTCTGAAGGAAGATTTTTTAAATGCTCAATACACAAAAAGAAAGGCTACAGAGGTTTGGTGCTGCCATCTAGTTCGTAATACTTATACTAAAATACACTAGTACCATCTTCACCTAATAGATGGCAGCACTAAAACTAAAAAAATTGTCTCATGAATATATTTTGATTATAAACTGTAGTAGTTGGTTTAGCAATCAAATATCAAATTAACTATAACACAAATACTTTAAAATTATTTTATAACCAATATTCACTTACCTTGCATAGAACTGTAGCATCTTCCAGCAATTTTGTAAGCAAAAGTATGAGAATCTCTGGATTTCCTTGTGCCATTGTCCATGTCTGAGAGCCTGTAAAATTCAATTCATGTAACTATGTGAAAATAATTATGGATAGATAATATATCAGTGGTGTGCAGTGGTATGAACTAAAGGAAGCAACACTTCAGTAACCAAAAATATTGAAAATTCATAATTTAAAGCTTAATGTTAAACTATTTTACATCATTTTTCACTGAAAATTGCAATTCCCCAATCCAAAACACAACTCATTCTTTGATAATTTCACTTCAGTATCCAATCCTAAATTATATCCTAAAAGTTGTTTTATGCTTTAAACTTCCCAAAGGAAACAATCAGATTTCTACTTGGATCAGAAGCATTGGCAATGTATATTGCTGACAATGTGCCAAGAATTGGAACTGGTGCTAATCCTTCATTTGCCTCATGGCACATCTTCCACGTAAAGCTAGCTTCACTTGGCTAAGCTATCATTGAATGGTTCACCTTGTGTTTATCAGAGATGGAAATAATTTTTAAGAGTTTCTGTGTTTATCAGTGATCAGTCTATTCTATGCAACGCTTATTATTCAATTGTTTTGGAATTATTTTGTGTTTTCATGTGATTTCTTTTATTTTAATTCAATGTAATGGTTACATTTTAATTTATTCCAATAGAATTGAAATATTTTATGCTATGATATATAAAAATAACGTAATTCTTAGTGTTTTAGATTTAAATATGTACATTTGTAGATATTCTTAAATTATATTTTGTAGTTGTTCTTAAATATGTAGCAGCTATTTTTTTAAGATCTAATCGCATTATTGATGAACTGGTTAAAAACCATTTTCCACGTGATTATTTCCAGAGTGAAGGGAAATAGTGAAGCATGATAATCCGAAGCCTGAACTTCTAAACTTGGTGCAAAACAACAGGTTCTTTTCCATCAAATTGTGCAATAAATAATGACTGATTGCACGATGTAATGTCATGATAGGTAGCGAAATGCATATAAAATAAGGGTGAGCTATTCTGCACTAGTATGGTCATGTAAACCATTTTTTATACAATAAATGTTTTCTTTTGCTCTGGAAATTTTATCATGTCTTTTTTTACTATCTGGCCAGTCATGCCCATTTCGAATCACACTTCCCCTTGTGCTGAAATTTCACTGACTGCATCTAGAACCTACCATGCTAAACTTATTATTTTAACAGTTTTTTTTTTAATTATTTTGTTCTAAATCTGCACATTTAAATCTAAAAACAAAAGTTTTGTTGACCACAGTAAATAATATGAATGCAAAACGTTATATTTTATTAATATTAATTGTCATATTTTATTACGATTCAATGTATTATTATGGTTAACTTTTTACAGTTGTTAATTAAACAATAATAAATTTTCTTTTATCAAAAAATTTTTATATTAGTAGATTCACAAGCCATATATATTATTTTTTTCATGGAAAGGATACACCCCATGTAGTGCCCTGATTTAAAATAATTAATAAATAAAGATCTCAGCTTTCCTTTAAAAATTCTCCATGAAGGCACTCAATGTTAAAAACATTGTTATCAAATATATCTATCAAATAGATCCCAAACAAAACATCTATAACCATCATAGATAGACTTCATTAAGATAGCTTCACCCATTTATTCACTCACCACATGCCACTGTAATATACAATCAATTAATATACACCAAACTGTACAAAAATGCTGATTAAATTCAAAGATATTGTTTTAAATGTAAAAATATATAAAGTAAATAAAATTAACTGAAATTTAGTGTAAATTTAGAGAAATTAGCAATTGCATGACATAATATTCATACCTACTTTAAATTATAAAATGATTAGTTCCCTATAGCCACAATAAGCTACTATGAGCAAGTATTTAACATAGAATTTGATCCACAACATGGGTTTACGGTCATTTAATTTTCTATTTTTGAGCATACATTATAAACATAAGAAATTTACCAATTACATAACATAATATTCATACTTACATTAAATTATAAAATAACTAGTTCCCTATAGCCATGATAAGATTCAATGAGCAAGTATTTATCAAGGAATTTAACCCACAACATAGGTTTAAGGTCATTTAATTTTCTATTTTTGAGCATACATTATAAACATAAGAAATTTACTACCATTGAATTCTAATATTTTAAACAGAAATTTCTGTCTGCAATTTGTTACATATGTTTTAAACTGTACCTAGTTTAGCTCCTTTGTGTAAAAATCGAACAACAGCTGCTGTGTTATTGCAGCCAATGGCGCGATCCAAAGGCCTCATTCCAGCCAGATCTACATGCTCCATCAGTGCACCAGAATCCAGCAATAACTGTACCTGCAAGAAGAGTTCAATTAGTTGTTATTAAAATATATTACATAAAATTGAATGTACAGAGGCTATTTTAAATAAGAAAAATATATAAAAAGAGACATGAATGAGCATCAAAATGCCTTTTATATTTAAAAATAAAAAAGTCAGCTTATAGGCAGAAGTCTACAAATAAATTTGCTACTCAATATTTCAACTTAAAATCATCTTCTACATCAGTTATTTCGCTTTTAAATATAGATTAAAATAAATCATACTTAATATAAAAAATTATTTTCAAAGATGCTAACACATATTTTCATAATGATTGCATACATATATACAAAAACATTTCCATTTCTTTTAAATTAATTTCGAGTCAAATATTTACAGATTAAAGCAACTTCAAAATTTAAATATTTTAAAATCTGTAATTAATATAAATATTTTCTAAATAATGTAAGCCCTAAGTTATCTAAACAGAATTTTAATTAGTAATTGGGAAAATAAATGGTTTGAATGTTTTATAGATTTATGCATTTAAGGGTGAGTGTCAGTAAATCTTCTGCCATATCCGCACTTTGTTAACTTTCGCAGAACACGTTTTTCGCTGAATTTCTGCTCAAACAGTTGCAAAATATTTTCTGAAAGATAAAATGCAATGCTTGGATTATATTAAAACTAAATGTAATACTCAATAAAATATAGACTATATTTTTTATTTTAATCCAAAATATTTTTGGTGCTGTCATTCATCTGCTGTCATAATTTAATTCAGACCGACTATTTTTATTTTTTAATTAACATTTTAAAATACCTATTCCTTCTAATACAGTATTAAGTACAACAGTTCATATATAATAATGCCACACTCACAGAAAGGTCACTGAACTTGGACTTGAAGACAAATGAACTTGAAGACAAAACTGCAGTCCTCGTTGATGTACATTCAGATCCCTTATCAAATTTATAGAATGGGAAATGACCTTTCTGTGATTGTGGAATAATTATATATGATCTGTTGTTGTATTTAATACTGTATTAGAAGGAATAGATATTTTAAAATGTTCATTAAAAAATAAAAATAGTCAGTATGAATTAAATTGCGACAACAGATGGTAGCACCAAAAATATTTTGGATTAAAATAAAAAATATATTTTATATTTTATTGAGTATTAACCCTTTCGGGACGGCGGCATTCCGGAGCTGTCGCGGCCCAAAGGACGACGCGCTTCTCTTCCGAACTGGTCGAAAAGGACGGCGCATTTTTTGCGCTAAGCCTAACTCTCGAAAAAAATTCACTAAAAATCACCTATTCAACACAGAAATCTACTTTTTACAGGAATAAAAGAAATATTTATGTTCTATTTGATGTATAATTTTCATACAAATCTGAATACAAAATACTCGTTAGTTGCTCCCATTCTTTTATCCGAAATAAACGAATAATTTCACTGCCTCTAAAACCCAAACAAAAAAAATACTCTCTTATATTCCTATGATTCACCAACGAAATCATACGCTGAAATAAAAATAAAAACCGAAACTCAATTATAAAATTGTTGATGCTACGAGAATTGCTCTGTTTGTTTATGTTACAAAATGATTTTCACCGCTCCAAATGGAGAAATAATTCATTCGATCCTCTTCTGCCAAGGTCATGCCTCTGCAAAATGCATTGAAGTTAGTTCCATGGACAAGTAACGCCATCTAGTTCACAAATTAAAACGTTCTGCGTAGTGGCACTTATACGTGCCACTATCCGCTTGCGGTAAAATTTCCTCTGGCCTGAATGAGTGCCGTTCATCCTTGAATGCATGTTCGCATCTGGCACCTGTGAGTGCCATTCGTCGCGAAAGGGTTAAATTTAGTTTTAATATAATCTAAGCATTGCATTTTATCTTTCAGAAAATATTTCTCAACTGCTTGAGCAGAATTTCGGTGAAAAACGTGTTCTGTGAAAATTAACAAAGCGCGGATAGGGCAGAAGATTTACTGATGCTCACCCTCAAACACAAATTAATTTTGCACAAAAGTCTTATAGATATGCACGTATACTAAAGAGGAATGAAAATAAAAAAAAATTGAGAAAAGAGGAGAAATGTATTTGTGAACATCAAAGAGCTATTGTTGGGCATCACACATATTTTCACAAATTTATTTGTAAAACATTTTAAGAAGCTGAACATTACAAATAATTAAAGATTAAAACAACTTCGAAATATCAATAATAGAAAATCTCTAACATAAATATTTTCTAAATAATGTTTACAATTTCAGGATCTCCATTGAAAGCTGCAAAGTCCAAAGGTGAACGGCCACTTCTGTCAGCATGATTGACATCAGAACCATGTGTTAGCAAGCACTGTACTGCCTGGTACTGTCCTTTCAAACATGCCCAGCTTAGAGCAGTCAGTCCTTCTTTATCCGTCGACTCCGTCTGAGCTCCTATGGAGAATTATTCATGCAGTCAGAAAATGTTATACATTTTAATAAAACAGTACAACACCTTTTATATGGAATTCTGAAAACTCGCAAAAGGGGTTACATACAGATTTTATGGAATATGAAAGTTTCCAGTTTTTCAAAATTAGAAAAAATGAAGCATTTCTTTAAAAAGATTTATGCAGTTTTTTAAAGGAATTTAAGAAATTTAGAAAGGAATGGAGATAATGGAGAAGAACCCAAATAATTTTGTAATTAGATTAGTCCTTAGGTTCAATTATATTGTGTATGTTACTTTTGGCACTTTTAATAAAAAAAAATGCAACAATGATTAATACTAAAGCAGAGGGTTACTTACAAATTTTGCTTTTGTTCATCATGTGATCACATAACAATTAATTAAAACAGACAAATTGTGCAGAAAAAGAAATGTGCTAGTCTGGTGAATAATTTTCCAAATATTCCACTTTAATTTATTAATAATATTTCTTAGACACTATGGCAAAAAGACATTCCAATGTAAGAACATTTTACTTGATTTATAGTTAAAAACCACCTCAACTACACTTCAAAATTATATAAATTTGCATTTTTGGTGGTATGAAAATATCACCAACACAACAAAAGTTGAGGTACAGAATACAGTAGTGAGGATTAAACAGCATTAAAAAAGAACTGAAATGACTCTATGCTGCTAAGAAATTTGTGAAATGTTTACCACAGATACACTGATAAAGACATATACCATATTAAACCATGCAACAGTGGTACTTGAGTACTAAATTCCACAGTATTGCATATTTATTTTACTATTTATCTAATGCACATGAGCTTATTTCAACTCTTTTCATTAGTAAAGCTTGCTAATTTTAACAAAATTTTATTTTTCCAAGCATCTCATGTATAAAAATGCTAAATATAATGCTATATATAAAATGCTAAATGTTATATATATTTTCATTTTCGTAAAAAACTCTAAAATATCTATATATTCTGATGTCTTTATGATCTTTCTATGATGGCCTTTACTGACTCCTAATTGTGAAACTTTTCACAGGTTCAGCTGGTAATTTACTAAACCACTGTAAAAAATGTTCTCAATGTATATTAGTATCTTAGTTTCACCCCACCCCCCCTTCATTTTGCCATCTGAGACCTGTGCTTCAGTGCTTGCTCACGAACTAGTTCTGTGAAAGCAACATAAATCAGAATTAACAGACTTCTAATTGTGAAATTTTTGCAACAGGTTTAGTTAATAATTTATTAAATTATTGTAAAAAATGTTATTAACATACATTATCATCTTAGTATTAGTTTCCCCCCCCCCCCATTTTGCCATCTAAAGCCAGTGCTTTAGTGCTCGCCCTGCGAACTGGTTCTGTAAAAACACTGTAAATCAGAATAAGTAAGAAAATATCTGTTCTGATTATAACCATTATAGAGGCTGCTATAATACTCAAGTACCACAGCAGTTTCAGAAAAAGCCATATTATTACCTTTGGATAACAGGAGTTCAAGCACTGGATGTCCACCAATAGCGGACAGCATCAGTGGTGTCCTTCCCAAACAATCCGCTTGTTCTATGGATGCGCCATGCATTAGAAGCTTTTCGGCTATTTCCCAATGCCCTTCAGCAGCAGCACATAGCAGAGCAGTGTCTTTCTGTTGGTTCACAGCATTGACAGAACCTCCACGTCTTAACAAAATATTACATGCCTGAAGATGGCCTGAGGAACTTGCAGCAGTCAGACCTGTGTGGCCAGTAAGCATATCGATCTCATTCGCCTTGACTTGTGGTAAGTCTAGTAAGTACTCGCAAACCTAAAAGGAAAGCATATTTGTTAATACCTGAATTAAATTAAAAAAAAATTATCATTAACATATTATCTTCAAAGTATTAATTGCCCTAAATCTTGCTATAATTATTTTAAAAATTGTTCATTTTCTACTCACTAAAGCAGTGTTCTTCACATTTCCAGACTTCATGTATCATCTTAAGATACTGATGTCTTCCCAAACAGTTACCTTACACCTTTCTGGTAGGTCGGACGGTCTGGGTCTCAACAACAACAACATACCCCTTTATAAGACACTGGCGAGTTCAGTTATTGGATTTTATATATGGAAGAACACTAATAAGTTGAAAATTGACCCACTGATCCAATCGTTGATCCAATACTGATCCAATACTGATCGCTGCACTTGGAGTATGATTACAAACTTAAGAAATATCCCATGACAAGTTCTGCAATTATTAAGCAGGGCCAAAGGGAGGGGGGCTAAGGTCACAGACACACACACAGCAGGAGGTATACTCAGCGCCCCCCCCCCCCTCCTCCCTGATACAAATGTTCAATTTTTAATCATAATATAAAATTTTATCTGGTATGACATCCAAATTTTGCATGAAAAATTACTTTTTGAGAATTTTTATAAACTGTTTTGTATAGTACAGAAATGATATTTTTTCAATTTAGCTGAATTTGTGGTTATGCTGGTGATCATAACTTATTTACATATTTAATTGAAAAATATATAAAGTTTCAAAAATAAAATTAAGACAATAGTATTTAGGGTACTTTTGTATTATTGTGAGGTTCATCATCGATTATTTATGCTAAGTGACCAGCACCCCTTGAATCGTCATCAAAATCAACTGATTATGCACTAACTTGCATTAACTTTTCGAAATTTTATTCAATTAATTAACAGCATTGCTACAAATTAACGCTTATATTAAATCAATTGTAATTATTATATATTAACATTGATGTATAGTAGTTATATGGAGTTTCACAAACTATTAGCTCACAGATATAGCTATGCAAACTATTTGTTAATCATTTATACAGTAATTTATATTGATTGAAAGAAAGATTGTTATAATTTACAGATGCTAATGATTAATAGGGTTTGTAGTACACAAACTTTGACAAAGTAACACATAATAATAATGAACCCCCATAATAAAAGTATCATATTTAGTTATAATTAAAATATTTTTTTAATAGATAATTTATTTAAAAACTAAAATTTCATATTTTAATGCATTCCCATACCCCCCCCCCCCCCCCTTCCATACACACACACACACAAAAAATTGTTTTTAGTGAGCTCCGTCATCAGAACAGTTGAGCCCCTCTTGAAGTCTCCAGCACCCCTTGGATTTCCTTTCTGGCTATACCACTAGCACTAAGTATACATGCAGATAGTTGTATAATTTCAGGCCACAACAAAATAAAATAAATTTAGGATAAAAGAAAAATTCATACATTGCTATGTCCGTTATGAGCAGCAGCAATCAATGAACACTGGGCTGCTCTGGATATGCTAGGACCATTTTCTTGTTCTGATGGCCAGCTGCACTGGAACAAATGTATCACAACTTCTAAGTGACCATTAGATGCGGCATGGACAGCTGGGCATTTACCATCATCATCTAATTGGTTGATCTAAATCGAAAAATACAAATAATATTAATAAAAACTTATATATATTTAATAAAATTGAAAATCATGCACTCTGAGTGGTCCATTTTAGAAGAAATCTAGGCTATTTTATCTCAGGACTGCTCACAAAATTACTAATGTTGATTCTTCACAAAATCCTTCACAAAATTGCAAACTTGTAAAAATATCTTTCACAAAATTCAAAAATGGAAAAAAACTCTTCACAAAATTCTAAACACACACACACAAAAAAAAAAAACCTTTCACAATATTTAAAAAGAAAGAACATTTAATAATAAATTAAAATTTCTAAGAATAAACTATCTACAATAAAAAAATTCCCTATAATGCTTGTACAATTTCTAAAATGATTGTACAATTCTCTAAAATGTTAATACACGAAAAAAAAAAATTTGCTACAACTTTTCTACAGTTCTTTTGAAATTTTTCTAAATTTTTTTTATTTTTCAAAGATATATATATATATATATAAATAATAATAAATACATAATGGAATGTACCAAAGTAATTTATTTATTCCTTGAAATTAATTTATATTTCAAATTTTGATACATTTTTCGCAATTAAAAAAAATTACATAAATTAAACTTAAACATACAAAAAATTACATACCTTAGCACCATTTGCCACTAATAATCGCACAATATCCAAGTACCCATACTGGCAAGCAAGTGCCAACGCTCCCAGTCCAGTATTTGAAGTGGCGTTAACGTCAGCACCAAATTCAATGAGAAGA
The DNA here is from genome assembly GCA_951213105.1 of Amaurobius ferox. Classification (NCBI taxonomy): domain Eukaryota; kingdom Metazoa; phylum Arthropoda; class Arachnida; order Araneae; family Amaurobiidae; genus Amaurobius; species Amaurobius ferox. Next base: position 63,242,657 of record OX578150.1, on the reverse strand, counting down.
GCTAACATTTCTAGAAAACCATGCTGAGCTGAAACTGCAACAATGGGCAAGTTGTCAAGAGATGGAACAACATATCGAGCATTGGCTCCTGCTAAAAGCAGCAGACGACTGACCTAAAAAAAAACCATTTCAAATTAGAGCTGAATAATATTTCTGTCAATTTAGAATTGTTTAAATACATTTTATTTCCTTTACTGCATGAAAATAAACAAGGCACATTGACATATATGAAATATTATGCTCCACATTCTCTTATATCAATGTTCCACATTGGCATTGGATCTCTGAAAGAGAGGGGAAGGCAATGATCGAATGGGAGGTTTACAGTGGTAGATTTCATACTGTCAATGAAAAATCTATTGAGTGACAATGTTTTTATGTGGCCAGTGGGGATTACCTCTAACTCTCTAGTCTGTGTCACTGATATTTCCAGTGCCCAACTTAGACTAACTAGGCCCAGGGCAGACATTCCTCTGGGGCTCCCCTTCCTCTCTCAATATATATGAAATAAACAAAAATATTTTTCAAAAACATAATTACACTCCAGGAAAAGGTATACAAAAACGTGGTTCTTATATATTTTAATAGAATTTAAACTATAGGCAACTTTCTTGTCATAGCCAACATGCTAAATTAGTACGGCTAATCCTCATACATCTCCAAAATGAATCTATCTTCTAAGCCAGCCTATTTCGGTGACTTTATTATTATTTTTTTGAGGATACAACAGTTAATTTTTTGATGTTGCAATTGTTTAATTTCAGACACATCTGATGCAGGGGTCTGGACAGCTGCCTCTTATACCCCTGCATTAATCAGGCCCTGGATATTTCCCATCCTTAAAATAAAATCCACTTATATCATAATCAATATAAAAATGAATCTATCTTATAAAATCGTAAATTTTATATTGATTATCGTATCTATCGTAATCAATATAAAAATGAATCAAAATGAATCTATCTTCTAAGCAAGCCTATTTCGGTGACTTTATTATTATTATTTATTTTTTTTTTATTTTTTTTTTTTTTTTGAGGATACAACAATTAATTTTTTGATGTTGCAATTGTTTAATTTTGGACACCTCTGATGCAGGGGTCCGGACAGCTGCCTCTTATACCCCTGCGTTAGTCAGGCCCTGGATATTTCCTATCTTTAAAATAAAATCCCCTTATATCGTAATCAATATAAAAATGCAAAGAGTATATCTTTTTATAAATTCTCATTCAAAAGTTGAACTGTTGAATTATTAGGGGTTTAAGAGCATAGATATTTCTTCTGAAACTCTTCAATGACAGTCTCATAAGAATGGCTAAAGGAATATGGATATAAAAAAAGCATTCTTTCACTCTGGAAGAATGCCATATTCTTCGATTGATAAAAAAAAAAGTTTTGAAATTGTTATCTGATGTATTAAAAACAGTAGACAATATTTCTAACTTATTTTTAAAGGTGTATTAGAGTCTCCTGAAAAAAGTTCTACTATTTAAATTTCTTGGTAAACTGTATAATTTAAAAATTTCATGATTGTGATTTTTTGATCATCCAGTATCTTTCTCCTGTAATATCATTAATAATATCATTAATAAAAATAATAATATCATTAATAAAAATAATAATATCATTAATAAAAATAAAACTTGCCTATTATAAGGGGCATTACCAAAATTCAGGAGGGGGGGGGGGGATCACTTTATAGGGAAATGTTGGCGGGTTTTGAGTTTATGAACTTTGTCTTTGCCGCTTCGTGTGACCTGAGTTAAATTGTAAATTAATTTTATGCCAGCCACATAGAAAGACTGAAATTATCAATTCCCATAAAAGTTCGCAAAATTCCCATAAAAACTCACAAAAATTCCCACAAAAGCTCACATTAAAGTAAATTTCTTGCTAAAATTGCAGATATCGATTATTCCATGTTGACAAGAGCATAAATGTGAAACTGGTCCATAGATATTGATATCTGCAATGTGTGAGTGTCTTCTGAATACTATCATTGTTTAAGAAATTACAATTTCTCTATAAAAAATTATACAATAAAAATCATAAATTTTGAATAATTTTTATCTAATAATGCTAATTACAAGAGAATGCTGTCTAATTTCAAGTTTTCTACATCTCATATCAACATATAATACTACATAGCAATACGTGCAAATGTACCTCAGTTACCTCATGCTCACATCTCATATAGACAAATTCTCAAATTTTAGGGCATCACAGAAATATGTGGGAATTTGAGTAGGTAGTAAATTTTAACAATGAAACTGACAAAAATAAAGATACAATTTAAAAAACATTTAAATAAAGTGCATACTTTAACATTTGGGCTGTAAATATTCCTCAAAGAACCTAGGGATGATTCAAGACAGCTGCTTCCCAAGTTGACCCAATAGGCTTGAAGATCACGAGGAAGACACGGTGCAAGATGTTCTTTGGGAGTGCTTTTATAAATATGAGCTTTTAGGACATGATGACCGAATTCTAGACAATCATCAGCTGAGTGTTGCTGAGTCCCACGACTCATTCTAAGAGCTATTGCTGCATGGCCAGTCCTAGAGCAAAATGTGAAAATTTCAGAGACACAGATTAAATATATGAATGGTGTAAGCATGAATGTTATATAGCAATTGGCTTAATATGTATGAGCAAACATTTGATAGTTATTTCTTGAATAAATCAGTTTTTGAGAATATTTAAATATAATGAGCAAAAGCATGGTTATAAAATGATGTTATAATAGGCACTTCAAGGCTGCATTTCTATGATAACATAACTTCCAATTTTGAAAATATAATATAACTGCTAATAAATCCTGACTGCATAATAAAAATTTCCAAAATTTTAAAGTTTTCTAGATAGCATTTTGAAATTTTACACATTGAAATAGCGCTCTCCCGGCTGCTCACTTTGCTGCTCATGCCCTCGGGTGAGTCGGGCAGCCCAGGTTTTCCACATTAAAATAGCTAATGCATTTGAACCTTAATTTAGTGAATTAGAAAAGACCAACAATTTAATATATTACATTTAGAAAATAGCAAAATCAAGATGAACTCTTAAATGTGTATTTAATATGACATTACATATGATTCGTACAATCAAGGATTTTATTAAATCAGTTCAACTGTAAATCAAAGAAATTAAACTGAATAGCAGCATTTTGTTACATAGAGCTTGTTAAATATATAGTAATATGTGCAATATTTTGTGGCAACTTTCAGAACTAATATTCGCTTTTGTGCAAATAAATTTCCATTGCCATGCATATCCTCATATTAAATGTGGACTTGTTCCATTGAAGAATTCCCCAGTTATAGTCTTATGAAATGTGAACCTTAATTATGGACACAAAATATAACACCAGGAAATTTAGTGGCATCTAATAAAAAATAAAGAAAACAAACAGTTTCAAAAATAAAATTGTCTGACCTCAAATGCATAGGAAAACAGAACAACTGCATATGAAGGAAATAACAGATTTCAGCAACTAATTGAGCCAACTTTACATGGAAAGAAAACCCTTTATGATTACAAATAAAGTTTTCCAAATAAATTAAACAGCGGTTTGGGCAAATTATTTTATATTTTTTACTTTTTTCAAAAAATTCCACTATCTAAAAAAAAGAATTAATGGTGGACAGAAATGAACTTTAGCGAAACACTATTTTAAATATTTTTCTTCCTAACATACAAACAGCTACAGAGAACAGCAACAAAAATATGTAATACATACCTAACATCACAGAGGAACTTTGTACTTTCATTCTCTTCCCTTCTTAGAAGCCATTCCCTCATGGAAGGATGGGCAAACATCACGGTACCATCCTGGCGAGTGACCATGAAGTGCCCAGTAGTTAGAACATCCATGCGGTTCATAAATTCTTCCCATGTGATGCCCTCAGAGACATATTTGGCATTTAAATTTTGGAATAATTCTTGGAGGGTTAGAGGATATAAAGAAGCGAGGCACACTTGAAGAATTGGAGTAACCTGAAAATTAAGGTAAAATTAATTGGAGTGTGGTTCAACTTGACTTTCTCAAACTAGAACCATTTTTCCAGCTCTTGTGTTTATTTATTTATTTTTATTTTTCAATAGCATGTTATCCTTCATTTTAAAAGGATTGAAAAAATATTTCAATTAATACCAAGTTTGATATTGTAGGGTAAGTTTTCATCACATGTCATTTTTTAGCACATTACTCATGATTATATAGTAGTACTAAATTAAAAAATCTGATGAGGGCAGCACATGACTTTCCTTGCAGACTTATATCCACGTTCTCTTTATTTTAATTAAATTTATTTCACTTTTAATTCAATTTTCGTTCTCATTCGGTAACCGGACTTATTTTCAAAGGTGGCGTAGAGAAAATACGAAAAACTAAAATATCTCGAGAACGGCTAGCCCTAGTGTAATGGGCTTGGTCTTATTCTTTTCGTCGTTAAAAATTACGTATTAAACCATTTAATGGATATATTTGAGTATACCTAGTTCTTTAGTTTAGATTTTGACGATTTTTGTGGGCCATTTTGCAAAAAAAGGCAGGTTAGTATTTTCCAAATCATACCAAAATCTAATCAGCACCAGGGTAACCCACAAGTGACTCATCTACCGAATTTTGTGAAATTCGGTAAATTAGTTTTTCAGTTAGAGTGGATACAAGCTTTTGCGGGCCATTTCGCAAAAAAAGGCGGGTTCTTTTATCCCGAATCGTACCCAAAACTAATCAGCACCAGATTCGCTCACAAGTGACTTACCTACCAAATTTTATGAAATTCGGTCAATTACTTTTTTAGTTAGAATGGATACAAAATCTGCACAGACAGACACACAGACACACACACAGACGTCACGCTAAAAATAGTTTTTTCGTATTCTAGAGGTCTCAAAACGTGTAGATCCGTCGAAAACTCGAGTTGTGATTTTCGGCATGATTCCAATACTTTCCCTATACATTACCATGTATTGCAGGGAAAGTAAAAAAATAGAACAAAATCTTTTAAATTCATAAGGTTAAAATGTTGCATTTAAACCCTAGTAAATATGCCTGTGATAAGAGGAGGGGAACGGGCAGATTCCCCCTGGGCCCGGAGTTTTCATAGGGGCCAGATGTACAGACACACAAACATCTCCTTTTAGTATGTAAGATGTCACACAAATAAAAAAAAATGCTTGTTAATTTTTAACTTTATAAATTTAAAAGTCATTTATAGTTTTTGGCAAGAATGCAAAGTTCCTTGGCAATGCCTGCATCAATTTTAGGTTATTTTAATAAAAAACACTATAAACACACACACAGATGGATAAACTTCTAAAAAATTTCAAAATATTTAGGAAGTTATATACATTTACATTAAAATGAATTATACATATATATATATATATATATATATATATATATATATATATATATATATATATATATATATATAAATTTAATATTTTTTAATATATATAAGATAAATTTTATATCTTACCCTTTCATATGACTTTATAGTAGTGAATTTTAGATTAAAGCTCAATGTATAGACTTCACTCAAGCATACAGGAAGGACACGGTAGCTACTACTTTTTACAACTAGGTGGCCTCTTTCAATTAGATCTAGAGTAAGGCGGATATATAGCATGGAGCCTTTACTGAGATTCGAAAGATGAGTGGCAAACCTAAATAAAAAAAAAAACAATATAGTTCAGCATAGTTAGGAAGGTAAAGAATTACAGTAGTTTAAACACAAGTTTAAATTAACTGTTTAGTTTAAATGCAATTTCATGAAATATCGAAATACAACAGAACCCATATTTTAATTTCTGGATTTAATGAGAAATTATAAGGCATTTTCTATAGTGTATATTCTTTTCATCACAACTCAATGAAATGTTCATACTACATGCATGTATAATAGAAATATATTCTGAATTTAATGAGGAAATGATAAGGCATTTGCTACAGTGTATACAGTGTATTTGATCATAGCTTAATGAAGTGTTCGAGAAATATATTCTGGATTTAACAAGGAAATGATAAGGCATTTGCTACAAAATACATTTATTTGATCACAACTTAATGAAGTGTCCATACTACATGCACATATAGGAGAAATATAAGGTGTATTTTAAAAAGATTAATTAAGGGTGAGCGTCAGTAAATCTTCTGCCCTATCCGCGCTTTGTTAACTTTCGCGGCACACATTTTTCTCCGAAATTTTGCTCAAACAGTTGCGAAATATTTTCTGAAAGATAAAATGCAATGCTTAGATTATATTAAAACTAAATTTATTACCCAATAAAACATAGAATATATTTTTTATTTTAATCCAAAATATTTTTGGTGCTGCCATTTGGTGTTGTCGTTATTTAATTCATACTGATTATTTTTATTTTTTAATGAACATTTTTAAATATCTATTCCTTCTAATACAGTATCAAATATAACAACAGATCATATATAATAATGCCACAATCATGGAAAGGTAATTTCTCATTCTATAAATTTGATAAGAGGATCTGAATGTACATGGCTGAGGACTGCAACTTTGTCTTCAAGTCCAAGTTCAATTACGTTTCCGTGATTGTGACATTATTATATATGATCTGTTGTATTTAATAGCGTATTAGAAGGTATAGACATTTAAAAATGTTCCATTAAAAAATAAAAATAGTGGGTATGAATTAAATTATGACAACAGATGGCAGCACCAAAAATATTTTGAATTAAAATAAAAAATATATTCTATGTTTTATTGGGTATTAAATTTAGTTTTAATATAATCTAAGCATTGCATTTCATCTATCAGAAAATATTTCGCAACTGTTTAAGCAAAAATTCGGAGAACAAAGAGTGCCACGAAAGTTAACAAAGGGTGGATAGGGCAGAAGATTTACTAACGCTCATTCTTAAACTTATAACTCTTTAACCCTTTCGCGACGATTGACATGCCCACGTGCCAGCTGCGAACTTGCATTCAAGGACGAACGGCACTCACTCGGGCCAGAGGAAATTTTACCGCAAGCGGATAGTGGCACCTATAAGTGCCACCCCGCAGAACGTTTTAATTTGTGTACTAGATGGCGTTACTTGCCCATGGAACTAACTTCAATGTATTTTGCAGAGGCATGACCTTGGCAGAAGAGGATCGAATGAATTATTTCTCCATTTGGAGCGGTGAAAATCATTTTGTAACATAAACAAACAGAGCAATTCTCGTAGCATCAACAATTTTATAATTGAGTTTCGGTTTTCTAGTAGTAAGTAGATTTCTGTGTTGAATAGGTGACTTTTAGTGAATTTTTTTCGAGAGTTAGGCTTAGCGCAAAAAATGCGCCGTCCTTTTCGACCAGTTCGAAAGCGAAGCGCTTCGTCTTTTGGGTCGCGACAGCTCCGGAATGCCGCAGTCCCGAAAGGGTTAACCCTTTCGTGACGGCGGCAGTCTGGAACTTCCGCAGCCCAAAAGACTGAGCGCTTCGCTTCCAAACTGCTCCCAGGGGATGGCAATTTTTTCCCCTAAGCCTAACGCTCGAAAAAAATTAACTAAATATCACCTATTCAACACAGAAATCTACTTTTTTCAGGAATAAAAGAAATATTTATTTTCTATTTGATGTATATTTTTCATACAAATCTGAATACAAAATACTCGTTAGTTGCTCCCATACTTTTATCCGAAATAAACGAATAATTTCACTGCCTTTAAAACCCAAACAAAAAAAAAATACTCTCTGATATTCCTATGATTCACCGACGAAACATAAATCTCAAATCAAAACAAGACCCGAAACTCAATTATAAAATTGTTGATGCTGCGAGAAGTGCTCTATATGTTTATATTACAAAACTATGTTTCACTGCTCCAAACGGAGAAATAATTCATTGGATCCTCTTTATGCCAAGGTCAACTATCTGCAAAATACATTGAAATTGTTTCCACGGACATGTAACACCATCTAGTAGACAAATTAAAACGTTCCATGTGAAAACACGAATACGTGCCACTCGTCGTTTAGGGTAAAGTTTTCTCCGTCACGAATGCGTGCCATCCGTCATTGAATGCAAGTTCGCAGCCGGAATGCGAGCGTGTCAACCGTCGTGAAAGGGTTAACTGTTAGTACTAGACACATATTCCAATTAGAAAATTAATTTAAATTGCAAGAAATGTTTGTCTAAAATATTTTAAAATCTGGAGGATTTATTTGCATAAAAATACAAAAATCAAACTTTTTATGCAGACCCGTTAAAGCAAAATATACAATAACTCATAAATTGTTTATATTCTTTAATGTAATAATTAGCTAGTTTGGCCATCTGTACCTATAAAATTAAAGTTTGGAGAATAAAATAAAATTTCTCACATCAAAAAACCACTCTCTCACCAAACATTTTTTGAAAGAATTTTAGACCATCCATATCGTACAGCTATGATGTACTTTATGTACATGTTTTTACTGCAAACCACTATTCAACTGATATATGTACCCCAAAAATTTGTCTCATAAATATCACAATTTTATCACTTTAAAATGTCAATTTTTCTTATTAGGCTTTAGATTTTATGCACATTTTTCTGTAATCTAACTTTCTTTAAGGGGGCTAAATGAAAAGTTATATTTTGCATATTTATGCAAATACATCATACTGCTCTGAAAGTGTTGTAATACAAATTTTCTTATGATTTTAAAACAATTTTCCAATAAAAAGTATGTGCCTAGCACTAATAGTTCAAAAGTTACAAGTCTGATTCTTTTTGAAGCACTCTGTATATCAGTGGTTCCGAATCCTTTACCGTAGGTGAAGACATTTTAAAAGCATATTTCTTTGCAAGAATTCTTCGTAACTATTTTCTAACCATGGTCGGCATTATTGGGAGGCAAAACTTCTTCATGGCACTCTTATATGGATTTGAAAATGTGACATAAAGGTTATATTATCTGCATTCATATTAAATATCTGATTCAAATTTTAAATAACTTTCATTGTATTGAATAAATATAACTATCATTGACAAAAGGTTGAAAAGAATTCCAATATTCAGCCATACTTTCAAAATGGATGAAACAGAAGACGAGCTTCCATTGCCTAACACCAAATACAATTTACATTGGAATTTTAATTGCGAGTTAGAACAATTTTTAAAGATTGCTTACACAATGCTGCTGCAAACTGCTATAGGTAGGATATGCATGCCATTCAGCATGTCTACACTGAAATGATGTCTAGCATAAAGTACTAGAAAGAATTCAAGATCTCAAATACTTTCTAGTATTCAAGGTATTCCAGTATTTGTAGATAGTATTCGCATAATATTTGCTCATTTCTAATATCCAAACATTCTATAGTGATGAAGTTGGAATTTAATGTATAAGAAAGTATTTTAAACTGTCAAAGCATATCTCTACATTAAAATAAAATAAAATAAAATAAAATAATAATATGCCATTGCTTTAAAAAAATTTCAAATAAGGCATAATACTTCAACTGTTCTACCTCATGTATAAAAAATAAGCAGAAATTTTGAAAATATAATAATTTTATTTTCAAATATAGAGAAATTAAAGCATTAAATTTACCTTGAACTACAGGAACCTTCTACTTTGCTGTTGTTCACAGTAATATTGGCACGTATTGCTGAACTAGAATTTATTCTATGCATAACATAACTACACAGATCTTTTTGCAGATTCTCATTGGCAGACACTTTATCTAGCAAAATGCAATGAGATGGGAGTCTTTTGGCAATATCACCAAAACTGGTCCGAACTGTGACTATGACCTACACAATAAAAATGCAAGAATATAAAAACTGATAATTACATATGAACAATAACTGATAATTACATATGGACAATATAAAAATGCATATACATATAATAATTAAAGACAAATTCATGAGTGTATGCAGCAGGTATAAGGATGTATGCTAGATGTATGCATGGGACATATTTTAAAAGTTTTACCTGGCACAGCCCAAAAACATTAAGATTTAATCCGACCTGAGCCCGAGAATTTTTCAAAATAATTCACCTGAGTCCGACCCAGCCCGATTTTTTAAAAATACATTGAAACCTGGCTAAAGTTAACACACTGTTGCCTTGTATCATGAACATAATTTGCCATTTAAGGAATTAAACACAAGTTATATTACATAGAACAATTCAAATCAGCAGGTGAAAGTTGCAAAGAGCATTGTTTTAACTTGAATTCAGAATGTCTTCGAATAAATAAGTCTTCAATTTCTTATCTGAAATTATTATTTTTTGGTATCTAATTCTAATTTACTCATTTACGTTCTCCATATAAAGCAAACTTTTATTACTTAATATGAGACAGGGAGATTTTCATCCGCTAATTGAGAATTTTGTTTCAAACGTAATTTCAGACTTTTCTGTTCATTTAAACTTTGATCTGGTAAACCATGCGCAATCATCTACATCAGCGAAGTAGACACACACCCAGGTGAAAGAGTTAACTTAAAATCAAAACTCTAAACTAAAGACTTTCTAAGAACTGTTGAAACCTTGACACGAAACTAGCAATGTAAAATTGCCTTGTAGAATCACATTGGCATAAAAATAGCAATTAAAAATGGTGATATACGTAGGTGGTTCAAAAAGTAAGGTAACAAGAGCTCTCACGGGTGCACAAATTCGGTGTGCGAATTAAATTCCATGCCTAGATAAGGTATTGTGTTGTTGCACGATAAGGGTCGATCGCATACGGTCTCTGTTACACGTGATTTGGTACAGCGTTTTCGATGGAATGTACTGGAACACTCACCCTACAGCCCGGATCTTGTACCAAGCGATTTTCATCTCTTCGTACCGTTGAAGAAGGACCTGGCAAGTTGCCATTTCACAACCAATGCCGAAGTTCAGGAAACCGTGGTTGAGTGGCTCAGCGACTTGGGCCCTGATTTCTTCTATGCTGGTTTCGATAGATTGGTTTACCGATGGAACAAATGTTTCTATAACCATGGTGACTATGTGGAAAAGTAATATGCACCAATGCCTTGCTAACTTTGTGTATCTCTTTGATTTTGTGAATAAACCTTTTTTCTCACAGGACTTGTTACCTTACTTTTTGAACCACCCTCGTAAAAACATTCTATTGCAAATCATATGTACTTACTTTAAGCCATGGTGGAATAGCATCAAAGTGACGAAACAAGAAAGATGCAATGGTATCACCATAATCAGGCCTGTGGTATTCAGCTTCATTTAAGCCATCTACAACAAGTAGGCAGGTTGTATTAGGGATCCTATTCTTGCATCTTAAAGTATTTAGGGGCTCAATAACTCCCTGGAGGAAAGCGGCACTTGCATCAGCTATACAAGATGGCATACTCAGACGTTCTTGTAGCCTGCAACAAAAGACAGTTATTAATATAGTAAAAATCATAAAAGTGAAGTGATGTAAATATTTCTTTTTAATTTTTCTGACATATAATTTTTAAAAATTTATATTTTAAAAATAGTCTAAATTCAACAACGTTTTATAGTTAAAAGGTTAAATATACATAGATTAAGATTCTGTACAGAAAATTGACAAGTGACAATTCCCTTACTTTTTATACCCAAAATTTATATTTATTTATTATTATCTCTCTTGAACATGGAGCAATTGGTTTTTAGAGGTCAGTGGTGGATATAGCGCACTTGTTGCTCTGACCTGAAACTATTATGAAATGCTTGTAATTTAGTGAGAATGTGAAATGTTTGTAATTTAGTGTAAATATATGTTTAGAAATGGGTGTTGTGCAGTGAAATAAAAATGTTTTAAATAATAAAAATAGTAGTGATCGAATTAGTGTTTGTGGATGCTTCTAAATGAACTAAAATGCTGTGGATGGGAAAATGAACTAAAATGCAGCTTTATGACCAAGGTGCCTTATAGACACCAACACCTGTAAGCCGTACTAAACTATACTGGGTTTTTCACGAAGAGTATCCAAAAATAATATAATAAGAATAAATAAAATAATATAAATAAATAAAAATATACTTTTATATAAAAATATATTGATAATTTGATTAAATATATAATAAAAATATATTGATATTTTATAACGTAGTATTTTAATTTCAGATTAAAATAAATGTCAAAGAAAAACAAATTTGTAACACTGAAGTCAATTGTCCACAATCCATGTTCAATTCAAAACTAAAAATGCACTGTATTGCTCTGTGAAGTGTAATGTTATGCAATAAGGAGGAGTATTATCTCTATATAATATATATCCTAAAGGTAAGCCCTACCTGGTAATGCCAATCAGCAAGGTTGCAAATTAATGAGAAATCAACACACATTATTCTCTTCAATATACAAGGAGCAAGAATTAAATTATTAATAATTATTTTTCATCACGAGCAACCAAGTCTCTGTATGCAGTCAGTTGAGGTGCTCTGCACAAGTGTACAATGAGCACGTTGCAAATTAATGAGAAATCAACACACAATATTCTCTTCAACATACAAGGAGCAAGAATTAAATTATTAATATTTACTTTTCATCACAAGCCACCAAGTCTCTGTATGCAGTCAGTTGAAGTGCTCTGCACAAGTGTACAATGAGCAAGTTGCAAATTAATGAGAAATCAACACACAATATTCTCTTCAATATACAAGGAGCAAGAATTAAATTATTAATAATTACTTTTCATCACGAGCAACCAAGTCTCTGTATGCAGTCAGTTGAGGTGCTCTGCACAAGTGTGCAGCAATGCTATGTACAAATTCAGGAACTAGGCAAGTTATATTGTTGTCAGCTTGGCACAGGTGATATGCAACAAGGCGATTCCCTAATGAACGGGCTCCACTATGAGGCAGTGTAGATATTGACTGATACAATCCTGAATCACTGCTACTGGAGTTTGACATGTTGTAGTCACTGCCATCCAGTGACTGAATTTCTAAAAAAATAAAAAGATGAATCAAGATATAAATAGTTATAAAACTCAGAAATACAAGTAATGAAAAGAGACTGAAAGGACAATGGTTAAAAATGTAATTTTTGCACCAAGAAAATATAATTTATTCATACACAACATACAGTAAATATTATGTTGTATTAAGTATTTGCCATTTATTAGTAAAGTAATGTAATGCAATTTGTTTTATGTACATTCCTATACTGAAATAAAATATTTTAAATACAGAAGACAGGTCATAAAATATAGAAATCTAATGAACCTACCACATATGAATGTATAAAATTATATAATACATTTATTTATAATACTTGAGGAATTTAAGCACTGTCTCGATCAGAATTGTCAAATTAAACAATAACTTCACAAAAAATATTATAAGAATAAATGCATATTTACACTCTGGCAATACTGGTGATAGAACACAGGGCCATCATGTGGTAGGCATACATTATCGTGATGAGCTAAATAATTCTCCGCCTGACGACATTTAATATTGCCATAAGAATGTGACTCCACAGCATGATTTCAGAATAATGGAAGCCAAGATTTATATTTTATATTTAAATAACTTACCTTGTTCAAAATTACAAAGGTCAATATTTTTATTTTATTTTACTTATGTGTCAAATTTAAAATTACATGTACATCTACAAAACTTTAGGAAATGATAGATCCTAAAAATTCCAACTGTGTTTTGAAAATAATTGCTATAGTGTAGAAGTTTGTATTTTTAAATATTTAGTTTAGAAAAAAAAATGTAGCTTTTAGTATGTGAGGTATAAAATTCTTCCTACATGCACTGAAAGCTGAAATTTTGTGATAGATATTCTAGCCAATGTTAACATTAACACATAACTTTGCACGCAATCAATAATGAACTGGTTTACAACATGAAATGAAGTGCACATCAAGATAAATAAACATAGATACGTTTCGGAAATCAACTGGATTTCCTTCTTCAGTGCAAAAAATTTAGATCTGAATGACCAAATAATTTCTTTGAATCTTTTAATATTAATAAAAACTCTAGTAATCTAGTTAATGATTTGTCAATAACTCCATATTTCCAATGACTCCATGTATAGTATGACCAAGTCTATTTTTTTTTTTTTTTGGGGGGGGGGGTCATATTCTCTGCCTTTTATTTTTTTGTTTACATCTCATGTTCATATTTCCTTGTTTTTTATATTTTTCCAGTTTTATTCCCCAATTGTGCCACTAGGTGATGCCACTATAGAAATGCCATTTAGTCATTTCAGTTTGGCCCACACAACCTCGTGCATTTTGGGGCATTCAAGTCCAGACTTTTTGAAGTGAAGAAGGAAATCCAATTGATTTCCGAAACATATGTATGCTTATTTATATTAATTTGTGCTGCCTTTTATGTTGTAAACCAGTTCATTATCAATTTTAACTTCGATATGTGCTTACATATGTGGTGATCCTTCTATGCAGACAAGTATTAATTGAAAATAGAGATTAAGAGAAAAGCAATTTCTCTATTTGCTAACTGGATGAGTAAAATGGCTCCTATAGGCTCGAAAACAATTCATAGAGGTCAAAGCCAAAATCAGATGATGAATAAATCTAACTACCAAATGTTAGCTAATTTGCAAAATTTAACTGTAGATACTTTTGCTTTCATTGTAATCTTTAAATGTTGCTTACCGGTATTTTTAATTATTTTTTATGGTGTCAGAGCGTAACCTCCTTACTTTACACATATCCAAATACTTTACACAAATCCAAATGGAACCCAGCCACTCAAACTGCTACTGTAAGCCCTAGGGCCAGTCGAGTGGTCTGGGTTTTCGACATTCGACATATCCAAATGGCTGGCCACTCAAACAGCGGCTGTAAACCCTAGGGTTAGTCGAGTGGTCTGGGTGTTCGACATATCCAAATGGAACAAAATATATGATTTATCCGAGAATGTCAAACATGTATCTATATTAACACAGAACAAACTGTATACCAATAATTATTTTTCAGTCTACATAGTTAAACAATGAAATGTACTATGTATAAAATTCACTATAGCTAGTTTGATAACCTGCACAGAGAATTCTAAAACTGGAAAAAATATACTTCAGTTTACCATAATATCCTCCATGGATGGTATCCCTACTTCAGGCATTATCGTCAAATCTAGCAATTCTCCACATACAAGTAAAATATTTTTGAGCATTATATTACACGTTCCAAATATAATTTTAAAAAGCATGTAATGATTGCATATGCTGCAATGAATGGGCTAGGTACAGACACACAACATACACTATTATTATTATCTATTAATTTACTATAATTGTTCCAGTAAGTTAGTATAATTTTATTTTCTAATCACAATAAAAAATAATGAAAAACATATTTGAAACACACAAAAAAAATACATCTTATATATAAATAATAGCTTGAATGCAATTACCATGATAGATCACATCTTCCTTTTTAACACGAAATGAACTGTGTTCAACAAGTTGAGAAACGATGGCTGTTTTACCACTTCCAGGACCACCTAAAAGGACAATAGCTCTTTTTCCTTTAGGTTCTGTAGTGAGTTCCTAATTTAAAAAAATAGAATATTGTTTAAAACATAAAAAAATGAAACAAAATTATAAAAAGACTATATAAGTTTGGGAAGTGCTTTGTACCCAACAGAACTTGAATCCCTCAGTTTTGAGGTTAATGTTCAAAACTACAGTGATGGTGCTTGAAATCAAACATTTGACTGTAAGGGCAATGCTCATACTCAGTCGCACACAAAAATCTTATCTTTCTTTTTTACTTTCTCTGCAATACATAGTAATGTATAGGGAAAGTATTGGAATCATGCCAAAAATCGCAACTCGAGTTTTCGATGGATCTACATGTTTCGAGACCTCTAGTATACGAAAAAACTATTTTTAGCGTGACATCTGTGTGTCTGTCTGTCTGTGCAGATTTTATATCCACTCTAACTAAAAAACTAATTGACCGATTTTCATAAAATTTGGTAGGCAAATCACTTGGGGGCGAATCTGGTGCTGATTAGTTTTGCGTACGATTCGGGATAAAAAAAATCCGCCTTTTTTTGTGAAATGCCCCGCAAAAGACTGTATCCACTTTAGCTGAAAAACTAATGGACTGAATTTCACAAAATTCGGTAGATAAGTCTTTTGCCTTTTTTTGTGAAATGACCTGCAAAAGACTGTATCCACTTTAGCTGAAAAACTAATGGACTGAATTTCACAAAATTCGGTAGATAAGTCTTTTGTCTTCAGGGTTACCCTGGTGCTGACTAAATTTTGGTACGATTTGGAAAAAAATAACCTGCCTTTTTTTGCAAAATGGTCCTTAATAATCGTCAAAATCTAAAATAAAAAACTACGTATGCTCAAATATATCCATTAAATGCTTATTTTATACGTAATTTTTAACGATGAAAGGAATAAGACCAACCTCATTGCACTAGAACTAGCCATTCTCAAGATATTTTAGTTTTTTTGTATTTTCTCCATGCCACCTTTGAAAATAAGTCCAGTTACCAAATGAGAACGAAAATTAAATTAAAAGTGAATTAAATTTAATTAAAATAAAGATAACGTGGATTTAAGTCTGATCTTATCCAAAGTCATATACTGCCCATATCATATTTTTTAATCTTATTTTAAAACTTTCTTTTTCAACAATTTTAAAGTGGTATACAAGCTCAATAACTTCAAATACACTATGAAGATTTTATTCCAGCAGGTCTGAAACCTGCACTTTTCAATTTTGAGATATTTCCCTCAGTCTCTTAATTACAGTATGACATTCTTTTGTATTTTCATCTTTTTGACTTTGGATTTGTTGGTTCGCTTGCATTGATAAAGGTGATTCAGTGCATCCTTGAAACAGCTGTATGCTGCATTATTATTTTATTTGTGTGTAAATACATTGCTCAAATTTTCTTTATTCTTTTGTAGTGTAATGCAGAGGTTATGGTTTTTACAATACAATGCAGAGCCTGTGGAACTTAGGCATAAAAGTATAGAATTATATCATCAAGCCAAAAGATAACTCCAGGCCCAAGGTTGTTAAATTGCTTATGAGCATTACACTAAAATATTTCCTTACAGGTTAACAATGTTTATTATGTAACAAAGTAGGATGAACAAGGCAAGTTATGAATAGAAAGAAAATGATTATGTGTAATCAAGGCTGTGTTGCAAAGAATTAAATTTAGTTGTGATAATTTGAACCAACTTATTTGTCATGACTGTTAAAACGTACGATGTATCGCTACAGTTTAGTATGTAAATTTTGCATTTATCATATTTTATGTTCATTCACTCATTTTTGCTGGCTCCATCTGGTATACACAATATTTTTGATATATTTTATTTAAATTGTAAAAGTAAATGCAAAGAACATATGAACATAAATATACCTGCTCTATTTCTTTGAAAAGCCAATGCCGACCAAGGAATAAAGAATCAGTCTCTGCTTGAGGAACTTCAAAGTACAAAGGCTTTAGGGTTTTGTTTAATAATTTAGTAGCATGACTTTTCCCTAAAAAGATATAATTCATGTTAAATAATATGAATCTAATAATTTATATACTGCTTTTAAAATTTTAAGAAGTATAAATTATAAAATTATTCTAATAATTTCAAAGTACAAAGGCTCTAAGGTTTTGTCTAATAATTTAGTAGTACGACTTTTCCCTAAAAAGATAAAATTCATGTTAAATAATATGAATCTAATAATTTATATACTGCTCTAAAAATATTATAAATTATAAAATTATTCTAATAATTTCAAAGTACAAAGGCTCTAAAGTTTTGTTTAATAATTTAGTAGCATGACTTTTCACTAAAAAGATAAAATTCATGTTAAATAATATGAATCTACTAATTTATAAACTGCTCTTAAAATATTTGAGAAGTATAAATTATAAAATTATTCAAATAACTTAAATTATCTTTTAAAATATCTATATATCAAAACTACACACTGAAATTGAACATTGTGAAATAATATATCTTGCATAATAAAGGAAAATATCTGTATATAAAAAAATAAAGAGTTTAATTTTAATTTTTTAGATGCCATAACATAAAAAAGTCACAAAAGGATGACTTTTACTACCTTTCAAAAAATTCGACCGCCTCCAATTTCTTTCTCATCATACTTTTACTATTATTTATCATAAAAAAGTCAGTTTTATAAGGTTATTTATTTTTACACCCTTTCTATTAGAAAAAAATTAAACTAAAAAAGTGGAAGTTTAATTTTTATTCTTTGATGCTATAACATAATAAAGTCACACATGGTTAAATTGTAAAGCAACACTTTTTTTACTATCTAACAACAATGGGATTTTTGTGAGGAGCCATGTTAAAGTATAGCTCACTGAATCTAACTCAGTGAAAAGTTATACTTTTAACACTTTAACCCCCATCTTTGCTTCGGACAGCCAAGAAATTCCATACTGTGTTACTATGTCATATTTTGCATTAGCAAATTTATAACTGGAGTCTCCAAATATTTAAATTACACCACCAGTGCAAAAAGTAATGTCGATAAACTGGTTTTATCCTTGTTCGAATCAGCATTGAATAGCTGTTAAGCAAAAAAGTTTATATGCCACAATTTTGATAATCTAGTGGGCACTGGCAAGTCAGCTTTAGACACACACTGCTTACATTGTATTTATAGAAGATCAAACTTGAACTGCATAAGAATGCAGGGCTATGTTAACAGAATAAAAATGTTTCCTTAATGGCAGGTTTACAGACTAAGAGTTTAAAAGTTGTCAGCTATTCCTACAAATATTTACATATAGCATAAATTTAAAATTTAATGGAAAATAAATATAAATACAACACACTATAAGGCATTATAAAAATTTGTGTGCTGTAAAAATTACTGTAGTCCCTTAAATTTGTATTGTCGAGTAAAAAGGCATAGGACACTATTATGCTGAATACATTAGAACTTATATTAAGCAGAACTGTAAAAATGCCCTAAAGGTGAAAGTAAATATTTCAAAATGCCCTCCAGATCAGTAGCAGCTCATGACTTTAGGAATATGAAAAGGATCCAGCGGTAGGATTTCCCCTCCTCCTCAACAACAAACATCATCAAAACACATCACACTACTGGCACAAGTATTGGCAAATATTATCTAAAAATAACCAAACGAGTCTGAAAAATTCACTAGATAATGATAATAATAATAATAACCCCCATTCAGCCAATAATTTTAAGTGAAGCAGCGAGTATCCTGTGTCACCTACTGCACCTCACAAGCCACCACTGCTCCAGATAAATTATAAAATTATTTACATACATTTCAAACTGCTGCTAAAGTAATAAAACTAAAGTAATTTCATTAAAATCAGTTTCCAAGGCAAAAACTGTCTTCTTGTTTGTAAAAGTGTTTGTAGTTCTTGTTTGCAAAAATGTGTGTAGGTGAAAGTTAATGTATTTCAAACTGTCCTCGAGATAAATTATAAAATTATTTATGAACAGCTAAAACTAATATGCTAAAGTAGTTAAACTAAAATAACTTCATTGAAAGCAACACACAATACAAAATAATATCATCAACCGGTTTCAAAGGCAAGAAACTGTCTTCTTGGACAGGACACACAAGAAGCGCAACTTTCACTCATGAGAGCAAGATCAATATGCTTTCACGAATGAAGGTTGCGCTTCTTGTGTGTCCTGATGCTGTTTCTTGCCTTTCTCTTAACCCTTTCGCGACGATCGCACGCCCACGTGCCAAATGCGAACTTGCATTCAAGGACGAACGGCACTCACTCGGGCCAGAGGAAATTTTACCGCAAGCGGATAGTGTCACCTATAAGTGCCACTACGCGGAACGTTTTAATTTGTGTACTAGATGACGTTACTTGTCCATGGAACTAACTTCAATGTATTTTGCAGAGGCATGACCTTGGCAAAAGAGGATCGAATGAATTATTTCTCCATTTGGAGCGGTGAAAATCATTTTGTAACATAAACAAACAGAGCAATTCTCGTAGCATCAACAATTTTATAATTGAGTTTCGGTTTTTATTTTTATTTCAGCGTTATGATTTCGTTGGTGAATCATAGGAATATAAGAGAGTATTTTTTTTTTGTTTGGGTTTTAGAGGCAGTGAAATTATTCGCTTATTTCGGATGAAAGAATGGGAGCAACTAACGAGTATTTTGTATTCAGATTTGTATGAAAATTATACATCAAATAGAACATAAATATTTCTTTTATTCCTGAAAAAAGTACATTTCTGTGTTGAATAGGTGATTTTTAGTGAATTTTTTTCGAGAGTTAGGCTTAGCGCAAAAAATGCGCCGTCCTTTTTGACCAGTTCGGAAGCGAAGCACTTCGTCTTTTGGGCCGCGACAGCTCCGGAATGCCGCCGTCCCGAAAGGGTTAATAAAGAGCGACAAAAACAGTGGAACTGTCAAAATGAAGATAAAGGAATGACCGAGTGATCTCTTTTATGCTTCTTTTCAGTGTTTTTATTTACATTCAAAAATCAGAAAGTATATATAATAAATAAATAATTCATATTTGAATTCATAGTGTAGGAATAACATTTGCATAAAGATGGCTTGTGAGTTGGATAGTTTCAATGTTTTAAAACTCAACTTCTATCGAGAAAATAAGAGCATCTCATGACAGTAAAATTGCATTATATTCGATAAATAGATTTATGTTTCTGAATGTTTTGTATTAAGCACTCTATCTGTATTTTACAAAATGTTTTTAAGTTCATACTTCCAAAAGCAGACAGATTTAAAGCAGATTCATCACTTTGGTGGTGTAATTGACGCCTTAAGTTCCGTCTTGCAAACTGTATAAAACTATCACTTGTCCCTAAACATAAAGAAAAATAAATAACATAAATTCATAAATAATGAAACAGTCATAAAATATTGTTATTAAACACACACACACACACATATACATATACAACAAACAAAGACGATGCTTCTAATACTAAATCACCTGGCACAGGTGCCAATTTTCATTACTTATTTTTAAGAATTTATACATAATCTCAACTTGCATAGCAATACAATAAAATCCAATAATATTATAATAATAAAGAACTGTCTCACAAATATGATAACTGAAATGTTTCTGATCTCAAAATCTGCTTGTGCACTATACAGAGTTAACTGTAGCTGATCTACAGAGTTAACAGTTAAATTTGAGTGGCCAATAGTTAAGTACACATAAAAATATTTAAATTAAAAAATATATTTTTTAAATATAAATACCCCAGTACAGTAACCAATACCTATGGATTGGTGTTGGAACTTTTTAGCATTCCGCAGCACCAAATGATCCCAATAACTACACTTGCATCAAAAAACATACTATAGACTGCAAGGTTGATAAATTTGAAAGATACAGAAAATTTTCTATTCAGTCAAGAGACATACTGAAAGATATCTTAGAGGGGGCTCATTGACACTTATAGGAGCTGAGTTCATATATCTGACCTAATTTAACCTAAATTACAATTTTTCATATAGACATTTTAAGAGAAATTCTGCATCTGAAAAGGGTTTTAGCCCCTAATCGCTCACTTTTCATACGTCACTGGGTTCAGTCAGCTATTTAGTGTTGAAAATTTTCATAAAGTATGAAATCAGTCCACTTATGCTGGTTGCTACATTGAGAGCATGATTCAAAGCTTTGGAAATGCTGTCCTTTTTAGCAGATTATGAGACTATTTTAAATTTGTAAAATATTGAAATATCTTTAAATAAATTAGAAACATTCTTAAATATTTTTGTTTAATTAATTTAATGCTTTTTATATTTAAAAGTATTTTTTATATTATTTTAATTTAACCTATTGTAAAATATAGAAAACCTATTAATCCTAAACCTATAACTTATTTTTTTTTTAAATATTGAAATAGTGAATAAGTATTAAAAAATGCTTTACATTTATTTAAAAAGATTTAAGAAACACATTTTTTATTTTTATTTTCAAGTTTAGTAATGCAATTAAAGCAGCACAACAAGAAAAATTGACAAGAATTTTGTTTAAACATTTATTCTGCTCATCCTGAAATGTTTATCATTAAGGTGCGGATTTTGATGAAATCTGCATTTTTTTACATTTTTTCGAATTTTTCCCTTTCATGGGCATTTTTGAGCATGTTCAGGTAATTTTAGTATTTTAGCATTTTTAGCATTTTTGAGGCAATATTTAGCATTTTTATAAGATTTCCTATATTTAGGGATTTTTTTTCATTTTTAGTTCTCTATACTTTCTGTTGCAATGGGTGTTTTTGCTAATTCCCGTCTTAGCATCTTTACAAACAAACTCCCGGGGCCGCAACACTTTCTCCCATTTTGTGGTGCAAGCAGGTATTTTACAATAAAGATAGTCTTCCCCGTCATAAGGGGCTCTGGTCGTAAATCAACTCTGTTCAAGACAGGATTTTGAGAAAGATAATGGGGAAGGGGAGCTATTACAATTAATAGGAATTTTCCACTTCAAACTGGGTTGTCCATCTTCTTCACGTGACTATTGCTACCAATCAGAAGTGACATTAACCAGTTTAAACGGGTTTTCAATCTTCTGACAAGGCGAAGGGCAGCTGCAGAGAAATTTAGTCATTATTTCCAATTTGTAAAGGAAATCCAAAATGTCCAATTTGTTGTCGCAGTTCAGGATAATAAAAGTTTTAAGTCAGGTATTTATACATATAAATTTTTTATTACAACAATTTAGATTATTTGTATTTACTCAAAACTTTCGAAATTTGTATCATGAATTAACTAAATTTATTTTTCATGTCATTTTTTTTAAGTTCATAATAATGTAAAACTTTAAGGGCATTTTTTAAAGGCTTTTTTTCACTATTTTAAGAGCATTTTTAGTGAATTTTTAGGTCATCAAAATCTGCACCTTATTTATCATGAAGATAACATATTTACAGAAAAAAAATTTTCAATTCTTTTTTGATATAACATACAGTGAAATACTCTATAAAACACCATGTTCTAAATGTGGAAAAATTTTACATAACCAAGTCAGAATATACCGTAATGAAATATGAATAAAACAACATTTTTTACAATCCATGTATTTCTGCTTTAAATAGAGTCCAATGTACAATATTTTATTATGTGAAACATTTGAATATGATAGAAAAATTAAATCACAACAAAGTATAAATTAAAAAAAAAAACATTCAACACTGTGTAAATGCTACATAAAACATTGGAACATACTTGCAGGAACATGCCTCTGGAACTGTGTACCGATTGGACTACTACATGAACTATGTCCGGTACTAGTACTCATGAGAGAAACTACACTATCGGAGCTTTCATCCCGACTTGGTTTTCTTAAGCTGCCCATTCGGTACAACTGGTCTATGTCAGATGCATCTAAAAAATATCAAAGAAATAATAATTATCAATTTCTATAAAAGAACATAAAAATGATCTTTTACACTAGGATCAAAAGAAAAAACAGCACATGTCACGAGCAACATGGCTATAAAAAAATTATTAAAATAAGATGCGCATAAAATAATTTTATTAAATGACAAAACAACAATATAGTGCAATTTGAACTTTGCTAGAGCTTATGTACTGGTACATGTGTACTAGTACATAGTAGTACATGCATATTTTTTCTTCTTTTTGTTAATTTTTGAGAAGAATTATTATATTGTGTGAAATACCTGAAATCGATTATGAAACACTTTTAATTATTTTTATTCTTAGAATGTCGAACTATCTTAAACACCAAAGACCTTTATAAATGTACAGTGATAGTAGTGCATTATGCTTAATAGTTCACAAACTTTCATACATTGATAATAAAGGATTATGTGTTATTTTTTGTTTATTTTTATTATTTTTATTCTTAGAATGCTCAAACTATCGCAAACCCCAAAGAACTTTATAAATACATAATGATAGTAATGCATTATACTTAAATAATAGTTCACAAACCTTCATGAATTCATAATACATGATTATATCAAGCAGAGTAATGTAAACATTATGCACTCCTCTGCAAAATCTAGCATGCAACTAGTACACTTTCCAATACATAAATTAATAATTGTATTTAAGGTGCAGGTGCCCTCAGTATTCAATACCCCTGCTTCACAAGATTTGTAGAGGAAAATCATAGACACAATTCCAATCATTAAGTCATTTTTAAAGGTATACTAGATGTTAAATTTCAATAGTATACCAGTTATTAAACTTTTAGAAGAACATCACTGATTGTTATTTACTTTATTACAAAGAAGAATTTTAGCAGTCAATATTAAATAAAAAATTTCAACAAATATAACAAAAACTCATATATACATCAATGAAGCAAGTAAGGTGTGCATACAGTGGAATAATAACTCAAATGAACCATCGTAATGCATTAGTTTGGATAAATGATATTTAAAAAAAAATGGGAAATACTATGTTTGGTTATCATCCCCCCATTTTTTTCTGGTGATGCTACTGTGTGCATACACACAAACATTTAATGTTTAAATTCCATAATATACAAATTTATTGCTATATTCAATATGAGGGCAGTTTAATGCAAGAGATAAAAGAACTAAAAAACATGCTGTATTTTTAAAAATTTAAAAGAATAATATGTAAAACTTACCAGTTAAGGTTGATAATGGACTGGTATTTGTTGTATTGGCATCACTACTAGCCAGTGAAGATATGCTTGCATATGACTCTTGGCTACTATGGTTGCCTGGACTTGTTTTCTGCCCATTAAGAGTCATGCGGTCACCGAGTAGAAGTCCAAGACGAGTATATAAGTCATGGTCCCTAGAGTTTCTGGAACTTGTCGTTAATTCATCATCTAAAAGAAATTGCAATGAAAAATGTAAAATACAAAGAAATAATTTATGTCACAGAAAAGCAGTGATAATGTTTTTCATTCATATGTACATTTTTATCATTTATAAAGTCATATTTTAACAATGATTTGCACAAACTATACACATACCCAATTGATAAATATACATTTTCTACCACTTTCAATCTGATTCGGTTTGCTACAGTATGGTTTAAAAGTAAATTGGAATATAATATTAAATTTGATCTCCCACTCTTAAGTGATGCATAGCAATACATTTTGAAAAATTTTGTCATTTGATCAATTTAAGCCAAAATTGGCTTTCAGGTGTTTTCAAATGTAAACCTAAATTTGCATGTTATATGTGATATAGCAAGAATAATTTCCTACATTAACTACACACGCACACATATGCATTTTTGCATGCACAGTAATCCTAGCAACAAGGTCCTCGTCAGAGTCGATGGGGCTATCGCAGATAAGACTTTTCATATGGCCCCATAAGAAAAAGTTGAGACAGGAGAGATCAGGCGATCAGCTTAAACCCTAGCTAGTTCTGACGCAGTCGTCACTGCATTCAATGTCAGCGACATCTAACGGGTCACCTCTTGCATTACGACCCTAGTTTATATGACAAAAATTGCTTGTTTAGATGTGATTTATCACCCCTCAAAGTTTGGCCCATGAGTTCTGACTCACCCTGTATAACAAATAAAAGTCAAATTTTGATAACCAAAAATGACAAATCAAAAATTATTTTGATCACAGTAGTATAAACTGTTTTTTGCTATTAATAACCATGTTTTCTAAACTAGTTTTTAGCACAGAATGGCAACAAATTCTGTAAAAATATCTATTTAGGGACAATTTCTAATAGTCATAGTGACTTGGAGAATTGTTTATGCAATGGGGTTGAATTAACATGAATATAGATGTGCTTGGATTATTAATTAGGAAGTAGTTTATTTAAGAATCTTAGATTATTAGTTTGGAAGTAGTTTAGTAGTATTATTAATAGAAGCCTCTTCAGCTTTCATTGTTTCTTTTGCAATATAGAATACCAGAAGGCATTTAAAATACCACTGAAAGTTCTAATCGCACTTTTGGGGATTTTAGGCACTCCCAAGTTCCAATCTAACTCCACCAATAAATAAAATGTTTTTACTAAAAAATTATGTGCCCAGAAGGTGCTGAAGATCCCTGACCTCCCTTTGTGTACACAGTAATAGATCCTGTGGGTTGCCATCAAACCGAAATTAAATTATTAATTAAAATTACCTGAGAATGCCGCTTGGCTATCAGAGCTAAGTAGACTTGGAAATTTCATATGCCTCTGAGCTCGAGAAACTCTGGGTTGTCTAGGGCTATAACAAGACAATTTTCTACTAGAAAGACTTGGCACTGCTACAAAGGGAAAAAAAATATTTTAACACTGAAAAATTCTCAATAATATTTTGTAGCTATATTTCATTAGAAAATGGAGGCTTCCTACTAATTCCAAAGTAAGCATCTAATATATGTAATACAGTACAAAAAGACAACTATTTTTCAAATAATTTAACATATGTATAAATTTTATAAGAATAAATCGTGATAACAATCATGCTTTATATTCCTACTGAACAAATTTAATTTATATATTTTATGAATATTTTAAGAATGTCAACTATTAGGTAAAACTTAAATAATGTATTCAGGCAAAAATTAATTAACAATGCAATATACAGCTGCTTTGAGGATATGTTGGATCTTTTATAGTGCAAGGCAGACCAGCAAATCTGAAGTTTAAAAGGTGAAATGGGAATTGTCACCAGTGGGTCTCAAAGTTAAAGACTCCGAGTTGTTTAGACGTTGAGCTTTCTGGCGAGACTCTACTTGAACAATAGATGCAGGGAAAAGTCACTATTCTGAAAATTTCTAATCCAAACAATCGATTATACAGCAATTTATAACTGTTAATTTTATTTGTTATAGTTTGAAATTAAATGTGTATTCACCATTTAGTTCTAGAATAGAAATTTTCAATAAAATATAAAGAGAGGGGGATATGTACAAAAAATGAGTCATTTTAAAAATTTATGACTGAACTAAGAAGTGTAACTCCTGCGGCAGCAAAGATATCTGATCAAAGATGCTTTGAACCTGTACCCGAATTATAAGAACAGAGGGGGAGCTAGCTTTTGCTCAGTGATTATAATGTCGGTCTTGTAACCAAAGGGTTCCTGGTTCGGGGCCCGGCGACTCCCTATCGCAACAATTATGACTGGACATTTGAAACACGCAACCTTCCTCTCCAACAATCTCACCATCTCAACACGAGATGGCAGCACCACATGGAGTCAGTAGCCTTGACACTCCCTTCCTGGTTGACCACAACTGACCGTCACGCCGAGGCGACATGCCTCCCGGCCCTGACCATCACGCCGAGGCGACAAGCCTCCCGGCTTTCATCATCAGCGGAGGGAGTGTGCAGCAGCAAAGACATCTGATCAAAGATGCTTGGAACGTGTACCCGAATTATAAGAACAGAGGAGGAGCTAGCTTTTGCTCAATGATTATAATGTCGGTCTTGTAACCAAAGGGTCCCTGGTTCGGGGCCCAACGATGCTCAATCGCCACACTCCTAACAGAAGTAAGAAAATTTGGATTTCTTGTGATTACTAATTGATCTATTACTAGAAGGTCTATAGAATTCAGATAGGAAGAAGAAGCAATACGAATTCTTCAAATGTCTTTAGGCCATGATCTATTGGGGTCCAAGAGGCCCCAGTAAACACAAAATACTGAAACACGAAGTGACCAAACTAATAAAAAATGCTACTTATTCTGCATTAACAACATCAAACCATATTGAGATCGCAAGAGCTGAAATTCGTAAAACAAAGCAATAGGAGAAAATTAGTAGTAAAATATAAGATTGCAAGAATTAACTTGAAACAAAATTTTAAGACAATCTCGGATAAAACATTTTTGAGGCCCTTTCCAATTTTGAGGCTTTTGGCAACACAAGGCCCCAAGCAGTTGCTTGGTCCTCAAAACAAAAAGGATCCAGCATATCCTCTGAACAGCTAGATGCTGCAATATTTATTAATTTGTGCTTAATTGCAGTAAGTTTTTTCTTATCCTTTGCAAGAAGTGTTTTTACTTATTAATGTCGACTATTTATATTAAAGCACAAAGTAGCTTTCTTGAAATTTTGGCGTTACAGCTATCTTTTAATACTTGAGCATGTCTTTTCTGAACAGCTAGATGCTGCAATATTTATTAATTTGTGCTTAATTGCAGTAAGTTTTTTCTTATCCTTCGCAAGAAGTGTTTTTACTTATTAATGTCGACTATTTATATTAAAGCACAAAGTAGCTTTCTTGAAATTTTGACGTTACAGACATCTTTTAATATTTAACACATTTAAGATTAAAATTAGTTTTGGGTCAAATCCCACAAGCAAGGCGGATGACTAAGGGAAGGGGACAAAAGGATGCATTGCATAGGAGTCTAAAAAGTTTGTGGGCCCATGCCTCATAAATAGTTTATGAAAAACATTCAGTAACTACTAAAATAGGAGGTAGTAGGGATGCCTGCAATTTGCTGCATAGGAACACAAAATATTCTGTTGGTAGCACTGCTCACAAGCCCTTCAATAGAAAATAATAGCATTGCATCTAGACATATCTTTCATTGTTTAAATATGCTTCATTCTTTTCATGTAGTCTTAAATATACATTAACCGGTGCTTTTTCAACATAGCCATCTTAAATAATGTGAAAATGCAAATACTTCATTAGTAACAACATAAAGTTGATTAAGTATATCAACTGGTTTTGAATTGAAGGCAAAAAAGAAAAGAGCATCAGGATAAATGAGACGTAGAAATCCCTACAACAAGAGTAAGGAAATTTCTATCTTATAGAAATTTCTCTGCCTTTGCTGTAGTGACTGATATTGCTTTTATCCTGAGAAAGAAAGCTTTATTTTACTTTCAAAACTGGTAGATACATTTAATCAACAGTTGGGCTCCTTCACTTAAAATTTAATGACTGCCTGATAATCAACTAGCTACTGAAACTTTTGATTACTACAACCACTAATTAATCAACTAGCTACTGAAACTTTTGATTACTACAACCACTAATTAATGTCCGGCCGGCTAATCGGTTGCTCATGTCCCTGTTGACGAGCCGGTCGGCCTGGGTCTTCAACCACTAATTAATGAGCTTCTACTATAAAATTAAAAATAAATTATAAAAATTGACAAATAATTTTTCCATACTTTAAATATATATCATTACATGAAAGTACCTTTAGGGGGAAGTGTACCCACAGGTAATGGCCTCTCTGGTGAACTTCTGTCTCTCGCTTGCATATATGTCGTGAAATGACCATTTGTTTTGAGGCGAGGACGAGGGACACCTCCATCTTGAGACATGCGATGCTGCATTAGGGACTGTGACTGTGATGCTAGATAGAAAAATGGGAATGCATTAAATAAGATGCATTTATTAATGTGATGTATTAAATAAGATGCATTTATTAATGTGATGTATTAAATAAGATGCATGTATTAACAACTATGAAACATTAAGAAATATTTGCAAAATAAAAACTTCCACTAGACACTGCGCATATACAGGTTGAATAAAGGTACCAACCATCTTATTCAGACATGTCTCCCCTTGTTGAAAGATTTGTGTTGTACTTTGGGGCACTCCAATCTTTTGATTAGTTCTATGTTTTGAATTGGCTAGGCATAGTGGCAGCGATAGGATTTGGTATGATGACATAGTGAAAGCAGTGGGATGGTGTATGATGGAAGCAGTATTTTTTTTTTGTCATGTGATTAGTGTTTGCACTGCAAATATTGATTTATCTGATTTATGCTCTGTCACTTGTATATTCTCAATTTGTATACATTACTACATGCAAAGGGAAAAATGAAATACATGTATTACTATATGTATTTCCAAATACAAAGAAAGTTTTGTACTGAGTGTTGAGTATATTAGGTTTAGAGAAACTAATAAACAAGATATTAAAAATTATAAACAAAAAATTCAATTTTTTTTTATTGGATTTATGTTATAAATTATAATTTGCTTCATAAATACTGGAAAACATTAATAATGGAAAGTTACTCCTCCTGTTAGATGCAGCAGGAGAATGAAGAAAAAACATTAAAAACTTAGCATATTCAATGGGTGTATTACATTTAAGGAATGCAGTATAGGATATCTCAAATCAGTTAGAGCTCTTACAATGCAATTTATGTCAAATTTAATCATATGGAAATCATTTTAAATTAAACAACATAATAAATTAAAAATTAATAGGAATTATGCTATTAATATTTTTTTTAATCTTTTATTCTATCATGCAGCATGTCTCTACATTCACATTTCGTGGGACAATTTAGTAAATACTGCTGTATATAATATCATTAAAATACTACTGTATACAATATTATTAAAACACTGAGCTGTATGTAATATTAAGCAACAAAATTGCATAAAACTTACCGTGATAAACACACAAAGGACAATGATCTGAATTGACACACATGTAGCATATTTCATGACCACATGTATCAATTAGCTTCCGGTGCTTGCCCTTATCAAAAGGTGTGCAGCACGAAGGGCACAAAGTAGCGCCGTTTTCCAACATCATTTTTCTTACAGCATTTATATCTGAAAACAGAGTACAGAAAATTTTAAATACAAGTTTTAAAAAAAAATTGTCTCATAATGTAAATCATAGGAGACAATATTCTTAGTTTGGGGATACTAAAGTCCCTCAGGGGGATTTAAAGTTACTACAGATTCCCCTTCCCCACACATTTCAGTAGCAATGTAGAATACCAATATACAGAAATGAGCAGACCCAACAATAGGAGAGGGGTGTAAAATGAAGTATTGAATATGTGCCTGAGGGGCTTGGGATTCTGGTTGTATAAAAAGAGGTCAATAACATAAAATAAGGGGCAGCAGGGGGCCTGCGCATCTTGTTCAAAAATTCTGTCTGCGGCACAGGAAGTACGCTAGATGCTGGTATGCACATACCAGTTAAAAGTTTTCAAAGTCTGCGTATAAATTGTGAGGAATATTTGAAATAATTTATGGAAAACGGTTAAAAGTACATAATGTGAAACATTTACTAAACCACAATACAATTTACAAATACACAATAAAAATGCAATAGGACGCATGCACAGTGTGTATGTGGGGGGGGGGGGGGGTGACCACTGGCATCTACAAGCTATGTGCACAACAGCAGCATTAAAAAACAAGATTGTTAATGTTTAGTAGCATACTGGTTGTTAAAGTTTTAAATGTTCACCACTGTTAATATACATTTAAATAAAAAAATCATGAGGATGCTAATGCACCTATCAATGGTGCTTAGTTCTCACTCAATGGTGTGAGTCGGCCCATCAGTGACTAAATGGTCAGAAACAAATAACACATTGGAAGGGTACTTAGGTTTGCGGGTCAAATCGATAGTTATTATGGTTAATATAAAACAAATTTGGGGGGGGGGGGGGGGGATCTGAACAAAAATTTTATGTAATTGCACTTTTATAAAAAAAATAAAATACTTATTAAATTTGTAAAATGATTAACAAAGGTTAAATATCTGGCTTAATTAAAGTGAGCATGACCCCCCCCCCCCCCACACACACACACACTTTCCATCCGTAGATATCTTATATTCTACTAGGGCATCTATGTCCTCAGCAGCTTGGCCTATACATAAACATGTGTAAAGTAGACTGCAATTAAAATTTGCAATCCAGATCTTTAAGCAACCTAACTATTACATTGGATTTGTTTGGGCTTCCCCAGTTAGTTCTCATTCAATAAGACATAGATGTCCCCTTAAAAGTCATTTGAGAAAATAGTTATGTTCAGTAATGTAAAATGTCTTATTGATCTTTATCTAAACGTTTAAATGTATAAAATCACTCTTATAGGTACAAAATTAACTTTTCTCCAAAATAAATAAATCATTAATTGAAAAACACTCTGTTACTTCAATATATTTTATATTTATTTTAATTTACTTAATTATATTTGTATTTTATTACATTTATTATCAAAATATACCTGTGTGTATACTTGCCACCTAAGAGTTAATACTGAAAATGCAGGTATACCTTTTAAATTTCTTATAAAGTGAAATAAGTGTAAAAATAGTAGAATAACATGGAACCTAAAAATAATTCCGATTTCAGCCGATTTCCATTTTACACAAAATACGTTATGGCATATTATTTCAAAACAGTAAAGCACCATAAAAACTAAAGAATCTACTCCTTCCTAATTCATATATTATGCTCAAATTTTCAATAATGACGTTTAAATAAACGAAGACGTAAATTTAACTATCATTTTATATTTTACCATTAATTCTTTTTTAAACGTTATTTAGGAAATATAAAAAATAATAATCTCAGCGTGCAGCCTGTGCGGGTTTTTTATTTTGAAGGCACTGTCCGGTTATCCCTTTCTGGGTGGCCTGCTTGATTATCCCACAAATTCTCCTCAACGGCAGTTAAAAGTCTTGATTTTATTTTGTGTGGAGTCCAAGAGATGGCGCTGTATGTGACAAAAGAATGCTGCATTTCAAAACTACTCTTTTTCGGTTTTAGTTCTGGTTTTATCCCCGTTTTTATCTTCCAATGTTTAGGATTAAGGATAAACATTTTAAAACTTTCTAACAATCACATTCACATCTTGGTATGTAACATTTAGCAACCTTTTTCATCTCTAAATTTTATAATAACGAGGTAGAAAATATTTTATGTGTTTATTTTTATATTTTGTGTTCCTTTTTATATTTTATGTGTTTCTTTTTATATTTTGTGTTCTTTTTATATTTTATGTGTTTCTTTTTATATTTCATGTATTTCTGTCATGTTTATTTTATGCTTCATGAACAATGCAAGTTGATGTTGCGAAACAAACAATGAATTCATATATTGCATTTATTTCATAATTCTTTTTGACATTGAAGAATGTATATACTTTCTAATATTTGCAGGCTTGAAATAAATTTGATAACAGATATCACAAAATCATTTTAAAACTAAAAGTCTGGCAAAAGCAAAATGTTGATATATTATATATAAATATAAAATTCAAATCTTTTTAAATTTCATCTTAAAAGTATACGAACAAATATAATGCTGTCAGAAAGATCCTGAAAATAAAAAAAATACTTCATTAGAACGCAGCATAATAAGAATTAATTTTCATTATTTCTGTATTAAAAACGGTTACTTTAGAAACTTACAATCGCTTAGCCTCTAATTTCAGCAGAATATGTCTAAATTTATCTTGTTTGATGGATATTTTTAATTAACCGGAAAATAAAATATTCACTTTCATTAAAATATTTTTTACCACGCCCCAATGCTTTCCCTATACATTACACTATATATACGGGGAAGGTAAAATGATTATCCACACCCAGTTAATCCTATAGCGCATACCTGAAACATATTAAAATCTACAGGGTGTCCCAAAAAGATTGAAACGCGCTTAATTCTTTACCTGTTGGACATAAGTAGGCAATGTGAAATGCAAAAATGTTGAAAGTAAGGTAGGAAATAAGACTACGTTAATGATAAAGTCCTCCCATTCATTTTCAAAAAGTTACATTTTTTACATTTTTATACGACCCCTTTAGACAAATTTGGTCAATCAGAAAATTTTTATTTTTAATGCAACAAGATCATTAAAAAAAACCGCATATCTGTATCTTTAAAATTAACTGAATTATGATAAAGGAAAAAATCTGACTTATGCCAATTTTCCGTACCATGTGACAGGCTGTTTTATCAGTGAAAATAAGGATCATAAACAAATTGACGATGGAAATTGTTTAGATAAAAAAAAGGTACTTAAAAGTACTAAGTTATTGAAAAGTACTTAAGAATTCGTGATTGCATCGTGAGCCTACGCGCGGAATTCGCAAAAATGTCTCCTATGTATTATCATCCAGTTTTATCTTTTTTGTGATATGTCACAAATTTACATTTCTAATTTGATATAGGGTCCCCATTCACAATGTTCAATTTTCAATTAAATATAACTCGCTCAATTTTAAAGATACAGATATGCGGAATTTTTTTTTTTTTTTTTAATGATCTTGTTGCATTAAAAATAAAAAATTTCTGATTGACCAAATTTGTCTAAGGGGGTCGTATAAAAATTTAAAAAATGTAACTTTCTGAAAATGAATGGGAGGACTATTTCATTAACGTAGTCTTATTTCCTACCTTACTTTCAACATTTTTGCAATTTACATTGTCCACTTATCTCCAACAGGTAAAGAATTAAAGCGCGTTTCAATCTTTTTGGGACACCCTGTATAGAACTGTTTGGACTGACGCACCATCAAGCATCTTCAGATGGGTCTGTAAGATGGGTCACGGTGTAAGATTATCTTACACCAGGGGTCTCCAAACTATTTAGCATAAGGGCCACGCTGACTCCTCCACTAAGTCCCAAGGGCCAGAGTACAAGAGCCCAAGGGCTATGGGCCAAGAGTGCAGAACATTTAAAGAGCAATAGGGATATCAATATTTCCTGATTGACTCAAGTAATAAGGCAATGTGTATAATTTGCAATGAAACAATATCAGTCCTCAAAGAATACAATATAAAATATCATTATGAGACTAAACATCCTCAGAATTACTCCAAATTTACAGGAAGCCTACGGTTAGAAAAATATCGAAATTTTCTTGAATGAAATGAATCGTCCTCTGGCTGAGTTACAAAACAATGAGTGGTTATGGAAGTTATCATTTTATACACACTTAACTAAACATATGAATGACCTTAATTTAAAATTATAAGGAGAAGACTAGCTTCTGCTTGATTTATACACTCATATTATGTCCTTTCGACAAAAAATTGTTTTGTTTCAATCTCAATTGAACAAAAAATGTTTCACGCATTTTAATACATGCCAAACCTTCAGTCAGCAAAACTGAAGCTTTGGGTGCTTTAAAAATAAATTCTGAGTCTTGTTTTTCAGATTTTTATGCAATTGCAAACGATATCAAGATGTTTCAAAATCCTTTTAGCGCCGATATAGGAACCCTTGCTTCAGAACTTCAAATGGAAATGATTGATTTGCAGTGAAGCGATATTTTTTAAGAAAAATATTTAGAGTCATCATTGCTAGAATTTTATAAGAGACTTCCACTCACACAGTTTGATCAAACTGTGTGAGAATATTGCATAAATTTGCTCGTGGCTTTCATTCCGCTTTCGGTACTACTTATCTGTGTGAAAAAACAAAATGAAATATACAAAAATATTCACAGATCCAAATTAACTGAGGAGCATTTGAAGTCGCTGCTGATAATTTCCACTAGTAAACATGATCCACAACTGCAAACGATTATCAGTGGAAAGTTATAGCTACATAAATCTCATTAATTATAATTATAATGTTTAATTTCATTTTGTGAATTACCTATGTATGTCACTTATTGTAAGTTTTTAGGATAAATCTCATATCATTAATTACAGTAAAAATGTTCAATTTCATTATGTATGTCAGTTATTGTGTTTCTTAATGGGTCGTTAAATAAAAACATCTAATTATTATTTTGTATAATTTACTTACATTGTAAATTTTACAATGTAATCAAAATAAACTATGGCGGGCCGAATACTGGGCATGTCCGACACACTACCAGCGGGCCGGATTGGTGGTGCTTGTGGCCGGATTGGTGGATTGGCCGGTGTAGGCCCGCGGGCCGCAGTTTGGAGACCCCTGTCTTACACCGTGCTTCAGATGCATCACAAAAATAAAACCTGGCGTGCTAGTTCACCTTCCTCCGGGCCTGTCGTACTCCGGTCAAGTGTAAAAGAGACACACAAGAGACACACTAGAAGACCTGCAGAACCCTGAACTCTGTGAATGGAAGTTTGGCCATATGAGGCAAATGCGACCGCTTAATAAGAGGCCTGGGTTATGTGGGTCAAAAGCGGCATCGGTTTTAATGAGATAGCTTTCGTCATGTTCAATGCCTCCCGGTGTTGGATGGGAAATCAGTGAGTCACTCGCCCGATTGGAGGAGACAAAATGTCTGAGAATGAAGCAGAACAGGCACGCGATGGCATGAGGGAATTGGGATCCCACAGGAGAAAAAAATAAAAATTTATTAAAGATCTGGTGGCATCTGCAGGTGATTTTATTGCCGTTAACGAGAAGGCTATTAAGGGGGCATAGGACCTTTAAAAGTGCCAGAAACAGAGTAAATATCCGTGGTCCACGTTTTATTTTGTACCTCTTCTATTATACATCGATAATACCTAAAAAATTTATAGCTAATAAGTGAATACATGTTGTTGTTGTTGAGACCCAGACCGCCCGACCTACCAGAAAGGTGTAAGGTAACCGTTTGAACGGGTGGGAAGTGCCACCCAATTTAGACCTGAACCCAGTGGGGGAGGCATCCACAGGGGCCGTACCCTCCTTCCCCTACCATCAATCTCTCGAGAGGACTTACGGACCCACATATTTAATGTGATCGTACTCCTCATGAACACGGTGCCAGTTGTGGCAGCGTGCAAATCCAGCGCGCAAACCACGGGGCTACCGCGCCCGAAATGTGCCAACAGTGTCCCCAGGTGGTCACCAACTCAAGTACTAACCGCGCCCGATGCTGCTTGACTTCGGTGATCTAACGAGAACCAGTGTTTTCAGCACAGTAGGGCCGTTGGCTAAATGAATATATGTAGAATATGTGATAATTTTTTAATAAGGTGAATCTTATAATAATATTTTTAAAAATTGTATAATTCGCATGTACTTATTAACATTTTATTTTGATATAGCTTGCTTGCGCGCATGATTGCAACAAAACTATATCTTCCAGAAACAAAAAATATTGCTGACTATGATGCGAAAGTATACATTCAAGAAGACTTACATCAAAATCAAAACATTTGCATAATTAAAGTTTAAAAAAAAATAAATTATTTAAAATTAAAAATGTAATTAAATTTTTAATTTAATTTTAAAAAAAAATTAAGTTATGCAAATGCTTTGATTTTGATCCAAGATTTCTTGAATGGATACTTTTGCATCGTAGTCAGCAATATTTTTGTTTCTGGAAGCAATAGTTTTGTTGCCATTATGCGCGCAAACAACCTATGTCAAAATAAAATTTTAATAAATACATGCAAATTATACA
The DNA here is from genome assembly GCA_951213105.1 of Amaurobius ferox. NCBI lineage: Eukaryota > Metazoa > Arthropoda > Arachnida > Araneae > Amaurobiidae > Amaurobius > Amaurobius ferox. The sequence continues at coordinate 63,205,688 of OX578150.1, read as the reverse complement.
ATTTTAAAAAATATTATTATAAGATTCACCTTATTGAAAAAATTATCACATATTCTACAGATATTCACTTATTAGCCATAAAATTTTTAGGTATTATCGATGTATAATAGAAGAGGTACAAAATAAAAAGTGGGCCACGGAAATTTACTCTTGTTTATGGCACTTTTAAAGGTCCTGTGCCCCCTTAAAGATAATTTTGTTTTCAAAGCCCAAAGATGGGGCTTCTTCTAGACTCACGGATACACTCACAGACATAGACACACACACAGATAAACATCACCTGAAAAACCTTCGATTCGTGTTCATCAGGAATGCTAGAAACGTGCTCTTCCGTCGAATACTCGGAATTCAAATTTTCGACACCGTCGCAATACTTTCCTTATACATTATACTATGTATATAGGGAAAGTAAAAAGGTCAATCTTGTAAAATAGAGGGTAGTAGGGGCGGGGAGTGCATTTGCTACACAGGGGTCCAAAAAATTATATGGACAACACTGATGATGATAAACAGATTAAAATCCCCACCCTACCCCCCCATAAAAGCATTGAACTCGTAAAAGGTTCTAGTTACCGATTATCCCAACAAACGCTTGATAACAAGGTTCGTCAATTTTTTCCGTTTCAAATTGTATACGCGTAGCCAGAATCTTGGAATGGGGGGCGAATCAAATTACGATCAAATAGGGTTACTGTGCTGAATTTTGTATCCTAAATGGACCCTATAGAAAATTAATATAATTTTTACGCCAGTGGAGGCAGTTGTCCTCTCTACCTCCTATCGTGTAGGCAGGGGAGGGGGGGGGGGTGACATTGTCAAGTAAGTAATTTAAATATTTACTTTTAAAAATGTATTTGTTTAATTTTAAATATTTAAATTTTCTGAAGAGTTTGTTTACCTTTAGATTTTGAAATGTGTTATTTTAACTTTTAATATTTGAATTTGCAAGTTTTTATTTATTTTTGGATATTTAACACTCTGTTTACTTACAAGAGTAGTAGATCAAGAATCATTCTGATGACATATTATGCACTCCTTGATGCAACCCAGAATGATAAAAAGTACCTTGTGGTCGTGGTCGAAATTATGCATCTAAAATTTAACTTTCACTTTCCAAATATATTATTGAGAAAGTATTGCTTTCACTAAAATTTTCGATTTCGAGATTTTTATGCCAATATATGTTTTAAGAGCTCCCGAACACGTTTTGACTATTGTTGGAGTGATGTCCGTCTGTGGTCAATTTCTTGTCTGTGACCAATTTCTTGCGGCCACAAATATTAAAATATTTTCATGAAACTTTGTATCCAGCTTTGTTATAAAAAAATCTAGAACTAGATAGAATTTTTTTTGTAATTCGAGAGAAAACTTCGAAATTTATTTGCAATTTTATATTTTTTAAGCTGGCAGCATAGGACAAAATTTGACATAATCATGCATAAAAGGGTTTATTTGTGTATCAAGAGACATTATAGTTTCAATCCTTGTTATGAAAAATCTGATGTGGGCAGGCAGCACATGACTTTCCCTGCAGACTTATATTCACGTTCTCTTTATTTTAATTACATTTAATTCACTTTTAATTCAATTTTCGTTCTCATTTGATAATTGGACTTCTTTTGAAAAGTGGCGTAGAGAAAATACGAAAAACTAAAATATCTCAAATATCTCGAGAACGGTTAGTCCTAGTGTAATGGGGTTGGTCTTATTCTTTTCTGCGTCAAAAATTACGTATTAAACAAGTATTTAATGGATATATTTGAGCATACGTATAGTGTTTTATTTTAGATTTTGGCGATTTTTGGGGGCCATTTTTCAAAAAAAGGCAGGTTATTTTTTTCCGAATCATACCAAAATCTAATCAGCACCAGATTGTCTTAAAGGTAACTTATCTACCGAATTTTGTGAAATTCGGTCCATTAGTTTTTCCGATAGAGTGGATACAAGCTTTTGCGGGCCATTTCGCAAAAAAGGCGGGCTCTTTTATCCTGAATCGTACCCAAAATTAATCAGCACCAGACTCACCCACAAGTGACCTACCTATCAAATTTTATGAAATTCGGTCAATTAGTTTTTTAGTTAGAGTGGATACAAAATCTGCACAGACAGACACACAGACGTCACGCTAAAAATAGTTTTTTCGTATTCTAGAGGTTTCGAAACGTGTAGATCCGTCAAAAACTCGAGTTGCGATTTTCAGCATGATTCCAATACTTTCCCTATACATTACCATGTAATGCAGGGAAAGTAAAAATAGCCTGCGATACAAATTTTTTGTTCGTGACGTCGTTAGTCCTTTCGGGTGCAAGTTACCCCCCCCCCCCCCCACACACACACACACACACGATGGTAAGTATGGTATAAATCGAAAGATTTTTTTTTTCAAGCCCTTTAAAGTGAAGGGTTTGGACTCATAATACCTACAAAAGATACTAAAAATGGAATCTGGTATGAAAAAGTCGATTTGAGCCGAACTCCGATTATTACTTTCCCTACAATATATAGTACTGTATAGGGAAAGTATTGGAATCGGGCCGAAAATCGCAACTCGAGTTTTCGATGGATCTACGCGTTTTGGGAGCTCTAAAACACGAAAAAACTATTTTTAGCGTGACGTCTGTTGTGTGTGTCTGTCTATCTGTGCCGATATTGTATCCACTCTAACTGAAAGTCTAATTGACCGAATTTCATAAAATTTGGTATGTATGTCCCTTATGGGTGACCCTGGTGCTGATTAGATTTTGGTATGATTCGGAAAAAAAGGAATCTGCCTTTTTTTTGCTAAATGGCCTGCAAAAATCTTTAAATCTAAAAATAAGAGACTGCATATGCTCAAATATATCCACTAAATGCTTGTTTTATACGTAATTCTTGACGAATTACGTATAATGACTTGACGAAAATTTAGAGCCTCTTTAAAGACTCTTACGTATTATGTAACGAATAGAATAAGTCCAACCCCATTACTCTAGGAATTGCCGTTCTCAATATATTTTAGTTTTTTTGCATTTTCTCTACGCCACCTTTGAAAATAAATTCAGTTACCAAACAAAAACGAAAATTGAATTGAAAGTGCAAATTCAGTGTAATTTAAAATAATATATCTGTTATTTTGCGCAATTAAACTCAATCTAATGAATTATTGAAGCAACAAAGAGAACATGAAAATGTGAGTCTGCAGCGAAAGTCATGTGCTGCCCACATCAGATTTTTTTTTTCACTTTTAAGAAAATTTACACGAAATTATCACAATCCGTGGAACCCCAAGGGTTCCGATGAACTAACCCACTTTGAAAAATGCTGCTTTAGGCTAGTTAGTCCATTTGTCAGTCAGTCTAGCTGTCAGTCAGTCTAGCTGTCAGTCAATCAGTCTCACTCCGCTGTGTGTATATTATAAACAAGTTACTTTTCCAGAAAAGAAATCCTCTGAATGCCGTCAGATTTCATATCAACAACAAGCTTTTCCTAACGCCATAAAATAAACGATTGCATCACTCAAAACACTACACCTCCTTTGAACGTAAATGAACGCGTTTTGCATTCTGTACAACCCATCAATGACTAAGACCCGTGTTTTAAAGTCCGACGCTCAGATAAAATTTCAGTCGCGATAACGCTGTTTCCGCTGGAGGACAATTACAGTGAATTGCGAGGAGTAAAGTACAGCAGGCGCCGGCGGTGTACGAGTCTAGCCAGTATTTACTTTAACATGCAGAGCATAAAACATTTACTTATTTTGGTGGTAGATTGTTGACATAATCTTAATTGAGTTTCTACAACGCCCATCCACTGTAAAACATTTGCACGCATGTTACTGAACATTTCAGGGGAATCAGCTGTCCATAATGGGGAGTAAGGTTCCTGATAGTTATGATAATATATATATACAAAAATAACGCTTCGGCAGACGATAATTAGCTGAATATTTCAGAAATAAAGCTGGAATTTTCATGAACGCCAATAAATGCGGCTTTTCTGGTAGTTTGCCGAAATTATCAATAAAAAAGCTGGCAAAAATGAGCAAAGGTTGTAGAATGTATTACAGTGTATTGAGGTGTGGACTTACATTAAAGAGGCATATGTCCCAAAGCCCCCCTTAACCATATCCTGTGCCCCTAGGCAATAGTAAATTCTAAACCACCTCCCCCATGAAACTTTTATACATAAACTTCCGATCAGGGGAATATCAGAATATCACTTTTCTTATTTAGCTCTTCCCAATCCAACGTTAACATAAATAAATCATCAGATAATCTATTTTTCAGATTACCAAATTTTGGATTAGTGACGTTTTACTGCATTCATCATTCAGATGAGCCTTTTAAATAAATCTGGCTTGGGGGGGGGGCTCCGAAAACCTCGGGGTGCTACTGCTCCCAATGATCCAACATGTTCGGGACATCAGCGATGCAGGATTATTAATTGTAGAAATAATATGAAGGGAAAATGAGAGAAAATTGCATTCATCATTCAGATGAGCCTTTTAAATAAATATGGCTTGGGGGGCGGGGGGGGGGGGCTCCGAAAACCTCGGGGTGCTACTGCTCCCAATGATCCAACATGTTCGGGACATCAGCGGTGCAGGATTATTAATTGTAGAAATAATATGAAGGGAAAATGAGAGAAAATTGCATTCATCATTCAGATGAGCCTTTTAAATAAATCTGGCTTGGGGGGGGGGGGGGGGCTCCGAAAACCTCGGGGTGCTACTGCTCCCAATGATCCAACATGTTCGGGACATCAGCGGTGCAGGATTATTAATTGTAGAAATAATATGAAGGAAAAATGAGAGGAAATAAAAGAAAATAATGGACAACAGCCTAGATTTGCCTATAATGTTATACAGACTGGATTGCATAGAATAGTATATGAAAAAACTTTTAAATTACAAAATCAACTTTAATAAACAGAGATCTGCATAATGGCGTGAGCTCACGAACATTTCCGAATACAGCCAAATGGACCTGACGGCCGTTTAAGAAGACAGCCGGACTATCGAGCGTGCCGAAGCACCGTTTAAAGAAAATCCAAGGCAGGAAAGGCAGAAATGTAATCTATATTTAAAACATTTATGAATAAATGTTAATTGCATATATAAAAGATTTGTGTAAACCTCAAAGCTAAGTCTAAAAAATCTGATGTGGGCAGCACATGACTTTCCTTATATAATGCAATGAATTTACTACTTTTACAGTAAAAAATCTGATGTGGGCAGCACATGACTTTCCCTGCTGACTTATATCCACGTTCTCTTTATTTTAATTAAATTTATTTCACTTTTAATTCAATTTTCGTTCTCATTCGGTAACCGGACTTATTTTCAAAGGTGGCGTAGAGAATATACGAAAAACTAAAATATCTCGAGAACGGCTAGTCCTAATGTAATGGGGTTGGTCTGATTCTTTTCTTCGCTAAAAATTAAGTATAAAGCAAGCATTTAATGGATATATTTGAGCATACGTAGTTCTTTAGTTTAGATTTTGACGATTTTTGCGGGCCATTTTGCAAAAAAAGGCAGGTCATTTTTTTCCGAATCGTACCAAAATCTAATCAGCACCAAGGTAACCCACAAGTGACTCATCTACCGAATTTTGTGAAATTCGGTCCATCAGTTTTTCAGTTACAGTGGATACAAGCTTTTGCGGGCCATTTCGCAAAAAAAAGGCGGGTTCTTTTATTCCGAATCGTACCCAAAACTAATCAGCACCAGACTCGCTCACAAGTGACTTACCTACCAAATTTTATGAAATCCGGTCCATTAGTTTTTTAGTTAGAGTGGATACAAAATCTGCACAGACAGACAGACACACAGACACACAGACACACACACAGACGTCACGCTAAAAATAGTTTTTTCGTATTCTAGAGGTCTCGAAACGTGTAGATCCGTCGAAAACTCGAGTTGTGATTTTCGGCATGATTCCAATACTTTCCCTATACATTACCATGTATTGCAGAAAAAGTAAAAAATAGATTATTCTTTTAGTAGATACTTATATTCTTTCCAAGATATTGACATTTCGTCAATTAGTCGTCCTTCACATTGATTTAGCGTCATTTTTATCCATTTGGCGAGATTTTCGTTCATTTGGCAACATTTAAAAAAGTCGTCAAGTTGGCGATATTCCGTCAAATTCGTAGCAAAATCTCGCCAAGCGTTATAGACAGAGAAATACGTTATTCTTTTAGCAGATTGCCGTTCAAATACAAAAGTATTACTCGAAGTATCTTTTCTCATGAATGGAACGAGCTAGATCCACGAGAATGATGTCACCCAATTTATCGCATGGTATTACATATGAAAAGTGAACATGTTTCTCAATGGGAAATATATTTTTTTTTATTTTATATGACTTTTTGATAAATTCATTTGAAAAATGTGCAATATCTCGAGAACGGTTCATGCTAGCGTTCTAAAGTTTATGTCAATCGTTTTCTAAGGAAACATTACATAAGAAATGTCTATTTGCGTAACTTTATTAAAGGTTTTGATTTTTTGATGATTTTTTCAAAATTTCACTCGAAAATTTAGGGGGTTCTGAACATTCCATTGTGTTTAAAAACAATAAGCTTCCAGTATTCACGGATTGTAATTTTTGTACCAAATTTCATTCGAATCGCTCCATTCGTTCGTGAGATATCGTTTTCACAGACTCACTGATCCCCCCCCCCCTTACACACATATCGCCAACTTGGCGACATTTTAAATTCTTGCCAAATTAACAAAAATCTCGCAAAATTGATAAAAATCACGCTAAATCAATGAAAATGACGACTAATTGAAGAAAATTCAATATCATGGAAAGAATATAAGTATCTACTATAAGAAAAACTTTGTTTAGCTGTAAAATAATAGTAAATTCATTGCATTATATAAGGAAAGTCATGTGTTGCTCACATCAGATTTTTTACAAAAGCGGTCAGTTGAACAATTCTGCAGTAGAGCTTAGATTTTTTTTTGGCCAAGTGATCTAAGGCAAACAATACCACGCACCCAACACACATACCACCACTACCGGCACCACCGCACCTTCTCCACGATGCAAAATAAAATATATTTCGTAAAATTACTAAAATAGTCATACCTTAAACTTATAATATAATAAAATATTCAAAATTTTTTGGCTGAGAAACACCCGACCCATCTCTTCCTTCAGCAATTTGTAAGTTGCTAATCGCGGCCTCTCGTGCAGTACAAAATTTTCTTTGGAAAAAAAAAGCCTAACTTTGCCCACGTCATAATCCAACGATACCGAAACAAGTAACGACAGATTAAGGTTCACACCTCTAAGGCAAAAAAAACTACACAATTCCGCAAAGCAGACATACATAGACAAGGGCAATAAACATGTATTTTAATGCCGCACCTGCAATTACTTATGTAAAGATGGCAACGTAGGATTCACAAACGACATGCGCATACAGCATTTCTCGATTACGATTTTATATGTCACGCTATTGGCAACACTTTGTAACAGTGTTTCTGTAACGGGCAATTCAATTCGAATAATATATATCGTTGTGTAACGACACTGGAACAAAAAGAAAATGAGCTCACGCAGGTGGCAGTTTGGTGCACAAAGGGAGATTGGGTGCGTTGACCAAATAACGGCATCAAGGAATAATGACACAATCGAAAAGAACAAAATAGAGTGGGCAAATGTAATTCGCTGAAACACAGATATCAAGTGGAATGAATGAGATGTAGTATGCTATATAACCTGGTTATATTTTATTGAGTTTATATGGGCTCGAACTGGTACTAAAAGAGTTTAGTAGGTCTGGATCAGTCTCGTTAAAGTATATTGGGGTCGGCACAGAACGAACTTGTGATTTGTTTATTCTCGAACAGTGATATAGCTGGGGAATTGTGAACAATTTTATTGGTTCACATTGACTGAAAAATATCTAACACTGTAAAACCTCAATTCTTCCTCATCCTCCATACAAACTTCCAATTCCATCTTAACTTCTTCTGCACTCAACTTCTTCTGCACTTAACTTCTTCATGTATAATTTTGCCCCTTTTTATGAGATCAGGCAACACCTCGGTCTTATGGTGGCAAAACGACGATCTTGAGAAACATAATTCTAAGATATGGACCAATGCTATGGAAATATTTTTATACGCATTCTCATATCTGCTTGATTAATTACGCCTTTAACAAAATACACCTTCAACAAAAATCATCATAGTATTAATTATTAAGGAAAAGCCAATCAGCCTTGTAAAGGTAAAATGACGTATTTCGAAATACACCCTTCTGCCAGCACAAGTGCAGATATCCTAGCTTCAGCCCAGGTCGCCCGTCCATTATTTTTTTCACGCATCATTTTATTTTCACACATCATTGCAGCATGATGCTGAAGGGCTTCAGCATCATGCTGCTGGAAGACTTCAATATCATGCTACTGGAAGGCTTCAACATCATGCTGCTATAAGCCTTCATCATCATGCTGCTAGGGGGGTTCAGCATCATGCTGCTGGAAGGCTTCAATATCATGCTACTGGAAGGCTTCAACATCATGCTGCTATAAGCCTTCAGCATCATGCTCCTGGAAGGCTTCAGCATCATGCTGCTGTAAGGCTTCAGCATCATGCTACTGGAAGGCTTCAGCATCATGCTGCTGAAAGACTTCAGCACCATGAAGCTGGAAGGCTTCAGCATCAGTGATTTTTGACCTTTCTTTTTTTTTCTACCTCTCGGATGCCCACGTTAGGGCTACCCTGGATATTGCCACCTGTAGCATCCTTAAGACGTTTCCAACAAATACCCTTCTTAACTTCTTCTATACTGAAGTTAATTTTCACGTTTCTGTCTTGTAAAACACGATTACACGGATAATTGAAAATAAATTCTCATCTTTAACCCTACGAGTTAGGGCCAGAATTTGTTGAGTGTTCTAAAACTACTTTTGGCTTTTATTATCCTCTGTTTCATCTCTTCATATGTTCCCGATGTTTATCCACAATGACAGATATTAGACATCTATCAACATCTACTAAAGGTTCTCCTTTCAAAACGATTTCTCTGTTTGTTTGTTTTCAATTTATTCTCAGAATCTCCGTTTATCTTTATTTATGAGCAGCCAATAGGAAACTGAGAGTAAATGGCTATTATATTTATACTCAGTTTTTAACATCATTTTTTTTTCTTTGGAAAAAATAATGATATCAATGTCCAAAAAAAAAAAGTAAATGAGGTGTAACTCAACTCGACTTTCTAATATTGGAATTCATTTTTACTTTCCCTGCAATATATGGTAATGTGTAACGGGAAATTATTGGAATCGTGTCGGAAATCGCAACTCGAGTTTTCGACGGATCTACATGTTTCGAGTCCTCTAGAATAAGAAAAACTATTTTTAGAGTGACGTCTGTGTGTGCTTGTGTGTAAGGGTATCTCTCTCTCTCTCTCTCTTTCTCTGTGTGTGTGTGTGTGTATGTATTTGTCTGTGCAATATATGTATATACTCTAGCTGAAAAACTAATTGACCAAATTTCACAAAATTTATTAGAAAAGTCACTTGCGAGTTAACCTGAGGCTAACGGCCCTACCGTGCTTATAACACCGGTTCTCGTTAGATCACCGAAGTCAAGCAGCATCGGGTGCAGTTAGTACTTGAGTGCGTGACCACCGGGGAACACCGCGTGCTGTTGGCACTTTCGAAAGCGGTAGCCCGGTGGTTTGCGCGCTGGATTTTCCCGCTGCCACAACAGCCGCCGTGTTCATGCGGAGTACGATCACGTTAAACATGTGGGTCCGTAAGTCCTTCCGAGAGGTTGATGGTAGAGGAAGGAGGGTACGGTCCCTGTGGATGCCTCCCCCACTGGGTTCCGGCCTAAATTGGGTGGCACTTCCCGGCCGCCCAAACAGTTACCTTACACCGTTCTAGTACGTCGGATGGTCTGGGTCTCAACAACAACAACTTGCGAGTTAACCTGGTGCTGATTAAATTTTCGTACGACTCAGAATGAAAGGTCGAGCTTTTTAGAGGAAATGACTCTCAAAAATCGTCAAAATCTAGAATAAAAAACAAAGTATACTCAAATGTATCAATTAAATGCTTGTTTTATATTTAATTTTTTTCCAAAAGAATAAGACCAACCCGATATATTTTCTCGAGATATTTTAGGTTTTTCGCAATTCTGTCACGACGCTTTTGAAAATACGCCCAGTCGCTAAATGAAAACGAAAATTGAATTAAAACTGCAAACTCAGTATAATTTTAAATAATTATCCATGATTTTTTTGAGCAAATAAACTCATGTACTGAATTGTGAAAGAGAGAGAAAATTAATTTCAGTCTGTAGGAGAAGTTATGTGCATACCCATATCAGATTTTTACTTTCCCTGAAATACATAGTAATGTATAGGGAAAGTACTAGAATCATGTCGAAAATCGCAACTGTAGTTTTCGAAGAATCTACACGTTTCGGGACCTTTAGAACTCTGAAACATTATTTTTAGCGTGACGTCTGTGTGTGTGTCTGTGCATTATATGTATCCACTCTAACTCAAAAACTAATTGACCAAATTTCATAAAATTTGGTAGATAAGTCACATGTGGGTTACCCTGGTGCTGATTAGATTTTGGTACTATTCGAAAAAAAACTGCATTTTTATCCAAAATGGTCTGCATTGTCTGTATCCACTCTAACTGAAAAATGTATTGACCAAATTTCACAAAATTTGGTAGATAAGTCACTTTTGGATTATCCTGGTGCTGATTAGATTTTGGTACGATTCGGGAAGAAAGAACCTGTGTTTTTTTGCAAAATGGCCTGCAAAAATCGTTAAAATCTAAAATAAAAGACTACACATGCTCAAACGTATCAATTGAATGCTTGTGCTATATGCAATTTTTCACGTTGAAAAAAATAAGACCAATCCCATTACTCTAAGACCCATTACTCTAGTCGTTCTAGAGATATTTAGTTTTTTTTTTCGCATTATTGCTACGCCGGTTTTGAGAATAAGTCCAATAATACCAAATGAAAACGAAAACTGAATTAAAAGCGTAAATTCAGTGTATTTTCAATTCATTCTGCATGTTATTTACTGCAATTAAACTAAATTTAATAAATTAATAATGAAATACAGAGAGAATGAATTTGAGTCTGCAGGGAAAGTCATGTGCTGCTCACATCAGATTTTTATCTGATCAATATCGTCTGCAAAATCAAAGTCTTCTAACATAGTGAGCATTTTCCATCTGATATTTAGATTTTTTGCACTTAATAGCGCTGCTCACAATCCAATCTATCACTATTATAAAGAAAAAACCTGACATTACCGCAATCATGCGTATCCAGTCGAACCTAACTCTAGTCTTAATACAAAGATACATGTATTACAGCCCAGTTAACTGCAGCATAACATTTGTTGCTTCTGTACATTTCTTTGATAATGTTAATGCATTTCTGTGGGAAGCCATATTTTTGACGGGAACGTCTATGATGGATGTAATTGGAAAGGTTACGAAAAATAATAAACACTTTTGACACCCATATACCCGAAACGAATAGGTAAAATATAAACAATTTATACATGTTTGTCTGAAATAGGGTATCATTTATGGATATATACAAATAATTTCAATATTTTTAATTTTTATTTTTCCTTTTTAGGTGAAAGAAGAAAAAAATCTGATCTGAGCAGCAGATGATTTTTCCTACAGACTCAAATTCGTTTTTTCTTTATTTATTTCATAATTCATTAAGTTTACTTACGTGAAATAACATGGGCAATTATTTGAAATGCCACTGAATTCAGCAGATTTAATTCCATTTTTGGTTTCACTTAACGACTGGACGTATTTTCAAAGGCGACATTGTGAAAATGCGAAAAATCTTTAATATCTCGAGAACGGTTAGTCATAGAGTCAGAAGAGATGATCTTATTCTTCGTCATAAAACAAGCATAATTTAATCGATACATTTGAAGATATATAATCTTTTATTTCAGATTTTAACAATTTTTGGGGACCATTTTGCAAAAAAAAAAACAAGTTCTTTCTTCCCGAATCGTATTAAAATCTAATCAGTACCAGGGTAACCCACAAGTGACTTATGTACTAAATTTTGTGAAATTTGGTCAATTAGTTTTTGAGCTAGAGTGGATATATACATTGCACACATAGCACACACACATACACAGACGTAAAAAAAAAAATATTTTTAAAAAAGTTTTAAAATGTTTTTTCGGGTGAGTGGTCGAAACACAGATCCGTGTAAAACTAAGAGTTGCGATTTTCGGCACGATTCCAACTTTCCCTATACATTGCCATGCATTATAGGAAAAGTTAAAAACAAGTTTCAGTGCGACCGAGTTTTTGCTTCACTTTGATTACTTTCACTCGAAATATCTTCTAAACTATGAAAGATAGATATAAACAGTAAGACTAAAAATATTCACTGGGAAATCCAGTTTCTTGATCAATAATTCGTTTTTACAAAGCCCTTATAGTTTTCGAGCAATCGTCTTACCAAGGTGAGGAAGATTGAAAATTATCGGTTTTTATAATTCGCAATGATTATATCTACACACTTTTGTGCTAATATAAGCATCTGCACAAAAGTGCTGCTAGCACTTATCGAAAAAGAAAAATGTTAGGTGTGAACAATTTGAGAGTAATTTGTATAACCCTTTAAAAACTACAAGGATATATAATTGGATTTTAGATTGGGTTCTTTATCTCCAGATATTGCAAGCTTTTCTAATAAATTTATCAAAAATATTACAAAAAACATGTTGCCCCAGATTGACAAAAATAATCAAAATTGCCAAAATGACTCTAAATTAACGGAAATGACGCCAAATTTGTGAATTAATTACTAAAATATTATCATATATGGTTTATACTGCTTATTACGGATGCTATCACTATTATTAATTTAGTATAGCGCGAAATATAAGCTAATTGGGTACTTAAAACGTTTTACATGTAGTCATCCAGAAAAGCCTTCTTCACCATACATCGTTTTTCACTGTGACAGAAGTAAATTCATCGCATTATGATAGGGAAAGTCGTGTACTGCCCACATCAGATTTTATACAGGCCAATGCATGCTCAAACACCAACCTTTCTCACAGAGCACCTACACAGACACAACAGTTATCGCTACACGTCTATCACTAATAGCACATTAATCAGGACCAAGTGATTACGATAGCAAGTCAACAAATTCATTCTTCCGGCCACCGTGAGTGCCATACAAAGCGCGCGCACGTGCGACTGACTCTTAGGCGCGGTAACCCCTCGCGATTTCCTTTTTTCTGGCAGTTCTGAAGGTGAGCAGAAATTACGTCGTCCTACGCAAAAAGCAGGTACAAAGACGGAGAAAACAGGAAACGGTTATTCAGAAAGTGATCATCCTATGAGACGAAATATTTACATGATTGGAAAACATACCCGGCATTGCAGTAGCGTAGCCAGGAAAAAGTGTGGGGGTGAGGGGAGGGGGGGGGGGGGGGTGTAACCAAATATTTTGTTTTCCATTTTCTTGAAGGATTGATTAAATGCTCCAACTGAAGGAATATTTTTAACCGATAAATAATTTTTGTAAACGCAACTTAAATTTGAAACTCTGGAAGAGAATATTTTTAACTGTATATAATTTTTAGATAAGTGAAAAAATGCAACTTAATGTTGAAACTCTGGAAAAGTACATTCTTTTGTTTTTGAAAAAAAAATTATATATATATATATATATATATATATATAGGTAATATATCTTATATAGGACAAACCAGTAATCCTATTCATCTACGTATGAATGTACATAGAGATCATGTTAAAAAATATATCCACAATAATAATTTTCTTCCTACTTCTAATAAAATCGAATATAAACACTTTGCTCATCATGGTTTTGAAAATATAACTATACATATTTTGGACATTAAAATAAATACTGCTGATAGATTATTCTTTGAAAACTTCTATATTAAATCACATTGTACTCTGTTTCCATATGGATTAAATCAGTTATATCTCAATGGTAATATTGTTAAGAATAATTTTGTAGATAATAAATATTCTATTTTTAATCACCTTTTTTTTAAACCTCTTTTACATAATAGTAAATTGGCTAAACTCAAAAGATTTAAACGCGGTAAAGGAAGCTCCTCCCAATATGATATTAAAGCGGAGATTAAAAGTATGCATCAACAATTCAATAACACATATCAATGGAAATTTATTAAATCATGGGTATTTGCAGTTAAGAAAAAACAATTAAACACAGTTTATGCTATTTTCTTAAAGTTAAATCTTACTAATGAACATTTTAATCATATTTTCTATGATTTGCTCATTACTAGATCAAAATATTTAAAAATAAAACTTAATCAATTTCATCATAATAACTGTTCCAATTCTTATTGTGTAATATCATTTAAGCATCCTATTTATAATTCCATAAACTTTAAGAATTTATTTAATCAATTTCATCATTTATTGCCTGTAAAGGATTTGAATGTTACAAAAACTTTTAAATATAACAAGCCTATTGGAAGAACCATTTTTAATTACAATGCAATTTCAAAATCTCTCTCAGTCGACATAGATTCCTCAACAAATTTAGATGGTGAATGTATTTGTAGTGCTGATAATTATGCTGAATTTATAAATCCACATTATAAATTCAGGTTACCTTCATGTAATAATTCTAAACAAGTGTTAAAGTCAATCAATCTGGACCTTGATAAATTTATTTATGGATTAGCTTCTAAATATGCTCAGCCTTTAGAGGCATTTAATATGTGGAAATTTACTATTTTAAGATCTATTAAAAATACCATTTGTAGTATTAATTTATCTAGATCCATATATAATATGGATAATATAAAGCATTCTGTTAATGATTTACATAGATCTTTTGTTATTACTTATGTAGATAAAGCCTCTAATAATTATGCTATTATTTGTAAAAAATTCTATATTCAATATCTGCTAGATTATTTAAAAAATAATAGTCTATTTAAAATTGATTCACACTCCCTTAATAGTATCAAATTGAAAATTATCAATATGTATAGTGATTTAGATATTAATAATAAATTTTTCACATTTCCATATATTGTGCTTATACCTAAATTTCATAAAAATCCTATTAAATTTAGAACTGTTACTAGTGGTCATAATTCATACTCTACCACTGCTAGTAAATTATTACTAAATTATTTAAATGTACTAAATAGCAATTTACGAGATTCTGGTGATAGCTACATTATTCTAAATAACAGTAAGGAATTAAAAAATAAATTAAAAACGCATGGTAAAATAATAGGATTTCAAACTTTTGATTTTAAAGATCTATTTAATAATATTAAGATCACTGATCTATATGATGTCATTTTAGCTTTATATAATGCTTATATTACTAAACATTCTAATCTTACAAAATTTACCAATTTTCCTAAGCTTCTCCATTTTGTTCTTTTCAATAATTATATCTTTCAAGGTAATAAATTATACTTACAAGTCTCAGGTGTTCCACAAGGTGGCTGTAGTAGCAGTATGTTAGCTAATTTATACCTATATCATTATGAAAAATTCTTTACTTCAACTGATTATAAAATTTATAGATATGTAGATGATCTGATTTGTCTTGTATTTACTGATAACTATGTCATAGATATAGATTTCTATCCGGATAATTTGGAATTAATACCTAATGAAACTTCTATTAGTAATAATGTTTATTATTTGGATTTAAATCTAATTATAGAACCTGCTCATGGGATAGTTACTAAATTATATGATAAAAAAGATTTTTTTAAATTTAATATTAATAAATTATTACCTTTTAATTCCTGCAACTCGATTCAATTGTTTAGAAATATTATACTTAATCAACTTTTTAGAATTTATAGATTATCAGATAAAAAATTTCATGCTTTGCACATTAATAACCTCAAAATTACCAGTAAAATGTATCAATATCCTGCATATTTAGTCAATAGTATAGTTAATAAGTTTCGATTAGTATAAAATTCTCATATTCTCCCCTTATTATCTTATTTTAGCCGTACTTCTTCATTCTCCTGCAATTATATTTTCATCTTTTTATCTCGAAGCTTTAACAGTTGAATAACTCATTTTATTGCTTTTGCGCAGTACTGTTTTTATTACTCTCTTTGGCAACAGCAAATCACATCTTTTCATTTTGGCATATGGCAACGATGATCCAGTCATATTTTGCTCGTCATGGTTGCGCTGAAGAGGTGCGTTTTGAGGTATTTATGTTTCCTTTATTGTTCCAATCTTTATGCTTGTCGTCCATATAACACAAGTTTATAGATAAAATCTATCTTGTGTTTCAGAAACAAGCATTTTTGTGTTCATTTCGAAAAGATATATGGACCCGATGAGAATTTTTTCGAAATGAACTTTTCGTAAGCCTAATCTCGTAAGCCTAAATCTCCTCCATGTGCAAGCTTTTTTGCTTGATTTTTTTGTTTTCTTATTTGCATTCCTCATTTTTGAAATTTGTTGATTGTCTTTGTCCTTATGACTTGCATTATGCTTTATTATTTCCTCTTTTTGTCTTAATTTCTTTGTATTTGTAGAAAATTTTGGAATAGTGTATTATGAGTTACTACATACATTCTAACTTTGGATTTAATAATTTATTTTTATATATATATATATATATATGCATATATTTTTTTGTTTCCGATCCAATCTCTCACATAATCTACGAGCCATATGCAAAATTTCTGTAATAAATATTACAGTATGCGGACAGAAACGTAGATCTTCTGCATCTCCAAACCAAAGATGGCCCTTGAAACATCCATGGTTTCGGAAACACTTTTTATTTATCATATTCGGAAATACTTTTTATTTTTTTTTTTTTTTTTTTTTTTTTAAATAAAATAAAATAAAAAATATTATTTATTTTCATTCTTAAGTGTGATTTACTCATAATTTTATTCTAGTGCTGAAAAAGGCATAACTCCATCTGTTACTTTCTCTGCTCGATATTATACAGCTCTATAACTTTTCATATACCTTCAATTTGTATGTTAATACAGGGAACAAGGGGTTTAATACCTGTAGTACATATAACAAGAGTTTTCGTGAGAATTTGAAATAATTTTATTTGGGCACAGTTACAGGCCTAACTACTATCGTGGATTTTTCTGCATGATGTATTACAGATAACATTTCTCTTAACCATAACATATATGTAAAACAGGAAACAAGAGGTTTAGTAGCTGTTTTATGTATAACCGGCTTTTTTTCATGCATATAATTGGGTAACTCTATTTTTCATTTGATCTTCACATCAATTAATAGGGGATGAATAACAAGTATTTGACTATATTACAGCATTAAAATTCTTAATATATATATATATATATATATATATATATATTAGAAATATGCAATAATAAAAATTATGTAATAATAAAAAAAATAAATAAATAAATAAAAATAAAAAGCAATATCAACACCACCATAGAAGCAAATGTACAATCAAAATGAAATATAAAATATAAAATCCAAGGAATAGTAAGGCGCATTTGCTGCTCTATCTAAGCCTCAAAGTATAGTAAGAAAAAATGAGATTGAAAATGGATTAATACAATTAGAAGTTGTGTGTTTACAGGGTTGTAGAGAGGTCGAGGGGGGATTGCGACCCCTTTTTCTGGTTTAAGCATGCTTTTAATCCCAAGAAACACTCCCAGAAACCACTACAAACGTTATACATGGTTAGAATATATTTTTATTCATATTTTATTCATATTTGTTCATTTCATTTTATATGCTTTTATATGTTCTTGTGACTTTAAGATCTTCTTTTCGGGATTCCGTTTTTTTCCCCTGGCATACTGTTGATTGTTGTTTCGGGCGTGTAGTGGTTTCTGGGAGTGTTCCCTGGGATTAAAAGCATGCTTAAACTAGGAAAAGGGGTCGCAATCCCCCTTGACCTCTCTACAACCCCGTAAACACACAACTTCTAATTGTATTAATCCATTTTCAATCTCATTTTTTCTTACTCGTATATATATATATATATATATATATATATATATATATATATATATATATATATATATATATATATATATATATAATATATATACAGTGAAACCTGGTAAAGTGACCACCTGGCTAAAGTGACCATACCATTTTCATATAGTAACCACAGCCATTTTCATAAAGTGACCAGTTTTCACAGTCCCAAGGGTGGTCACTTTAACCAGGTTTCACTGTGTATATATATAAAGTGGGTAATTTACCGACCACCGATTTTCACGATGTTTTCAAGTTCGTCCTGCCACGAGTGCAAAATTCACTTCAACAATAGAAGAAAAAAATATCGTTCAGTAACTCAATGAATCAAACATCGACTGGCCATGCAGAAATCCGTAGATCGAATTCCGGACAATGAGTCCTTTACGATCGTGCCCAAGCAATTTAATACTGCAGGTTAGACGCAGTAACAATATAATTATTGACGTAACAACAATACCACAAAATCCCAAACTGCGTGGTGTCCCAGAACTGTATAGAGGCTCAAGAGAAAATTATACAATTATAACAACCAGCTCTTGCGCTATTCCAACTGCAATCAACAATGCTACGAAACATACCTCGAATTAAACGTTCGGACCCAATGGTATATTTTAGTCTGGCCATATAGTGTTAGGCTGCAACGCCATAGGTCATGAGCTCTGTCTTCCACGGCCGTGAACTGGTCCCACAAGTGGTGAGGACGGACGTGAAAGAACACATACCACCTCCCGTACCGATAATGATCGCCCCTCAACTCATTAGATGGCAGTACCAGAAAAAAAGCACCCTTCCTACTTCTAAAGGGCCTTGATAAACTTTCTAGTATAATATCGGGCACAACGCCATTGGCCGTGGGTTCAACCCAAGGCTGCAAGCCAGTCCACCATATAATAAAAAATTTAGTTGTAGAAGGCTCAAGCCAGAAACTTGTGGGAAAACCGAAGTTCTGACTCTGAGTGTGGACCAAGGTATTTTGCCACCCAAAGCACAGCATTTTTTGCTGCCCTTTAACACTAACCTATCGACACTCAATATATACCTATTAGTATCATAACCGGTCAAATGACCGGTTTTTAGATAAAAATTTTATTTTTTCTAATTGAATGTAGGTAATATTGATTTTAATAAGGAAATATTAAACAAAATAACTTTAATAGACTCCATTCGGTTCCTAAAACTCGATTTGCTTCTTCTATTGTGCATGTTCTTTTATGTTTCATAATATAAGAACATGAGGTTCTTATATGTTTCATAATATAAGAACATGCATAAATAGGTGATCAATTATCAACGAAAATGCAGTCCTCACTTTACCCTTTATAATATTACGTTTTGCATATCCCGTTGGACCTGATTCTTCCCTAAAAATGTTATAAAGTGCTGCCCTCCCAGATATAGCACCTATTTGCATTTCTCCAAAAACAATGCCATCAATCGAAATTTACTGCTCATTTTTTCATTCTCATTTTCAGATCTTGAGAGCAATCTCATTCTTTTTAGTCCTCTACGTATTATATTCACAATATTCTCCTCTTCATCGTCGGTATCTGTAGGATCACACTCGGTGTCTAATAAATCATTATCATTTTCAAATAATATATCTTCACTTTCAGAAAGTTCACCTTCATAATTTTCAAAAACTCTTCACCTATGTTATTTATTTCTTCTAAGAACTTGGTGTTTTTTAAATGTTTCGACATTTTTTCAGGATGAAGAATAGGAATGGAGTAACGTTGTAAAAACAAAATATAAACTAACTACTAATACTTTTTAGTTTTTGTCACCTTTTCTTGCAACTTGAAATTTTAGGCACTATATTGAAATTTTAATACACGATTATTTTAAAATGAACTTATTACGCAACAGCCCTTGCAGAAATGTGCAGGAAACTGATGAAATTATGTGGAATGTGCATGTACATCATATTTTCTGACCCGATAACCTTATAAAGCAATATATTTTCTCCCGATAGTGTTAGATAATGGTAGGCTATGTATCTTTATCATATAAACACAAGAAGAAAATAAATATCGAAAAATTGATTGTATACATTTAATAAAAAAAGTCATTAAAGTCAAGTGAGAAAAAGCAATAACATTATAACATATAAAGCAATAACAATAACACAAAAATGTTCGATTCATGATCAGGTATGCTTGAAATGTGCTCTCCCGTCGAAAAGTTGAATTCGAATTTTCGACCCCGTCACAATACTTTCATTATACATTAATATGTATATAAGGAAAGTAAAAAATGCTTTGTTTCTTTCACTTGAAAATTGAGAGTACCCATCCAACCCCTATATATTATTATACTCAGCGTTCTCCTGTCGCATTTGGAGGATTGACGGAATACTACGATAATTTGTGTTATTCTTGAGTCTGTAGTAGTTTGCTGCAAAAGCAGGAACCGTCATTAAGAAAGCGACTATGAGCTATCGATTGAGAAAGTTTACAGCGCAATGTGGCACCCCCCCCCCCCCCCCCAAAGAAGATATCCTCTTGCTTAAAGTTCCCAAGCAAATTAATTTGCCCTGCCCGGTCTTGACCCTTGTCGATAAAATAAAAAAAAATTTAAAAAAAGCTGATGTGGGCAGCACATGACTTTCCTTATATAATGCAATGAATTTACTACTTTTATAGTAAAAAAAAATAGGGTTAATCTTATAGTAGACACTTATATTATTGCCAAAATATTGAATTTTCGTCAATTAGTCGTCAATTTCATTGATTTAGCGTCATTTTTATATCCATTTGGCAAGATTTTCGTTAATTTGGCAACATTTAAAAAAGTCGCCAAGTTAGCGACATTCCGCTATATTCGTCGTCAAAATCTCACCAAGCGTTATGGACGGAGAAATAAGGTATTCTTATAGCAGATAAATGACGTTCAGATACAAAGGTATGTATTACTCAAAGTATCTTTTCTCATGAATGGAACGAGCTAGGTCTACGAGAATGAGGTCACCCAATTTATCGCATGATATTATATATAAAAAGCTAACATGTTTCTCACCAGTCAACAGTTTTTTTTTTTTTAATTTATGGGATTTTTTGATAATTTTATTTAAAAAATGTGCAATATCTCAATAACGGTTCATGCTAACGTTCTAAAGTTTATGTCAATCGTTTTCTAAGGAAAAATTACATAAGAAATGGCTATTTGCATAACTTTATTAAAGGTTTTGATTTTTGATGATTTCTTCAAAATTTCACTCAAAAATTTACGGGGGGTTCTGAACATTCGATTGTGTTTAAAAACAATAGGCTTCCAGTATTCACGGATTGTAATTTTTGTACCAAATTTCATTGGAATCACTCCATTCGTTCGTGAGATATCGTCTCCAGACTCTCTCTCTGTTTCTCTCTCTCTCACACACACACACACACAGACACCACCTCAAAAATGTTCGATTCGTGATCAGATATGCTTGAAACGTGCTCTCCCGTCGAAAACTCGAATTCGAATTTTCGTCCTCGTTACAATACTTTCATGTATATAAGGAAAGTAAAAATTCATCATAAATATTCGCTATAACTCCAGTCATAGAAATACATCCTGGTTCCTTTTACCAGCGCCATAACACCCGAACATTAATTATTAAGGACCCAACCCTGCAACTTCTTTCTTACCTGCGGCAGTGAATGCACAAACATATTAGCTGAAATGTCATTTACTTGATATTTTAATGCATTCACAAGGCTGTTCGGCCCATTAACGATTAATTCGCTCAATGCCGTAGGATTGTGCATTGGCGGGGCCACGCAGTCTGATATGGACGGTTGTGACGTCATCGCTTTCTGTGATTTGGTTATGAATTTCTGCTGTACAGCACACCAGTTGATTGCTAAGTGGGAATAAGACGCAGTTTTTGATAGCAAGTGGGTGTTAAGTGGTGAGAAAGGTTTGGTGTGGCGTTCAAAAAGGCAATGATGACATGAGGAAATGACGATGAGAAACAATTTGAAAAAAAAAAAATCGTTTGCAGAAAAGAAGGAGGAGGGTAGGGGGATATTTGGACTACGAGACTACTACACGACGTGCGTACGAACATATCGATACACATCGTTTAATAATTTACCTATGTTATATCAATATCGCTCCTAATTGTATCGATTCTATGTCGTATCAACGTCAAATATTCTGCGCTATAATACAAAATTTTTGAATCTTGAGTTTGCAGCTACTAGTATATGTAAATTATATAAAATATTTTACATATTTTGCGAGCATAACGTAATTACATTAATGAGTTTAATATTAACACAGTTTAATGCAATTCTTCAAACACGAAATTCCCAGTAATTTAGATATGTAATTACCTATTTGCATAATTAATACGAATGCAAAAAGAAAAAAAAATCCTTCAATTAATTAATAAATCCTTCAATATAGGAAATGTGCAATTAAACGAACTATTGTACCGACCGATACAACCGATAAGTATCGTATGCAAATGTATCGATTGATGTACGTAATATCATGTATCAACACGCCTATTTCCATGAGCACCCATAGAACTTTTTCGGGAGGGGTGCAAACTAAAGGGAAGTACGTACAACAGCGACTAGCTTGATGTTCAATTTTGTGACCTTGAAAGTCCAAGAGAAGAAGTGTCCTCCTTGGCCACTCCTATGGGCGTCCATACCAATCATTACTCTTACATTCACGATCCATATTAATCAGATTCACTTACATATTAAAAGACAAATAGTACCTGTATTACGGAAGCTTTCTACTCGAACAATTCATTTTTAAAATTAAAATTTACTTTTCCAAGTTGTTAAGAGTCATAGGATTGTTAAACTTAAAACAAAATGAGATTTTTTATTCAAAAAACTAATATAAACTTTTGTAAATGTTCAAAAATAATAACTTTTGTAAAAAGTTTTGCTTGATTTTTTTGTTTTCTTATTTGCATTCCTCATTTTTGAAATTTGTTGATTGTCTTTGTCCTTATGTCTTGCATTATGCTATATTACTTCCTCTTTTAGTCTTAATTTCTTTTAATTCTTTGTATTTGTAAAAAAATTTTGGAATAGTTTATTATGAGTTACTACATACTTTCTAACTTTGGATTTAATAATTTATATTTATATATATATACATACCTGCCAACCTGGGAAAATTGGAATGTGTAAAATTTTGCGTGATTGACATTTATAATGATTTTTTTTAAACTACACGCGCAAACGACATTTCTAATGAATTTAACTATGTACAAATACCTGCATTAAATATCAGGCATAGTACTGGTAGAATATGAAAATTCAGGACACCAATTTTATAAAATTTCAGGACAATAAATTATAAAATAAAAAATATATAAAGGTTTTATCCGGTGAAAATTACTTTATAATGAAAACAAATATTTATGTTTGGTAAAACACAGGTTATCACTAAGAGTAACAAATATTGATCTTTAATAATAATAATAATTAAAAAAAAGAAAATAGCACCAAATTATGTTCCTGCCAAAATGGTTTCCTTTTCATTTGCCTAAATTATTGCTTTAATACCACTTATTGTAAAATATTCCTTCACAGAGTTCATACCCATTTTTCAAAATAGAAAAATTTGTATTATGCCAATATAATTAAAAAATTAACCTTAATAATTAGCCATAATATGAAAATAATCTAGTTCAATCGATCTAATATTCAACATTTAAATGATGGAGATGGATGGAAAAAGATATTAACGTACTCTCGGCAATTTACGCGAAGTAACTGAATTGCGCAATCGCACTGTTTATGCGAAAATAATTAAGAAATTAACCGTAATAATTAATCAGAATATGAAAATAAGCTAGTTTAGTCGATCTAATTTGCAACATTTAAATGGTAGAGATGGATAGGAAAAAATACTAACGTACTTTCGGCAATTCACGCGAAGTAACTGAATTGCGCAATTGCACTGTTTATGCGAAAATAATTAAGAAATTAACCATAATAATTAATTAGAATATGAAAATAAGCTAGTTCAGTCAATCAAAAATGCAATATTTAGAAGATTGAGATGGATGGAATAAGTTACTTTTGTTCTCTCGGCGATTCATAAGAACAAACTAAATTGCGCAATCGCAGTGTTTATGCGAAATTAATGAACAAAATAACATTTTAGCGATTTATACTGAATTAGACAACCTTTGAAGAAGTATATTTATTAGTTTCATAAAATAAGCGATCGAGATCTTCATTTACATTACACGCGGCCGTAAATCTCCGTTAATTTGATTAGTATTACCCTGCATTTTATTATGGATTTGCTACGATCCCTGAAATGGTAGAAATCCGTGCTGAAAAAGCGAAAAATGGTGTTTCCGAGGAATTATGCCACGTCTGGTTAATTGATAAATTTCAAACAAAAAAAGCCGGGGAATTTCGCCGAAGATTGATTTCCTAGTAATGTTAAAAAATTCAAATAAATGCGGAAATGCGTAAAATATAGCAATATATGCGTAAAAGCGTAAAGAGCAGTTAAAATGCGTAAATTTTACGCATAATGCGTAAAAGTTGGCAGGTATGTAATATATATATATATATATATATATGTGTGTGTGTTTGGGTTGGTTAGAGTTAAATACTCAGACCTGAGGAGGAATTTAACTCTGACTAATCATCGAATTTGGGCTGGTGCTGTTTGTTCTCTTCTCTTATCGGCATTATGGCCGTGAATTTGCTTCTATGGTGATGTTAATATTACTTGAATTTTTTTTATTATTATTATTACATATTTCTAATATATATATAATATATATATATATATATAATATATATATATATAATATATATATATATATATATATATATATAATATCTATAAACTTTAAAAAGAAATAATATAAACTTTTCTAAAAAATAATAATATGAACTTTTGTAAATATTCAACAAGAAAGATCAATCATGCTTAAAGCATTGATTATGAAACACTTTCCAACTTCAATGCAATTTTATTTAAAACAGTCGAAAATGCAATACATTCCTCGGTAATATTTTAAAACTTATCATAATACTACATTAATTTATTATATTTGAAAAATTAAACCTTCATTTAAAAACATGAACTTCATTCAAATGCCGGCATTGAAATAAAAATTGCCTGGTTTAAATATATCTGAAAAGCGATACATTCCACGGTAATATTTTTAAAACTATCATAATACTACAATAATTTATTATATTTAAAAACTTCATCGAAAACAACTGAAATTAATTCAAATGACGTCATAGAAAAAATAAATAAAAAGAACGAATATGAGTCTGCAGGGAAAGACATGTGCTGTCCACATCAGAATTTTTAACAATATTACAACAATGATTTATAGAAGTGAACGGGAATTATTTTCAGGCCATTTCGAAAAAAATGTATGATCTATATTTAAAGATCCATCAAATTTTTGTCGAATAAAATGTTCAACAAATTTAAGCTGTGTACCAAATTTTAACTCTCTAGGACGTAGGAAAGTGCATTAAAAATGCCATCAAATAAATTTATCATGAAGAGTTATATAAAATTTAAAAAAATGAAAAATTGTTATCTACCAAATTTATTTTAAAATGTGAAGCCACTCCCATATGCAAAACGTTTAAACAAATGGAGAGATATTTATTATATAATATATCTCTCTTTTCTTTCTGGAAGATATCCCAAAGTCAGAATTTAATTGAATTTGTTTTTTTCCCTATATTAAATAATTTTTAATTAAAAAACTACTTAACATATTTTACTGAATTTTTTTTTATATATTCTATGGGATAATGTGAATATTTTCTAAAAATTTCGAAGCAATTCGTGAATTTTAAATTTACTTAAAAAATGTTTGAAAAATTAGGTCCCATAGGGTTCAATGTATTTCATTTTTTCAACCCGGGTTCAATAAAAAACTAATTGGGTGATATTATTTATTTATATTCCTATAGGTCCTACAGACCGTCTGAACAACATACTAAAATTTCATTTTGATAAAGTCATTTTTACGGCAGTTATCGTGCTAACGGACAGACAGACAGACAGACAGACAGAATGAACAAAGTCATAAACACTTTTCAACTTTGTTGTAAAGTGTTAAAAATAATAACTTTTGTGAAAGTGTGGCGATTGAGCGTCGCCTGTCCCGAGCCAGGACCGATCGCGGGACCTCTTGCTTACAAGACCGACATTATAATCACTGAGCAAAAGCTAGCTCCTCCTCTGTTCTTATAATTCGGGAACAGGCTCCAAGCATCTTTGATAGATGTCCTATCGGGACCCTGTTGGTTACAAGACCGACATTATAGTCACTGAGCAAAAGCTAGCTCCTCCTCTGTTCTTATAATTCGGGTATTGGCTCGTGTGGCATCTTTTGATAGATGTCTTTGCTGCCGCACACTCCCCTCGCTGATGAGGAAGTTGCCGAGAGGCGTGTCGCCTCGGCGTGACGGTCAGGGCCGGGAGGCGTGTTGCCTCGGCGTGACGGGCAGTCGTGGTCAACCAGGAAGGGAGTGTCAAGGCTTCTGACTCCGTTTGGTGCTGCCATCTCGTGTTGAGATGGAGAGATCGTTGGAGAGGAAGGTTGCGTTTTTCAAACGTCCAGTCATCATTGTGGCGATTGAGCGTCGCCGTGGTTCCGAACCAGGGACCTGATGCTTCGTAGACCGACATTATAATCACTGAGCAAAAGCTAGCTCCTCCTCTGTTCTTATAATTCGGGAACAGGCTTCGGAACAGATCTGATATAAAGAATTTGGCTAAATCCGCCATTTTTTTTTTGTCGCCAAGACTGGCGCCAACGCGTACGGTGTTTTGAAAATTCCTAACGGACGCCATCTTGAACATTGCGCGTACGAAATATAAACATATATAATTAAAAATGCCGATAATTAACAATACTTAGAAAAAATACGAAATTACTAAATTTACGAGAAACAATACTTATAAAAAAGTTTGTACTTTAACTAAATTTAAGAAAAACGATACTTAGAAAAAAGTTTGTACTTTAACTAAATTTAAGAAAAAACAATACTTAGAAAAAAGTTTGTACTTTAACTAAATTTAAGAAAAAACGATACTTAGAAAAAAGTTTGCACTTTAACTAAATTTAAGAGAAAACGATACTTAGAAAAAAGTTTGTACTTTAACTAAATTTAAGAAAAAACAATACTTAGAAAAAAGTTTGTACTTTAAAGAAATTTAAAAGAAACGATACTTTACGTGGACAACAAAATCAAAACACAGTACCTGGTTTAATGAAATCCAAAACTTTTCAAAGAAAAACACGTGTAAATATCCAAATTGCGGTCATAAAAAAACTCTCATTATTTCTATGTAAATTTTCTGCTTCTACATTATTTTATCTAATAACATGTGCTATCTTTAATTCCTGTATGATATTTACGTTTTTAACACACTCAGACACGTTTTTACACACACACCAACAACCCTTCCCGGCCGTCCAACTAGTTACTCTAAGTCCTCTGGACGAGTCGGACGGTCTGGGTCTTCAACACACACCAACAACAAAACAAAAATAAAATGGCCGCAGCCGACTATATCAGAAAGCTAAAAGGGGTGGGGTTGCCAGAATTTCCAGAAAAAGCAAAATGTTGCCCAAAGCAGGCGCGCCACATTTGGCCATTTGGCGCCACAATTGGCTCAAATGGCCAATGACTCTATTGGCTCAAATGGCCATGGCTTTGGCCATGTGGCGCCAAAAGGCCAAATGTGCCTCGTGAAAAAAAGTTGAAAAATCCAAATTCTTTATATCAAATCTGTACCCAGGCTCCAAGCATCTTTGATAGATGTTTTTGCTGCCGCAAAAGGTTTATTTTTGTTTTTATTCAAAAAAAAAAATATATATATATATATATATATATAAATAAAATTGAAAATCTGTCTGTCTGTCTGTCTGTTTGTCCCATCATCACGGGAGAACGGCTGAACCGAATTTGATGAAATTTTGTGGGTAGCCTAGAAATAGCCCCACTTAAAATTTAGTCCGTGTTTTGAGTTTCTACGACCAGTGGTTCTCGAGATATTAGTAAAAAACGAAATTTTCGTTTGTCTCATCATCACGGGAAAACGGCTGAACCGAATTTAATGAAATTTTGTGGATAGCCTTAAAATAGCCCCCCATAAATTTTGTCCAAGTTTCGAGTTTCTAAAACCAGGGGTTGTCGAGATATTAATGAAAAACGGAACTTATTCTTAGGAGATCTACTCTCCAACTCCGTGGTTTATCCAAACGGAAAGGATGAAAATCGTTTGTTTTAAACGCCAAAATGAAATAAAACTTTATTTCCGAGTTTGGTGCAGGATTTTTGCATTAATTAGTCACTATAGGAGAATATAAATTGCTTGAAACATGAATTTAAATGGAAAAATCTACCTCCATGGTTCATCTCTCACAAGCTTTTACTCAACGATGTAAAGTATAAAGAAATCAAAATGGCTATTTAATTTCGCATTTTATGAGGAAGATTCTATATTATATCATGTTGCTCGGCAACGGAATGAAATTAAATGTGTTGTTAATATCAATTATTATTTTTTTTATTTGTATAATAAATAAATGGATGTAAAAATATATTTTGTAAATGAACGGTTCGACTGTTCTTTTAATTATATATATTGCGGACTGCGTACATCACTTTCATTTATTTTAGCAAAAAGGTTTCAAGCTCATATATGTGTTTAGCTAATAAACTCATATATTGTGTTTACTCAATAAATGCATTTAGCCGATTGTTGAAGCAGAAAAAGAGTAGAACGGGTGTATGTATCTTCTAATACAATTTTAGTGTTTTCATTTAGTATCTACAAACGGGATCAGGATATTTTATTCTTCAGATCTGCAAATTCAGAGCTACGAATTTAGAGGAATATCTCTAAGTAACTTGGTAACATTTCTTAAACTTTACCAAATTAGTGGAAATGACTCCAAATTGATAAAAATGACCAAAATCAATGAAATTAAATTTGTTTTTTTAGAATAAAGTACTGAAATGATGTTTCTGTAGCATTTGTCTGTCAGTCCATCCATCCTACTTAGTAACACATTTAAGGAATTTTTTTAATATCACCAAATTGGTAAAAATATTTCTAAATCCATAAAAATATCATGAAATTGATAAAATCGCGCTTAATAAATGAAATTAATTATGTTTTGTTAGGGGATAGTATTGTGATGATGTTTTGTCAATTTGTCGCAAAATGGGATTATCAGTTCTACAGTCCCACTTGGCGACAATTTTGGCGATTTTTTAAGTTTTAGCTAAATTGACGAAAATGTCTCCAAACCTTCCATGGAGATTGCATTATTCAGATAATATGATTTCCATCAATTTATTTAAAGCAAATGATATCATGTCGCTTAGCAACGGATCCAATATGTTATGCGGCATACGCTTTTTATTAAATCTTTTCCGATTTAAATAATAAAAATATGTATATGAAATAAATTTCATTGACATTGAATTTTTGACTGGATAATATCAATTACGGTCTTCAGTTTTAAACATCATTATTATTGATATTTTCGGGGACTGTTGATTCAGGGATTACTGATATTTTCAAATTATTATAGAATTGTTTTATTATGACGAAAATTGTTGAAACTCATATATAGTACGTTGTACGAGTAATCTTCTACAAATGCATGGGTATATCTTTTTGATACTTTCAATTTTTTACGTCATCTCTTTTATTTTGGCAAATATTTTTGAGACTCATATTGCAATACGGGTAAGCTTCTACTAATACACCGGCATATTTTCTAATCTGCGACAATATAAGTAGTTCGGGATTGCATATATTGATTCAATTCCTTTTTTTTGTAAATTTGCTTACAAAAGGGGCCAGGATGTTTTATTCTTCAGATCTGCCCGTGAAGATAATTTTGCATAGTGAGAACAGATATTCTTAAACTTCTCTTTATGAGCAATAAATTTAATATTTTAACAGAATTTGCACATGATTGCGAATTATAAATTTCTTTATATTATATACTCCGTACGAAGAACGGGTATGCTGCTAGTATATATATATAAACTTTTGTACATATTCAAACATAATCCACATAAAAAAAAAATACCAATAATTACTGGAGGACCCCTGCTATGATTTGGAGAACATTCCTTTCTGGCAACCCTTTCCGCATCTTTTGTCGCCAACGTAAAAATCGTCCTTTTATTGCTAAGATAAAAATCTGATATTTTTCGGATTTTCATGTTCAGAAATTCATTGATTTTCATGTTCAGAAGTTGATTTTCATGTTCAGAAATTGATTTTCATGTTCAGAAAATTTTTCTGATTTTCACGTTGTGTGATTTTCATGTTGTGTGTCACAAACAATTATTGCTACGTACAGCATTCTGTAATGCTTTTTAGCGAGCGAGCTTACCGAGTTATAAGCCCGTGAAGCGGGCGTAGGCCCATGTTTGAATTGTTACTGATCAACTATTGCACAAATGGCGATTTTTACCTTGACGACAAAAGGACGGCAAAAGATCGACAAAAAATGCGGAAAATGTTGCCAGAGTGGAATGTTGCGATTTTTACATTGGTGACAAAAAGGCGAAAAAAAGTGCGGAAAGGGTTGCCAGAATGGAATGTTCTCCAAATCATAGCAGGGATTGCCAGAATCTCATCTAAAATCGCCAAAAATGAAAAAGGGATAATACTACTTCTGTTCCATTTTTATTTTTTCAACTTCAGAAAAAAAAAAGCCATTTAATCATATTTGCACGGTATAAAAAGGTAAACTTCAGGACCACTGATTGACTTTGCTTAAAATGAAGCAAACAGGTGATAACTATCACAGCAGATACAAACAAATCCAAGAATTATTTAAAGGTCATATAACATTGACAATTCTTTGTTGTTCAATATAAAAGAAAATTGGTGAATTGCGATTCCTTTTGTGTTGGACTGGGAAAAAATCACGGCGACCATTCAAACTCACAAATGCCTTATACCTTTCTGGTAGGTCGGATGGTCTGGATCGAAGAAGAAGAAGAAGAAACGCGCAAATGAACTCGTCCGAACCCAGGTTTAAAATCAGATCAGTCCAATTACTCGGAAAATGTGAAGTTTATATAGCTGGTAACATATCAGCTGCGCTTATCCTGACATTACTTCTAAATAAAAGGGGGGGGGGGGGGTATAAAATATATGAACACGCCCGAGAAAGCTTCCCCCACTTCTTAGATAACTAAAATAAACACCGATAATAACAGGAGATAATGTGCCGGTAGAATGTTAGAATCTGAGATTTATTTGTTTCTTTCTAACGAGCAAATCCCGTGAGAGATTCGAGACGCGTCTGTCGTTGCCATCGTGAGATTCATAAACACAACAGATAGAACTTTCAGCAGACGATATCGCCCGTCGTTCTATTTGAAAGAGAGAGGAAAAACATTTGTTCTAGTGCTGGAGTTGGAAATAAACGACTGTGATGATTGATGTGAGATGAATAAACGGATAATAACGGGGAGTTCACGTTTTGTTTAAAGCTGACTACTGGAGGCAGATATTCGACAAAAACAGAAAGCATAATAGTGGGATAAGACAAAGTTCGACCCTGATCAGAAAGGACTTGGCAATGTGCTATGAATAAGGCTCCTATAATTGTTGATTTTGGGGTTAAAAAAAAATAAAATTAAAACAAATTTATAATTTCTATGAAATTTTGCTTAGAATATATTCTTGTAAGTGTTTTTTTTTAAGATTTCTAATGGATAACAGAGCTGTTTAACATGATTAATGGAATTTTAATGCATATTTATTACGTTCCCGTAATAGAAATGAAAGTGACAAAAATAACATATGGATTTGTTTTTGCTCCACACAGAAATTGCAACTAACATTTGGAAACAACGCACTATGTATTACTCGCTTTTATGTACTAATAGGAGATTTCGTATTTTTATTTTCCTTATATACATAAGGAAAATAAGGAAAGTATTGTGTAAGGAAAGTATTGTGACGGGGTCGAAAATTCGAATTCGAGTTTTCGACGGGAGAGCACGTTTCAAGCATCCCTGATCACGAATCAAATATTTTTGAGGTGATGTCTGTGTGTGTGTGTGTGTCAGTGAGTCTGTGGAGACGATATCTCACGAACGAATGGAGCGATTCGAATAAAAAATTTGGTACAAAAAATCACAATCTGTGAATACTGGAAGCCTATTGTTTTTAAACGTTATCGAATGTTCAGAACCCCCTTAAATTTTCGAGTGAAATTTTGAAAAAATCATCAAAAAATCAAAAGCTTTAATAAAGTTGCGCAAATAGACATATCTTATGTAATTTTTCCTTAGAAAACGATTGACATAAACTTTAGAATGCTAGCATGAACCGTTCTCGAGATATTGCACATTTTTAAATAAATTTATCAAAAATCCCATAAATTAAAAAAAATATATTAACTGTTGAGAAATCTTTTCACTTTTCATATGTAATATCATGCGATA